>CM076575.1:516170142-516860254 GCA_034641835.2 Pinus albicaulis | reverse complement strand
GGGCTTGGAGAGTGCCAGCAGGTGGCTCTTGGAATTGTTAATCCAGGCCCTAAAAATAGCCTAGCATAGTATGGTGGATGGAACAATGACGAGTTTCTGGTTTTTGAACAAGTCACAATCACCATATTGCTCAATCAACATAAATATCCATTGTAATGTCATTAGGAGTAGTTCATTACCTTGTGAAAGGTTTTTGGCAAAAACTTTGTGGCGCTTTTTGGTGGAACCATTCTCATAGTTAGAATATGAAAAACTTTTATGGATGATAACCATGCTCTAATAATCAAATGGCTTTTGTTTGGTTCATGGGATGCAATTAAAATGCCCCTTGGTTGCCTTTGGACAGGTGTAGTGACACTTGGAGACACTACATGCTAACTAAATTGTCATTACAAGTAATGAATACAACAATGCACAAGGGATGCATATATACCTGAAAATTTTTTGTGGTTGTAATAAGGATTCCAATATTTATAAATTCACAACATACATTGTAGGTTGTTCGATTTGTCTTTTTTTTTTTTAATGTTATTATGACTCATGAGTATGGTTTGAAGGTTGCAACATTTTATTATTATTTATCATTGTTATTTTTTTGGGTAGTATTTTTAATAAATTTGACTAGGAATCATTTTTATCTACCTTTTTATGCACTTCTAGTAGTTGTATTGATGTCTTGATTCAATAAAATTGTTGGACATCGTTTCTTTGCTCATTTTAAATGCAAAAAGTGACTTATTTAAAATAAACATTACATTGTGAGACTTGATCCAAAAATTTTATTAAGTCTTCTGAGATTTTCTTTGAGTTTTTAGATAGATCTAGATAATAAAGTTGAGTATCTAAATTCCGACCCTCAATAATTGATTTTGATTTGCCATCTCTTAATGTTCAGACTCCATTCGATTAATTCATGTTTTGTAAGTGCTGGTTTATGTACTTCTTACAACAACCAATACCTTGATGCTCATCAAATGTAGTTGTATTTTTACTTCCCGTGTCTGAAAAGAAAAAAAGCACATTGGTGAGGGGCGAAAATGGTCACCATAAGCTCATTAGTGAGGGTCAAAAGAGTCTTCGTCACCAAAAACTGAACGTCACCAAAGGTGGCGTCGCCGAAAGTATAGGTGTTGTGGTGACATTCAAGGTCCGTCACCAATAATGATTTATAGTGACGAATAGTGATCGTCACCATTTCATATGAGCAATGGTGACGGACAATAGCCTTCGTCACCAAAAAAATGAACGTCACCAAAGGTGGCGTCGTCGAAAGTATAGTGTTGTGGTGACATTCAAGGTCCATCACAAATAATGATTTATAATGACCGTCACCATTTCATATGAGCAATGGTGACGGACAATAGCCTCCATCACCAAAAAACTGAACGTCACCAAAGGTGGCGTCGCCAAAAGTATGTGTTGTGGTGACATTCAAGGTCCGTCACGAATATTGATTATAATGACGGATAGTGACCGTCACCATTTCATATGAACAGCAACGATTTTTTGTGATGGACCTTTCATGGCCGTCACTATTGGTGCATATATATGGTGACGTTCATTGACCGTCACCATAAACGCATTGGTGACATCAAAGTCCGTCACGAATAATGACTATAATGACAAACAGTGACCCTCACCATTTCATATAAACAACAATGATTTATGGTGACGGACCTTTAATGGTCGTCACTATTGATGCATATATATGGTGGCGTTCGTTGACCGTCACCATTTCATATTTTGGTGAGGGTCGAAAAATGTCACCATAAGCTCATTGGTGATGGTAAAAAGAGCATCCGTCACCAAAAACTAATCTTCGTCATTCCTTATATATGAATATCAGGGCACGATGGAATCGAACCACCAACCTCCTGCTTGTAAAGCAGGTGCTCTTCCATTGAGCTAGCACCCTTTAAAGAATTAGACTTTTAAAAATTATATCTTGAAACTTCATAGATTGTAAATTCTACAACTTTCAATAAATTAAAGTCTCGACAATCTTTTACTAAACAAACAAAACACCATCGACATTGCAGGTCCCTACCTAATGTTTATGGAAGTTATGAAAAGTAGGTGAAGGGAAGAATTAGACTTTTAAAAATGATACATGGACTACCACCACAAGAATCCCCCAAGAGAGATCCAGTGGGAGAATCTCTTGAATCAGATTCAATGGAAAATGAAGGACTAGAAGAAAGAGAAAGGCCTCAGCAGGATGGGAATCCACCACCTCGAGTCAAGGAATAGAAGAGGTCCTTAGAAATTCTTACAACACTTTGAAATAGAGCTAAGGGTAGAATATCTACTTAAGATCTACTTATGAAGATTGCTTATGTAAAATAACTCAAATAGACAAGAAAATCCACAATTATAAAGTGATTATTTGGCATTTCAATCACTAATTTCAGGGCCAAAAACCTAAATAACCTAAAACACTCAAATATCCTAAAACAATGTGTGAAATAAAGACAAAGAAAAAGAGAATATGTTCTCGAACAATAATACAAAACAAAGACAGAGAATATGTTCTAGAACAATAATACAAAACACATCCAACATTTTAAAGTATCTAACTTGTCTTGGTGAACATGCGTCCTTAGCAAATACAATGTAGCAATACCTTCCCCACAAAAGAGAAGACATGTCAAAATAGTATGTTTGACACAGACAATCATAAAGATGCCACAATAGCTACTCCATTCAACACATGCACAAGCAATACAACTTAGATGTTGATGGCAAAGTGTGGGATAGAAACAAATATCCTAGATGCTAGTTGTCTCACAACAATTAATTCAGATTTTATATATTGGTATGATGTTGTGGTGAAGTTCCCATTTTCTAACCAAAAGAAAAAGTAATAGATCAACATAACATACACTGCCAACATGTAACCTAGCCAATGGCTTCACCATATGCCTCATGCCAGGGATTGGATTTTGCATACTAGACCAGCGATAGTTAAGTTCTAAATTTCAACCTGATTATTTCAAACATCGTATGAGCAGCAGTAGAGAAGTCCTATAATAGAACTTCCATCACATTATAGTGATTTTGTTGTAGCATTTGTTTTAGTTTTAGGGCTCATGTTTCAAACAATTTTAACATGGTTTTAAGGTTCCAAAAATATCATGGGAAAGTCTCCCTTATTGCAGTATTTGCAGTATTTGGTGGTAGCCTCCATGAACAGTTTGACATCAGTAATCTTGTTATAATACAACTGTTTTTAGTAGCATGTTGTCATCCTCCATGGTCTCCAAACAAAGCAAACAGATCACCATCCAAGCATAAATATAACTCGACATATAAGATCAACTTTTGCTGGGAGGATGTGAGGTCATGTAACATACTCTTGTAGGATTATGAGGCAATATGAAGATGATATATAGAAGAAAATGACCGCAGATTTGATGGCAGCATGTGAAGAGCCCTAAACAGAAGATACAACAGTAGATATATCCTTTGATTGGTGGTTCTCTAGAACCCAATAGTGTTGGTCTTTCCAATGGTTGATACCTCCAACTGTGGTAAATTTTCACCAACAAATAGAACTAGGGTTAATGACAACACTATTATGGCTCTGATACCAATGTTTGGACAGATAGGGCAGCATGAAAACAAGTATAAAAATACAGGTGCAATCAACAAATGTTTCCAACAATGATGTGGGGTTTTTGGGAAGCTTCTTGTGGGATAATTTGAGGGATTTCAGACAACTTTTCAGCGTTTTGAACAACAATAATCTTTATTACTTGTTTGTGACTACATCTAGGGTCATTGTATGCAAATTATAGCCAACAATAAAACTCTAAATACCCATCAATCAGAACAGTTCATCTTTCCTTCAAGCATGAACCAATTTAAATCTTCATGTGTCTTCACCTTACAGAAATTTTGTGGCAGAAATGGTGGTGGTAAAAAATATCATAAGGGCTGTTAATATCTAGTGAATTTTTTTTTTTGAAACCCTTGGAAACATACAACGAACCCTTGAACAAAGGAATTAGAACCTTTGTGAAATACTTAGGTAGCATTTGAATTGGACATCAGTATGTCATTATAAACATTGGAGTGCTTTGGTATTCAAAGGCATTTCAAGAGCCCTTTTCATATCTTACTTGGAGTGGTTTGTGGATATACCTCTCGTTGTTGGGTGTTCCTAGACTAGATCCTAGCAATCTAAAGCATGTATCAGATCCTAGTAATCGGTTGGGTGTTCCTAGTAACTTGTTGGTTGTATCAAATCCTAGACCAGCAGGTGTTCCTCCTCGGCAACATACATTCCTTAATTCATAGAGAATAACGTGAGGAAAAGGAGACCTTGAACCACATGTATATGCATAACCTTATGTTTGACCGTTAGCTTGAGTACAACAGCCTGAAATAGGTCCAACCTCCTCATCTTAGATATTATCTAGGCTTTACTCAGACAGTGCAGTTGATAAATGGGTTTCAACTGACCAACAGTTTACACCCAAAACCGCAATTTGAACTTAGTTCAGGCTAGCAATGGCAAAATTGGATCTTCTAATCATCCAAAAGGTTATAGAATTTCAACATTCTAATTGCCCCATGGCCCGGAAAAGCCAATCCTTTGAGTGTAGGAACCTCTTTTTTTTTTATAAAAGGCAAGGTTATACAGGTGATAGAAAATTACTTGGTTATATAGGTGGTAGAAAGGTCAGAAAGGAATTTGGCCAGCCCAACTTTAGAAATGGCATCCACAAAACCATGTTGCATTAGTTTAGGTCCTTCAATCTACAAACAACAAAAATGTATTGCACTAGGGTTTTTTCAAGGTGTTGAATCCATATATGTAGTCAAAATTCCATTTTAAATAACAAAATTAAGATTTGGCCAAAAATAAATTTGGGGTAATAAGACAAAAACTCAAAAATGTAACATGTTTAGATTCCAAAGATTACATTTTTTGGTAGCCATAGTGCATGGGTTGTCTATACTTGCACACATTATATTCTATTTCCAGCATTGTTCTATATAGTTGTATGTTTGCATTGCTGTGTATTGTTGTCTATTTTCCTATTCGGAATATTACAATATATGACAGGCAGATATTAAGCATACACTTGAGATGATTTTTTCGAACACCTCGGAAGAATTCCCGACACTGGGTGGGCATTTCCCTTCCCTTTGTGTCACTTTGTGTGGCATCTCTATGCAGTCACTGCGCTGGACTACGTCACTCATCACTCTGCATGGAGGGCCAGTACTTCTGCCCAACACTTCCTCCTCTGCGTCTTTTGCCTTCCTTCTCTTCGTCTCTGCTGACCTCTCCCTCCTCCTTTTGTCTCTGTAACCTAACCTCTACAATCTCTCCTTCTGAAATCGAATTCTTTTACTTCAGAATCGATTTCCTTTAGGTATTGAGAATGTGCCCGACTTTCTTTCCAAATGACCCTCAAGCTTTCTCTTATAGTCTTCTCGTTGATGAATCAACGACCAAGATTATATCCTTAATCAATGGCTTAGATTAAAAGATGACTTGATCTTCATTTTCTAGAAGATTCACACTCTGCTTTATTAATACCCTTCAATTATTTAATTTTCCTAAGTTTAGTGACGCAAGCCTGAAGCTTGCAAATAACCAGGATCTTAAACATCTGTTTCAGCTCGACTTACGTCACAGCTTTTTCCCCAAATCAAATCCTCAATACTTGGCAAATTCACACTTTGCACATATGTTCTCTTTGCCCAATTCAAAACATCAATTTCTTTCAAATTCACTCTTTATGCGGAAGCTTTCTTTCATATTTATGGTTATAAAACCCTTCCACAATAATCATTTCTCAAACATCAAATTACTTATCAATCAGATTTTAGATGCTTCATAACATCAGAACTATGCCTCAAGTCCCTCATTCATTTTATCACCAACATTCCTCATGTGTTGATACACCATCACAAATTCTTTCTGCATGAGTTGGATTCAGTTAAATGCGCCCTTGAGTTATCATAACAACTTAACAAAGTTATTTAAACCCCAATTTTGGAAGTCAACCAACTAATTTGCGCCCTTCAATTTTCCAGTCTTCATTATCATAATGCATTACAATTTTTCCAAGTTTACAAATTTCATTGCAATTTAACATTCCTTGGACTTAAAATTGTCATTTATATAAGCGTCTTACTCCAGGCTCAGGACCACATAATGATTCCAGTTTTCATACCTTATATATGCGTTTTTGGCCAGAATTGAACTCTATTCCTCAGCGCAGATTAGCCTCTTTCCTTGTATGGAGATTCACCAATCAAAATCGATTTAGGCAATCGATCTTTTACAGATTCTGTTACTCTGTCAGCGCTTACAACAATCTGATCTGCGTTTTCACTTACCTCAACGGTGATCGATCTGGCTCATACAACTCGCATCTGTTTTCCGACATTCCACTTAAAACTTCTTTACAAGTATTCCACAACTGTGTCTTCCACCTTTCTGTCCACGCTATCAATTCCGCCTCTTTTCAATCAAAATCGATTTCCAATTGTTTCTTCTGTACTTATCGATTTATTAGTTAATCGATTCAAAACTCTGAATTTCAATCAGACTCTGAATTGAAAAATAAACTTACCTCTCCACGCATCATCAATTCGGAATTCAACGCTATTATACATTGAATTCTACAGCTCTTACTGACCCCTTTCGTCTTCTGCACCAGCGTTAGATGTGACACGTACCATTTATTCTGTCTTCACGCTTCAAATCGACTTCTACCATCGATGCATTTGACATAACGAATTTAAAACCCAAATCATCAATGTTGCAATGCTGTCACCATTTCAAATCAGATCTGCACACTTTTCAAAGCTATTAACTCGGCATTCAAACCAATTGGACTGTTCTTTCAGCATTTGGCATTTACGCTGTAGGTATATACCCTCACTCCTTATATCTGTAGTTCACAACTCAAACATTCATTTCAGTTATGCATAAGATTATATTTTGTTGTTATGCGCATTTACCAAATACTATTTCTGCAATCGAATTATGACATCTATAATAGAGTCAACATATTCAATTGTCTTTTGAACCATTCACATTTCAGTATACATACTCCTCATTCAAGGCAACAGCGCTCTCAACGCTCTAACGAATAGCCACTTCTGCTACTAATTACTCCGGATTTCACAACCCTGTCATAATAGAATTTTGCGTGCAGGACTGCACTCCAAAACTGCAGACTTAAAATATATTAAAATGCTAGCGCCCTTTCCTTTTCATTTTCTATTAATCAAATACAGATCGATAGGACACAACCAATCATAACTCATGCACAGATAACCATTGTTATATTAATAACAATCCTTTTAGCTTGGACACATAAATCGATCTTATTTTTACTACAGGTTTCCTTTGGTCAACCCTCCCAACAATCGATACTTCAATCACATATATACAGTTAACCAGAAATAACTATAACTTTCACAACTAATCACCAAATGTATATATATATATAGTCTGAAATCAAAACCAGATTACTTACACACTTTGTTTGGCCTGATATTCCAGATTGATGGCCCTTACAATTTACCAAAGGCTCACGCCTTGGTTGTTCCCAACCAGCTCTCTACTCCTCTCACTATTCTCAATGTCTTTTTCTCTCCAAAACCCCTCCTATTTATACAATTTTAAAAAATCATTTAATTAAATGCTCAATCCCTTAAAATCCTCAACAAACCCCTAAATCTCTCAACATCCCTAAAGGATAGGTTTTATCCCTAAAATCCTTCAATTTATTAAATTTCCTCATATCCTTTTATTAATAAAAAGATATTTACATAAATCCTCACCTTCTCCTATTTAATTCAAATTAATTAATAAAATATTTAAAATCATCACACCCCATATTTACAAATTAATATTATCACACCCCATATTTACAAATGGAGAAAAAGGTCTTGATGCTCCTGCATCATTTAGACTTAGGGATCACTTTAAAATAATTAATTATTTTAATAAAGCATGATCTGAGTGGAATTTCCATAAACGATTTCTGGGTTATCTGGAATATTGATGTCCAAGCCTCTTCCCAAAATATGAGACTTGGAACACTTTCCAATGTTACAAAATCAACAGCTTTGACCTAGGTTTCTTTTGTTTTGTTACGACCTCTTTATTCTTGCTAAAATCCCCATCTTGGTTTGCCTGCTCTGTTGCTAACAAAAGCATTTTGGTTGTGAAATTTGTATTATTTTTAGTTGTTTTTGGTAAGATCCAAGTGAGTTTTTTTCTCTGTGACTATCTCATCTTTTTGGCCTGCCTACGCCGTAAAATCCCCTTGTACTATTTTTCATTCACAAAGATCAATCTTTCATTTATGCCAAATGCATTGGCTTGACAAAACTCAGGGAGAAAGGTATTCCAGATCCCACTTATGATCTCTGCAATAGTTTTGTAATAGGGATCCCTATCACCCCCTGAGATTTGGAGATTGGGATTCAAGATGTGCACCCGCTTTCCGCCAAAAGTCTCCTTAGTACTGGACTCAGTATTTGCCTTTGATAATTGTCTGTTACATCCCACCTGTTTGAATTGTTTTTTCTTTGCTCATTGTTTCTTGGGTATTTATTTTCCACCAAAACCGACGTTTTTTTCTGCATTGGGTCCCTTAACGCTTACTGGTTATGAGAGGTTTAACATAATTTTAAGGGAGCCAAATTTGAAAGGTTTTTGTTTTTTTTTTCTTGCTTGACACGCCAACAATGCACATAAACAAATAAACTAAAAAAATATGTGGGTCTGAAACACCTGTGGACGCTAGGCTGGTTGTTCCCTCGCAGTTCCCTCTTTCACTGGTCTCTGCAGTTTTCGCTGTCGTTGTTCTCTTATTGTTCTGTTGCTGTTACCCTCTCGCTGCCCACTCTTGTTGTTTCGTTGTTTGATTGTATTCCCTTGATCCTGTTTCGCTTTTCTCACAGTTCTCGGACCTCTCGCTATTCTTGGACCTATCGCTGCTGTTCTCGGAGCTATCGTTGTTCTCAGAGGAGCAGGGCTGATCGAGGACACTGAGCCATACTCTTCCCCCTTATTTGAGCTCCCAAGGTGAGGAATTGAGACAGAGGGCTGTTGAGGTTGAGGGAACTCTGAACAATAGGGCATTACCCCTATCTGTTACCCATAGGGTTGGAATAGTAGCTCACCCTATTTGGTCATTGCAGAGTATACCCCAGTTAGCATCATACCCACAAGATGGGATTGTTGGGATTATCCCTCTCCATCTGGCCAGTGGATGAGGAGGCTTAGAGGGGTGTGATCTTTGCTGTTGAGTTTTCTTAAGTGTTGGGGTAGCATCGGATGTGCTGTAGCTCCCAAAATTTGTGGAGGGACTAGAGTACATGAGATCTCCAAGACCCAGAAAGGGATTTGGGAAATTCCATCCGGTTTGGGATATAATTAATTATTTAATATTTTTAATTAAGGACCCTAAGTCTAGCTTAAAGGTAATTAATTAAAACATGTGATGGAAGTGACTCCAAGTCACACGGATCAAGCTTTCTTTTAATATTAGCCATCGATTCAAGATTAGATCATGGCCGTTGGTTTCCCAACGAGAAAGTATAAAGGAAAGACTTTGTTTCACTTGGAGAACACACACACGGAGGCAGAGCACTGAGTCTAAGCTGGAATTCTAGGGCGGGTTTGCTAAGAATTTCCAGAAGTGTTTCAGCTGCAGAGAGGGGTAGTATTGGCAAAGGGGATGGTCTGATCCCAGTTCCAAGAATCAACAAGAAGCATAGAGTAGCAACCAGAGGCAACAACAACAGTTATGCAGCGCAAAGAGCAGCTTCAGATACAAGTCCCTTCTAGGGCAGTGCTGGGCAGCAGGGGACCCTCCAAGGTTATGCAGAGACCTTTCTAGGGCAGCGTAGGGTCTGCGTCACCCATTATGGGGTTATGCAGCCCTCTCCAGGCCAGCGTAGTGGCACATAGAGGCTGACAGGGCTGATGCAGGGGCTTCAGGGGCAGTGTTGGGGTTTCTATTGCCAGAATTTGGCTGAGTCTTGTAAATCCCGTTTGAGGGTATGGATCAGTCAAGGTTTTGGTCTCAGAACAGTAGGTTAGTTGTAGATCTATCTTTTTCTCTGTCGGGTTAACCAGTAAGGTGCCTAGATTTGTTGTATTCAGAAAACTATAATATAAACCCTCTAGCAGCCAGAAGACTGGTTTTCCTGCATTGGATTTTTTTGAGGACAGTTGTCCAGAAAATCTTGTGTGTCACTTTGTCTATGTGCATGTACTTTTCTGTTTTAGATCTGAATCATTGAAAGTTTGTTATGTGTTTAATTCGATGTTAATCTGAATATTTCAGCATTAATAACTTGTTTAAGTAGGAGATGTATAACCAGATCTAACAGTAGATTTCGCATAAGGTAACTTTCAGAAATTTTCACATGGTATTAGAGCGATTACAGATCTAGCAGGGTCACTAACAGAAGACTGAATAATCCTTCTTGCAGAAAGCAACACAGAGAGCAACAACAGTAGCAGAAAGCCAAATCTGAAGGGACAATGCAGTTTCAGAAGGAGCAGAGCCACGCAGAGGTCAGAGGGACGCAATCCTATGCAGTCTCCACGCAGGCCCACGTACTTACTGCACAGAGGTAGCACAAAGAAAATGTTGGGACTATCTGCTCACGCAGAGGCCAGCTAGGGTGATGCAGATCTGAAGTCGTCTGATTCAGAAGTGTCGAAAAGCAGAGCTGCAGAACTTCAGAAGTTGCTGGTGGGGTTAAAATTCTGAAGATTCAGAATATAGCCTAAGCACTAGGAGACAAAGAGCAGGAGGAGATCAACTTCTCAGAGGGTTTCTAGCCAAAGAAATCTGTAGATCGATTAGTGGATCGGAGAGAGTAGTTTCGTTGTTGATTTGGCAGATTTCCAAGAGAGGAAATTAGTTGTTAGAGGGAGCAGAGGGTGCCTTTTCACCAAGGACCCTAGATCCAAGCTTCAGTAGAGAAGCGGGGAGAGGAAGATCTCTTCCGACAGAGTAGATCTGAGCAAATGGCACCTCACGGACTATGTGATCAGGATAGGTTGGACGACTTGTCCAAATTTGCAATCTGGTAGGGCAGAATCCTGGTAGTCATGGAGGCATACGGTCTAAGGGACCATGCAAAAAAAGTCTTGGTCACACCGACCGATGTAGATCTCCAGAAGAAGCATGAGGAAGCTGCTACACATGCCAAACGTTTCATAATGGATGGGGTTAAGGACCATATCGTTCCACATAGAGCTGAAAAGAAAACAGCTAATGAGATGTGGAAAGCCTTAACAACCCTATATGAGGGGAAGTCCGTCCAGAGGAAAATGCTTCTGGGGAATCAACTGCGGTCATTCATGATGACCAAGGGAGAAGAAATAGAGCCCTTCCTTTTCAGATTACAGATGATCAGAGATCAGTTTTCTGCCATGGGAGCAAAGGTCGAGAATGATGTGATGGTAAGGAATACACTCAATGCGGTCACAGAAGAGTGGGAAACCTTTGTCCAAAGTGTCTTGGGTAGAGCGGACCTTCCCGACTGGGACAATATGTGGGAAATTTTACGTCAAAAAGAATTCCTTAGATTCTCCAATAAGCAGTACAACACGGGTTCAAGTAAAGTGAATAAGGAAGAGGAAGAAGATGCAGCCTTGGCATCAAAGAGGCAGCAAGGGAAGAAGAAGTGTGATCTATCCAAGACCAAGTGTTTCTAGTGCGATGAACTAGGACATTTCGCCAACAATTGTCCACGGAAGAAGAAGGACGATGGTTTAGAAGATGACGCATTCATAAGTGCTCATGAACCACGAAAGTGGGGTGACATGGATCTGTAGAGCAGCTACAGACTGATGGCGGGATCCTTGAGCAGCTTATCTCTTGGATCACATCCGTGCTACGGGAGCCTTAATACAGTAGTGAGAAAAGTAGAGCAGTTGGTGCAGAGAATCACAGATGAAGCAGAGGCAGAGCTGAAGGCTGAAGGGAGCAGCACAGTGCAGATGCAACAACAGCGTAGTAGTTGATGTGACTTCAACAATGCAGAACAGAGTTGCAACAGCGTAGAGGCTTTAGGAGGACAACACAACACAACAGTAGTGTGGGAGATTTCAGTCCAAGGGCTGATGTGACTTTAGCAGCAGAGTGGAGGTCTGCTTGCGTCGTGCAGAGCTGTAGCTGTGTCGTTGTCTCCAGATGTCAGCAAAGATCAACATCCTATGGAGCTTCAGTGATGAGGATGCACCCCAACTGACCTGTCTGTCAAAGATTGGGCAGGAATATTAGTTGTTTCTCTCAGCAACTGAAGTTGTAGTGTAGCAGTTGGCAGCATGGTGTAATAGATTGAGAGGGAGTTGCAGTACAGATGTGGCAGTGGCGGTGGGAGCGTCATGAGCAGCACTACAGAATGGTAGCAGCAGTGCAGTGATGAAGGGTACCATGTCCAACATTAGCGCAGAGAGGGGTACCAGAGATCAGTGCAAAGCTTCGGGGTGAAGCAGAGTTGTACTAGAGCATATTCCTCGCTAAGAGGGAGTGTTGAGTTTTCTTGAGCGTTGCACTAGCATCGGATGTGCTCTAGCTCCCAAAATTTGTGGAGGGACTAGAGTACATGAGATCTCCAAGACCCAGAAAGAGATTTGGGAAATTCCATTCGGTTTGGGAGATAATTAATTAATTAGTATTTTTAATGAAGGACCCCAAGTCTAACTTAGGAAAATTAAAATATTAAAGGTGATTAATTAAAACATGTGATGGAAGTGACTCAACTCACACAGATCAAGCTTTCTTTTAATCTTAGCAATCGTTTCAAGATTAGATCATGGTCGTTGGTTTCCCAACGAGAAAGTATAAAGGAAAGGCTTGGGGTTAGTTGGAGAACACACACACAGAGGCAGAGCATTGAGACTAAGCTGGAATTCTGGGGCAGGTTTGGTAAGAATTTCCAGAAGTGTTTCAACTGCAGAGAGGGGTAGTATTGGCAAAGGGGATGGTCTGATCCCAGTGTCAAGAATTAGCAAGAGGCAGAGAGTAGCAACCAGAGGTAGAGAGTACCAACCAGAGGCAGCAACAACAGTTATGCAGCACCTGTGCAACATAGAGAGCAGCTTCAGTTATGCAGGTGCTACGCAGTCCCTTCTAGGGCAATGCTGGGCAGCAGGGGATCCTCCGAGGTTACGCAGAGACCCTTCTAGGGAAACGTAGGGTCTGTGTCACCCATTCTGGGGTTACGCAGCCCTCTCCAGGCCAACGCAGAGGCACGCAAAGGCTGACAGGGCTGACATAGGGGCTTCAGTGGCAGCGCTGGGGTTTCTAAGGCTAGAATTTGGCCGAGTCTTGTAAATCCTGTTTGAGGGTGTGGATCAGTCAAGGTTTTGGTCTCAGAACAATAGGTTAGCTGCAGATCTATCTTTTTCTCTGTCGGGTTAACCAGTAAGGTGCCTAGATTCGCTGTATTTAGAAAACTACTTAATAATATAAACCCTCCAGAAGCCAGAAGACCGGTTTTCCCGCATTGGGTTTTTCTAGGGGTAGTTGTCCAAAAAATATTGTGTGTCACTTTGTCTGTGTGCATGTACTTTTCTGTTATAGATCTGAATTGGTTAAAGTCTACTATGTGTTTACTTCGATGTTAATTTGAATATTTCAGCATTAATAAATTGTTTAAGTAGGAGAAGTATAACCAGATTTAACAGTAGAAGTATAACCATATTTTCAGAAATTTTCACACTTACCTCTTGGTAACTCTTGGTAAGTGGGGTATCTCGTCCAAGCTAGATTATGATGCAGGTGTTCTACCACATGACTATTCAAGGTCATTGATGGGAAGATTAGTAGGCAATAGGATGGGTTGAGTAGTAGCTCCCCTATGTGACCTATTGCTCGACATGGGGTTGTAGTTATAGCTCCCCCATGAGATTCCAGGATGATTAGTAGATCCTCGATGTGATTTCAGGTTGAGATATGCTCCCTGATAATATGGTCTTTGATGATGATTCGGGTCATAGATTTGCCTCCCCACCAATAATCTCGAGTGGTAGCTCGATGACATTTCTAGGTTGTAGCTCGATGACAAATTTCTGGGTAGTAGCCCATCGAATGATATTCCGGGTAGTAGCTTGTTGACAGATATTCTGGGTAGTAGCTCGTTGACATATATTCCGAGTAGTAGCCCGCTGGTAAAGGTTTCGGGTTGTAGTGCGATGAATAGAGGGTGGTAGCTTAAGCTCCCCTTCGGTATATAATTATTCTTCTTCTAGATTCGAGAATATTCAGCATATGAGCAGGAACAATCAAGTAAGAAGGAATTAGCAAGTTATGTACATTGACTTGAGATGGGACGTGTGTCATGATGATCGATGGTCTGATATGAGCAAGTGGAACTCTCCCTAGTTGAGAGGGAGTGCTAAATTTAAGCAATTGCGATCAAATTCCACTTTGGGCTCAAATGACAATGAAGATGATTGCATTGAATTCCTCTTTTCGAGAAGACAAAAATCGACCTAAAGATCACCTTATTTAGAAAGGCAGAAGTTGGTTTTGAAATTATTTATTAACTCATGTATATTGGGTTAGGTCGGCCTCAACCTCAAATGGACCCTCATGGAAGCCTATAAATTACAGAGACCTCAAGCTCATTTGGACACAATTGATCAAGCTCTCTTCTTCTCTTGTATGTTGTCTTGGCTCGCTCAGGTTCGATGAACGAAGTTCGGACGGAGGTCCGAAAGCTCAGGTCCAAGGCTCGTACGGAAGTTAGTGTTTCTATTTTGCCTGTGGGCACAAAATTGGTGGATTCGGGCCAGAGCCATGGGCTTGCTATAGGCAAGGTAACGGCCTAGGACACTTAGGTCACAGGCACAATGTGTTATGCTCGCGGTTAAGGCTTCAAAGATATATTTCCCACAGCCGCGGGCACAAAATGCTATGGTAGCGGCTAGGGGTCCCTTGGCCGTAGGCTCAGAATGTTATGGTAGCGGCTAAGGCCTTAGAGATGAAATTATAGTGCTTTGAAGTTTCCACTCAGTGACAACAGTGTTTGACAGTATGCTACAGGCAGTGACAATATATTACAATTATCAGAATCAAAGGTTTTGATGTTTGGATGCGTTTCATGGATATTCTAGTTGTTGTAAAGATATGGATCATTGTACTCTCTTTTGCTGAATCATTTGATGGCGATCTACTAGAAGAAGAATTTGCAAGGGTTTTCCCCATAGTGGGTTTTGCCTTGGTCTTCGACCAGTCCTGGTGTCTCTATGTGTGCATGCTTTTCTTCCTATGTTCCTTTATGTTCCGCTGCATTGATGATGATGTTATTTTTCTTTCTACATAGTTGCATATGCTGATGAATAATAATAATGTAAATCTGAATAATGTTATGATGCTATGGGGTGAACTTAATGTGTAAATGACAAAATGCAACTATCAAAGCAAAGATCAATATAGCCCTATGAAAATTTAACAATATATATATAGTAGATGCTTCGCTTCCTAGATTTTTGGGAAATGATGCTTTTGCGTCCCCACTTCCATAAAATGTCCCCGCTTCGTGCAACGGTGGTCTGATGTGTCCCAAAGCCAAAAACTCCTATATGGCTCTCTGTATCTCATCTCGATATGCCTTGGGATGTCTGTAGGGTGTAGTGATGACTGCGGGCACACCCTTCTCCAACTTTGTAGTATGCTCAAACCCTCTATCTAGTGGACGTTGTTGAAATTTGGTTACCGGAGGACAGGTGGTTCCCTAAGGCTTTGATCTTTGGCTTAGGGAAAAGTGTCCAAAAAGAATTTAATTTTTCTCCTAAAGTGACTTCATAATTTTTATAAAGTCAAATCTAATTTAAAAGTGACTTTAAGTGATAAAGTTACTAAAGTCTAATTTAAAAGGACTTTAAGTGATAAAGTTACTAAAGTTTAATTTTTAAGTGACTTTAATAAAGTCAATGTAAAATTAGAAAGGAAAAGTGACTTTGGAAATAAATGACTAAGTGGGTCTTTATTAAAGTGGGGTGAATTAAAAAATAGAAAGTGAGATTTAAATGAGCATTTAATCTCAGCCCTAGATCTCAATCTATTTTAGCCATTGGATTTAGGGATTCCCCAAAAGTCACTTAGGGTTAGGTTAAAGGAGGAAAAAGAGGGAAAATGTCATTCATTCTTTCATGAGCAGATTGGAAGAAGGAGAGGAGAGCTGGAGATTTTTCTGAGCAGTGAGAAGAAGGAGGGCAGCAGTGAAGAGATTTCAGCAAAGGTACAGCAACATTTATTGGCACACATACCGAGGCAAAAAATCTGTATAGCAAAGGAGAGGCAGTGTTTTCAAGTGAGGAGGCACAAAAAGCGAGGAAGAGGGTACAACAGCAAGCACGCACTCCAAGGCACAAAAATCAGCCACGTTTTTCAAGGAAGAGGGTGGCTATCATTTCTGGCACAAAAATCGAGGAAGAGGACAGCAGCTATAGCTTTGTTTTTTGGCACAAATTTCGAGAGAGGTTGCTGTACAAAATCTGTACAGTCCGTACAGCAAAGTACGGCTGTTCTAGCACGCTTCCCGAGGTGGTCGTACAACATTTAATGTTGTCCTAAGGTGCTATAAATTTTTTGTTTTCTGTTGTTGCTGATTTGGCACAATTTCCGAGGCGGTGTGCAAGCACGGAAATCGAGATAAGTCTGTAAATTGGTTGCTGGAATTTTTTCTGAGTTTTTCCCATTTCACTGTAAAAAGCAATATTCAGAAAAATAAAAGAGAAGCTTTCAAACTGGTTTTCCCCAAGAGTTGTAGGGGGTTTTTCCAGGGTCATGTTGACCAAAAATATCAGTGTTAAATGTGTTGAATGGCTGTTTTATGCTCGCTGATTTTTATTTCTGCATTTTCCAGCATTCTGTAAATTTTCCAGAATTTGTGTTTTCAGCAAAAAAATAATTTTCCAGTTTGTTGGATGTAAGGATATGGGAAAGGGCATTTAACTATTTGGAGAAATAAGGTGAAACTGAAAACCAGGGTGGGAAACAGAAAATTTCTACATGGTATCGGAGCTTGAGTGTTGAAAGTGCAGTTTGGGACAGCAAGGAGAAAAATACAACCTGCTGATTTTTCACTCAGAAAATTCCAACAAGCTGATTTTTCACAAACAGAATTTTTATCTTTACTAAAGCAGTGCTATTTTTCAGTTTTAGGACAGCAGGATGTCATTGGGATTGAGCGTGGAGGATAGGTTGGATGGGCATACCAATTACAGCGTTTGGAAGGAGAGAATGCAGAGTATCTTTGAGGAGGCAGAAGTCTGGGATATCATCGTTCATACCACACAGCAGCCTGTTAATGTGCCTACTGATGCAAATCAGTTGGCAGCATATAATAGGAAGAACAACAAGGGTAAGAGACTGATTCTAGACGGAATCAAAGACCATTGCATTCCTCATGTGAGAGGAAAGAGAAATGTTCATGAGATGTGGACAACATTGTCCAATCTCTACCAGAGTACCAATGAGAACCGGAAAATGGTCCTGAAGGAGAAGATGAAGACCATTAAGATGGGCAATGATAGTGCAGCTGGATATCTCACAAAGATTACTAATGTGAGAGATGAGTTGGCAGCAATTGGAGAGGTCATTCCACCCACTGAGTTGGTGCGGATTGCAGTGAATGGCCTCCCCAATTCATGGATGAACTTTGCTGATGGGGTTTGTGCACGTGAGACCCTTCCCACATGGGAGAGGTTTTGGGATGATTGCATTCAGACAGAGATCAGGAAAGGTCAGCTTGGGGCAGCCAAGCCAGTTGAGCAGGATGAGGATGTAGCATTGTTGGCAGGAGGCAAGAAAGGCAAAGGGAAGAAACAGGCTTCCACAAGTAATGGTGGGGGCAAAGGTAAAGGTAAAGGTAAACAGGGTAACACACAGAAGGACTATTCCAAGGTGAAGTGTTGGAATTGTCAGAAGATGGGACACTATGCAGTTGTGTGTCCGGAGAAGAAGAAGAAGAAGGAGAAGAACCAGAGCATGGCAGCTTCAGCAGAGGTTGAGGACTTTGCAGATCGTTTTGACCGGGAGTTTGGGTTCACTGCGTGTGAGTCCTCTAGTGCGGGATTATCTGCCATAGAGGTTCAGAGGGAGCATGCATTTCCCTCGATTCGCGGAGCATCTTCGGGTATCTGGTATGTGGACAGTGGGGCTTCACGTCACATGACAGGAGTCCGTGAGTACTTCTCAGAGCTTTCAGAGAGTGGCACTGATGTAGAGGTAGTACTCGGTGATGACAGAGTTGTTAGAGCAGTCGGTGTGGGAACATTGACATTTCAGAGGGAGTCCAAACCTCCCTTGAAGGTGTCGGATGTTCTTTATGTGCCAGGGATGAGGAAGAACCTCATATCCGTCTCAGCTTTGGAGGACAGAGGATATGAGATACTATTCAGGGGAGGACAGGTGTTGATGTATCCCAGGGGCACTCCAGCTGATTCAGCTAGAGTGATAGGTGTGCGCCATGCAAAGGTGTACAAGTTTGCATTTCAGTCCCTTTTGGCATTGAGCAGCAGTACCGACAGCAGAGCTAGCAGTTCTGAGCAGTGTGAGATTTGGCACCGCGGGATGGGGCACATGCATCATGGAGCCTTGAGGACTTTGCGGGAGATCACTACAGGTGTGCCAGAGTTCAGTACTGATCACTTTGATACTTGCAAAGGATGTGCGATGGGCAAGTTTGCCAAATCCCCTTTTCCCAGCAGTGACAGCAGAGCGACTGGGATACTTGATTTGATTCATTCCAATGTGAGTGGTCGGATGTCTCATGTTTCCTTGAGTGGATATGAGTACTATGTTTTATTCATTGATGATCACTCCAGGAGGACCTGGATTTATTTCTTGAAGACCAAGAGTGAGGTCTTCAAGCGGTTTCAGGAGTTCAGAGCTCTTGTGGAGACACAGATAGGTCGGAAGATCAAGTCCCTGAGGTCGGACAATGGAGGAGAGTACACCCTTGGAGAGTTTGTTGACTATTGTGCGGAGGCAGGCATTAGGAGGGAGTTTACTGTTCCTTACAACCCCCAGCAGAACGGGGTTGCGGAGAGGAAGAACAGATCCATCGGAGGGGCTGCCAAAGCCATGTTACATGATCAGGGGTTGCCATTGTTTTTGTGGGCAGAGGCCTGCAACACTGCTGTTTATTTGCAGAACAGGAGTCCGCATCATGCCCTGGGGCACATGACTCCGGAGGAGGCTTTTTCTGGGAGGAAGCCTTATATTGGTCATCTTCGTATCTTTAGGTGTATCACATACTCCTACATACCCAAGGAGAAGAGGACCAAACTAGAGCCCACTGCAGAGAAGGGTATCTTTGTGGGCTATAGTGAGACCTCAAAGGCCTTTCGGATTTACATTCCTGCACAGAGGAAAGTTGTTGTTAGGCGGGATGTGAAGTTCGAGGAGGATAGGGCCTTTAGGAGGTCACGGGAGTTAGACTATCTGGATCAGCCAGACCCTCAGCAGCAGCTGAGTCAGTCACAGGGATCCAGTGGGCAGGGATCAGAAGGATCCGGAGGTACATCTATGACGATGTCTAGTCCGTCAGTGAGCAGTGGATCGCAGAGTCAGAGGGGTGGTGCTTCGGGCAGCATGCAGAGCAGTCCACAGAGCAGTTCACTAGGGAGTTTATTGATGGACAGTTCACACGGTACTTCAGCATCTACAGGTTCAGGTGCAGGCAGGAGGACAACAGACAGACAATCAGGAGTTCAGGCTCCTGATGATGATGAGGAGTTTCATTCTCCAGTGGGAGAAGTGTGCTCAGGGAAGAGGAAGCCCAAGTGGCTTCAGGACACCTTGAGAGAGGCCACATCTGTTGCTGAGCCTAAGAGGCCGGTCAGAGAGAGCAGACCACTTGAGAGGTTTTGTAGCTATATGGCAATGGCTACCAGCATCCTTGACTCTGAGCCTTCTATCTATGAGGAGGCAGCTAGCCAGCAGGTCTGGAGAGAGGCCATGCAGGAGGAGTATTCTTCTATCATGAAGAATGATGTTTGGGAGGTGGTGCCGAGGCCTGAGGGCAAATCCGTGGTTATTTCCAGATGGCTTTACAAGGTAAAGCATGCTGTAGATGGCAGCATTGAGAAATTCAAAGCGAGGTTTGTGGCTAGAGAGTTCTCCCAAGTAGAGGGAGTTGATTATGAGGAGACCTTCGCTCCCGTGGCTCGATATACTTCGATTCACTCCATTATATCGATAACAACAGAGATGGGTTGGAAGATCCACTAGATGGATGTGAAGACCGCATTTCTCAATGGCTTCATACAGGAGGAGGTGTACATTGAGCAGCCACAGGGCTTTGAGGTGCATGGGAAGGAGTCCCATGTGTGCGGACTGAAGAAGGCCCTTTATGGCCTGAAGCAAGCTCCCAGAGCTTGGTACTCCAGGATAGATACATACTTGCAGGAGATGGGTTTCACAAAGAGTGATGCAGATCCGAACCTTTACTTTATTGTGATAGGTGAGGAGCCTCTCATTCTAGTGTTGTATGTGGATGACTTGGTCATTACGAGTGCAGAGAGACTCATAGAGCACTGCAAGAGAGATCTTGCGTCGGAGTTTGAGATGAAGGACATTGGCTTGATGCATTACTTTTTGGGTTTGGAGGTGTGGTAGGAGGAGGGGCATTTCTTCCTGGGGCAGGGGAAGTATATTGTGGACATCCTTGGCAGATTCCACATGGAGGATTGTAAACCCATGTCGACACCGATGATCACCAACTGGAAGAAGCTTCATGCTTCGGATTTCGAGTTGGTGGATCCCACATTGTACAGACAGCTGATTGGTTCCTTGATGTATTTGGTCAACATTAGACCAGATATTTGTTTTGCAGTCAACACGATGAGTCAGTTTATGTGTGAGCCTAGGAAGGTTCACTGGGTGGCTGCAAAACACATTTTGCGGTACTTGCAGGGGACAGTGGATTATGGTCTGGACTACAGGCAGGGGGATGGAGTGAGATTGGTAGGTTACACTGATTCTGATTGGGCAGGTTGTGCTTCTGATAGGAAGAGCACTTCAGGGTGTTGTTTTGGGTTGGGTTCGGCAGTAGTGTCATGGTTCAGCCGAAAGCCGCAGTCAGTAGCATTGAGTTTAGCGGAAGCAGAGTATATGGCAGCCAGTCTAGCTAGTTGTGAGGCCATCTGGCTTCGCAAGATGTTATTTGGCTTATTTGGTCAGCCGTTGAGACCTTCAGTGATTTACTGTGATAATCAGAGTTGCATTAAACTCACGGAGAATCCAGTATTTCATGACAGGTCAAAGCATATCGGGATCAAATATCATTTCATCGGAGACTATGTTCAGAAGGGAGCTGTGAAGCTTGAGTATATTCCCACTGATGAGCAGGTTGCAGATATTCTTACCAAAGCCTTACCACGGGGCAAGCATGTCTACTTTAGAGACAAGATGGGTGTGATGAGGAACACCTTCCTCGGTAAGAGGGAGTGTTGAAATTTGGTACCGGAGGACAGGTGGTTCCCTAAGGCTTTGATCTTTGGCCTAGGGAAAAGTGTCCAAAAGAATTTTAATTTTTCTCCTAAAGTGACTTTATAAAGTTATAAAGTCAAATCTAATTTAAAAGTGACTTTAAGTGATAAAGTTACTAAAGTGACTTTATAAAGTTATAAAGTCAAATCTAATTTAAAAGTGACTTTAAGTGATAAAGTTACTAAAGTCTAATTTTAAAGTGAATTTAATAAAATCAATGTAAAATTAGAAAGGAAAAGTGACTTTGGAAATAAATGACTAAGTGGGTCTTTATTAAAGTGGGGTGAATTAAAAAATAGAAAGTGAGATTTAAATGAGCATTTAATCTTAGCCCTAGATCTCAATCTATTTCAGCCATTGGATTTAGGGATTCCCCAAAAGTCACTTAGGGTTAGGTTAAAGGAGGAAAATGAGGGAAAAGGTCATTCATTCTTTCATGACCAGATTGGGAGAAGGAGAGAAGGAGAGCTGGAGATTTTTCTGAGCAGTGAGAAGGAGGGCAACAGTGAAGAGATTTCAGCAAAGGTACAACAACATTTATTGGCACACATACCGAGGCAGAAAATCCGTACAGCAAAGGAGAGGCAGTGTTCCCAAGTGAGGAGGCACAGAAAGCGAGGAAGAGGGTACAGCAGCAAGCACGCACTCCAAGGCACAAAAATCAGGCACGTTTTTCAAGGAAGAGGGTGGCTGTCATTTTCGGCACAAAAACCGAGGAAGATGATAGCAGCTACAACTCTGTTTTTTGGCACGGATTTCGAGAGAGGTTGCTGTACAAAATTTGTACAGTCCGTACAGCAAAGTGCGGCTGTTCTGGCATGCTTCCCAAGGTGGCCGTACAACATTTAATGCTGTCCTAAGGTGCTGTAAATTTTTTGTTTTTTGTTGTTGCTGATTTGGCACAATTTCCAAGGCGGTGTGCAAGCACGGAAATCGAGATAAGTCTGTAAATTGGTTGTTGGAATTTTTTCTGAGTTTTTCCTGTTTCACTGTAAAAAGCAATATTCAGAAAAATAAAAGAGAAGCTTTCGAACTGGTTTTCCCCAAGAGTTGTAGGGGGTTTTTCCAGGGTCATGTTTACCAAAAATATCAGTGTTAAATGTGTTGAATGGCTGTTTTATGCTTGCTGATTTTTTATTTCTGCATTTTCCAGCATTCTGTAAATTTTCCAGAATTTGTGTTTTCAGCAAAAATTTATTTTCCAGTTTGTTGAATGTAAGGATATGGGAAAGGGCATTTAACTATTTGGAGAAATAAGGTGAAACTGAAAACCGGGGTGGGAAGCAGAAAATTTTTACAGACGTCCTCTAGGAATGTCACCGAACACTGCCTGATGCTTCTCTAGTAGTGCCAAAATGTTTGGATGTGGTTGCTGCTGCTTTTCGGTCACAGAAATGCTCAACTATACTTCCCATGCTATGTCCCCACGCCTCAAGTCAGCCTCCATCATGTGTGTTGATACTGTTTGTGGCAGATATGAGTGCATGCCCCTAAATAATACTGGTCTCCCATATGGTCCCATGAACTCCATCTCTAACTTCTTCCAATCACTGGTTACATGTCCCAAAGAATATAGCCACTCACCCACAAAGAAATGATCTGTCATTCAATAATTCCCCATGGTTGTAGGTGCCCATGGAGTGGAGTAATGATGCTTTGCAAGTACAAGAGTTCCATGTCTCTCAACACTTCACTTGGAGGGTGTCATATGCTCCTGTGGTGGACTTAGGCCCCAGTTAAGTTCCCTAGTCCATGATGAAACCACCTGCCAATCACATATATCCAGTGTTGTATCCTCACCATCAGGTACCATAATTCATTAGTGCATCTAAGTGAACCAAGCTTATTAATCGAGGGCACGTTGAGACTTCATATGGGGCTTCTCTTCCAAAATTGGGGATTGAATATCGTAATAGTGTTACCTCCCTAGGTAGGAGTGTTTAATAGACAACTTTATTAGGTGTTTGCAACCCCTAAGGGGAAAGACAGGTCCCAAGTACATCCTTTAATTAATTGGTGGCATGTGAATGATGATGAAACAGATGGGAAACAAGGATCTCAAGGCCAGATGCCATGGGTACAAGGAAAACAACGACGAGGGATGTTCGCATATTGTGTATATAGATGTAGGATGGAGAAATTGTGGATACATGAGTTACCCCAACCTTTTTTTGTCCACCCCTCTTAATTTTCCTTTTGCCTTTTCTTGATTTTTTTCTTTGAATATCTGCTTAGGGCTCTAGGAATTGAGAGCATACTATGAATGATGTGAAGTAGTTATTAACCCCTTAAGGTGGGCTAGTTCATTGCCCACCAGGGGTTTGGACGTGAATGGGTTCCTTAATTATGTGAGGGGCACTCATGGGCCCTAGGAACCAGGGTGATGTCCATAATGATAAGGGGTAAAGCTCATTTTTTTGGCTTTTTCCCACGTGCTATAATAAATGACCCAACCATCTTTTGCATTTTGTGATATTCATTTTCTTTTGTTTCTTGCTTGTGGCCATGATATGTTTTTAATTTTCTTTTAGTTGCATCAACATCTAGGGCATCGTTTCTAGGCCTGATATGTGGACGAGGGGAGGGGGTGTGCCAGTGCCTTGTGGACTGAATGGTGAAGTGGACCCAGTGAAGGAAAATGGTAAAATAGAGCTTGTAATGTGTGGGGGGGAGTGGAAAATGTGGGATGAGAAAACGAGACCACGCTACCAAAATCAGGGTTTTCCAAGTAGTGCCCTTTTTAAAGCCATAGGCTAATAGGGGGGATCCCACAAGACTAGGATTGAGGATTAACCCCCCATTTAAGTTGAGGGAACAAAACCATGGTCAAAGCACTTCTTCCAAGTCACCCAATAATCCATGCCTAAAATACCTAAATGTAAAACAAACATAAGCACCTGATTGCATAATGAAAAACGTACCTTTTGGTTCAAATTGCCCATCTTCTAACATATGCTCTCGACAAATGGGCGAGGAAACATACAACTAATGTTGGAGCGAAGATAAAGTGGCACATCACATCGGCTACAAGGTGGCGATCAAGGGCTGCTGGTTGTCAGTTGGAAGAAGATGAATGGAGAAAAAATCTCCTAGGGGTACCCACTTTTGGTGGGCAACAGGTAGCACACAAGCCTTTCTCCTTGCATTAAGATGACTCCCATACCATACCCGAACGCACTTGTCTCCACTTTGAAGGGTTGTTGCAAGTTTGGTAATACCAAAACCGATGCTTGATTGATCTTCTTGTTTAACTCTTCAAAGGCCTTTTGCTGGCCCTTTCTCCATTGGAAACTATTTCCACTCGTTATTATGGCACAGAGTTGTGTTGCTACTACTTAAAACGAGACTATGAATTTCCTTAGGTACTTTGTTTCCAATGAAACTCCTAATCTCAGAAATATTAGTAGGTTCTCACCACTTCATGATGGCCTCCATTGTGGTAGGATCTATCTTTATCTCTCACCCACCTATCACATATTCCAGATACACCAAAGATTGTTGTGCAAATGCACACTACTTGAGATTTGGTAGCAGTTGATGCTTGTTTAATGTCTCTAGCACCTGCATCAAATGTCAGGTGTTCTCCTCCTAGTAACACTATTTACTAATATATCATCCAAATAAATAGTATCAAATGTCTATATAGAAGGACATAGTATATCATTCATTAACCTCATGAATGTAGTTGGTGCATTGCATAGGCAAAACAACATAACTACATTCTCACACAAACATTACCTAATTTTGAAGGTGGTCTTCCAAGCTTCCTCTCCTCTGACTTGAACCTATTGATACCCTGACATTAAGTCTAGCATGGTGAAGTATTTGGCTTGCTGCAACTCATCCAGCAAATCATTTGTCCTGTGTAGGGGGTACTTGTTCTTAAACTTAATTGTGTTTAACAACAAATTGTAATCAATACAGAATTGCGAAGTCTCATCCTTCTTTGGCACAATGATGATGGGTGAGCCACATGGTGAAGTAGTTGGTAAAATGATGCCCTGTTCTAG
Source organism: Pinus albicaulis (assembly GCA_034641835.2). NCBI lineage: Eukaryota > Viridiplantae > Streptophyta > Pinopsida > Pinales > Pinaceae > Pinus > Pinus albicaulis. The sequence goes on along the minus strand of CM076575.1, from coordinate 516,834,735 downwards.
TAGTTGCTACTATTGCTTCTTCACCTCATTTGCATCTATAATGGATTGCTTGTACAATCGAGTGTTTGGCAATGGAGAGTCTGTCAATAGTTGTGTATCATGCTCCACTTCCCTCTTGGGTGGTAAGCATTTAGGTTCTTGGAACATACCCTTGTACTCCTGTAGAAACACACTTCTAGTTGTTATTTATATTCTTCAGTGTGCCACTCTAGGGATGAATTCACTGTCATGGGCTCTTATGAAAATTTTCTTTCTCTTAAAAACGACAAAGCATACTTCCGGTTAGAACTGATCAAATTTTTGGGTTTGTTGGCACTTACTAGCAATATCTTTGACTTGCCATTGTGTACATTGATGATGAATGATTCTCATCCTTGATGAGGCAATACTGTTTAGATCTTAACATGAAGATTGCATCCCACATGTACGTAGAGGGACTTCCAATCACAACTCCACATACATGAAGGGGAGCTACATCCAACTCTAATTCATCAATAAAATTGGTATTAATAGCATATTTGATTAGTCAACGTAGGTCAAACATCACCAAAAGCCTCGGTTCCTGTGCCAGAATGTGCGGCCTGCCCAAATAGAGATATATCCACAAAAATCGCAACAAAATAGTGCCAAATAAGGTCAAAGGTCACTGTGGAAAAGTCAACCCAGGCGAACAAAGATGCAGAGTCCACGCTTCGCACGTGTGAGAAGAATTTGTTGTCTTAGATATGAACGAACCAATCAGAAGAGAGAGAATGTGTTGTAGTGATGAGGTGCCAAAATGAGGAGGACATATGATATATTTATAAGGGTTGACTGGGGGTGAAAAGACATGTCTTTTCATCCATGATCCGACATGAAGGGGAGTCGACCTAAGTCGTCCTGAAAAATAAGCATTTGGAGGAAGACAAAAAATTCAAAATTCCCAATGATGAATGGTGTCATCAAGAGCTCTTCAAGGGTGAAGAGTGCCATCAAAATAGGAGCTGCTAAATGAGGGAATTGATCCCTAGTTTCCAACTTTAACACTCCCTCTCAACTAGTGAGAATTCCACCTGACAATATCTAACCATCGATCATCATACCATCATGTCATCATGAAGCATCTTTGCATCTCGTCTCAACTCTATTGAACATTGATAGAGATAATAAGAAGAATCGATCTAGAGTGAGTCACAAGACCTTGCCACTCTCCTTTGACAAAATTCAATCCACATAACTAGGGGTAAAACCCCAATCTGACTTGATCCTGATCGATCAAGTTGTTGAACATCATGCATCCTAGCCATAGGGAGTACGACGGTACACGATGCGTCCATCTATAGTGCTATGGTCCCTATCCTCTTTTCCCAACTCATTGGCCAGATGAGAGGTGCTTCCCATCAATCCTGGACTACATGGGTAAGATGTATGTTGGGGCATCTGTAGGAAAAGGTGAACCACTGATCCTGCTCATATGCCATAGGAGAAGGTGAACAACTCATCCTATGCATATATCATCAATCATAGGGGAAGGTGAACCACTCACCCTACACATGTGTCAACCACCATAGGGGAAGGTGAACCACTCACCCTATACACAACGTACTTGTAGGGGAAGGTGAACCACTCACCCTATGGTCGCACATAGCTCCAAGAAGTACCCCAGGCCCCCAGGAGCTCCCAGAGCTCAATGTTCAACCGAGACCCTCATAGTAGGGTCTTTCCATGACTCCCAATGTCTCTCTAAAGGAAGATAAAGTTGACCTTACCAAGAGGCTTTGTGAGAATGTTGGTAACCTACACATCCATCCTGAAATGATGGAGCTTGAATGCTCCCCACTGTACCATATCCAAATAAAGTGGTACTTGATGCCAATAAGTTTGGAGCGGTCGTGGAACACAAGATTTTTTGAAAAGTGAATCCCACTCTGATTATCACAACATACAACGATGGTTTCCAACACGTGCTCAAATGGATTACAAAAGAGCTTCCTAAATTGCTTCACAACAGGCCATACTAGCTACAATATATTCGACCTCGGTGGTGCTCAGAGCAACTGATTTCTGCTTTCAGCTCATCGAAGAAATTGAAGCAGATCCCAAAGAGAAGCAACATCTAGACGTGCTCTTTCTATCCACCATATTGCTAACCCAGTCAGCATCAGAATATCCATGTAGCGTCAAATTCCCAATAGTGTATCTTAGTCCATAATAAGCAGCTATCCAATATATGAGGCTTAACCATAAATTATCTCAGAGTCTTCATAGCAAGCCATATGTCTAATCAGGTTCCCCAGAATTTGACTGTATTTGGATCAACGATGTCTCCATTTTATCATGCCTTTAATCTTAGGAAATAATGCATCAAGGCTAGGTCTTTTATCTTGACTTGAAAAAAAGGTCAACTCCCTCTTACATTGATAAATGAGAGGATCATCATCTGTTAGACAGGCATCATCAATAACTTCATCTTCAAAAACCAATCATCATAGCTCGACCATAGCTCCGTATGAACATCGAGAAAGTGACCTTGCCCTAAAAATAACCATCGAGCTATCTACAACCTGTTACTTTTGCTATCATTGATCCTATGGTCCATATTCCAAGATCATCCAATCATAATCATATAGTTTCCATGCAACTTCTTAGGTAACAGAGATATATCGAATCATCATTAGAGTCATTAGATCATAATCAACTGTCATGTCTTGCCTTCATCAACGTTCTTTGACATGGTCTTCCTTCTTGGTATAATCATCGGGCAAGAAGAGTCATCAAGCCATTCTATTAGGGATTCTATAGCTCCCTCTGAAGTTTTACTCTAGTTGATCGTCTAGCCTTCAACAATGTGCAATGCGACAACTGAATCAATAAACTTTTAGGAAGTTTGCATCAAATCAGAGAGAAAAGCTCTGAAGAAACATCATGGTCCTTCTTCAATGAGGTGAAGAAATCCTCCCATAATATTATCCAAAACAACTGCTTTATATTTCTTCACTGCTAGATGACTGCTACCAATCCATTCTAAGGTAGTCCTTCTCATCCAAGCATATGTATCCATACGACCATTCTTCATAAAAACCTAGCATTACATATCAAAATGCCCAATGATCCAACCAAAATTAGGGTACTCCCGGTTCCCTCCTTTAATTGCTTTATTTAGGAGGTACTTGCAATAATTATTGACAAGCACTACCAAGCACTATATGTCATAGTAAAAGCATGAGATCAAAATAAAAATCTAGGGTTTCCATGCAATTGGAATCCTAGGGTTTTTAAATACAAACCCTAGACCTCATCCTCATCAATCATTAAGAGGGTTTATCATATATGCCCTAAATTCTTCACAAACCCTAGAAATCATGAGATAATGTCCTCACGAGGGAACTAACAAAATAGGTTTAGGGTTTCTCATGAACCATCTAGGGTTATCAAGACTAGCAAACCCTTCTATCATATAAACATCTAACCTTCTTTCATTTCAGACCCTTAAACAAAAATAACATATATTATGCATACCTTAGGGTTTACATACCTCTGTCCTTCATGATCATAAGGGTTGTTGCAAGGGCTTGCTTCAAGATGCCATGTATTTGCTCTCAAAAGAGGAAACTCCCAAAGTTGCTCATATTGCACCTTTTATCACCATATTCTTTCTGCTTCTTTAAGAGTGAAGACTTCAAAGCCAAAATCTGTTCATATAGGTACTACAATCTCTGTTGATCCTCTGCCATTTTCAAGACTTCCTTCCAATGGGTCTCCAAACAGGGATATCATAGATCTATCCAAATTCTGATAGGACCTACTGATGTAGTTTGCTTCTCCATGTGTTCCTTTAAACAAAATATAGTATAGCTGCTGCTTTTCTTGCTTTAGAACTTCAGGACATAAACAACATGCTAGCTTCAGGACACTCTCAGAGATTTTTCAATCTAGGAGACTATTCCTTCTCAAGGTTCTTCTTCAAAGAACTTGATGTCTTTCTTTTCTTTTTTTGTTATTTTTTTATCACTGTATTGTAGTTTCTTCCTTTCTAGAGACAGAGATTCAAGATCTTTGCCAAGATTACTTCTCAATATCCTTGCTTTGCTATAGGTCTTCAAGATAAATCACTGTATAGAAGATTTCAAGTAGACTGTTTATTTTCAAAACTGAAAGAGGACTAATGAATTTCTTATCTCTTATTACAAAAACATCAAATACTTCCACTGCTTGATGCATGTAGTTTTTCTTTAAGAATGATCAATCTGCCTTCCAAAAGATGTATGACTACAAGATGTTTTCAGTTAGGGCATTTTAAAAACACCAAAAAGTGTGCTCAGACTTCAAATATATATAGTTTAAAAAAAAAAAAAACAACAACAACACATGTATGCCAAATATTGAGGATGGATTCTTGTTATACTGTCCAGACTTGGAGAATGTATATGCTCAGACTAAGTGTCACAAGGTTGGCTTCTTAAGTGATAGACCAAGCTCGGATCATTTTATGTCTGTGACTTCCTCCTTCAAAGATGAAGACCTTTGATATATTAGTAACCTCCACAGGTCGGCTTCTAGTCTCACTGTAGCTTAAAGCATACAGGATCATTTGGATATTATAACATTCCCACAATGACCCTTTTTTTTTTTACTTCTCAGCATCAGGCCAATTATCATTGATTGGAAATTAATGGTAGCAAGCAAAATTAATTGTAAAATACAAATGTTACGTGGCCAGATATACTACCCAATCCGTACTTCCCATGACTAACAAATGGAGAACACATCAGTTTCAAATGCTCTGCTAGAACCTTAATAATCTCACTTCCAAACTAACAAAAGTAGAAGTACATGATAACTGGATGTGATGAGAAATCAAGCATTGATTTATAGGAGACTGACTGCTCTGGAAAATATCTAACAATACAAAGCAAGCTTTCTCAAGAATCTTTTTGGTTTATAACTTTCACAAATACATGATAGAAGGATCTTATTTGTCGAAACAGGATTACGACTGCAAATCTTTCTATTAGCAGAAGAGAAGTTTAAGGTCAGAAGATAAGTTAAGATGGCTTCAGTATGATAGTTTTCCAGCTCCTTGTCAAGTTCTGTAGCAGACTTATCTGGGACCTGGTTTCTTCCACGGCCATGACGTCCTCCATAAGTTGTGAAACCAACTTCTTGGACCTTGAGAACAGAGCATTTAGGTTCTCAAAACCTTATGAATTTTATGCACAGTCCTGAGGCCTTAACTTTGTGATTAGGGCTTGCAATTATGCCCATATTTTGGATTCTTTTCCTTCTAGTAACTCGGTCCAAGGTATGCCACTGTCTTTTGATGTGATGAAGCCTTACATTAGTAATCTTCTTTCCTTGCTAGGACCTGCAACATAGTTTTTTTTTTTTGCAATAAGAGTTTGCAAATGTGCCCTCATAGTTCAATACTTCATGTTGACTTATCTTTGAAGAGGGAGGAGGCCACGGAGACTTGTCAACAAACATCTTAGTGATTGCTTTCTCTCTTGCTTGGGCTTGTCCTCACCTGAGCTCTGATACCATGTTAATTTTAGTTAACATGTTATTTGCTTAGGACAATTACTTCAATGTTCTATATTAGCCCAATTAACAATTCCATTTCATTTCCATTAGCAATCACATAAACCATTATCACATTGACAGCAATTGTAGAAAGAACAATAAACAAATGTAGAAGACAAGCCAAGACAAGAAAACACAAGAATTTGGCTCAAGCCGGGGAAAAACCCCAAGATGGAGAAGACCCTTGATTAATCCTTCTTATTATCAAATACCAAATGTTCAGCAAAGAGAGAAATCCAATAGAGTAGAATAGATGATCCAATACAACTTTCCTTAGATCTGCAATTCTGCTCTCAGTCAGCAACAGTCAAACAACCCTAACCAGAAAGTCAACAGTGGTCAATGCAACAGTAAAAGTGTCCTCCTTGAGCTCGGTCAAGATCAAGGCAATTCGGTCTTCCTTGGAGATTAACCAACAACAAAAACAGTCATCAAAGGAGCAGTCAAACTTGTTCAACCAGAAAGTCTGCTCTGCCGTCAAACAGTCAACACGGGCCTGCAGTCAATGCAGGTCAACTTTTCCATAAAATCTTGGTTTCTGTGCCAATAAATGCAGCCTGCTGAAACAGAGAGAAACCCACAAAAAACACAGTCCAATGAGGTCAAACAGAGAGTAAACTCTGCGGTCACCCTGAGATTAGACCCTGTGGTCAACACAAGTTAAACTTCAACAAAAGTATCGGTTCTTGTGCCAGAATGTGTGGCCTTCCCAAATAGAGATATCTCCACAAAAATCACAGCAAAATAGTGCCAAAAATTCCTCGGTCAAAGATGGTCAAAGGTCACTGCAGAAAAGTCAACGCAGAAGAACAGAGATGCCCAGTCCACCCTTCGCATGTGTGAGAGGAATCTTCTGCCTCGGATGTGAACGAACCAAACAAAAGAGAAAGAATGTGTTGTAGTGATGAGGTGCCAAAATGAGGAGGACATATGCTATATTTATAGTGGTTGACGTGGGGTGAAAAGACATGTCTTTTCATCTATGAGCAGACATGAAGGGGAGCTGACCTGAAAAGGAAGCAGCATTTGGAGGAAGACAAAAAATGCAAAATTCCCAATGATGAATGATTGCATCAAGAGCTCTTCAAGGGTGAAGAGCGCCATCAAAAGAGGAGCTGCTAAATGAGAGAATTGATCCATAGTTGCCAACTTTAACATGTGGTTTGACTCTTTTCCATGAATAAAGGGGGCGAATGTGGCATCCTCTTGGATCATAATGGTAAAAAACAGGAAGGTTAATTTCTAGGTGGCACAACTTTTGCATATTGACTCTGTTTGAGGTCTTTCTTGTGCCATTGGAAATTTTTCAACATGTAAAATAGAGCTAGGGGTTGCCACAGTTAAGAGGCAAAGTTTAACCCCCAAAATTTTCTATTTGATGCCTCAAATTACTTTTTGAAGGTTTTAGATCCTTATTCGCCAAATTGGGACACACTGGCAAAAAAGGGCCTATGAGTTGATTCCTCCAATTTTTCCACTATGAAAGCATCAAGAGGGATGAAAAATAATAGAATGATCCAATCTAGACCATTGGAAAGGTGCTTCTACTATGAGGGAGCGCTACTAACCAATGTTGCGATAATCACGATCATGATTAAATTGACGATGGTCTGGGAAAAGAAAAAAATCATAAAAAACGGGGTAAAATCGGCAAAATTAAAAAAAAAAAACAAAAAAACAAAAAGTAAAAAAAATACAAAAAATACAAAAAAATATGATTTTTGGGGAAAAATCGCGATTTTTTTCAAAATGAAAAAACACCAATTTAATTGGTTGATTTAATCATTTCAGGGAAAAACTCAATCATGATTTTCGCAACACTGCTGCTAACTTCTTCTTTCCTGTGAAATGATGGCAAAGCTGGCACTCTGTTAGGGACTTGTGATCATTTGTGAAGATTGTAGGCCAATAATAACCTCCTCTTATGATCTTGCACATTGTAGTTTTGGATCATTGATGTCCAACACATAATCGTTGATGAAATTCCTTTGTCAAATTCTTTGCTTCATCTTGGTTGACATATTTGAGGATAAGCCAATCTAAATTTTTCCACTTCTTCCCTTGCTCGATGAAACAATATTTGGATTCTTTTAACCTCAAAGCTCTTTTCTAATGATTTGGAAGGTCTCTGGGCATTGTGAGATTATTTAAACAATGAATGATGTCTTTGTACCAATCATGCCATTCTAATTCTTCATTTATTGCACATACTATAGCACATGACTCTCCTTTCAAATCAAGAGCCACCTCGTTTCCTTTTGCCATCATGTGAGCTAGGACTTTCCCTTTATGAACTTGGTGGGTTTAATCTGTAAATCATATTTCCGTGTTTTGCTACCCAATTAACTCTAGTTCTTAGGTAATCCTCTTGAGATAAGATGTCTTTCAATGTTGGATGTGGAACAGAGAGAAGCACATTGTTATAACCAAGGTCCAATATAATTCTTAAAGTGCTTGAGAGATTTGATCAAGGCAGAACCTTGCTTATCAATTATTGCACACTTCATATCTAAATCTCTAAGCATCTGGCTCATGAAAGCTATTGGTTGCTCTTCACCCTATTCATTCTTTTGGAGAATTATACCTGTAATAGTATAATTAGAAGCAAAAGAAAAAACTATGAAATCTTTAGAATAATTAATGCTTACCAACACTGGAGAATTTACAATATTTTGTTTGATGTCTTCAAATGTGGCCCTGCTACTCTCATCCCATTTATAATTAACCTCCTTCTCTAACAACTGGCATAGTCGCTTAGTGATCTAGCCAAATTGGGGATGAATATTCTGATAAAATTTGTTTTGGCGAAGAAGGATTGAGTGCTTTCTGATATTTGAGTGGGGTTATCTCTTTGATTCATTTTATTCTTTTTCAGTCCACCCATACTTCTTCCTTAGAAGCAACTTGCCTTGGAAGCTTTCCCTCTAGCACCAAGTATTGTTTTCTTTGGGTTGAGTGAAATTCCATACTTCCTACACATTGTAAATATATGTTTGAGATGTGTAAATGAGAATCTATTTTTGTAATATTCCTAATTAGCACTGCTAATTGGAATATCTCATTTTTGTATAGTTTTGCCGCCTTTAGTTAAATTAATAAATAAAGTGAGAATTAAGGGGTCAACTCACTTAATAAAATAAAGTGCTTTCCTAGTTGATGAACGTTGTGACTTAAAGGAGTGGCCTTGGGGGTCCACACACACATGAGGGAAGGCCTCACGCTGACCCTAAGGTAACTGCGCAGGTCAAGGAGGAGAGCAAGGACGCAGTTAGGGTTTTGAGAGAGCTAGCACTATAAAAGGTGGGGTTTTCACTCCATTTGGCATTGTTGATATGATATTGATATTGAGAGCTAGACTTCTGTCTACTTCAGCACGCCGGTTGTTTAGTCGGTCTGCAACACTGTTTAGTGCAAACTGAGTGTCTCCGGTCGGAGATCTCGCCCTTGGCTCCGGGGGACTTCGAGTGCCTGCTCGAGCAAGGTTTTCCCTTCAGTTTCAGTTGGTGATTTGCAGTGGATTTCTGGTGGACGTTTTGCAGAGGAGCTGCCCCTTGAGTGACTGCGCAGTCTAGGAGAGAGGACGCAGTTTCAGTTAGGGAGGACGCAGTCATTGTTGTGCAGCGTTGTTGTGAGGTGGTTTCGCTGTGGTTTCAGCGTTTTCCAGCATTGGGAGGTTGTTGTTTCAGCCGGAGGTTTTGCAGGAGGGTTTGGGCCCCTTTTCCCAGCGTTTTCTTGGGCTTCTGCGCTGTTCCTGGGAGAGACAGCGTTTTCTTTGGAGGGGGTTTATTTGGTGGATTTTCGGAGGTGGAGCATTTGCTTCACGATTTCTGGGTTTTGTCCAGAGGGTTGAGTTCAGCTAGCCTTCCAGTTTTCAGCTCATTCCGGTGAGGGGATCAGCCCCTAGTTCCAGTACATTGCAGCAACAGTTTTCTACGGCAGTTTCTCCAGTCAGCTAGGACGCAGTCTCTGTTGCAGCCATTTCTTATTCTGAGAGGGTCTCCACTTGCCTAGAGCAAGGATAGGTGCACTCCTTCTGATTATCTTTGTACCCGTATACATATATTCTCAGATTAATAAAATGGCTTAGTGTTCTGGCATTTTATGTGTATTTGTTCCATATTCTGGTTCCGGCATTTTGTTCTATATAGCTGCTTGTTGTTTTTCTGTGTATTACTGTTTATTTCCCGTTGGGGATATTACAATTTTCTTTGAAAATACTGGGAGGTCATCTTGGCAAATTTCGATGGTCTTTCCCATGAGGTCCCTAAATGCATAATCCATTACTCTTTGAAATTTCGCACTTGGTTTTATCACCCAAAAACACATTCTTTGATATTCATAATTACCCCATGGTGTAGTGAACACTGTCTTATGCTTGTCATTCTCCTTCACCACCACTTGGTTGTGTTAATTTTCATAGGGCTATATTGTTCTTTGCTTTGATAATTGCATTTCTTCATTAAAAAATTAAGTTCACCCCATAGCATCATAGAATTATTCATATATACATCATTATTCAACAGTATATGCAACTATATAGAAAGAACAATATCATCATCATCAATGCAACAAAACATAAAGGAACAATAGAAGAAAAGGATGCACACATAGAGACACCAAGATTGGTCGGAGACTAGGGCAAAACCCACTATGGGGAAAACCCTTGCAAATTCTTCTTCTTAGATTGTCATCAAATGATTAAGCAAAATAGAGTACAGTGATCCATGTCTTCATCTATGCAACTAACCAGTAAAACAACTACACCATCCATGAAATGAACCCAACAATGTATACACTCTGAAATCTGATTTTGAAGTCTGAACTGAACTGTCGCTGACTGAAGTTAACTACCAAACCCTGCGGTCACTTAGCAGAATCTTCAGAATACTGAAACTTCATCTTTTAGTCCCCGGTCGCATGGAGAAGGAGTCATCCACGCGACTATAGGGTCCTAGTCTTTCCCTTAAGGTAGGCCAGCGTGCAACTAGGGGTCGAATCAAGACTGCAGAAACTTTAATCTCTCGATCGCATGGAGGATGTGTTGTGCATTAGACAGGGATGCTCCGGTCGCACTGAGGAAGAGCTATGCGTGTGACTGGGTTTCTCAGCTCGCACTGATGAGCCTTTAAATGTGCGACTGGGGTTGGATCTGACTGTGGAACCCTAATCTCTTGGTCGCATGCACAAAGGGGGATTCGTGTGATTGGAAGGCTCCATTCATATTCATGAGCTGAAGAGGGAGCGACCAAGGTCATAATCTTCTAATTTCGTGCTTGTGACTGGGGTCCAAAACCCTAAATCAAAGATGCGAGCCTCAGAACCTGCAATTGCACCTCAGAGCGAACTTATTCTTCCGCGGACGAGCCCCAGACCTATGCGAGCCAAAAACCAAGAGAGAAGAGTGTCTCAACATCATTGTGTCTAAATGAGGTAGATGGCACTTGTATTTATAGCCTTCCAATGGGTCCACATGATTTAGGCCCGACCTGATCTAATATGCACATGTGTATAGGGTCAACCTATTCCAATGTACATGAGTGGGTTCATAAATTCAAAAACCAACTTCTTCTTGTCCAAATGAGGTGATATTTAGGTCGATTTTAGTCTTCTCGAAAAGAGGAATTCAATGCAATCATCATCTCTGTCATTTGAGCTTGCCAAGGTGGAATTTGACCCTAGTTGCAAAAATTAACACTCTTTCTCAACTAGGAAGAATTCCACCTACCAATATCACATCATCCTGTCATCTTATCGTCATGTCGTTACAATATCAAGTATCTCATCATCTCAAATCATCAATTTCATCTCGATCCATCTCTTGCTTATTCCTGATTATCTCTTGATCGTCCATGCTTATACGCTGATTATTCTCAAATCTAGAAGAAGAATTTTCCATCGAAGGGAGCATAAGCTACTACCCTTTATTCATCGGACTACGATCCTGAATCTCTGTCATTGGATTACTACCCGAAATCACATCAATGGAGAGTTAATCATCATCATCGCAGAGCATATCATCAAGGAGCACATCTCAAGCTGGAACCACATCGGGGAGCTACTACTCAACCCAGAATGTCATGGGGGAGCTACTACTATGACCCTATATTGAGCAATAGGATATCAAACAGACAGGGGAGCATGTCTCAATCCTGGTATCACATCAGGGAGCTCATCCTCAACCCAAAATCTCATAGGGTTATCTCAACCCAATCCTATTGCTTACTGATCTTCCCATTGATGACTCTTGTAGAAATTTTGTGACCCACTCCGGTTTTCAGTTTCTCCTTATTTCTCCCATATAGTTAAATGCCCATTCCCATAACCATACATTCAACAAGCTGGAAAAATAAATATTTTCTAAAAACACAAATTCTGGAAATTTCAAAGTGCTGGAAATTGCAGAAATAAAAACACAGAAATATTTCAGCCACACACAGAAATTTGACACGCTGATTTTTGGTCAATATGACCCTGGAAAAACCCCCTTCAACTCTTGGGGAAAACCAGTTCGAAAGCGCCTCTTTATTTTCTGAATATTTCTTTTACAATGAAACAAAAAAACACAGTGAAAGATTCCAACAACCAAATTATAGACTTATCTAGATTTCCGTGCTTGCACATTGCCTCGGCAATTGTGCTAAATTAGCAAGTTACAAAACATAAATTATTACAACATTAATGACAACAATAAATGTTGTAAGACCACCTCAGAGAATGTGTCGGAATCAGCTATAGGGAACTATATGGACTGTATGGATTTGTACAACAACCCTCCTCGAAATTCGTGCCTAGAAACAATCTCGAAATCAGCACTGAAGCTGTTGTCCTTTTTCTCGATTTTTGTGCCAAAAAATCAGCAGCACTTCTCGATTTCTGTGCCCATATTTTTGCCTCAAATTTTGTGCTTAATGTTGCCCTCTTCCTCTATTTTCATGCCTCCCTTTCTTGGAAACTGTGCCTCTCTCCTGCTGTACGGATTTCTGCCTTGGGATTTGTGCCAATAACCCTGCTATACAGATTTGCTGAAGTTTCCTTGCTGCTGCCCTCCTTCTTCTCACTGCTCAGAAAATCTCCTTGCTCTCTTCTCCTCTTTCAATTTGCTCATGAAACACTGAATGATCTTTTTCCTCTTATCCTCCTTTAACCTAACCCTAAGTGACTTTTGGGGAATTCCTAAATCCAATGGCTGAGATAGCTTTAGATCTAGGGCTGAGATTAAATGTGCATTTAAATCTCACTTTCTATTTTTTAATTCACCCCACTTTAATAAAGACCCTCTTAGTCATTTATTTCCAAAGTCACTTTTCACTTTCTAATTTCACATTGACTTTATTAAAGTCACTTTAAAATTAGACTTGGTAACTTTATCACTTAAAGTCACTTTCAAAATTAGATTTGACTTTACAACTTATAAAGCCACTTAAGGAGAAAAATTTAAATTCTTTTGGACACTTTTCTCTAGGCCAAAGATCAAAGCCTTAGGGAATCACTTGTCCTCTGGTACCCAAATTTCAACACTCCCTCTTAGCGAAGAAAGTGTTCCTCACCACACCCACCTTGTCTCTGAAGTAGACATGCTTGCCCCGTGTTAAGTCTTTGGTGAAAATATCTGCTACCTACTCATCGGTGGGAATATATTCAAGCTTCACAGCTCCCTTCTGAACATAATCTCTGATGAAATGATATCTGATCCCGATATTCTTTGACTTGTCATGAAATACTTGATTCTCCGTGAGTTTAATGCAACTCTGATTATCGCAGTAAATCACTGAAGGTCTCAACGGCTGACCAAATTTGCCAAACCACATCTTGCAAAGCCATATGGCCTCACAACTAGCTAGACTGACTGCCATGTACTCTGCTTCCGCTAAAATCAATGCTACTGACTGCTACTTTCGGCTAAACCACGACACTACTGCCGAATGCAACCCAAAACAACACCCTGAAGTGCTCTTCCTATCAGAAGCACAACCTGCCCAATCAGAATCAGTGTACCTTGTCAATCTCACTCCATCTCCCTATCTATAATCCAGACCATAATCCATTGTCCCCTACAAGTACCGAAAAATGTGCTTTGCAGCAACCCAATGCACTCTCCTGGGCTCACACATGAACTTGACTGCAAAACATATATCTGCTCTAGTCTTGACCAAATACATCAAGGAACCAATCAACTGTCTATACAATGTGGGATCCACCAACTCGGAATTTGAAGCGTGAAGCTTCTTCCAGTTAGTGATCATAGGTGTCGACATGGGTCTACAATCCTCCATGTGGAATCTGCTAAGGATGTCCACAATATACTTCCCCTGTCCCAGGAAGAAATTCCCCTCCTCCTGGCACACCTCCAAACCCAAAAAGTAATGCATCAAGCCAATGTCTTTCATCTCGAACACCGAAGCAAGATCTCTCTTGTAGCTCTCTATGAGTCTCTCTGCACCTGTAATGACCAAGTCATCCACATACAACACTAGAATGAGAGGCTCATTACTTATCATAATAAAGTATAGGTTCGGATATGCATCACTCTTTGTGAAACCCATCTCTTGCAAGTACGTATCAATCCTGGAGTACCAAGCTCTAGGAGCTTGCTTCAGGCCATAAAGTGTCTTCTTCAGTTTGCATACATGGGACTCCTTCCCATGCACCTCAAAGCCCTGTCGTTGCTCAATGTACACCTCCTCCTGTATGAAGCCATTGAGAAATGTGGTCTTCACATCCATCTGGTGGATCTTCCAACCCATCTCTGCTGCTATCGATATAATGGAGCGAATGGAATTATATCGAGCCACGGGAGTGAAGGTCTCCTCATAATCAACTCCCTCTACCAGGGAGAACGCTCTAGCCACAAACCTTGCCTTGAATTTCTCAATGCTGCCATCTGCAATGTGCTTTACCTTGTAAAGCCATCTGGAAGTAACCACGGATTTTCCCTCAGGCCTCAGCACCACCTCCGAAACATCATTCTTCATGATAGAAGAATACTCCTCCTGCATGGCCTTTCTCCATACCTGCTGGCTAGCTACCTCCTCATAGCTAGAAGGCTCATAGTCAACAATGTTTGCAACCATTGCCATATAGCTACAGAACCTCTCAGGTGGTCTGCTCTCTCTGACCGTTCTCTTCGGCCAAGCAACAGATGTGGCCTCTCTCAAGGTATCTTGAAGCCACTTGGACTTCCTCTTCCCTGAGCACACTTCTCCCACTGGAGAATGAAACTCCTCATCCTCATCAGAAGCCTGAACTCCTGAATGTCTGTCTACTGTCCTCCTGCCTGAACCTGTGCCTGTAGATGCTGAAGTACCGTGTGAACTGTCCATCAGTGGACTACCTAGTGAACTGCTCTGCATGCTGCACGAAGCACCACTCCTCTGACTCTGTGAGCCACGGTTGACTAATGGACCTGACACCGTAATCGATGTGCCTCCTAATTCCTGCCCACTGGATCCCTGTGATTGACTCAGCTGCTCCTGAGGGTCTGGCCGATCCAGATACTCTAACTTCCGTGACCTCTTGAAAGCCCTGTCCTCCTCGAATTTCACATCCTGCCTGACAACAACTCTCCTCTGTGCAGGAATATAAATTTGAAAGGCTTTCGAGGTCTCACCGTAGCCCACAAAGATACCTTTCTCTGCGGTGGGCTCTAGCTTGGTCCTCTTCTCCTTGGGTACGTAGGAGTATGCAATACACCCAAAGATATGAAAATGACCAATATCAGGCTTCTTCTCAAAAAAATCCTCCTCTAGAGTCACATGCCCCAAGGCACAATGTGAACTCTTGTTCTGCAAATACACGTTAGTGTTGCAGGTCTCTGCCCACAAAAACAACGGTAACCCCTGATCATGTAGCATGGCTTTGGCAGCCCCAATGATGGATTTGTTCTTCCTCTTAGCAACCTCGTTCTGCTAGGGGTTGTAAGGAACTGTGAACTCCCACTTGATGCCTGCATCCGCACAATAATAAAAAAAATCACCAAGGGCGTACTTCCCTCCATTGTCCGACCTGAGGGACTTGATCTTCCGAACTGTCTGAGTCTCCACAAGAGATCTGAACTCCTGAAACCGCTTGAAGACCTCACTCTTGGTCTTCAAGAAATAAATCCAGGTCCTCCTGGAGTGATCATCAATGAATAACACATAGTACTCATATCCACTCAAGGAAACATGAGGCATTCGACTGCTCACATCGGTATGAATCAAATCAAGTATCCCAGTCGATCTACTGGGAAAAGGGGATTTGGAAAACTGCCCCATAGCACATCCTCTGCATGTATCAATGTGATCAGAACTGAAATGTGGCACACCTGTAGTGATCTCCCGTAATGTCCTCAAGGCCCCATGATACATGTGCCCCATCCTGCGGTGCCAAATCTTGCATAGCTCTCAACTGCTAGCTCTGCTGTCGATACTACTGCTCAATGCCAAAAGGGGCTGAAATGCAAACTTGTACACCTTTGCATAGCATACACCAAGCACTCTAGCTAACTCTGTTGGAGCGCCCCTGGGATATATAAGCACCGGTCCTCTACTGAACAATACCTCATACCTTTTGTCCTCCAATGCTAAGACGGATATAATGTTCTTCCTCATCTGTGGCACATATAGAACATCCGACACTTTCAAGGGAGGTTTGGGTTCCCTATCAAATGTCAATGTCCCCACACCGACTGCTCTAACAATGTTGTTGTCTCCGAGTACTACCTCTATATCAGTGCCACTCTCTAAAAGCTCTGAGAAGTACTCACAAACTCCTGTCATATGACGTGAAGCCCTATACCTGAAGATGCTCTACTAGTGGACGGAAATGCACACTCCCTCTCAACCTCCGTGGCAGGTGATTCTGCACTAGTGGACTCACCAACAATGAATCCAAACTCCCGATCAAAGCTCTCCAAAAAGTCCTCTATCTTTGTTGATGCTGCGATGGTCTTGTTCTTTCCCTTCTTATTCTCCAGACACACAACTGCATAGTGTCCCATCCTCTGATAATTCCAACACTTCACCTTGGAATAGTCCTTCTCCTTGTTCAGTTGCTACTTCCCTTTACCTTTGCCTTTGCTCCCACCACCACTTATGGAAGCTTGCTTCTTTCCTTTTCCCTTCTTGCCCCTTGCTAACAATGCTACATTCTCATCCTCCTCAACTGGTTTGGCTGCCCCAAGCTGGTCTTTCTGATTTCATTCTGTATGCAATCATCCCACAACCTCTCCCAAGTGAGAAGGGTCTCCCGTGCAACAATCCTATCAAAAAAATTCAGCCATGTACTGGGAAGGCCATTCACTGCAATCCGCACCAACTCAGTGGGTGGTATGACCTCTCCAACTGCTGCCAAATCATCTCTCACATTAGTGATCTTTGTGAGGTATGCAGTAGCATTATCACTCTTTGCCATCTTAATGGCCTTTAGCTTCACCCTTAGGACCATTTTTCTGTTCTCATTGGTACTCTGGTAGAGATTGGTCAAGGCTGTCCACATCTCATGAGCAAGACTCTTTCCTCTCACATGAGGAATGCAATGGTCTTTAATACCATCCAGAATCAGTCTCTTATCCTTGTTATTTTTCTTGTTAAAGTCAGCCAACTGAACAATATCAGTAGGAACATTCACAGGATGTTGTTGGTTATTCACCATTATACCCCAGACTTCTGCCTCCTCAAAGATGCTCTGCATTCTTTCCTTCCACGTACTGTAGTTGCTATGCCCATCCAACCTATCCTCGACTCTCTAGCCCAAAGACATGCTTGCTGTCCTAATAAACTGAAAATTTCACTGTTATGGTAAAGGTTCAGTTTTCTGTGTGTAAAATCAACTTGCTGTAATTTTTCTCTTTGCTGTCCCAAACTGCACTTTTCAGTAAACTAGCTCTGATACCATGTAGAAATTTTGTGACCCACTCCGATTTTCAATTTCTCCTTATGTTTCCCATATAGTTAAATGCCCATTCCCATAACCATACTTTCAACAAGCTGGAAAAATAAATATTTTCTGAAAACACAAATTCTGGAAATTTCAAAGTGTTGGAAATTGCAGAAATAAAAACACATATTTTCAGCCACACAAAAAAATTTGACACGATGATTTTTGGTCAATATGACCCTGGAAAAATCCCCTAGAACTCTTGGGGAAAACCAGTTCAAAATCTCCTCTTTATTTTCTGAATATTGCTTTTACAGTGAAACAGAAAAACACATCAAAAGATTCCAGTAACCAAATTACAGACTTATCTCGATTTCCGTGCTTGCACACCGCCTCAGAAATTGTGCCAAATCAGCAACTTACAAAACATAAATTATTACAGCATTAATGACAGCAATAAATGTTGTACGATCACCTTGAAAAACGTGCCAGAATCAGTTGTATGAAACTGTATGGACTGTACGGATTTGTACAACAGCTCTCCTCGAAATTTGTGCCCAGAAACAACCTTGAAATCAGCGCTGAAGCTGTTGTCCTTCTTCTCAGTCTTTGTGCCAAAAAATCAACAACACTTCTCCTCGACTTCTGTGACCATATTTTTGCCTCAAATTTCGTGCTTAATGCTACTACCCTCTTCCTCGATTTTCATGCCTCCCTTTCTTGGAAACAGTGCCTCTCTCCTGCTGTACAGATTTTTGCCTTGGGATTGTGCCAATAACTCTGCTATACGGATTTGCTGAAGTTTCCTTGCTACTGCCCCCCTTCTTTTCACTGCTCAGAAATTCTCCTTGCTCTCTTCTCCTCTCTCAATCTGCTCATGAAAGACTGAATGATCTTTTTCCTCTTTTCCTCCCTTAAAGTAACCCTAAGTGACTTTTGGGGAATCCCTAAATCCAATGGCTGAGATAGCTTTAGATCTAGGGCTGAGATTAAATATGCATTTAAATCTCAGTTTCTATTTTTTAATTCACCCCACTTTAATAAAGACCCTCTTAGTCATTTATTTCCAAAGTCACTTTTCACTTTCTAATTTCACATTGAATTTATTAAATTCACTTTAAAATTAGACTTAGTAACTTTATCACTTAAAGTCAATTTTAAATTAGATTTGACTTTACAACTTATAAAGTCACTTTAAGAGAAAAAGTTAAATTCTTTTGGAGACTTTTCCCTAGGCCAAAGATCAAAGCCTTAGGGAATCACTTGTCCTCTGGTACCCAAATTTCAACAACTCTAAGCAATCATGTGGTAGAAAACCTGCATCATAATCCGTCTTGGATGAAATACCCGACTTACCAAGAGGTAAGGATCACACGCCTCCAAGCCCTCCTCAACCCGTTGGCCAGACGGGGAGGGTCAATCCCAACAAGCCCTACTTGTGGGTATGATGCCAACTAGGGTATACTTTGCAATGACCAAAGGTGGGGGAGATACCCGACTTGTCAAAACGGACAAGGATCACGCACATCCCACGGGTGACAGATAGGGGGGCAACATTTATGACCCTATTGTCTAAAGTTCCCTCAACCCCAAGGGCCCTTTATCTCAATTCCACACCCTGGGAGCTTAGACAGGGAGGAAGAGCTGGCTCAGTGTCCTCGATCATTGCCACTCTCATCATACTCGTATCTGGTAATCATTATGTATTAATAGTAGTTGTCTCCTGTTCATACAGGGCATCAAATCAAATGTCATGTTAGAACATACATAGTCATATAAATCACAAAAGGATACGATATTGATCCTCCCTCTAAAGGAGGTGCCAACCACAAGCTTAATCTTGTCTCGTACAACTACACTATGACAATATATGAGAGTATCTCGGTCCTAGCTATATATATGGGATTCTCTGTCAATTAGATCCCACGCTTTTGTGATAATTTCTGAATCTAAGTTACAAAAATCCTATTGCCGTAAATTTGATTTGCATTACCTACTTGCCTTATTTAAATTACAAGTTATTTTTCGGAATCTTCAATAAAAATACTAATGCAAATACATTGCAGCCTACACAATTATACAGATCAAGTACTAAAAAATAAGTGACACATTTAGACAAAAGACACTTATTTTCGGAAAAATGTCCCCGGAAAAACCCAATGCAGGAAAACCGGTGAAACATTTTTGAGGCTTTATATTATTATGCAGATTTATAAATACAATCTAGGGTGCCAAATCTGGCTCACCCAACAGAGAAAATCTTCAGCAGAAGTACCTCTATCCAGAGACAAATATTTCGGCTGATCCAACAAGGGAATGAAGAAACCCCAAGGTGACTGCATTGTCCCTAGTGCTGTGCAACGATGGCTGCAGCAAGCTCTACGTTGAGACTGCATTACCTCCTCTAGTGGCTGCGTCACCCTCCTCATGAGCCTTCCCAGCTCAGAAATCGATCTGCTGAATGGCTGCTCGATCTTCCTCATAGAAACCCCAGCGCAGCTGCTCAAGTGACTGTGTCACCTCCTTTGGCTCTGCGTCACCCTCTCAAGGGCTGCGTTGTCTCTCCTGGTGCTGATCTGCCTCTTTGCACTTGTATTCTCGACCTTGGACTAAAGTTTCGCTGCCTCACTGCTCCTTACAACACTGAATTACTTAGATTTGATCTTCGTCCGAGCACTGCTCTGTCAGAAGAAAATAATCTCTAAATTTTGTCACTGTGTGTGTTCTCCAACTGACCTTCAAGGATTTCTTTATACTTTTCCTGTTGATGAATCAATGGCCGTGATCTAATCTCTAATTGATGGCTAAGATTAGAAAAGACTTGATCCTCATCACTTAGAAGCTTCTCACCCACATATTAAATTTATTCACTTTAATGATTTAAATTCCCTATGTTTTAACTTAGGCTCCATTTAAAATAATTAATTATTTGAATAACTTAAGCTCTGGGTGGAATTTCTCCAAATTATTTATGGGTATTGGAGATCTCATGTGTTCTAGCCCCTTCATAGAATTTTGGAGCTAGAGCACATCTGATGCTACCCAAAAATCAACATCTTTGTGATCACAATCTATTTATGTCATATCTAGATC
This sequence comes from Pinus albicaulis, assembly GCA_034641835.2. Taxonomy (NCBI): domain Eukaryota; kingdom Viridiplantae; phylum Streptophyta; class Pinopsida; order Pinales; family Pinaceae; genus Pinus; species Pinus albicaulis. Next base: position 516,814,227 of record CM076575.1, on the reverse strand, counting down.
ATGCTCAGACATCTCTCTAAGGAGCTTCTTCATCCTGCCTCACGGCTAGCCATGCTAGCAACATCGTGCTCAATCTTGATCGTGCTATGGACCTCTCATCCAAGATATCATGGCAGATCTCCTACTAAAGCAACATCCAAATGTGCTCATCAATAATAATCAACAATACATCCATGCAGTCACAACGTATCATATAAAGAATATCTTTGATCGTCTTATGCAGATATCTCTAAGGATGCTCAGTGGAAACTCAATGTAAGTGAAGTAGCTCAATCATTAACTCATTCAGGTTCTATGCACATCAAGAATATATATATATATATATATATATGGATGGATGTTCAAAGTGGAACATCAATGCTTCAATCAACAGTCAGATGCCATGTAAAGTTCAACAACATCTTGAACTTCAAATTGGAGTGTCCAAGGATTTGCATTTTAAATATAGATTATCTTTTCCCAACTTTCAGAAATCGATTCATCGTGTCATGATTCATCATTTCAAGCTTCAAAGGCCATCTCCCTCTTACTTGGATCATTAGAGGCTCATTTCTTGTCAAGAGTAGACGATCAGTGTATGAAACCAAAATCAAAATCAAAATCATACCTCCTGGCTTCACCAGATAACTGTCAATGCGAACATATCTAGTTTGGGGAGCTTGCTTCATGCAATGCTCACTGAAACCATAACACTTTACTAAACCAACATGCCCAACTTTTCATAAATCAATATTGTGCAATTAAATCAACTAAGTCAAATCATCAAAGTTTAGAAGCCAGATCAATACTAATATCAAAGTCATCAATATCTCAGTGTCAATTCTTTGGACTAGGAGACAGGTAGAGCTTTCATCAAACCATGAAAACATCTATTATCTTGCAAACATGTTGTTATCAACCATGTAATATTAATTCAAGACTTCATCAAGTCATTCCCATGATCATAATACAAGTCATTTCTATCACTAGATGCAAATGCATACACCAAGGATAAGTCATGCAGGTTCCATATTCATATTGAATCACAACTATCAATACTTCAACCATTGTGTTAGGAACAAGGAGGCCAATACAAAAGCATTTTTACGAATACCCATATAAGACATTGAGGGTCACTATGCTTATATATCATTATCTTCAACGCAAGTCATCAGGTGTCAAATCAAATCATTAGTCAAATCCAATTTTTCTTATCGTAGAGAGATTTATAATCCAAAACATGTCTCAGTTATCAAGTCAAAGTTCTAATTCATCGTCAAGCATCATGTCAAATCTCCAAACACTGCTCATCTATATCAATAAACGAAATCATGCCAAACTCTTGTAGCACAAACTTCAAACATAATGACATATCGAAATGTATGTCCCGGTCACCTGCAAAGACAAATTTAGTCTTCATGTTCATATTATAGCAGACATTCAAACTTTCTAGTTCAAAGATCTTTCTGTTATAGTTCAAAGATCTTTCAAACTTTCTAGTTCAAATATCTTTCTGTTCATATTATAGTAGACATTCAAGCTTTCTAGTTCAAAGATATTTCTGTCGAGATGAGCTTGGAAGTGTTGGTGTGACAATTGTCAAGGATGATTTGGTGAGCCTAGCACTTCTAGGTCTTCCCAAGAGCTGACACAACTACCAGGATTTAGTGAATGGGAGGGAGAAGCTACCATAGTGGGAGCGATTGTGGTCCTACTTGGTACAAGAAGAGATTCGGCGGAACACCAGAGATGGATCCTCATCAAAGACTGATGATGAGGAGAATTGTGCCTTGGCTGCAAAGGTGAAGAAAGGGAAGGGAAGGCGTCCCATTCCAAATCGGATTTCGGACAAGTAGAAAAGAAGCGAGACTTGTCAAAGATAAAATGTTTTCACTGTCATGAGCTTGGACACTATGGTACAAAGTGTCCGCACAAGAAGACCGACAAGAAGCCCTCAGGAGGAGAGGCAGGTGAAGCACTTGCTTCACAGTTCGAGTTGGATTTCATTATCATCGCATGCATGGTGTCATTGGTGATGGGTTCTGTCTAGTACTTAGATAGTGGAGCTTCATCGCATATGACCGGCAACAAAGAATTCTTCAGTAGCTTGGAGGAGATGGATCTCCATATGCACATTGAGATGGGAGATGACAGGAGGTATAATGCAACCGACATAGGTACAGTTACCTTTCAGAGGGAGTCTGGTACTCCTCTCACATTAAAAGATGTCATGTATGTTCCTAGTTTAAAGAAGAATTTAGTTTCTTTTGCTATGTTGGAAGACTGTGGCTATAATGTGATTTTTAACAAAGGAAATGCGTTCCTTTGTCACAAAGCCACAGGATAGGTGAAGAAGATTGGGGTTCGAGTAAAGAACCTCTACAAATTAGATGTAGAAGACTATGTTGCCTTGAACACGAAAGCAGAGAAGGTGGAGAGCCGAGACATCAGTGAGTTATGGCACATAATATTGGGCCATCTACACCATGGTGCTTTCAAGATTATGCAACAGAGTTCTACAGGACTTCCCAAGGGTGCACTTGAGCATCGAGATACATGCAAAGGGTGTACATTGGAGGAGTATACCAAAGCCACCTTTCACAATAAGGAAAGCCGAACAAAGGCGATCCTTGAGAGAGTTCACTCAGATGTGTGTGGACCATTCTCAATAGCCTCGACAACAAAACACAGGTATGATGTGATTTTTGTAGATGATTTTTCACGCAAGTGTTGGGTTTTCTTCATGTCGAAGAAAGATTAAACATTCTCAAAGTTTTGTGAGTTCAAAGAACTTGTTGAGAAAGACACAGGGAAGAAGGTGAAGGCTCTCAGAAGCGACAGTGGTGGGGAATATGTCTTAAACGAATTCAAGAACTTCTATGCTTCAGAAGGAATTCAACGATAAGTGATAGCACCTCATGACCCACAACAGAATGGGGTTGCAGAAAGGAAGAACAGAACTATTGTGGGAGCAGCATGAGCAATGTTGCATGATCAGGGCCTATTGTTGCATCTGTGGGCTTAAGCATGCAACACAACAATATTTGTTTAGAACATAAGTCCTCATTAGATACTTGGGATGAGTACACCAGAGGAAACTTTTTCAGGTAAGAAACTAGATGTGGCGCATTATAAAAAATTTGGTTCATTAGTTTATTTCCATGTAGCCAAAGATGCCAGGAAGAAGCTAGAACAAACAACTGAGCTGGAAATATTTGTGGGGTACACTGATACACCTCACAACTTTCGGCTGTACTGTCCAACACATAGAATGGTAGTGGTCAGAAGAGATGTGAAATTCAATGAAGAGAAGGCCATGCAAATTTTCCTTGAGAGGGAGTTTCAGTTGCATGCAGTTGAGGAGCGGATCCAAAAGAAGAACCTCAAGATGTGGAGCAGCCACAAGTGAGGAACAAAGAGTGGAAGCACCCAATCGTGTAAAGCCATCCAAAGATGGAAGGAAGTGCACTAGAGAGGCTGACAAGTTGGTGCTTGATGCTAGAGAGAATGTGGAAGCACCAACATCACAACGTAGGCAGAGAAGGTCCCCAAAGTGGTACACTGGCTACATGGCTCTTATGATCGAGAGTGTATAGATAGAGCCATCCTCTTTCAAGGAAGCAGTGCAGCAAACAGTTTGGGTTGATGCCATGGTTGAGGAGTATGGCTCCATTATCAGAAACAGTGCATGGGAAGTTGTCCCAAGGCCGGAGGGGAAGTCATTTGTAGGATCCCGATGGATCTACAATGTGAATCAGGCAACATATGAGAGTGTGGAGAAACACAAGGCCAAATTTGTCGCTAGAGGGTTCTCCCAGGTGGAGGGAATTGATTACGATGAGATCTTTGCACCAGTCACAAGGAACTCATCAATAAGATCCATCCTTACACTTTCAGCGTGTTGTCGCACAAAATGACTAGGCACCGCGACAACGGTTTAGATTGGGGGTTGTCACCCTGATCCCCAATCTCTCCGTTTAGGTTGTCTCCCTATAGCAGACTAAGGGGGGGTAGACCCTATGGAAATGGAATGAGAGAGAACTGGTTGGAAACCAACCAGTTTAGGAGAAACAGTTAAGCGGCCAAGTACTTGTTTTAGATCTAACGAGATTTAACTGGTTTGATTAGATTAAATGTTTGATACCAGTGCCTTATGGATTCAACTATCTCGTTATGAAATTAAGACCAAGTAATTGATAGACAATTGCTGCTAGAATGAACAACTATCCTATATGAAATGCAGATCCTAATACTAATGTGTGATGCAAGGAGTCTTGGTTAATTTTAGTTAAATGTCTGTCTAAGTTCAAGCCCTTCAACCCTTACTATATTGAGCCTAATTCTGTGGGAAGTAGTAGAGAGACGTTAAGGTGAAGCACACTAGGGTGTGATTAACGATACCTCTCCTAAAAATCTAACATACCTGGTGCCTCTGGCGTTGCAAAGAGCTGTGGCTCTGACGACTGCAAGGTCATCATTTTAAGTTCTACTAGAACCAAGCTTCTCAAGTAAGGACAGATGAGTACCTATCTCTCTATCGACCAAGCGTATGCTTGAAATTAAATTTTAAGAATGCAAATCTAACTTAAAATGCAAATTCACGCGATGATTAGAGAATAGTTAGATTCAGGGACAAAAACGCCTATGCCACAATTATCTATGAGATGTACACCATAGTCTTTTGGTTGCTCAAATAGATATTCACTTCACAAAACTGAAAGATAAGCTTTTCGACAATGTATAAAAATATCAAAATATAATTCTAAATCAAATCACAATCTTATTATTCCAATGCAATTATAGCTCAAAGAGAACAAAAATATCTTCATAGCTCTTTAATATCACCTTCAAGATAATGCATTAGAGACATTCAATTCAGGAAATAAGAAACATGTAAAAATTACTTGAAAGATTTCTAAATGTTTATCATGCAATGTTAATTCAAGCAAATTTAAAACATAGCTGTAGTTAAAATAATCTATGAATGATCTCAATAGATATTAAGCGCGAAATAATTTAAAACCCAATGCACAACTTAAGCACTTTAAATTTTGAAAAATGATACCATGAAAGAGCAAGGAATTAAAATGCTTAGAACTTCCAAATTTTGTTGATATTCTAAAACATTTCAGTACTGAAAAAAAATAATAAATAAATAAATAAATTATTCTCTATATAATCAAACTTTAGAGATGTTTAAAAAATAAATTTCCTTTTGATTAAGAAAAATTTCCTTGAGTTTCCTTTTTCATAAAATTAAAAGTTAATTTAAAACTAAAATAAAAAAAAATGAAAACCTAAACTTTGTACAAATTAAATACAAATGAAATGTTATTAAAAAGTAAAATTTAAATTTAAAATGGTAAGCTAAAACTTTACAAAAGCTAAATAAAAAACTAAATATTATTACAAATGCAAAACTAAAATTTAAATCTAAATGTTAAACTTTACAAATTAAAAAAATAAAAATGAAAAAAACTAGAGTAAACTTTAGAAAATTGGAATGTAATTACAAATGCCTAAAAAGTGAAACTGAAATTTAACTTTGCTAAAATGAAACTTTACAAAAGCTGAATAAAAACTAAGTGAATACAAATGCGAAACAAAAATTTAAATTTAAATGTCGAACTAAAACCTTACAAAAATTAGACAAATTAAAGCAATAAAAAGTTAAGTTAAATGAATTAAACCTAATCCCAAAATGAAAATAAAATTTAAAATTAACTAAACTAAACTTGAAAAAATGAGTTAATGTTATCCTAACTTACGCTTCAGAAAAATCAGATAAAAAAATGAAATTTTAAACTATCCCAAACTTTATTAAAAGAAATTAAAATATTAAAATCTAAACTAAACTTTAGAAATTTTAAGAGAATTTAAAAAAAAAAAACGTGAAATGTGATATGCGTTGTGTTGTGCGCAGGTTGGAACTAGAGGAGTTGCGTGAAGGGAATAGGGTAGCGAGGAGAGGAGGGGCTGGGGAGGAGGGAGCCGACAACCTAGTGAAGGAGATAGCCTCCGGAGGGTTCATGCAAGGATTTGGGAGTCCATGCAGCGTGGAGAGGCAATGCAGCAATGGAAGGATGGAGCGAAAACGATGGGGAAGACAACACACAGAGCTGTTGTGAGGGGGAGCTCACGCGGAGGAAAGGGTACGCAAGGTCGCAGCAGGAGATGGAAGCACGCGAGGGCAGCGAGGAGAGAAGGAAAGACACAGAAAAATGTAGGCAGGGGAGAGAGAAAATGCGATGAAGAGGTAGGGATTGAGGGTCAAATAGAGCAGCTGATGGGAGGCAGTAATGGCGCACGAAAAAGGACGCAGTTAGGGCTGAAAAATGGGGCTCGATGAAGACAAAAGGAAGAGCAGAGAAGAAAAGCCGCGAATGGTAGCAGAATGACCCAGAACAAAGTAGGCACGTTGGTGCATAAAATTTCGAATTTTTCCTTTCACCCAATAGCTTAATTTTAACCAGAAAACTCAGTGTTTTTTTTTTTAAATTTGTTTAAAATGAATGCTCCTGCAGAAAATTTAAACTTTGAGGCAAGATCGTGCCCTTCGGGGCCTAGGTCTTGCTCAGATATGCAAGTAATCTGATCCTGAGACCAGATCTTACCCTCAAGGGCCTAGATCTGACTCAGATTTAAAAAAAATTCTCCGAAAACCTTCTAAAATCACCTGCACAAAACCAAAAACGAGAAAAACCCAGAAACCCAACACATGTACTAAAATATGAAACCCTAAACCGAGTGAGCTTAAAAAAATAATGATACTCACAAATCTATAATACTATTCTACAAATCTAGTAGATCAAAGCCCTCTATTAGCCAAATTTAAACCATTTTGCACAGTTTAAAAGAAATATACTGGAAATTTAAAGAGGCACAAGCTTAATAAAAAACCCTACAAGTAAAATATTCTGTAAGATGACTTTTAGAAATTAAGAAACAATGGGCTTTTCAGACTTTGAAATCTGAGAGTCGGTTGATCCAGCTGAGGATTTCCCCAAATGCCCAAATCCTGAATAGTAATCTCTGCACACTAAGATCTAATTCTTAAATTAATAGAGATTTAGAAATAACCATAAGATTATCAAGAAATATAGATGCTTGATACTTCTATCAAACCAAAATGATATCTAAAAAAAAACCCAGAAATCAGTGCAAGATACCTGTGCAGAGATCAATCCTCAAAGGCTATTAACCAGCAAATGCAAATAAAATCAGCAGAGTTTTAGAAGCAGTATTACCACATAAGTCTGAAAAGGAACACCATAGTTTGAAACCCCAAAGTCTTTGTGTTTTATTACGTAGGAAAAGTTACAAGAGCTTTTCAGAGCAAGTGCATGACTCAATGATCAAATGAAAAAATGATGGATACAGACCTCTAATTTATAGATTTTTTCTCCAATAGCTATTTGGCTTGATCCCAGTCAAAGTAATCTCGACAGTCGAAAAATATTTAATCATTTAATTCCTTTTTAATTAACTCAAAAATAATATTTTTGAGTTAAATACCTCAAATAATTGACTTTGATTTAACTACCAATGCCCAAGGGTCCAAAATCTTTTGAAATTTTCAATATTCCCTTGGCCAGGGACCTCCAAAAATTAAAATTTTTAGAACCAACGAATTTTTTTAATTTGGAGAATTAATTTTTCTTAGGACCTCAAATTAATTACATTTTTTGCTTATAATTTAATTTTAGTTTTTCCCAATTGACTGATGAGGGAATTAATTATTTTTCCAACCCTCTAATATTTTAGCCATGGTGTCTAACTATAAGGGACCATGCACTAAAATATTTTATACAAGATATTACAATTTGACATATGAAGGGGTTAAAACTCATTCGTTATAGACCCTCAAATATCTACTCAATTCTGCGACTCAAAATATGATCTAGCAGACCAAGTAATCTGTAATAAAATAATCTAGCTAATCAGCTAGGATTATTTCCAAATTACTTTTACAAAGACTCGATAGAAAACACTAGGACTTACTTAGTATCTTGATGACAAAATCCACCCTAGCTTTGGAGTGAAGTTGGAGGGGAAAACTTTGCCGATCATTTGTGTCGAGAAACACAAATGAATTAGTGAGATGAAAAACCTTCTAGGATAGAAATCGTCACCAAAATACTAGGCTTACCTAGGTTGTTACACACATGATGGTCTTACTAAAATCATTTACATTATAAACATGCAAAATGGTTTACATCTTTTACAAAACTATCGACTGATGATGAAATCTGAATGGCGTGAACACCTCGAACATGATAAATCCCATTTGCAAGGGTGTACTGCTATGGGGTCGTTGACACAGAGTCCTCATGAGGCAAAAATTAAAATTAAATTAAAATTATTAGCCAAAACTTTAATTAATTTGAGGTCTTAGGATAAATTAATTCTTCAAATTAAAAAATTCGTTGGTTCTAAAAATTTTAATTTTTGGAGGTCCCCGGCTAAGGGAATATTGAAATTTCATTTGATTTTGGACCCTTGGGTAGTTAATTCAAAGTCAATTTTTTGAAGTAATTAACTCAGATATATTATTTTTGAGTTAATTAAAAAGGAATTAAATGAGAAATTCGAAATTTCTCAAAAAATAAATAATTTCGACGGACGAGATTAAAAGATGATTAAATCTTTTTCGACGGTCGAGATTACTCTGACGGGGATCAAGCCAGCTAGCTATTGGAGAACAAATCTATAAATTAGAGGTCTTTGTCCATCTTTTTTTCATCTCATCATTGAGTCGTGCACTTGCTTTGAAAAACTCTTGTAACTTTTGCTGAGTAATAAAACATAAAGACTTTGGGGTTTCAGACTGTGGTGTTCCTTTTCAGATTTATGTGGTAATATTGCTTCCAAAACTCTGCTACATTTATTTGCATTTGCTAGTTAATAGCCTTTGTGGATTGATCTGTGCACAGATATCTTGCATTGATTTTTGGGTTTTTATTAGATATCATTTTGGTTTGATAGAAGTATCAAGTATCTATATTTCTTGATAATCTTATGGTCATTTTTGAATCTCTATTAATTTGAGAATTAGATATGAGAGTGCAGAGGTTACTATTCAGGATTTGGGCGTTTGGGAAAATCCTCAGCTGGATCAACCGGCTCTCGGATTTCAAAGTCTGAAAAAGCCATTTTTTCTTAATTTCTAAAAGTCGTATTACGAAATATTTTACTTGCAGGGTTTTTCTTAAGCTTGTGCCTCTTTAAATTTCCAGTTTATTTTTTTAAATTGTGCAAAATGGTTTAAATCTGGCTAATAGAGGGCTTTGATCTCTTAGATTTGTAGAATAGTATTGTAGATTTGTAAGTATCATTATATTTTTAAGTTCACTTGGGTTTAAGGTTTCATATTTTTGTACATGTGTTGGGTTTCTATGTTTTTCTTGTTTCTGGTTTTGTGCAGGGGATTTTGGAAGGTATTCGGAAAAATATTTTTAGATCAGACCCAGATCTAGGCCCTGGAGGGTAAGATTTGGTCTCAGGATCAGATTACTTGTAGATCTGAGCAAGACCTAAGCCTCAGAGGGCACAATCTTGCCTCAAAGTTTAAATTTTTTGCAGGAGCATTCATTTTAAACAAATTGAAAAAAAAATTGAGTTTTTTGGTTAAATTAAGTTGATGGGAGAAAGGAAAAATTCGAAATTTTATGCACCAGTGTTCCTACTTTGTTTTGGGTCATTTTGCTGCCATTTGTGGCTTTTCTTCTCCCCTCTGCCTTTTGTGTTCTTCGAGCCTCATTTCTCAGCCCTAGCTAAGTCCTTTTTCGTGCGTCATTGTTGCCTCCCATCAGTTGCTCTATTCGACCCTCAATCCCTACCTCTTCATCGCATTTTCTCTCCCTCCTGCCTGTTTTTTTCTACGTCTTTCCTTCTCTCCTTGCTGCCGTCGCGTGCTTCCATCTCCTACTGCGACCTTGCTTACCCTTTCCTCCGCGTGAGCTCCACCTCGTTGCAGCTCTGTGGGCTGTCTTCCCCGTCGTTTCCGCTCCATCCTTCCATTGTTGCGTTGGCTCTCCATGCTGCCTGGACTCCCAAATCCTTGCGTGAACCCTCCAATGACTATCTCCACGTTGTTGTTGGCTTCGTCCTCGACATCCCCTCCTCGCCTCGCTGGTCTATTCCCTTCATGCTCCTCCTCCAGTTCCGACCTGCACACAACACAACACATATGACATTTCATGTTTTTTTTTTTTTAAAATTTCTCTTAACCTTTCTAAAGTTTAGTTTAGATTTTAATATTTCTATTTTTTTTAATAAAGTTTGGGTATTGTGTAAATTTTGGGCTAGTTTAAAATTTCATTTTTTAATCTGATTTTTCTAAAGCGTAGGTTAGGATAACATTAATTCAATTTTTAAAGTTTAGTTTAGTTAATTTTAAATTTTATTTTCACTTTGGGATTAGGTTTAAATCATTTAACATAACTTTTTATTGCTTTAATTTGTCTAATTTTTGTAAGGTTTTAGTTTGACATTTAAATTTTAATTTCAGTTTTGCATTTGTATTAACAATTAGTTTTTATTCAACTTTTGTAAAGTTTCATTTTAGCAAAGTTAAATTTTAGTTTCACTTTTTAGGCATTTGTAATTACATTTCAATTTTCTAAAGTTTACTTTAGTTTTTTTCATTTTTATTTTTTTTTATTTTGTAAAGTTTAACATTTAGATTTAAATTTTAGTTTTGCATTTGTAATAATATTTAGTTTTTAAAATTTTTTAGCTTAGCATTTTAAATTTAAATTTTACTTTTTAATAACATTTCATTTGTATTTAATTTGTACAAAGTTTAGGTTTTCATTTTTTTTTTTTTAGTTTTAAATTAACTTTTAATTTTATTCAAAAGGAAACTTTCAAAAACAAAACAAGAAAAGTTTTAAATTTTTAAGCTTTTCAAAAAAATAATTTTTTTTTTGTTTTCTTTAGCCTTTGTGAAAAGCTTCAAAAAATCTTAAATTTTCAAATTTTTTGTTGTCCCGTAAATGTTTCTTTTCAAGATCACTTTTGAGGATCATCATTGAGGTTTAAAGGTCTTAAGCATCAGGGAAATTTTTCTTAGTCAAAGGGAAATTTAATTTTTAAACATCTCTAAAGTTTGACTATAGAGTATTTTTTAAAATTTTTAGTATTAGAATGTTTTAGAATATCATTTGAGTTTGGAAGTTCTAAGCATTTTAATTCCGTGCTCTCTCATGGTATCATTTTTTAGAATTTAAAGTGCTTAAGTTGTGCATTGGGTTTTAAGTTATTTCGTGCTTAATATCTATTGAGATCATTCGTCGATTATTTTTACTACAGCTATGGTTTAAATTGACTTGAATTAACATTGCATGATAAACATTGAGAAATCTTTCAAGTAATTGTTACATGTTCCTTATTTCCTGAATTGAATGTCTCTAATGCATTATCTTGAGGGTGATATTAGAGAGCTGTGAAGATATCTTTGTTCTCTTTGAGCTATAATTGCATTGGAATAATAAGCTTATGATTTGATTTAGAATTACATTGTGATATTTTTATACATTGTCGAAAAGCTTATCTTTCAGTTTTGTGAAGTGAATATCTATTTGAGCAACTAAAATACTGTGGTGTACATCTCTTAGCTAATTGTTGCATAAGCGTTTTTGTCCCTGAATCTAGCTTCATCCCCCTACAATCTCTAATCATCTTGTGCATTTGCATTTTAAGTTAGATCTGCATTATTAAAATTTACTTCTAGGCATAAGCTTGGTCGATAGAGAGAGGTACTTATCTGTCCTTACTTAAGAAGCCTGGTTCTAGTAGCACTTAAAACGGTGACCTTGCAGTCGTCAGAGCCACAACTCTCTGCAGCACCGCAGGCACCGGGTATGTTAGATTTTCAAGAGAGGTATTGTTAATCACACCCTAGTGTGCTTCACCTTAACATCTCTCTACTACTTCCTATAGAATCAGGCTCAATATAGTAAGGGTTGAAGGGTTTGAACTTAAACAGACATTTAACTAAAATTAACCAAGACTCCTTGCATCCCACATTAGTCTTAGGATCTGCATTTCATATAGGATAGTTGTTCATTCTAGCAGTAATTGTCTATTAATTACTTGGTATTAATTTCATAACGAGATAGTTGACTCCATAAGGCACTGGTATCAGACATTTAATCTAATCAAATCTATTAAATCTCGTTAGATCTAAAACAAGTACTTGGTCGCTTGACTGTGTCTCCTAAACTGGTTGGTTTCCAACCTGTTCTCTCTCATTCCATTTCCATAGGGTCTACCTCCCTTAGTCTGCTATAGGGAGATAGCTTAAACAAAGAGATTGGGGATCAGGGTGACAACCCCTGATCTGAACCGTTGTCGCAGTGCCTAGACATTCTGTGCAAGAACACATCGTAGATGGGATGGAAGATACATCAGATGGATGTAATCACAAAATTTTTCAAAAAAAAATTTGAGGAAGAGGTGTACATTGAGCAGCCGGAAGGTTTTGATACCTTCAACAGAGATTCACATGTGTGCAAACACAAGAGAGCAATGTATGGACTGAAACAAACACCCCGTGTTTGGTACACCATAATCGACAACTACTTCATCGGGTTGGGCTTCACCAAAAGTGAAGCAAATGCGAACCTTTACCATATTGTGGTAGAAGGTAAAATTTTGATCATTGTACTTTATGTCGATGATTTGATATTGACAGGTGATGAGTAGCTCATCAAGTCTTGCAAAGAGGATCTTGTAAGAGAATTTGAGATGAAGGATATGGGGCTCTTGCATTATTTCCTGGGATTGGAAATTTGGCAAAGAGATGGGGAGCTATTTTTATCTCAGGGCAAGTATGCCAATGAGATTATGAAGTAGTTTCACATGGATAGAAACAAACCCATGGAGACTTCTCTAGTAGGGAATTGGAGGAAGGAAGATGCTACTTTAAGCAATGTGTCAGAATCTACCATCTAAAGGAATCTTTTGGGTTCACTCATGTACTTGATGAAGACATGACCGAACATGTGTTATGCGGTTAACTGGATTAGTCAAGCTATGGTTAGGCCTACCAAGCTCTATTTGAAGGCAAGTGAAAACATGTGTTGAGATCACAAATTTTGAAAATTGCGATCGGGATTAAATCGGCGAGGGGAAAAAATCGGAAAAAGTCGTAAAAATCGAGAAAAAATCGGTAAAAATTGGGAAAAAATCGGCACATACAAAAATATTCATTTTTTTCATTTTTTTTAATATCTAAAGCATCTACAATATAAAATAAATGCATTGACACATAAATATGAAAAAAAAAAAACTAATATATAAGATGTGTAATATCATGTCTAGTGCTACATCACACATAAAACCGAATCATGTCCTGAATACTAAGTCCTGACTCTGAAGAGTCAACTCAGCCTCAAAATATCAACAAACAATATAATAATGTATCTCATATCATGAGTCATAATGTCATATACAAAGGAATGTCAATGCACCATATAACCTATGGTCCTATACTACTGATTTCCTCTGCCCCTCTTTCGAGAAAATACAATAGCTTTGCCTTTCCCTCTAGATGAAGAAGCTGGCGGGACTGGCAATGGACTCTGTCGTGCTCTAGAAGTAGAAACTGAAGCACCAGAACGGGAACCCGAAGCACTAGGAGCTAAAGGAGGCAGAGCGTGTCCTCTACTGGTAGTAGTGGTAGGTGGTGTCACCTCCTCCTCCTGCTCCTCCTCCTCCTCCTCCTCCTCCTGCTACTCCTCGTCGTCGTCCTCCTCCCCCTCCACTACCTCCTGCTCTATCCAATCAGGGGTTGACTCCAAGGACAGTTCTCACCGAGAATATCCATTCAAAGAAGTTGGTGTCAATCGCATCTAAAGAGATGGCCTCCATATCAGGTGTCCTCTCAAGTTGTCTCACCCACAATCTAAGATTGTAGTAGACGTAAACCATGTCATTGAGTCGCTGGGCCTCCAACCTGTACAAGGGTCATAAATTAATAAATTAAATATTTAAAAAAAATATTTAATGAATTTAAAAAATTAGTTGGAATATTTTAAGTTTTTTACCTGTTGCGCCTTTTGGTGTGTATTTTTTCAAATACACTCCAGTTGCGCTCGCATCCTGAAGAGCTACATGTTTGGCTAAGTATTCTAATGGCAAGTTTTTGGAGTTTTGATAATCTTCCACCATAGCTGTAATATCCCGTTTCCAGGATATCTCAAAAACACACCAAACCCCAACCAGAGATTGACTGGGAGGGCATTTACCAGATATGTCGCCTCTAAAAGAGCACGAGATCCGGAGGCTATCTGGCCCTTTCCAGACTCTGTCTAAGAGTGAGAGATAAACACACCAAGTGGTATACAACTAGAACACCCAAACAATAATAGTGCAGCAAACTGTAGTATCCCAAAAATGGAATTCTCAGCAGATCATGACTCAAAAACGCATTCCTCAGGAAAGTATGCTTCAGCCAACATAAAAAGTGTTTAGAAACACTCAGAAACCCACTCCAAATACTGCAGCAACCTTTACTCAGCTTTTAGGGGCAAAAAGGTGGGGAAAAGTGAGGATTGTGGCCCTAAAATGAGTGTATAAGAAAATCTGCGTAAACTGACAGGTCAAGGTTCTAGGATATGTTATATTAGGTCAAGAGGGACGTCCATGTCGAATTTCAGCTCAAACAAAGGCGTTTTGCTATATTAAACAGTTCCTTCTTCCCGGCTAGTCAAGAAAAACCCTGATTTCCCAAGACTTTGAGTATGCAGAATTCTACTGAAGCAAAGCTGTGTTTTTTCTGAAGGTATAAGATGTAAAATACTATGAACAATCATAGAATAGGTTTAGGATCATGGAAAAGGCATTGAGCAAGGTTAAACAACATTTTTATAGAAAACCCCTCAAGATTGAGGTGCCGCAAGACAAGAGATTGATGCAGAAACCCTTCAGCGTTTCTCGAGGAGGCTGAAGCTTATATTTATTATATTACAGATCTACAACTGATAAATACATGAAAGCAGAGATCTATAATGAGACAAAATGCCCAAAGGGCTCTTTATTACTTTCCCCTTGGGGATTTCAGCAATACATGAGAATGCCGGAGCAGATCTAAGTTTTACTGCAGCAGATCTGAAGAATGATTCAGAATTTCTGAAGCAAACTTCAGTATCAGATCAGAAATATATTTGGATTGGTTGGCCAATCCAAGGATCACCCTCAATCAGAGATCTAACTCCAAAATGATGCCAAAACCCTTGGAACGCTGCTCCCTCAGCAATAACGCAAATCTGGGGAAAGAACTGCGCAGTATACCATGAAGAACATATAGGCCTGATGCCAAGATCTGATAATAAGCTCCAATATCTCCCAATCTAATCCTCCAAAGGAAAGAGAGACTCTCCCTCTGAAAAACAAGAGAAGGAGGTGGTGTCGTAAAGTCACCACGGCAACACCCTACAACACAGTATTACGATGCTGCAGCAATAACGCTGTCTTGGAGGATGATGCTAAGAAAATAAGCTTTCCCGAGCAAGCACTCGAAGTCCCCCGGGGCTAAGGGTGAGATCTCCGCACGGAGACACTCAGTTGCACTAAACAGTGCAGCAGACGGGCTAAACAACCAGCATGCCAAAGAAGACAATATGTATCACTCAACAATCCATAATCCAAGCATGAATGAAATGAGGAGGCTCCTTCATCTTTTATAGTGTTGGTTTGCCCCCAAAACCCAACGTAGTCTCTCTCTCTCCTCCACGTGGTGTTGGGTCCCCCCCTTGACTCCCACTTAAGTCACAACGTTGTGCTACTAGGTGGATGTCTTATTTCATTTAAGTGAGTTTAGACCCTCTTTACTCACTTTTTATTTATTTACAAACTATAGGTGGCAAAATAAACAAAATAGAATATTCCAATTTGTTGTCGCAAATTAGGAATATTACAGTAGCTCCTCCACCATGCATCTACAAGTTACAAGTTACAACAAATAAGATAAACTTATAAAGTTACAAACATAAGAAAAATTTTAAAAAAATGAAAATCTTACCTGGCATTTTAGTAGTCCTATCCTGGACAGCCATGTCGAAGCTCAAGGTGCCACCTGCCATTCTGTATACCTCCATCTCTTTGGATATCTCTGCACGTTCTGATGGATTTGGCACCATCTTCTGAACACAAGTGAAAATTCCATCCATGACCTCAGCATCAAATAGGAAATTACATGAATAAGCAAATTCGGGGTTCAGGAAGATCCCTGTAGCATGAATGGGACGATGGAGTGTGTTGTTCCATCGGTCATCAATCACTTCCCATAAAAGAAGTTGTTTCTAAAACCCCTCATCACCCTTATCATCATAGTAGCTGCGAACAACTTCTTTGGCCCTATCCATGGCCTCATACAAGTAGCCCATTGCGGGCTTCTCTCCATCCACCAATCTAAGAACCTTTACCAAAGGTTCAGTAACGCTGCACACCTCTTCCACTCCAGCCCAGAAACTTTCCTGATATGACACCAACCTGCAGATGGCCTCTCCCTCTACTTTGTGGCTGATAGTTAAAGCACGCCACTCATCTGAAAGAAACATTCTCTTCAAATCCCACTTAGAATTCAAGAGGGATTGAAGAGATATAAAACTAGTGGCAAATCGTGTAATAGCAGGCCGCACCAACTCCTTCTTGTTGGTGAATGTCCTCATCAAATGAAGCACAGATGCATGATTATATATAAATTTTGTGATGCTCTTTGATGATTCTACAATATCTTTGACAAAATCAATCTTTCTGATGTCCTCCAACATCAAATCAAGGTAATGTGCAGCACAAGGTGTCCAAAATATGCTCGGATACCTCTCCATAAGCATCTTGCCAGCAGAAACATAGTTTGCAGCGTTGTCCGTTATGATTTGGACAACATTTTGGGGCCCAACCTCCAAAATGAACACATATAATAAATCACATAATAATCTTGCATCTTTGACATGTGCAGATGCATCAACAGATTTCATAAACATTGTCCCCTTGGGACAACTGACCAAGAAGTTAATAAGGGTCCTACCCCTTTGATCAGTCCAACCATCTGACATCACAGTGCATCCTGTGACTTCCCATGATGCCCTTAACTCCTCTAATCTCTTGGTGCAGTCAACTTTCTTATTTTGCAGAATGCGCCCTCTAAAGTCATCATATGAAGGGGCTTTGTATCCTGGGCCAACAACAGAGATAGCATCAATCGTAGCCTGATAAAATGGATTGTTCTTGGCAACAGTGAAAGGACTATCACTCCAAAGAAACAATTTTCCCAACAACCTATCAACTTCTTCCTTCTCCTTTTTTTTAATAAGGGAGGAGATAGATGGCTGTGCCCCGTGAGTGGTTCTAGGAGCAAAAAATGAGGAGGCAACTACAGGGCTGCCTGTAGAAGATGCTGATGCTGAAGAGCCACTACCACTCTCACGGTCAGCTCTAAACCCTGATATTTGACTCTTCAGAGCTGCCTTGCTGAGTTTAGTGGTTTCTATTCCTTCCAATGAGTTCATGGCTCTTTTGATTATTTCTGCAGTGGTATTTGTGCAAGGGCCTACTTCATGCCCAGGAATTTGTGCCAGGTGGTATTTCAACTTGTATACCCCCCCTGTCATGTGTTGACCACATAATTTGCAAGTCAAGTTTGCTCGGTCAAACCCCTGATCAGGTTCACCAAATTCCCATAAAGGATCTAATTTTCTTGGCATGTTGGAAACTTTGAACTTTGAAGTTTGAACGTTGAAATTTGAACCTAGGGCACAAGAAAAATTGCAAGTTAAAAAAAAATAAAAAAATTGCAATTTTACATACAATATTTTGATTTTTTTCACAAAAAAAACCCTCAACTCAATGCAAAAATAATGGGAAAAAATACATGTTGAAACACAAGCAAAAATAATGGGAAGAAACTAAGAGCACAAGAAGAAATATAAAAAACAAAATTTAACAAACAATTTTTTGCATTTTTGACCAAAATAAACCCTCTCCTCTCAATAAAAAAAAAAAAAAAAAAATGCAATCACAAATGATGAAAAATACATGGGTGATAGAAACCCATGGAAGAACAAGAAAAAAACAAAAAAAAAGGGTCAAATTTGATGCCCATACCTGGAAAAAACGTTTTGCCAGAGACACTTGGTCCAAATTCGATTTTTGTTTGCTTGGCTTGCAAGAAATTCTTCACTTTTGTCCAATCTTGGGCTTGTAGATCACGTATCTCCCTCTTTGGCTCTCATCCTTCACTCCTTAGCTCTCATAACCAAACCTGTCCATGTAAAAATGACAAAAAAAAAACATCAAAATCGCACTTTAAACCCGCTATTTTCCTTTGCCACGATTTTTATAGACCAAAAAATCGCGATTTTTTGAAAAAATCGGGGAAAAAATCGCCGATTTAATCGTTTGCTTAAAAAAATCGCGATGTTTTGAAAACAACGCGATTAAATCGCGATGTTCAAACCCATGGTTGAGATACCTCAGAGCACTACAGAGTTTGGGCTAAGGTACAGGCAGACAGAGGGAGTGAGGCTTCAAGGCTTCACAGATGTAGATTGGGCAGGGAGTCCATCCGACAGGAAGAGCAAATCAGGAGGCATCTTTAGCATTGGGTCAACAACAGTTTTCTTGTACAACAGGAAGCAGAGATCAATTGCACTCGACTCAGCAGAGGCAGAGTACATGGTTGCTAGTCAAACAACATGTGAGGCCATTTAGATGAGGAAGATACTTGCTGGTTTGTTTGCTTGACAAATGAATCCGATAGGGGTTTATTGTGATAACCAAAGTAGCATCAAACTCTCGGTTAATCTAGTTTTTCATGAGAGGTCCGAGCATATTGATATCTGGTATCGCCATCTAAGAGATTGTGTACAAAGGGGAATTATGTTATTAGAGTACATTCCCACGAAGGAGCAGTATGAAAACATCTTGGTGAAGGCACTGTCAAGAGGCAAATTCGAGTTCCACAGAGGTAGGATCGTGGTAGCAGACAATCCCTTTCTTGTTGAGAGGGAGTGTTGAAATTGAAAACAGGAAGATGCTTCTAATTTAATTTTCCCTTAGTTAAGTTAGAAGGAAATTGTAATTCCACATCACATGACAACTTGTATGAGTTAATTGAGTTGGGAAGACTTAGTTAGCTTAGTCAATTCGAGTTGCGGGTCAAACTGGAGGCATGTAGAGTTCACTCTGAGTTTTAGGGGGTCCAATTGCAGTTTATTTTGAGTTGTAATAGTTTAACTTAATTATTTGAGTTAAAATCAGTTTGTAACTAGTTTTAGCTGATGGATGAGCTATTGAAAGGTCCAGTGAATTAAATCTGATTTAATTCACATGCAGTGATCAATCAAATAACTGATAATTCACTCTAAATAGTTGTTGCATGTCAGTTCTAAGGAAGGCCTAGTTGAGTTTGGAGTTAAAGGGAAGTAAACTATGAGTTGTATAATTAGAAAATTGTACAGGTCATGCATGAGGTCAGCGGGATGACTTGGAGGTATTGCGCAACCAATTAGTGGGAATTTCCTAATTAATAGGGGCCCAATTCCCTTAGGAATGCATGAGCAAGGTTGGTTAGAAAGGGGCAAGGAATTGGTTAAATATTGGACGAAACTTGCCTAGATCAGAGTGAGACAGTCAAAGATAGTGCAGAGAGCTCTCAAGCCTGAGAGAAGCATTGCATTGTTTCATGTTTTTGACTTTATGCAATATACATATAACAGGGTTTTTAGCTGAGGCTTTCCCCAGATACATCTTTGTGTTATGTAATTGAAATACTTTCTCGTTCTTGTTCATGTGATTGTGCGATCGTAATTGGTTTCCGTAATTTGTAGAATAGATTCAAGTATTTTGTTTAATCATATTACAAGATCAGTTGAATCTATGTGTATTTTCTACACTTGGTGCAATATCAGGGCTCACCACTTTTTGGCATCGTCGCCAGGGAGGCGTCTAAGTAGGTGTTGTTTCCTGCTTAAACATTTTTTTTGTGTGTTTTCCATCAGTCTTATTGCTTTGAAAAAAGTGAAAAATTCAAAAAAAAAATCTCTTTCATGCCTCGTAGTAGGGATAACGAAGGAAAATTCTTACCAAAAATCCCCACACCCTCAAGCAGTCAACCTTCAATATTTGTGGTGACCATGAACTTCCCTCTTTGGCTTCAGGGGAGTTAGAAGACCCTCTTGGTGAGCAACTTGAAATTTTTGAAGAACCTATTGGGGAAGAAGAAGAACCCACTTCATCTACCCAAATTATGAATGAAAATAGGAACAATGAGATTTTCCCCATCAGAGAAACCAATGGAGAGGCTAGAATGAAGAATATAAGACCTGTTTTGTTTCCACACTTCCATGGCCTAACCTCTGAGAATCCTAACAACTTCATGTTTGAATTTGTTATTGTCTATAAAACCTATGACTATGCCTTCGATGAACAAAATCTGAAGTTGTTTCTTTCTACGCTTAAAGATGTAGGTTTGTGCTGGTTTATGTGTCTACCTAGAGGTAACATCACTACCTGGGACCAAATGCAACAAGCCTTCAATAGCAAGTACAAAGAATACTGTAGGTCCAAAGAAACTAAGGAAGAAATATTTAGGATGACTCTTGGACCTGATGAATCCCTAGAGGACTATGAGGAAAGTTTTCAAATCAATTATAGGAGGGCCAAATGTACCCTTATCTTGAGTCACTCAAGATGGTTCTTCTCCGAGGGATCAGTGAAGAAGTGATGGAAACCCTCAACATGCTATCTAGGAGACATCTACCAACTACCTTATGATGACATCAAAACTGTATTCAAGAATCACTCTAGGGCTGCTAGGAAAAAGGGTATGTCTAGCCAGAGCTTGGTCAACTCCTCTCCCTCCACAACATCCATCAAGCATGAGATAGGGAATATGTTGGAGGATTTCAAGAGTGAAATGTTGCATACCTTTTCCTTGCATATGGATACTATGCAAATCAAAAGAAAGCAAGAGGAAGAAGAAACAACATTGGCTATCTTTTGGCTTAGATGTACTAAAAGATATCTTAGAAATGAATGCCCAATGAATGTCATAGAAGTCTGCTTTGTCTGTGAAGAGAACCATGCAACAGATACATGTCCCTCTTTGCCAAGGCTAAAGGCTGTATACCAAGGGGCAAAAGGTGGGTCAGAGCAACTTTGTTTCATTAATCAAAGAAGGCCTCAAGGACCTCAGCCATATCAACAAGGCATACAAGGCGCACATTACTCTTATTACAATCCAAATTAGAATGCATCTTTCCAACCTTGGTACCCTTCCACTCATCCATCATGGTCCACACCTATAATTGGCCTTATGCTCCTCCATAGCCTCCTCAGCCTTTCAACCATCCTTTTCAGCCATATCCTCCCCAATCTTCTCAATGGGGAAACTCGTCACAAGGGTGGAGGCCTTAAACAAACCAACCTCCTGCTTTACTACCTCCACCCTGTTACCCACCACTTCGTGGGTGATATCCATAGGAGAAAATTTTCTCCATGATGGACCTTGTCCGGCAGCCAACAACCCCTTGCAGCCTTTGTCTAGCTCATTGTGCCATTTCTCCGCCACCTGAGCCAACCATGTGGTCCCTCACCCATCTATATTGATTGTATGTTTGAAGGTGGGCCTCTCAAATCTAAATGTATGTCTTGTCATTAGGTAATTGACAATTGGTTTTACTTATGATAGATACTTCTGGGCATGGATTGATCAGGGGATTTTGTGAAAAAAGTGGGCTTAGTTTGTGCTCATGTCCCCTTGATCTCTTTTGGGTGTTACCCTTGCATCTTAGTCCCGTGGGATCTCCTTTATTGACCTTTTGGTTCTAGGGTAGTACTACTTGGGAAACCCTGGCTTTGGGTGCATGGTCCTGCTCCTTTATCCACATTTATTACTCCCCTTCTGCTCATTATACTGCCATTCATCATTTCTCCCAGTTGGTTCCATAGGCCTTAGATGAACCTCCTTTGTCATTTAAGAACCCATGATTGTCCCAACCCCTGGAGGGCAATGAACCGCCTTACCATAAAGGGGTAATCAATGCTATATTTGACACATCATACTCTTATCCTTGAGCCCCAAGCGGTTAATTAAAGAAAATTCATAAAATGCATAAGGAATGTAAAGAAGGGTGGAAAAATCAAGGTCGAGACACCTCATGTACCACGATTGCTCCCTCCTACACATTATATACCTGAGTATGAGCTTCCTCTTATCTGGCTTCCCCTATGCCTCAATATGTGGCCCAAGATTGCCCCTCTCATTCCTACTCCATTTCACTTATTTATCACTTGGCACCCCCATTCAAAGGATGTACCTTGGACCTACTATCCCCTTTAAGGGTTGAAACCACTTAATGCACTTAATAAGGAACGTGGCTAACCTGCTTTGTATATGGAGACACTAGCACATGCCAAAGCCCACTATGGAAGGGCATGCCATTGTGAAGTGCCCACTTTGTTATCCATGATTTGTAGGCTCTTTTACATGATTACTCTAATGACTGGTTGTACTGGAAGCCTAGGGGACACATTGGATCTTATACAAGATTGCAGGTGGTTTCCATTTGGGTTTGGTCTCCCTATACAGGGTCCTAACTCCCAGAGGGCTACATTGGCACATATAGGGTGTGTGTAGAGAGCCATGGGCATCCAAAGCAAAAGAAAACACTCCACGGATTCCCATCGATGTTCATAGACTACTAGCGATCCACTTTTGGGATGATGATGATATGCTTGGTATACTATGCCCAACAAGGCCCACAGGAGCTCCACACTCTTGGCAAGTGTCCCAGGACTTGTACGATGTCGTGGTAGTGTTCATTCCATCATTTGAGTCCTTGCAGAGGATCTACAGGCATCTTCGACTCAGATGGAGATCCATGGGGTCATTTATGTGTTCCCACACTCACTAGGGGCACCACAGGTCTACTACTTGGAGAATAAGGGGCCACCCACTTGTGCATCATATTTTGAGGAGTTTATTTCTCATTGTGGCACTTCAGGATATTTTTATGCCTTTGGAGGGCCTCGCGACATGTACATATTATTATTTGGCCCCTTGAGGCTTATTTTTCCATTTATGAGCTAGTTTTGTGGGTTTGTCACCAATAGGGGTTTTATTTGCACATTATTTTATTAGTAGGGGCTAATGTAGGCTCATAGGCTAATTCGAACTCCTAAGAGGGGTATAAATTGATGTCAACTACATTCATTTGTATCATCACTGGACTTGGGATCTCTCTATCTTTAGAGAACTTTGCATTTCTTCTTGGACAATTATTTTTGATAATGGATGAATTTTGATGTATGGATTTGGGCCATTTTATCTTGGAGCTTCATTTTTTGCAAATGTGATGCTAGTCGGATATTTTATCTAACAATGTAAGTGAATTTTGATGATACATTTTTGTTGCTGTGTACTGTTGAACTTTGTTATAATCAAGGTTAATTGCTGCATGATTGGAATGTGGAATTAAGTATCTATTTAACTCGTTTAATGTATGGTCCATTGTTAGACGAATGAAATGTCCTAGAGATTATTTTCTATCGATAAGCTTGCACCATTTGTAAGAAGTATAAATGCTTGAAGGTCACATTTATCTCTCTTTCCCTTGACATTGGACGAAGTTGAATTTTAAAGTCTCTTTGATTAAGAAATTGAATTCTTAATCATTATCATCCTTGAATCCATATCCCCAAGGGAATTAGGCACTGGTCCCTCAAAAGGGTGGTCATTTCCCCCTTCTTTCTTACCTTTTTCCTAGGTCTAGCCCTAATAGGTCACCTAGGGCATCAATTTCTCGAGAATTCACCCATAGGAAAACTTCGATCTCCTAGAGGCTACTGTGCTGGTGGGTCCCCTCTCTCTCCTCCAACTTTGAGGCAATTCTGATGATGGAATCTCTGGTAGCCTCAAGTCTTAGCTCTAGAACTGAGTTTTGCCTAGGTATCCCCAAGGCTAGAACCTAGTAGAATCAATTTGACCTTTTGAAGCAAAATTTCTTATTTGATCCTTTCCCCTTACCTTCTCCAGGATAGGAACATCATTGGTTGCTATATTCCATCCCTGAACCTAGGTTGGGTCCACTTGGTCCTGTGTGGTCCCATTTCCTATCAAAGATTAATCACAAGTGCTATTTGGGAAACCAAATTCTTATAGGATTTTAGGCATCACGGACTACCTCTAGAAGTCATATCCTTCATCCTTACCCTCTAATCCTTCCCCCTTCTCCCTACAAGATCAAGCCCCTTGCTTTATGAGAAAACAAGCTCCACTCTTTACATCTTCCTTGGGAAAGGGATTCTGGGATCAGTTCACACCTATTCATTGATTTTTCTTTTATAAGTGGCTTCCCAAAAACATCGGGACTCCTCCCAGCGATAAAAGTCTGTATAGAGTAGGGAATCTTAGTCGTGGTGACAGTGGGCTAAGCCTCCACCGTTGCCCTTACCCTTGCAATGGTCCCCTCCTAGTTTGAGTGGTAACACACTCCAACCTCAACCACAACTCACTCATCCTACTCCACCTAAGCAACCTCAAATGCCTGCTCAACCCAATCTGATCTTGAACAATAACCAGGAACAACAAGTCTACAATGGAGAGACATTCTATCCTGCTTATGTCATGGAAATCTAAGAGATCAACCTTTGGTCTTGGTGAGTGCTCCCAGATAATCATCCACCTTCTCCACTTGAAGAGCTTGAGAAAGAGAAGGAAGAGAGTGCTCCTCAAGTCAATCCACCTCCCTTTCCTGAAAGGTTGATCCTCCCTAGCCAACACACCCTAGAAGAGGTTGAAATTCTTGGAGAATTGAAGAATTTGTGTGTTAATATACCCCTTCTCTAGGCCATTAAAGATGTTACCATCTATAATAATATTATCAAGCAAAAAAGTTTCAAAAACCCTGGGAGAAGAAAAAGAGATACCCCCACCATCAATGTTGTTGGTCAACTATCTGATCTGATGCTTGGGAGGGCGATCTTCCCAAAATACCTAGACCCTAGCAGCCTAGTAGTAGATGTGCACATCGATGGCATTATGGTCCCTAATACCTTGATTGATCTTGGGGCTGCAATTAATGTGATGACTAGGGAAACCATGCTAAAGCTCAATCTCCAAGAGGCTTTGAGAACGACCACCACAATGTTGCAACTTGCAGACAGATCCACAGTAGCTCCTGAGGGAATTTTTCAAGATGTTATGGTCACCATTGACTCCTGGGAGTATCCTACTGATTTATTGGTTCTCCAACCCAAAACCAAGTTTAATGGCTATCCTCTCATCTTAGGAAGACCTTGGTTGGCCACTGTTGATGCCTACATTAGTTGTAGGGATGGGAACATTAATATTAAGAATGAACATTTATCAAAACAATTGGTATTGTATCCTCCTGCTCAACCTTGTATTGAACATGACTTACCCTTGTGGTTAGAGGATGAATTGTATCACACGGCCCCATACCCAATCTGCACTTTAGATACCGTTATAAGAGGGGGGAAACTTGATGAAGATGACCTCATTGACTATATGTTACAGAACCAACCTCCCACTGCCATACCAATTGGTGAACTGATGAAAGAATCCGGGAGTAGTCCTTGGACTGAATTATGCTTTGTTGACTCAAGTCAACAACATGTCATGATTGTAGAGTTTGGCCCATCCAAAACTTTAAAGATCAACCTCTCTCTCTTGGCCAAGCAGGAAGAACAATTGTGCAATATATGGAGGAAACACCAAGATGCTTTTGCTTGGGATTATAAAAAAATGAAAGGGGTTCATCCCTCGATTTGTACTCATCATATTTACATCAAAGAGGGATGCAAACCTGTGTGCCAACCTCAGAGGAGGATGAACCTGGGAGGATGCAGGGTTCATATACCCCATTTCAGATAGTGAGTGGGTGTCCCCTCTAGTTTTAGTCCCAAAGAAGAATCGAAAGTGGAGGATTTGTGTTGACTATAGAGCACTTAACAAGGCCACAAAGAAAGACCATTTTCCCTTGCCCTTCATTGACCAAGTCCTAGATGGTCTTGCAGGAAAGAAATTCTTTTCCTTCTTGGATGGATTTAGTGGATACAATCAGATCTAGATCAGCCTTGAACACCAAGACAAGACCACATTTACATACTCCTGGGGTACTTTTTCCTATAGAGTTCTTCCATACAGTCTGTGCAATGCCCCTGCTACTTTTCAGAGGGAAGTTTCAAGTATCTTTGCTGAACTTGTTCACGACTCTGTTGAGATACATGGATGATTTCACTCCTTGTGGGTGTGACGTCCAAGAAGCTCTCTCTAATCTGTGCAAAATATTGAAGAAATGTATTGAAATGAATCTCTCGTTCAACCCTAGGAAATGTGAATTTTTGATGAATGCAGGGACTGCCTTAGCCATTCCACACACAAGGAAGGGATACAGGTTGACCCAAATAAGATTTCCATCATCAAAAGGGCACCTATCCCTTAAGAGAAAAGAGATGTTAGGAGTTTCTTGGGATTAGCTAGGTATTATAGATGGTTCATCAAATATTTTAGTAAAGTGGCTTCACCTTTGTTTGGATTACTTGGCCAAAGATTCAAATTTTTGTTGGACAAGCAACTGTCAAGAGGCCCTTGAAGTGTTGAAAGAAAATTTGACCACTGCACCCATCCTTAGGGGTCCCAACTGGGCATTGCCTTTCCATATTCACACTGATGCACCAGATAAAGTTGTTGGGGCAACCTTAGGACAAGTAGAAGATAAATTACCTTATGTTATCTATTTCATTAGTAAGAATCTGTCTAAAGCTGAGTTGAACTATACTGTCACTGAAAAATAACTCTTAGTTGTAGTACATTCTTTAAACAAATTTAGGCACTATATCATCGGGTATCAAACTTTTGTTCATACTGATCATGCAACCCTTAAGTATTTAATGAATAAGTCTGATGTCAATGCCAGGATACTTAGATGGTTGTTATTGTTACAACAATTTGATTTGACTATTATTGACAAACTAGGGAAAGAAAATGCGGTTGCATATCTCTTGTCAAGACTAAACTTGCCTATAGATGATGAGGAGATGGTGGATGATCAACTTCCAGATGACCTCTGTGCCATATTGGTGCTTTCTCCTTGGTTTGCTGACATAGCCAACTACTTTGTTGCTGGGAGGTTCCCTCCTAATTTGTTATCCAAGGAGAAAAGAAAGATTGTAAGGAAAAGAACTCCTTTCACTTGGATTGGGGGCAATATTTTCAGATTGGGACCAGATCAGATCTTGAGGAGATGTGTAAAGGAAGAAGAGGTCTTTGATATCCTCTCAACATGCCATGATGGACCTTGTGGGGGTCATTTTACCGCTAAGAGGACAACCTTTAAATTTTGATAGGCTGGTTACTATTGACCCACTTTACATCAAGGTGCAAGGAGATACACCACAAGGTGTGATCAATGCCAAAGGACGGGCAAACCCAAACCCACGGATAAAATGCCCATTACAAAATCAAGTGGCCTTAGATCCATTTGATAAGTGGGGCATGGATTTCATTGGGCCTATTGATCTGCCATAGGGACAGAAGAAGTATATCATTGTGTGCACTAATCACTTGAAAAAGTGGGTTGAGACAAAGGCAATTTAAGGAACAACTGCGCAGAAGGTGGCCGAGTTTTTAACAGAAAACATCTTCTACAAGTTTGGGTATCCAAGGGAGGTAGTAACCGATCAAGGAGCACAATTCACATCAAATCTGATTAAAGATCTCATGAGGCAACACCATATCAAGCACAGGACATCCACTGCCTATCACCCTCAAGCAAATTGACAAGTAAAGGTCACAAATAGAGCATTGGAAAGCATTCTAACCAAGGTTGTTAGCAGCAACAGGAAAGATTGGGCAGATAGACTAGTGTGTTGGTCAATAATTGGCATTGATGGAAATATCATTAATTATTCTTGAATGAAGATATCCATATTCCTTAAGGAGCTTTGTTCAAGCTACTATCCTCCCCCCATGCACAAGAAATACTAGGGAAAAATATTTAAGAAAATGAAGGCTCACTGTCCATAACTTTATGCACAGGAATACAAGGACAGTCGGCAAGAAAAATGGTTTTTGGGGACATTAAAGGAAGGATGTCAAAGTGAGCCCTTGTCCATCTTGAAGAGGACTCCTTCCTCTTTCCAACGAGCCCTCATATGCCCCAAAATTCCCTGTGGTTTGAAAGATATGAATTTTTGATTGCGCAATTATTATTTTTCCTTTTGAGCCGACTTGTCCTTGCTCCTAAGGTCGGCCTGCCTTAGGGACATGGTTGTTCACGTTTGATTCACAAATACACTATAAATAGGAGGTGGATGACTCCGGTTTAAAGACTGAAATTCAGTGAATATTCAAAAGATTAAAGGTGAAAAGAGTTCACAACTCATGAACTGTAGCAGGCTGAGGTGGAAGAACTTAAGGGCAAATTTAAGGATCTGTTGTGGTTAAAGTATATGAATAAAAGTATTCTCTCGGACCTAGACCTGTCACAGGGTTGTAATAAGAAGTGTGCCCGGATCACTTGTAGGGAACAAAACCCTACCACTGAATGCACAAGAGCTTGAACCGGTTAACTCGGTCAATGCAGACCTTGCTCTTCACACAGAATACCGGAAGTGTAAAGCTACACGACGTCGGATCTTTGCAGCCTCAGACTTCAGACCTTTACATATTGCAGCTTCAGACAAGTGATAAGGAGTCAAATTTGAGGATGTCTTAAGAACAGTGAGCTCGGTCATGTGGAGTAGTGCTTCACATCTGTTTTCAGGGCTCATATTTGACAGCTAGCTGTTTTTGGGTTTGTAATCACCTACAGCAAGTAGGACATCTATAGAACTACACCAAACCCAGACTGTGCTAAGAACAGTGGCTCGGTACCCATAACAAAAACTCAGATTTGTCTTGGCTGTGGCTCAACTTCTTTGAATTTTCTGTAGCTTGCAATCAACTTGGAATGTGGCCTTTCTTTGTGGCTCAGGTATCTCTTGTTTTCCTGTACAGTGTGATCAATTTCTTGTACAGTGAGGTGTTTGAAGTTTTGGTGCAGCATGGTGCAAAAGTATTGATACAACATGGTACAGATTTTTGTGATCCAGAACACTGCAAATTAATGGTGCAGGATGCTAGATTGATGGTGTAGAATCTGAACAAAGTACAGTGAACACTTTGGGCAGTGGAACATCTTTGAAATTGAATATCACAAGAAGATAAGGAGGATTGGTGTCCTTATGGTAGGAGCCCCTAAATCCAAGGTTGGAGCCTCTGAAAAGATAGGGTTGAAGCCTCATTAAGTCCAAGTTGGTGCTTGGAAATCATTGTACTCATTCATTTGTAAAAGGATCATTATCCTTGTTTCTATAATAAATTATTCATTTCTCTATTTTTGTCTAGAATCTAACTGGTTATAATAACAATTGAAAAGAAATATTGATTCACCCCCCTCTCAGTATTTCCAACATAGTGGAGGCCACTTGAGCCTACGACACCACTTGGAAAACGACCACTAGGTTCGCTCCATATGACTTGGTTTATGGGAAGAAGTCTTTGCTTTCTATTGGGTTTGAATATAGCACTTTCAGGATGTCAGCTCAATTGGACTTAGACTTCACCACAACACAACACGGAGGCTTAGATGAGTCTAGGATGCAAACTCTCCTACGCACGAAGGTCATACAATTGCAAAGAAAGATCTGGCATGACAAGCATATTAGGGAAAAGACTTTTCAAGAAGGAGATTGGGCTCTGTTATATGATTCTAGGTTCAAATATTTCAAGGGAAAGCTAATGACAAGATGGCTGGGTCCATATCTAGTAGAGAAGTGTCGTGAAAATGGATCTGTCCAGATCATAACAATTGAGGGGGAATTTATTCCCCTACTTGTAAATGGTTATAGGTTGAAGGTATATAGAAGATCTTTGTCCAAGGAAGAATTTGTCAATTTATTCAACATAGAATTAAATGTGATTGGAAGATTCATAGCTTCTAGTCCACAATATTCCTAAAAGAAAATGAAAAAATAAAAAATAAGAAGGCTTGGAAGAAAACCTATCTAAGGCCAACTCCAAGGTTGAAAACCTCTCCAAGGCAGCCCAGGAGCAAAAAAAGAGACAAAAATAAAATAAAAGATCCCTAGGTGAAAACCTCCTCTGAGGCGCCTAGGGTAGGCATGCGAGTTGAAACCTCTACGAAGGCAATTTGCTTGTCTAAAAAAAAAAAGAGAAAAAGAAAAAACTAAAATAGAAAAGAGAAGCAGAAGGAGGGAGCTCTTACACCATTTCTGCTAACATTCTTCTTTTGCAAGAATACACACAGGTTGTAGATTTATGGCTATAGGACAAAATCTACAAGTCTCCCTCCATCCTTCCATCCTTACACCTCATCTCCACACTCCACTCACATATCGACCTCTCTCTACCATCCAATCAACAAGAAACTCGAATTTTACCTCCTCGTTGTGATGCTACAGGAGGGACCTGTATTGCTACAATATGTCCTGTAATGTTACAAGAGGGGCCTGTGAGGCTACACGAGGGGGATCCAATGGGAAGAACAGACCAAAAGGCCATGCTTTCTCTAGGAAATGATAAAGGGGTGTCCTCCAATGTTAACTCAATCACTGATCCAATCCATTTAGCCAAAACTTGCTCAAAATTTCCACTTTGTCATACCCAGTGTTGCACAATCCTTGCCCCCCCAAGGTTCCAAGGTCGGAACCGCGTCCCGTACCGATCCTTGGACGATCCTCCGATGGAACCGTGGATCTGAAAATCAGATCCACGGTTTCGTCGTTTTGAGGCGATTCCCGGAAATCTAGAACCACACAAGGCCGATCCGCGATTTCGAATTTCCTGATCCGCGAATCCAAAAAAGGATTCGTTGGGGATCCATGGAGGTTTGGGGACGGATCCGCGCAGATCGCCAGTGGATCCAGAGGGAGATGGGCGGTTCCGCGGGGTTCTAAATTTAAAAAAAAAAAAAAATTCTTTGACTTAAGTTGGGTTGGGGCTTCCCAGACACTCCCAAGGTGCTCCCTTGATGCTCCTTACATGCTTCCTAGATGCCCCGTCATGGTAATGTTAAAAATTTAAGTAAAAGGATGAAAATGAAAGATTAAGGATAATGTCTCTTTTACTTAAATTAACATTACCATGAAATGACTCAAGATGTTTGAGAGTGGTTCTAGCCCCATTGGGCTTCATATGGAAAAAATAGAATTTCATCCTATTCAAAATTCAACATACTTAACAGTTTTAAGGAATTCAGGATCAATGAGATTGTGTTTTTTCATTAGATTATATCATGTATGAGGGTATGTGATTGGCATTTAATCAAGAGCACCAAGCGCTCTATGTGCTCATGTACCCTAGTGTTGGTGGTGTTAATTGTTGAACTCCTTTGTCATGGCCTTAGCAAAAAATTACCTTTCAATCAAGTCAAAATCATTGATCAAGCATGTTAATATTTTTCCACCATATTTTAAGGCTTGGATTAGGTTGTTTGATTAAAATTGGGAAATGTTGACTAATATACTTGGACAATCGAGGTAGAGGCAAAGGCGAGACAAGAGGAGAAGAATCTAGATTCTAGATGGTTGATGCTTGAATAATTAACTATTGATGTACAATGGATGCCATATCTATCTTGATTTGTATACAAATATGCATGTTATCATATCTTCTACGACTAGTTTGGTATTTTGGATGTTTTTTTAATATAAATGCAATATATATATATATATAGTAGACGGTTCCGAGACGCTTCGCTTCCTAGATTTTTGGGAAATGACGCTTCTGCGTATCCGCTTCCAAAAAACGTCCTCGCTTCGTCCTCGCTTCGTGCAACATTGGTCATACCTCTAAAAAACAAAGAAACCCATGTTTTCTATTCCTCCAACATCTACACCACTTCCTCATGATTATAATCCCGTCCTCGTGCGTGTCATCACTTCCCCTCAACACTAACATGCAAGATGAAGACTTCAAGGGAGGGTTAAATCACTGCTACATGGAGAAAACTCCTCCGATAGCAGCTTGTGCAGTCACAACAGAAATCCCTGAGATCCGTTTTTTTCACCCATTGAAAGCATGATGGAGCCATGTCTGCAACAGAGAAGGGACACATCATCCTCAGGGAGGCATTCCACGGTCCACCAGTAGCAACAAATTAGACATCAGAGAGGCGCCCACACACACAACAAATTTATCAGTTAAGATATCATCAGGTTATGAAGACGTGCACAAGAAACAAGCAAAAGAGTCAACTCTCTCTGATATCACGATGTTATATGGCTCAGGTGCAACATGAAACCATCTCCAACAATTTGATCCATAGGTAGGCTCTCCCTCACCTCTTCCATATGTATAAAATGACTAAAATGTGTAATGGCCGAGAAAGGAGTTTTAATAGGCTGCAGGTGGCCAATGAACTTGGCCACCCTCGGCTAGTAACTTAAGTTTGTATTAGTCGCCCATGCAACGTGGAGATGTCAACTAAAAGTGAGGTGGTGTTCATGAGGAGTGGGGTGATAATTAGGAGGAGAGGGGAAATGATCGCAAAGAGTGGGGACAATGGTCCAAAAAAAGGAAACTCGTGTATGTGCCATGTCACCAAAGCGCTTTGAGCCCTTACCACAAAAATAATATTATGTATTGGGCTCGATTTATTTTGCACAATCACTCATTTCTAAAAAATAATTTAGAGGAAGGACGAGTTATTGCTATCAGACCACCTAGGGTGCCACCGAGGAGTTTCGAACCCTGTCTGCAGGTGCTATAGGAGGAAGCTACAAGAAGCTATGAAATGCTATAGGAGGGTCAAGAAGAAACTACAGGAGGAATTGAAAGGTGAAAAAGGATCCATATTGGCGTGAAATTGTCTTCAAACCCTCATACACATACAAAGTTATTTTGAAAAGAAGTAATGGACATCCTCCTTCCTTGTGTTCCATCCATTTGCATGAGAATTTTGCTTAAATTGATAGCCTGTAATAGACAATTGAGAAGTAGGTCTTTCTGGAAATTGTTGTGGATAGAAGAAGAGATAAAGAGTTTGTTTTGATTTAAATTCTAGCATCCTCTTACCTCACTAATAAAAAGGAGTTTAATATTGTTTCCATCACTGAGATTGCTTTAAAAATTGAATTCCACACCTAAGTAACACCAAGGAGGGGCAGTAGAAGAAATGGGGGAGGATTGTATAGAAAAGAACCCACAGACACGAGGACAATCCACCTACACCCTCCTGTAGTGGACATTTTTAGAAGACATGAATGGTTGGGGTTCTTTGAACTTTTAAAAGGGTATGATGATGATATCACTCTTGAATTTGCCATGGCATTACACCCTCAAGGAGAGGATAGTGCCATTATTGTTGTTAGAGGATTGGACATCTCTCTAAGTCCAGAAACCATAAGCAGAGTGACCACCTTACCCCTAGGAATTCAATGGAGCAAAGAAAACAAAGTAGTGAGTGTCATAATTAGGAAAAGCTTCTTCACTCGGAATGAGAAACCTGTAGAAGATAAGAATGGAGTGAGGAGGGAGAGCCTACCTTACCCCTGGGATGAGGTGGCTTATCACATCCTAAAATATATATCTTGTGAAGGGAGATTAAGTGTTGTACATGCCTACCATTTCAGATTGCTCCATGAGTTAAGATCCAAGGCAGAATTGCCTCTACCTCAAAGGCTTAGTGTTCCTCATTTCCTCCTGCAATCAATTATTGAAATGAGCCAGAAAGTAAGGGAAGGAAAGCATCAACAGCTAGCCCACCATGGCCTCATTAAGTTAATTGTGATGGATGCTTTAAACCATTTAAGGAACCATGTGCTATGGACCAATTTTGTTGACATGGATAGGGAAGTATTCATTGAAACCCAAGCCATCACACCTGGAGAAACACCAGCCTCTAGCACTGGAGGTAGGGGAGGGATAATAGTGGAAGAAGAGGCAGGAAAAATAGAGGAAGAAGAGGCAACAAAGACAGAGGAAGGAGAGGCAAAAATTAAGGAAGAAGAGGGAAAGAAACAAGTGGAAGAAACAGTAAGCCCAAAGGAAACTTCTAAGCCCGAAGAAACAGAGAAACAATAAAATCAGACAAGTCTCTCTACAGGGGATATTGAGCAAGAAGTAGCTGTAACATTGGGCACACCTGTCAAGCCCAAGAGGAGGCAACTAAGGTAAGGTCCCCTATATTTCAAAACAAGGAAGAGAACCAAAATTAGGTAGGGGAAACCACAAACTCCTACAAGGGTCCCTATCATTATTGCTGAGTCACCAAGTAAAAAGGAAGAAGTAGGACCCATTGACGGAAACATTGAGGAGGTCACTTCTACTAGACCAAAACCAAGTCACATGCGGCATCTGTGGGTAGGCCCACCACTAGTGCAGTGACCTTTAAGAAACCCAAGACACATGTTGCCTTTGAGCAAGCAGAAAAAAAGGAGCCACAGGAGAAACAAGGGTTTTGTACAGGAGGAACAGGGGATGCTACAGGAGTAGAAAAAGGAGCTACAAAAGAAGCAAGCACCTCAAAATCGGTTGAAAAGAGCCTCCAAGAGCTTCAAGAGCTTGATCCATAGCCCAACTTGGAGTCCTATTACAAATTTGTTAAAGGAGGAAGGATTATCCTTGAAAAGTTTGTAGTCCCACTCCTCTATGAGTTGGATATAGAGAGAGGAAAAACACGTAGGTGGATGCTGTTGAGAATTAGGTAGGGCTAGGTTTAATTCAAATTCTCTTCTTGATAATTACTTGTGAACTTATTTCTTTTACTTATGTCTTCTCTTCTTCGCTTATTATGTCTTTCATCAATTCAATTACCAAAAACACAAGAGACAAAATTTAGGCTCTTCAAGCCTGGACCAAAACCTCTCCCTCTTGGAGAGGAAAACCCACAAGAAATTCTTCCTATAGAATTTCAGATGACAAGTACCATGACCATGACACAGACCCTTGACCCTTGTATGCCTCCAAGACCTTGTCATTGCTTCTTCATTGACTCCTTGAGCTGATCCTTCTTTCCTGCACCGATCTGCACCTTTCTGGACCAAGACTAGAGAGCTTGGTCTCTACTTATATTCTTCCTTCTTTCTGCAGAATGTGATCCTTTCTTGTGATATCATTACCTTATTATAGACTTGTACTGTGCACACCCTGCACCTTCTCTTAATCTTGCTGGCTGATCTTCAACATTCACAAATCTTGATTCCTTTGATGAGCAGATTACCCTTTCATACCATAATGATGACTTTGCTGATTATACTTATTATACTTCTTATTAATCTTGCAATTCCGCACTAACACAGTCCTATAACACAGTGCTTCAACTTCACACTAAAACCAGACCTATTTTCGCTTTTACCATAGTCCTTTCTTCGCACCTCTTGCAGATATATATGACTGTACTAATCTTAGATTTGACCTTGCAGTTCTGCCTCAGAATTGTCCTGAATTCACCACGAACTTATCTTGTAATCTTGTCTGAAAATCACAGACTTGTCCGAATTCTGTTTTGTGATTTGTGTGAAGTTTAATGGGCTATTTATAGTTGTTCGACCCTATAATTAGACGACCTATCAGTGAACTGTTGTGACATATTTTGAGCCAAACTTTCCAGCATTTTCAAGGCAACTTGAGGAGGTAATTCAACGCTGATCTTGAGCCACATTTGGAGCCATGTCTTCAAGGCTTTTGTGATAAGGTATTGAGACATAATTCTTTGACTTGACACTTCATATTCATGACTCTTAATTAGTACATTTATGAAAAGATGACAAATCCCTAAAAGACATCAAGAAGAAGTCTTTTGACCTATAATAAAAACCTTGCTCATGAAACCCATGAAGCAAGCACAACAAAAATACATTTTACTATCTTTGTCTTCTTCATTGCATAAATACATAATTACATAATTAGCCGACCTATCAGTGAATTGTTGTGACATATTTTGAGCCAAACTTTCCAGCATTTTCAAGCCGACTTGAGGAGGTAATTCAATGCTGATCTTGAGCCACATTTGGAGCCATGTCTTCAAGGCTTATGTGACAAAGTATTGAGACATACTTCTTTGATTTGACACTTCATATTCATGACTCTTAATTAGTACATTTATGACAAGATGACAAATCCCTAAAAGACATCAAGAAGAAGTATTTTGACCTATAATAAAAACCTTGCTCATGAAACCCATGAAGCAAGCACAACAAAAATACATTTTATTATCTTTGTCTTCTTCATTGCATAAATACATAATTACATAGTCAATATGAAGACCGAGACTAGTTACACTTTCCAACAGATGCAAATTACCAAATCCAAGAATGTAGAAGATGTGTTCCTTGTGGAGGAGAAAGTCACTAAAATGGGCAAAGAGTTGAGTGATTTGAGACTAAGGGTGTATGTTATGAAGGAGCAACTACAGGAAGAAAACACAAGGTTGAGAGAGAAACTACATGAGAAAGAATCACAACTTGCCACCATGGCAAGTCTCTCTATGGAAGCCCTACAATGCAGACAACCATCAAAATTCTATGCTCTCTTCCTCAAGGAACAATGGTTGTAGTTCCAAATAAAAACTCTAGCACAATATGGGTCTTTGCCTTTTCAAAACTAGAGGCAGTTTATTGAGTTTTGCAAACAAGCTAGTATGGAAGATAGGACAAAATTAGTCGAATTCTATATGCACAATTCCATTCTGACAAATATGAATTTATGTGATCCCAATTCAAGATTGGGAGACATGTAGTTGATGGCTTTAGCATCTTGGTTGACTCATGAAGAGGCAAGGGCCGAGGAAATAAAAAAGGTGATTAAAAAAGAAGAGAAAGAACCCTTGCATATCAGAGCAGAGCTAGTAAGCCCTGGGTTATCATCAATAATCATAACCTTATTGCCTCTGATCCTGTTCTAGCACCTAGATACATAACCACCCAGGAGCAATCCATTTTACATTTTGAACACATTTTTAGGATGTTGGGAGAAGAGAGTCTACAAGCTTGTCAAAGAAGGTGGCAAGCCTTACCTTATAGTTTACAAGTTAGAGAGTATCACTCCCCAGAAAGATTAAGAAATGCCTTGGAAAGAACACCATTGTACAAGAGGGTCATGCAAAGACTGAAAATCGAATGGATGGGACTTAAACTCAGTCTTCCCTTATTGTTGGGCTTACAAGAAGGAAGAAACCAAGCAAAGGAACAACATGTATGGAGAAAGATTGAGGAAAATGCAGGTTTTTACACACGAGAAGGCACAGCATCTGAGTTGCCTTGGGATGTCATAGAGGCCACCAGGGCCATGAATGGGCTTCACATGGATGATTAAGTTGCTCAGAGGATGAGAAACACATTTAGCAGGGGGTGATGATGAGTCCCATCAATAGGTATATATTCAAGTTCATTGTGCTATCCTCCAGCCTTAAAACTATCATTTTCTCACATTAGTTCACATTTTTTGTTATAATATGCTTAGTAAGATGAGTAAAAGGTGTTTGTCGTAGTTTGTGGCCCAATGTGGTTTAATTGCAGGAAAGAGAAGCATTTTTTAGGCATTTATTGTGCAGAGGCTTGATGGAGACAACTAGAAGAGAATCTAGGGAGGCTTGTCCACCTTCTTAACTCCCTAACTCGGCTTGAGATCTTAGCGTCCTCACTCACAAGTTCGAATTCATTGACAACCGAGTAACTCCAAGTGCAAGTGAAGCCCAAGAGGGACCAGATCCACAATTTCCGAGATCAAGGAGGGAATCACTCCTATTTTCAAGGGAGCTGCTATCAGCTACCTGTTGTTGCTCGAATTGTGCAGGAACCATGCCAACGCTCAGGACGGGGGCTGTCACTCTGATCCCCGCCCACTCCGTTCTAGCTGTCTCTCAACAACATGCTATGGGGAGTAGTCCCTATGAGATGAAGTGAAGGAAAACAAGTTTAGAATCAACTTACTTAGGAGACACGGCTGAGTGGCCTAGCCACTTGGTTGAAATCAAGCAAGATTATGATTATATTAGATTTTCTATCATGAGACCAGTGCCTTAATGGAGTACAAATTCTTGCTTCTTATAAATTGAAACCAAATGATCAGATGGATACCCGTTGCTTGAATGATTGACTAACCTATATTATGTGCAAATTTCAACAATATACCAAGATACCAAATGCTAATAATAGCCAATCCAGGCGCTGATTACAGATTTATGACAGTTTATATCAGCACTACTACTTCAAAAATTCAGATTTACCAATGTATAACATCTGTGCATAAACTACTCCAAATAATGAAAATTACTGGATTCATTGAAGCATAAAATTTCCAATTCAACCAGTAATGTAAATTAGCTTCTTTAGCACACTTTACAATGGAGTATTCCGCAATATTTCAGATCTGATTTTAAGATTACAACAATAGGTAAAGACATATCAGCAAGCTAAAAACTGGCCTAACTAGATATCCAATATGCTCAAAAATAGCAGGATGCACCAGAACTTGAGAATTTCAAATTTAGGGCTCTAGGTGAGTTTACCAATGTTCCACCGAGTTTCCAGGACGGGGAAATGCGGAAGCGGGGATACACACAAGGGGGACGTATATAAGCAACCCCAAAATTTGGGAAATTTTCGGGGAAATGGGGGGATGTCAAAGTCATAAAAATTATAAAATTATAAATTATTAAAAATTTAATTAAAAACAACTAAAAAGAAAATTTAAATAACTATTCGTTGTACATCTAAAGAATAAATATGATCATCATTGCATATTAGACTATTATCATTGATTCATTTATGAATTATCATTTGACATTTCTGCATTATAATTTAAATTTATAAATCTAGATTCTTAAAGTAAATTACTAAATTGAATCCATCATTTGACATTATGCATTGTTCCATCTAAATTCATGAATCATCATTTGACATGATGCAAGGTACATCTAAATTAAATTAATAAATTCATCATTTGACAATTGAAATTCAAATTATGCAATGCACATAAACTTATACTTTATAGGTTTAATACAATGTTCCACCAAGTTTCCGGGATGGGGAAACGCGGGAACGGGGATACGCACAAGGGGGACATATATAAGCAACCCCAAAATTTAGGGAAATTTTGGGGAAACGAGGGGACGTCAGAGCCATAAAAGTTATAAAATTATTAAAAAATTAATATATAAAAATAAAAAATAAAATCCCAACAATATGTTAATAACTAAATTAGTAGATAGTAAATCTTATTAATTATGAAATGCACAACTAAATATGATCATCATTTCGTATTAAACTATTGTGAAGTAAAATTATCATTTGACATTTCTGCAATAATCAATGTAAATCTAAAAATAAATTACTAAATTGAATCTATCATTTGACATTATGCAATGTTCCAGCTAAATTCATCATTTGACAATTGAAACTACGGAATGCACATCAAAAATTAAATTCATCATCACAATGACATTTGTAGTCTAAAAGAGCCATAGAAAACTGAACTAAAAATAAACATAGAAAGCAATGAAATACAAAAATTGTTTTTTTAATTGTTATTAGCAAAAAAATTTGGGGGAAGCGTCCCTCTTGCATCCCCTCGTCCCCCCCACAAGAGAGACGCATTTCGCCGCCAGAAAAAACCCCCTAGAGTTTTCCCAAGTTTTCCAAAAAAGGGGACGTGGGCAAAGTTTCCCCAGGAGTTTCCCCATCTCGGGAGCGTGGGGGAGTAGGGAAGCACATCCCCATGGAACACTGGTTTAATATAATTTCATTTTTTTAATTTTCATTTAAATTTTAATATAATTTAATTTCTAAGTTTTAACAAGTTTGATGTTTTAATTGAGTTTAAGTTTTTCTATTTTTTTTTTTGTTTTTTTTAATTTGTCATATATTTCAATTTTTATTTTTTATTTTTATTTTTAATGTTAAAAATTATTAGGCAAAAACATGGAGGGACGCATATATGTGCCCCCGACGTCCCCCAGGCGTCGGCGTCCCCCAGGCGTCCCCTCGTCCCCCTTCAAGGGAGTCGCGTTTCACTGCCCAAAAAACGTCCTCCCCGGAGTTTCCCCGAGTTTCCCCAAAAAGGGGACGTGGGGAAAATGTTTCCCCAGGAGTTTCCCTGTCCCTGGGACGTGGGAGAGCGTCGGGGTGCGTCCCCCAGGGTGGGGGACGCATCCCCGTGGAACACTGGAGTTTACCTTAGCAATTTTTAGATCTGATATGACTATTACAACAGTGAATTAACCACAGATCAACAAATTTACCCAGTCAAAAAATAGTTTCCCAATACTTCTAAAAATAGAAACTTTTCACCCAAATTGATTTTTTTTTTGAATTGTTAGAGAATATGATTCAAAAAATTTAGAACTAATAAACTAATTACAACTGTAAGTTAGTTACAAATCAACAAGTTAAAAACACTGAATATGTTGCCTTGAATGTCTAAAAATAGTAAGTTTTTGCCAGGGAACTGAAAATTCAAAATTTTAGTCCTCATTAAGAATATGCTTCGAAAATATTTCAGACTTGAATTTCATAGTTATGCAGTGAATTCTAGCAATCTAAAATGTTAGATTTGGGTCAAATTAGAGATGCCCAAGTGGCCAAAACTTGTGAAAACTTAGATTTTTCTATTTAAATTGATTTTGACCAATTAGAATATGGTTTTAGAGCTTAGAAATTAATGATTTTACGATTGTAATGAAACTGAAGCGAAATAAGGGTTTGGAGGTCAAACCCTAGGCCCAAGGCCTTGAAGATCCCACCGTTGAAAATCGTTGAAATTTTGGGATCACTTTGCTGCTTGCTAGATATAAATTTTGAAACCTTTATCCTGCAAAACCGCCAAGTATTTAGCCTTAAATCTTGAGATTTATGGTTTCAGGTCAATTTTGGGGGAAAAGAAGCCAAAATTTGGAGAACAAGGACAAGGGAAGAAAATTTGCGGGGATAAAAGGACTAGGATGATAGATCAAGTCACAAGGAGCCTAGAAAAGGGAAAAAAATGTGAATGCTTGGCCTCAAAATGCTGGATGTTGGTCATTTAGGGCTATTGACTGCCCTAAAAGAGCAGAAAAGGTGACGCAGAGGGCAAGGAGGGCGGATGCAGGCCCAGAGAGAGAGAGAGAGTGGGCTTGGAGGAGGTAGATCTGGTCCCGAGAAAGCCAAAAACTTAAAACCCTTGCTCTGAAATTTTTTTATGCTTCGTCTCATTGATTTCTTGAAAATTCTTCCGTGGGAAACTTGCAAAAATTTCCAAGAGACTAGATCTTACCCTCAAGGGCCTAGATCTAGCTCTTCTTCCACTTAACTCCTTGATCTAACCTGAAAAAACGAAAATAGAAACACCCACGCCCCAAATATATACAAAATAGATCTAAAACCCCAACCCAAGTTAGAAAAAATAAATTACAATTACAATTTACAATTTGATTTACAAAATATACACAGGTTTCCAAAATGAATTTTGAGAAAATAATTTTTATAATAATTTTTTTGTTAGTTGAAAGAATAGCTAAAAATACTTGAAAGAATAGTTGAAAGAATAGCCCAACCGAAGATTAAATCCACCAGATAAAAACTAGAGATCCAAGCAATAGTGATTTTTGCCCAAGATTGTGAACTTGGAGGCCAATGATTGAAGTACTTGCAAACACTATCTCAAAAAATGATCTGTTAGATCACATGGGCAATCAAACCACCTTAGATTAGCCCAAAACTATCAATAGTATGATGTTATCTCCATTTAATGAAAAAGAAGATCTTACCAATATTCAACACTACATAGAGATGCCCGTAGTCAGCACATACCACAAATCAATAGGAAAGAACACCTTGAATTTCACCCTAAAGTCTTTTATTATGATATAAAAAATAGTTCCCAACGAGACAATAGTTTACACAATTCTTTCGCGACAATTCTAGCCAGAGATGAAGCTGACTAGAGACTCAAATGACTCTAATTTATAGATAAACCCTCTGAGTGGAAAAATAATGGCTACTTTCTTTTATCCTTGTGAAAATAATTTTGGTAGTTGATAAATACTTTTAGATCTTTTAATCTTGGCCATTGATTTTTATTTTTGAGGAAATTCCGAAATTAGCATTTAACTTCGCATTAATTTGCTCAAAATGAGTTATTTTGGTCGAATATGTTCAAAATTTTGACTTTGACTTAACCACCAAGGCCCAAGGGTCCAAATTTTCTTGAAATATACAATATTCCCTTGGTGGATGACCTTTAAAAATTGATTATTTTAATACCCACGAATTTTTCCACTTGGAGAATTAATTTTCTTAAGACACCAATTAGTTAATTTTTTGGATTAGGATTTTATTTTATTTTGCCAGAGAAATTAATTAATTTACACATGAGGGGATTTAATAAAATTTTCAACCTTTATTTACATAAGATTTTACATTTTACACCCATGAAGGGCAAAACACACATTGTGTAGACCCTCAATACACATAACCCATCCGTGACACACTATGATCTAGTAGACCAAGTGATTTGAAATAAAACAACTTGGCCAAAATAGCTTAAATTATTCCCAAACCACTTTTACATCAGACTCAACCAAAACACTAGGACCCATCTAAGATCTTGGTAATAAATTTCAATCTAGCTTTGGGGTTATAAGTTAGAGGGGAAAAACTCCTTTGATTATCCGTGTTTAGAAACACACGTAATCAGCGAGGTTGAAAAACCTTCTAGGATGAAATTTGTCTCCAAAATCATAGATTTACCTAGGTTGTTACATGGACTCACGGTCATACTAGAATCATTTACATCATATAACTTGTAGAATGGGTGGCATGACACAGACTGCTGCAATGCGATTTGATCTGTTGAAAAAAAACTGGCACTTCCGCTTCCTTGGAGCTCTGAAAATTTGAGTGCAACATCTAGCTCTATATGGAGACATGTTGCTTTCAAGAAGTGACGTGAGAATCCCAGAATCCTACAACGAAGGAAACATAAATCCATCAAATAGATATCCATTCAACATCGAAACCATATGCATAAATAGAAATATTGTTGGAATAGAAAAATCTACTCTTAATAAATTGAAATATATATGACATAATATAAATGCGAAAAGTAAAACTACCTACTGACAACTTATTTTGAAGACTAACTTCCATATCTTTTATTACTTTGCCATTATCTGTTTTAATGGCAATCAAATGACTATGCATATTGGACATCATAACCTCCATATTCTTAGCACATTTTTCCTCTATGGTTACCATCTGATTGGGGTGATTAGCTTTTGTGATCTTTAGCTCCTCATCATGTTTTTCTTCTATAGTTGACAACCTGCTCTAAAAATCAATTTCCATGTCCTTTATTACTATATCATGGTTTACTTGAATATAACTCATTTCTTCTTTATGATTTGATTCCATGGTTATCAAATAACTTTGCATGGTGGCCATCTGATTGGAATGATTGACCTTCACGATTTCCAGTTCCTCAGCATGGAGCCCTTTTATGGCTAACAATTTATTCTGA
Organism: Pinus albicaulis; assembly: GCA_034641835.2. Taxonomy (NCBI): domain Eukaryota; kingdom Viridiplantae; phylum Streptophyta; class Pinopsida; order Pinales; family Pinaceae; genus Pinus; species Pinus albicaulis. The sequence goes on along the minus strand of CM076575.1, from coordinate 516,770,720 downwards.
AGATTGGCCTGCCTTTCTTGAATAGAGCTTATGTAAAATTTTGTAGATGTTCTATGCTTGATGCAACTTTAATTTTTATCTCAATATCAGTCAGCAATCACATAAACAATAAAGTAATAAGCTAATAGAACATACCAGTAGATCGACAGAAGACAAGCCAGAAATATATGTGTGTTGGTGCACTACGGCGATCACCAGGATAATTCAACCAACAAAGTCTCAATATGGTCAACCAACCAGCAATGTCACACAACCCTATAGGACAGCTAAAACGATCAACACAAAAGTCAACCCAAAAGTCAATGTTGTTAGTCAACGGTCAACGCAAACATCAGCAGCAGCTAGGTCAATGCAGAAAAGTCAAAGTCAACGTCTAGCCTCAGGAATAGTGCCAAAAATTGCGTATTTGGAAAATCGAACTTTTGGGAGAGTTTCAGGTCCGTTTGACCTTGCGTTGACCAAAGTCAACACTTGTCAAAGTTGCTGCAGAAATCCTAGACCGAAAACAGAAAAGTGCAGCTGCTAAAATTTTCCCACGTGTGGAGAGAAGAGCCTCCAAGGTCATCGAACCAATCAGATGAGGAGAGAGAAATGTGTGAGGATGAGATGAGTGAAAATGTCCTCCAACGTTGACCAATTTATATCCATCAGTGAGGGTGTGTGACAAAAACCTTAAGGCCGACCTGCACATATTTTGAATAAATTCAAAATAAATGTTCTACTCATCGGATCAAGATGATCTTTTGATCAATTTTGGACCTCTCCGAAAGAGGAATCCAGTAAAAATATTGGTATCTTCATCTGAGCATCACAACATGGAGTTTGGACCTAGTTGTTCCAAATTAACACTCCCTCTCAACTAGGGAGAACTCCATCCACCTGTGCAATCCAAACATCGTGCGTCATCCCACCGTAACTTGCTTTGCTGGCTTCTTTATTTCAGAACAGAAGTGGGTTAGTCACAAAGACATCATTCTCGGCTGACAGATTCAGCCTCGAGGTCCGAAACCTATATTGGACTCACAAAGAGTCTCATACCAACCCGAAGTTGGTTTACCTGATCCGAAGTCAGTTGGAGGTCCGAAACCTCGCTATACTTGATCCCAGGTCAAGTGGTTGGACTGTGCCATCCTAGATAGAGAGTATAGCAATCTCTGATGTGTCCATCGGTCTTTGCTACTAGTCTCTAGCTTTTCCCACCTCACTGGCCAAATGAGAGGTACTTCCCATGAGCCCTGAACTCAATGGGTAGGATGCATACGGGGCACAGATAATGAGAGGTGAACCAACTCAATCATCACAACGGTGGGGTAGAAGCACACCAACAAAGTTTGGCAAGCCTAGCCCTGTGATTGCTTATAGCTTCGAGAAGCTATCCCCAAAGCCCCCGAGAGTTCCCAGAGCTCATCCTCCAACAGGACCCTCAGCATAGGGTCGTTCCACGATACCAAGATTCTCATGGAAGGTTAGGAACTTGACCTTCTCCAGGGGATTTGTGAGAATATTTGTGACCTGTTCATCAGTTCCTATATGATCGAGCCTTACGGCACCTCGCTCTACCATATCCTACGACGCCTCGTTGTACCATATCCCGGATAAAGTGTTACCTGATATCAATATGTTTGGATCGATCGTGGAACACGGGATTCTCGGACAACCGAATCCCACTCTGGTTATCACAGAGTATCACGGTGGTATTTAGCACATGCCCAAACAACTCACTGAAGAGCTTTCACAACCAAACTGCTTCACAACAGGCCATACTCGTTGCAATGTATTCGGCCTCTGCGATGCTCAAAGCCACCGACTTCTGCTTCTTTCTCATCCATGATATTGAAGTAGAACCAAGTGTGAAGCAACATCCCAATGTGCTCTTACGATTCACCACACTGCCAGACTAATCGGCATTAGTATATCCATGGAGTGTCACGCTCCCGGCAGTGTATCTCAACCCATGGTTTATCGTGCCCCGAAGATATCTCAACAGATTCTTGGCGCCAACCTATTGAATGTGATGAAGCTCAACCATATGTTGACTCAAAGTGTTCACTGCAAAACATATGTTCGGACGGGTGTTCACTAAGAACATCAGGACCCCTACGAGTTGACGATACTCAGTAGGAATTGCTAGCACGGGCCAAGCAGCACTGCCACTCAACTTCTTAAAGTTGAGCTCCATCGATGTCGACACGGACTTACAGTCCACCATACCAAATCTTTCCAGAAGCTTCACAATGTATTTTCCTTGAGAGATGAAAATCTCGCCAGGTCTCTGCCAGACCTCCAGGCCTAGGAAGTAGTGCATCAATCCTAGGTCCTTCATATCGAACTCAGCAGCGAGCTCCCTCTTGGATTGATGAATGAGAGGGTCAGCACCTATTAGGAAGAGGTCATCCACATACAGCACTAGTAGGAGAGGCTTTTCTCTATCAACCTTGAAGTAAAGGTTTGGATCAACATTACTACGAGTGAAGCCCAGCTTCATCAAGTAGTATTCTGTGCTCTCGTACTAAGCTTTGAGTGCTTGCTTCAACCCATAGAGGGCTTTCTTCAACCTGCAGACATGGGTGTCCTGATCCTGGACTTCAAACCCCAAAGGTTGCTCCACATACACCTCTTCCTTTATCGCACCATGCAGAAATGTGGTCTTCACATCCATCCTTGCGTAGCAGCAAGGGCTATGATAGATCAGATGGTGGTATATCGGGTCACAGGTGGAAATATATCATCATAGTCTACACCTTCCTTTTGAGAGAAGCCATGGGCAACGAATCTTGCCTTGAACATTTCAGCACTTCCATCAGATACATGCTTGATCTTGTAGAGCCATCAGTGACACCGTTGTCTCTGGTTCTTTGGAACCACATCCTTAATATCATTTTTCACCAGGATCATACTCTTCGTGCATAGCATCCTTCCAGACTTGATGCTTTATGACTTCCTCAAAAGATCCAGGCTCAGATTGTATAATAGTTCTCATCGCTGCTAGATACCCTTGGTATCTATTCGGCTTCTTGCTTTCACGGAATGTCCCCCTTGGGGCCATATGTCCCTCGGCATCCTCGAGAGTGTCCCTGAGCCATGATGGTCTCTTCCCTATTGAAGGAGGTGGATCAATCGGGTCCTTCGGTCCTTCAGCATTGGGCATCATTTCATCCTTCGTTTCTTTTTGATTTCCAAGCCTTGCTTCATGATCTTCCTCAGATCTCGAAAGATTGACTACTTTCCTAAGGGAAGCATTCAATGGTGACATCGTGGCATATATCCACTTCCCTTTGATCAGACACATAGACTCTATAGGCCTTCAAAGTTTCGCTGTAGCCCACAAACATTCCCTTCTTCCCAGAAGCATCCAGCTTGCTCCTCTTCTCTTTCGGCACATGAAAATAAACAGGACATCCAAAAACTCTAAAATGTGAGACGTCAGGTTTCTTACCAGCGAAAACCTCTTCCGGAGTTTTGGAGTCTAGAGCAGAATGTGGGCATCGGTTTTTTATGTACACAACGGTGTTCGCAGCTTCTCCCCACAGAAACTTCGGTAGACCCTCATCACATAGCATGGCACAGGCAGCTTCCACAATGGTTCTATTCTTTCGTTCAGCAATGCCATTCTGCTCAGGAGTATAGACAGTTGTGGTCTCCCTCTCGATGCCAGCTTATTTGCAAAAGTTCTTGAACTCGTTCGTCTCATATTCAGTGTTGGCTTGAGGGGTCCTGACCCAGGTTCGGAGTTCAAGGTTTGTCAACAAACCCCTATAATACTGGCCCTTTCGGCAGTGACCTACTTGCGCAGGTCAAAGTCTCACCCGAAGTAGTATGGGTGGGTGCTGGAACTAGGTTTCCGCACCCAGAGAAAGGATAGGTAATGCAAGCAGAGCTGCGTTCGGCCCTGTGATACCCAGATTGCCACGTTCTGCGCAAGGCCAAGTAGGTCTCTATTCGCATCCACGTGCGCTAGATCTATAATTATATACTTTTATGACAGTAGCACAGTATTACATAAACAGAACAGAACAGATCTAGATCCAGGAACACACTTACACAGATCTTCGCAGCTTAAATACAGAAAGTGCACAATGCAGTAATTACCAATGATTCGCAGAAAAAGTACTCACAGATTCAATTCTCTATCAACCTTTCTTATTCATCAATTCATCAATTCCTTCTTACAATTCCCTTCCCAGCCCGCGCACACAGCAGCAGGGTCCGCACACAGCTGAACTTTGGATCTTCGCACACACAGCCAACAGGAGTCCATTCTCCAAAAACCCAAACAGACAACTTAAACCACAATTCGCCTCAATAGCCCTTCATTTCTACCTTACAATACAAAATGTTCCTCTATTTATAATAATCTAGCCTAGACTTTCCTATGGTCCGTAAAACCGTGGTTTTCGGACCCCTAGTTTGCCCTTTTACCCATTACAATACTTTCAGGGCTTTGACCCTCCCCAAAACACCTGTGCTAGACTAAATCTAATCAAAAGTATTCCAAATGGATCAGTTTCGCAGCTCGTAGGAGACCCTGTTCCAACAGTCCCCCAACACAATCTTGTGGCTTGTCCCGAGTCACTGTGGCCGCCATATAGTCATTTATCCCTGTATGGCTTGAGTCGACTACCATTGACAAAACCAGGTAAGATGTCACCGAATAGGGTAGCAAGCCGGACTGCTCCGCCACCCTTGATCTCCTTAACTGTGTAGGGACCAAGCCAGTGCTGTCGGAATTTCCCTGGGTGTTTCGCAAATTGGCTATCGTACAAGAGGACGAGATCTCCTGCGACGAATGTCTTTTGGCGAATATGTCGATCATGCCAGGCTTTATTGCGGGCCCTCTGAACCTGCTGATGAAAATTAGCAATAAACCGATCTTCCTCCAAAGCCAAAAGCTGCGCAAGACGCTCCTCTATGATATCTGGTTCCACCATATTTGTAAATGTTGCGATGCGTAGGCTAGGAACAATGTATTCTATGGGCATAATGGCCTCCTTGCCATAGACCATTCAAAAGGGGACCCTGCTTGTCAACTTCTTGCAAGTCGTTCGGTAGGCCCACATAACAGAGGGGACGCGAACATCCCAGTCACTGCGATCGGCATTGCAAACCTTGGCTAATGCTTGTTCCAAAGTTTTGTTAAAAGCTTCAACCACCCCATTTGCCTGGGGATGGTATGGTGTACTCTTCGCATGGTGGATCCAGAATTCCTCATTCAGGGCTTGAATCGTTTGGTTAACGAAGTGCGTACCTCTGTCACTCATTAGGATCTTTGGGCAACCAAACCTGGTCAGAATCTGCTCAAAGATGAAGTGTGCAGCAGTATCCGCAGTACAATCCCTCACCGCTTGTGCCTCAGCCCATTGAGTGACGTAGTCAGTGGCGGTAATAATGTAGCGCGCACCTGTTTTCTTGCCTAGTGGATTGATGGGTCCTATAAAATCAATGGCCCATTTGTCAAAAGCCTGTAAAACCATTTGAGGCTGTAATGGTGTCTCATCTTGGCGCGAGGGCCATCCTGTTCGCTAGCATGTGTCGCATGATTTACAATAGGTGTAAGAATCCTGATGCAAGGTAGGCCACCATAACCCTGCCCTCAAAATCTTTTGTGCTGTTGCTCGTCCTGCATAGTGGCCTCCTGCGACACCTTCGTGTGCTTCTGCTAAAACTGTAGGCCGTTCATGTTCCAAGACATATCTGCGTAGTATTTCATTCGCACCTAGCTTGTATAACTGACCACCCGTGATAATAAAGTCCGCTACCCGAGTAACCAACTCCTTCTTCTGCTGCACCAAAGGAACTCAATGATATCAGCGAAGTGTGCGTCAACAACCTTAATGGTGAACAACTGTGCATCTGGTAAGCCTTCCTCCAAGTTAGTAGGTTCTTCCCCTGTCTCGATGCGAGACAGATGATCTGGGCCCGCATTCAACCTTCCGGGCTTGACGATGATCTCAAAATCATATTCCTGAAATAGCAACAGCCAGCGGCAAATTCCCCCCCCCCAACACAGGCTTGTTGACCAGGTATTTCAAAGCCGAATGATTAGTGAAGATTTTAAAGTGTCCACCCAGTAGATAGTGCCGATATTTCTGTAACGCGTATACCATAGCCAATCCTTCGCGCTCAGTGGTAGAGTAGTTTCGTTCTGCGCTCGAGAGTTTTCTACTCGCAAAGGCAACCGGGTGATCAATATCTCCTTCTCCAGGTTGAGTTAGGACAGCGCCCAAGGCGATGCCTGACGCATCCACATGTGCATGAAATTCCTTCGACCAATCAAGAAATATTAGTATAGGTGCAGAGATCATCTTCTCCTTGAGCAGTTCAAAGCTCTTCTGACATTCATCATTCCAAAAACAAGAAACATCTTTTTTAAGTAGTTTTTCCATGGGTGTTGTGATTAGTGCGTACCCTTGAATGAATTTCTTGTAATAGCCTGTGTGTCCAAGAATAGATCACAGCTGTTTTTCCGTTGTTGGGACTGCAAGGTTTATAATTACAGCTACCTTCGCAGGATCAACCATCAACCCTTGCCGACAGACTATATGCCCGAGCAAGATTCCGAACGGTACACAGAAGATGCACTTCTTAATATTCAAGGAAATCTGGTGCTTTCGACATGCATCCAACATTAATAGTAGGTTAGAGACATGCTTCTTTACCAGGCCGAAGATCGTCAAGTCATCGAAATAAACTTCTAGGAACTTATGAATAAACTCCTTGAATATAGCAACTACAACCCTTGAGAAAATAGCGGGTGCGTTCTTGAGACCAAAGGGCATGACCGTATACTGAAAGGATCCCCTTTTAGTCGCGAATGTAGACTTACTGTGATCCTCAGGTGCAATTCGGATCTGGTGGTACCCTGAGAACCCATCGGTGAAGGAATAGACCTCCTGTCCACCCACGCTATCAAGGATTTCGTTGGAGAAGGGTGTAGGGAAGGGGTCATGGACGCAGGTGTCGTTTAACTTGCGTAGATCCACGCAGATGCGTATTTCCCCCTTTGTCTTCTTCTCCTAGATGACCATTGGACTTACCCAATCCGATTGTTCGACTGGTTCAATGATACCCACTGCAAGCATTTTGTCCAGTTCGTGTTTGACCTTTTGCTTATATTTAGGATTCATTCGGTAAAGCCACTGCTTGACGGGGCATCCTCAGGTTTCAGAGTGATGTGCATAATGCCTAGGTCCCCGGTGATTTCTTTGAGCTCAGAAAACTTTGTCGTAAATAAGTCCTGATACTCCGTGAGTAGCTCTGCAATTTTTCCTACGGTTCTTTCATCCCAGTAGTCCCCAATTTTAGCGAGCTTAGGGTGTTATTTCATCCCAATATTAACTTCGCGCAGCTTGAGAGGTTGCGTTACATCAATATTCTGCAGCGAGGGTCCAATAACGGTGCGTTCCCCTTTAGATTCCGGAACAGAGATGTTTCGAGGATTATCTTCTTCTTCGTTTATCGCCAAGCTCCGGTAGTTGACTATGTCTTGCATCTGCGCTTCCCATGTTAGGACCGCTGGTGCGGCGTGGTGGTGCAAATTCTTAAATACAAACGCATCGATGTCCTGAAGAGCTTTGTCGAGCGTCTCCGTCCCCCCAATTAGTCCGAACATTCTTATAAAGTCCTCTTTTAGTATCTCCCAATGGTGGGTGTGCTGGTGTAATTCTGCATCTAAATACCAAGCGGCAGGGATAAGGCCCAAGGCATGAACAAATAGATGGACACATTCTTCTGTAGTCCGGTCAGACCATTTGGTCATCCAAGTGCGCAGATGCGCGCAGGGAACCCCGGGTCTGAGGAATATCTTGGTGCGTATGTCAGCTGGAGGGGCGAACCCCAGAATCATCCTATCCCAGCACGTCTCCCAGTCCGGGAATGCTCTCTTGTGGGTATCCCACCATCGTGCAGGTGTCCCACGCATAGCTAGATTAAGGGCCCAGAGCAGTGGTTCTCTTGGCACCCTAGCTTCCAGTGTTCTTAGGAATTCCTGGATGCTACCAGACTCATCAAAATGGGGTAGATCTCTTACCTCCGAAGAAATTCAGTAGAGGGCCCTCGCGACCCTAGGGCATCGCAGCGCCGAGACCTCCTGTAAACGGTTTTGCCAATTCTCCAGTTCCTGATCAGGGTCGGAAAAGCATTCACTATCCTTCTCCCAACAGAGCATTCCTTCTGCTGTGGGGTTAACCCGGTCTTCGTCCTGCGTAGTCAACTTGTCAATGTGATCTATTTCCTCCTCCTCATATGCTGGCTCTGTATACCGCGCACCTTCTGCGGGATCTAGTGGTACTATTACGCGCGTACTGTTATTCTCAAACACCATGCTGCGATTTTTGAGATTGATGACACCCCCCATGTCTGTAGCCCAGTCTAGTCCTAGGAGTGCAAGGTAAGGATTCGCGTCCTCCGCAATTTCTATTACTTCAAAGTCAGCTAGCACTTTTACTCCTACGATATCTACCACGACGTTTGGCAACCTTCCCAGAGTGATGATCTTCTGTTGATTCGCCATGCGCAACTGGATGGTGGACCATTCCAATTTAGGCTCTCCCCATCCGTTGCCATGTTTGCTTTGGTAATACGTTCGCATCTGACCTGAGATCGAGAATAACTTGATCCATCTTGTAGTCGCCAATCTGCGCAGTCAACCGCATTTCTCTTCCGGTGCGTTTTTTATAGCTGTATAGTTTGTGTACATCCTTGGTCCTAGGAATTGTATTGGGCCGGGCTGCGCAACTATGCAGTAATACTTGAAGGTTTTCTACAGCCTGTGGGTTACGTAGCAGCTTCAGACATGCCTTCAGAAAGGGCTCAACTCCTTCCTCTATCTTGAGGTGCGTCGTCAGCTGCGTAGGAGCTGCTAGTGTCTCTTGCCCTCGGATGTTCAATCCTTCTTGAGAGGTCGTAGGATCCCTGGCAAGTGCTTCCCTGGCTCCTTGGGTGACCATCCCGCTACGTGTCATGAATTTTACACTCGGATCTACATTCCTTAGCTCGGTTTTAACTCTTTGCACATTCTGCGTAGGGATGCTCTGTTTTTCCTGCGCTTTTTGCTATCAGGGTCAGGCAGTCCTCAAACTCATGGTCCAGCTGTCGGCAATATTTGCAGGATTTCCTGGTGGGATTTGGGCAGTCCCTTGCGAAGTTCCCTACCTCTTCGCGGTTATAGCAGACCAGCTGCCCCCGCCCCTGCCCTGCGCTCCCTCCCCGACCTCCCCTGGCCCTTCTGGGGAGCCACCAAAGTTCGCAGGGGATCTCGGCGATGCAAGGTCTGATTGTACCCTACAGAAGTTTCCTCAATCTACAATCAAGTCATACGTGCGATAGTTCTGCTCGTCGTGCCCTACCGACCGGCAGAACCTGCACCACTGTTGCTTTAGTTCGCCCATACTTAGCCGAGAGCACTGGGCTGTATCATGTAGTCCCGCTACCCGGCAATCATCGCACAATAGCGCAGATCCACTAGAACCGGAACGTAGCAGACGAGGTCCTCCTGCCTGCATGTAATCCGTCAATAGAGGACACTGGTCCTTTGTATGGCCAGATACCCGACATCGTATGCACCAAAGGTCTGTGCTAGCTCCTTTTCCCCGTTCCGTCTGTAAGCTCTAAATCTCCATGTCCATGGCTCCGAGCTGCTCTTGAATTTGCTGTACTCCTCCCAATGTGTTGTCTTTGGGTGCGACTTCGAGTTTCATGGCAGCTTCCAAGGCTTTTTCCTGCGACTCGAAGGTCTGGTGGCCCATCGGTATATGCAAGTGAGGTAGCAACATAGCGATGAACCATTCCATGTGTTGTATGTCGTCGTACTTGAACTCTCCCCTGATTGCTTTGTTCAATCACTGATCGGCCTCCCACACCGATTCAGATGCACCTTGCTTGAAGTCCTTTACTTCTGCTACCAGCTGAGAGTAAGATTTTGGCTTCCGAAACTGTTGTTTTAGGGCGTCCTTAATATCTTCAAGAGATGCGCTCCCGTTTTGAGATATGTACCGCAAATACCAGTCCAAAGCTCTCTCTTCGAAGGCTAGGGACAACTGTGCTCTCTTCATAGTATCCCTTACCACCCCCTGTGTAGTCCATACCGAGTCGGCCATGAACCAAAACCGATCCATGTCCTCATCGGCTGCGCCTTTAAAGGTAGGTAATTTCAAGAGTAATGCCATTTCTCCTTCTAGCGAAGGTTCGGTTGAGGGCTTGTTCTCCCGTGAGTCTAACGTTGGGGTAACTAGCGGACCTTACGTAGCCGCTCTTCCCAGCGGGCTATGCGCAGAGTAATCCTTGTCTTGATTGGCTTGATAGTACTTACCGCTCCGTGTTGTACTTTCATCCAGAGTAGCGCTCATTCACTTTCGTGTTAGATCTCCAGTATTCGCTTGTCAGTACCCGATCCCTTTCTCAAAATGCTGCAGGTCCCGGCAATGAAACCATTTATTGGCTCGAGGGGTCCTAACCCAGGTTCGGAGTTCAAGGTTTGCCAACAAGTCCCTATACTACTGGCCCTTTTGGCAGTGACCTACTTTCGCAGGTCAAAGTCCCACCCGAAGTAGTATGGGTGGTTGCTGGAACCAGGTTTCCGCACCCTGAGAAAGGATAGGTAATGCAAGCAGAGCTGCGTTCATCCCTGTGATACCCACATCACCATGGTCTGCGCAGGGCCAAGTAGGTCTCTATTTGCATCCATGTGCGCTAGATCTATAATTATATACTTTTATGGTAGTAGCACAGTATTACATAAACAGAACATAACATATCTAGATCCAGGAACACACTTACATAGATCTTCGCAGCTTAAATACAGAAAGTGCACAATGCAGTAATTACAATGATTCACACAAAAAGTACTCATAGATTCAATTCTCTATCAACCTTTATTATTCATCAATTCATCAATTCCTTCTTACAATTCCCTTCCTAGCCTGCGCACACAGCAACAGGGTCCGCACACAGCTGCACTTTGGATCTCCGCGCACACAGCCAGCAGGAGTCCATTCCCCAAAACCCCAAACAGACAACTTAAACCACAATTCGCCTCAATAGCCCTTCATTTCTACCTTACAATACAAAATGTTCCTCTATTTATAATAATCTAGCCTAGACATTCCTATGGTCTGCAAAACCGTGGTTTTCGGACCCCTAGTTTGCCCTTTTACCCATTACAATGCTTTCGGGACTTTGACCCTCCCCAAAACCCCTGCGCTAGATTAAATCTAATCAAAATATTCCAAATGGACCAGTTTCGCAGCTCGTAGGAGACCCTGTTCCAGCATTCAGTGCCATTATCGATCCTCAATATCTTGATCTTCTTCCCTGGCAGATTTTCCACCAAGGCTTTGAAGGTAAGAAACCACATGAAAGCCTCATCTTTCTTCTTCAAGAAGTATATCTAGGTTTTGCGAGAGAAGTCATCTATGAATGTCATATAATAAGAACATCCTCCGAAGGATGTCACGGGCAACATCCTAGATAGATCAGAATGTATCAATTGCAAGACATCAGATGTCTCTGTGATACTTGAGGGGAAAGGTCCCCTTGTATGCTTTTCTTCGGCACAACCCTGACATACACCTTCATGATTATTTGAGAACTCAGGCATCCCCATCACCACCTTCCTTGCTTCGGGAAGGGCTTTGTAGTGAAGGTGTCCAAACCTCCGGTGCCATAATTCAGTTTGTCGAATAGTATCACATGTCATCGCTCCCAGTGGACTTCCTCCAACCTGGTAGAGTGTATCAACTCTAAACCCAATTGTGATAGCTTCCTTGAAGCTCCTCTTCCAGATACGCACCTTCCCATCAATGAATGCCACATTGAAACCTTTGTCTTCCATGGCTGAAATAAACACAAGGTTCTTCTTCAAATCGGGTGCATAGAGTACATCCTACAAGCGGAGGACTTGACCTTGAGACAAGTGGAGGGTCATAGTCCCTGTCCCTTTCACAGGATATGTGGTATTATCTTCAAGGATAATTTCCAGATTAGTATCCTTCTCAACCATATCAGAAAGTGCTTCCTTGAACCCAGTGATGTGCTTGGAGGCGCACACTATCTATCAACCAGACATCCATAGTGTCGGGTGGAGATGCAATAGAGAGGGCAGATACAAGAATGAATTCATTTCTTTTATCAACAACATTTGATTCCTCATACCTGGAATTTTTCGACCTTTTGAAAGGTTGACCATTTCCGCTGGAGGGAGCCTTCCTCTTCCCCTTGAACCTTTTGTTCCTTTGATTGCCATTCCTTCGGTTGTTGTTGTTGTTGTTGTCATCATCATCGGGAGAATCCTTCTTGAAACATTTGCTTATGACCTGGCTTGTGACAAGTGTAACACTTGCCCTTTTTTCCTCGGGCCCCTGCTCTTCCTTTGTTCCTTGGACCACCAAAGTTCTTCTTTCTAGAATGAGCAGCGAAGACAACATTTCCTTCATTTTCATATTCCTTTATCCTTGTCTCTTCTTGTATGCATCTCGATAGTACTTCGTCAAAGTCAAGTATCACATTGTTATTGAGAATGGTAGTGTTGAACACATGCCATTCGGATGAGAAACCTCCAAGTGCGGTGAGTGGTGATTGCTACAAATTAGGGCTTTGTCTTCACCTCACCTCTGATACCATGTAAATTTTTGTAGATGTTCTATGCTTGATGCAACTTTTCTTTTTGTCCCAATATCTGTCAGCAATCACATAAACAATAAAATAAAATGCTGATAGAACGTACCAGTAGATTGACAGAAGACAAGCCAAAAATATAAAAGTGTGTTGGTGCGTTATGACGATCAGCAGGATGCTTCAACCAACAAAGTCTCAACATGGTCAGCTAACCAGTAATTCACACAACCCTCTAGGACAGCCAAAACGGTCAAAAAAAGGTCAACGCTACTAGTCAACGCTCAATGCAAACAACAGCAATAGCTAGGTAAATGCAGAAAATTCAAAGTCAACGTCTATCCTCGGGAATAGTGCCAAACAATACAGATTTGGAAAATTGAACTTTTGGGAGGGTTTCAGGTCCATTTGACCTTGCGTTGACCAAAGTCAACGCTGGTCAAAGTTGCTGTAGAAACCCTAGACCGAAAACAAAAAAGTGCAGCTGCTGAAATTTTCCCACGTGTGGAGAGAAGAGCCTCCAAGGTCATTGAACCAATCAGATGAGGAGAGAGAAATGTGTGAGGATGAGATGAGTGAAAATGTCCTCCAACGTTAACCAATTTATATCCATCAGTGAGGATGTGTGACACAATTGCTGGGGCACAAAACCTTAAGGCTGACTTGCACATATTTTGAATAAATTCAAAATTAATGTTCTACTCATCGGATCAAGATGATTTTTAAATCGATTTTGCACCTCTCCGAAAGAGGAATCCAATAAAAATATTGGTATCTTCATTTGAACATCACAACATGGAGTTTGGACCTAGTTGTCCAAAATTAACAACTTATTTCTTTCTTATGATTTTCTTTTAGGGAACTTGGTTCGTCAACATGCTCTTCCTCTAAGGCGTCCATCCTGTTCTGAAAATCGATACTATGATTACACTGAGTAACTTCCATTCCTTGTAACCTGTTCCCCGTAGTTCTCTGGCGTGATCTGCTATCATATTTTCTGGATTAAGTTCGAAGTTTTTTTATCAATTGTGCTTTAATGAATTGCATGTCTTTAACCATTTGCCTTAATTCCTTGATAAGATGCTTATCATTTTCCCTTTCATGGTTGACACGAAATTTACAACTTGTTCCTGCATTTCCACTACCGAGGATTCATCTTGCAATGACACAAGTGGATTCATTATGAAATTTCCCGCAAGGTTTACAATATGGCAAACACTGACGAGGAGCATCTTTATGAACACTTTGGATGTTAGTTAAGTTCTTTACAGGTTCATCTCCCTTTATATTGTAATCTAAATCCTTTTGATTCACATATTTATCCTTAAAGGTATTGATGAAAGCTTGTAAGGAATTAATAGAATGGTCAGGTAAACCAAAAGACCAATTCTGAGCATCACACTCTAGAAAAAGGGCAAAAAATCGTGTCTTGACGTCTTCATGCTTTTATATGCCTGACCACCGAACTTCAACATATGATGAGTGAACCTTTCAAGATGATCTTCGGCAATGATAACATCATTACCTGTGAAAGTAGGCAAATTATCAATGGCTTCTGCCAGAATATCATGAAGAATTTCAGTAAAACAACAAGGGGTGAAACAGTCATTCATGATGATATTCTTTAGGTGAAAGGGAGCTAATGGATGTTAGAGAGAGAGACCCTTTTTCAAGAAAACAAGAGATCCACAAGAAGCGAGCCTCTAGCAGAAACTCTTGTTAGAAATGAAAGAAATATAGTTTCCGCTTGAACATGAATCTAGCTCTACAATCCAAAAGGCAAAAACCGAAAAGTTAGTCAGGGATAAGCAGATGGATATCATGGAGGGTTTCCTGTCTAAGAAAAATGAATGAATAAGTGGAGTCACCACCCAAACATGAAACCAACCTAAATTTCCAGGTGCTAAATGTAAGAATGAACAAGATGATAAGATTAGTGAAAGGAAAAAAGATAAGGTGATGAGAAGATGAAGGATGATGGAAAAAGAAATTGTGCCAAAAAATGATGTGGTGTTGGCAGGAGTCGGGACAAAAATGATATGATGAAAAATATGAGAATTGAGATAATGTTGTTGAAGTGCCAAGAATAAAATATCCCTGACAACAACGCAAAAAAATGTTATTGCCCGAATTGTTCAGGCACCGTGACAACGCTCAAGACGGGGGTTGTCTCTCTGATCCCCGCCCACTCCATTCTAGCTATCTACCAACAACAGGCTATGGGGGGCAGTCCCTATGAGATGAAGTGAAGGAAAACAAGTTGAAAATCAACTTACTTGGGAGACACAAATGACTGTTGATCAAGGTTGTCATTGATGTCAATATGGCATTGTTGGAGATGGCAAATATTCTTGTGATACTTGGTTTAAAACCTTTCACGATGTTTCCTACCCTCATACAAACCCTAGGAGAAAACCCTAAGAGAATGATGCATGTATGTGAAAACCAAAACCCTAATCCTAAACATGAAAACCCTAGGTGAGCAAACCTTTAAATACATGAATCCCTAAAAACCCTATCCCTAGATTTGTTAAATTACCATACAAACACTAAACCTAATTCATGCCCTAACCCTAACTCTACATTAATTTCCTAAACCACTCGATAAAACATTATAAACAAACTATAAAATAAGCATTACAAATACATATATATATATATATATATATATATATATATATATATATATATATATATATATATATATATATATGTATATATATATATACACACACACACATTATCCTTCATATTACATATTTTATACATTCCTACTTCACACTTTTCCTATGCATGAAAAACATTATTATACAACTTCCCTATGCTTATGTTAGCTCCTATTAAGAACACTACATAACAAAAATTCACGTTGAGCATTACATGACTAACGCTGGACGTTAACCACCTTAGTGGTCCCCACCACCTACAGAAATATTACTATGGTATGGGCCTCAGTGACACGTGTCAGCTTTAACTCTTTTGATGTCGGCTGAAACCACGACATGTATTCACTATATATTCACGCCAAGAATTACTCCAAAACGATATCAGATTGTACGGTGATTCGATAAGAAAAAAAGGAACCATTAACATCTCGAAATATATTACACATAGCTTCATGATAACGCAGAGATATCTCATCGAATTGCTCGGTCATATAACCAGAGAAAAGCTCGTGGAGAACTCGATTTTGATCTGTAGTAGACTTTTGGAGCTCAGATGTGAAGCTCGGAAGCTTAGATTTGTTGCGGAGAAGTTCGATGTGTTACAAAAAGTCTGTACCTGAAACCAGTGACTATACCTCAGACCTGTTGTTGCTATTCGGACTTTAGATTGTTGAAGAGAAGGGCTCGAAACTGTGATAACGTTAAAGCTCAGCCAGTCACCCGATTAAGGCTCGGTGTAGTTTCTACAACACTGAATTCGTACCTGTTCTAGCTTGGACAAGTGTGAGTTGTGATCTTACCTGGGGTCAACTTTCTAGACTTCAGATTGTTAACATTCATCTTAGATCTCAATTAGAAGAAGCAAGGAAACAAGCACAAGGAGCCGAGAAGGTGATGGAAACGTTAGCATTCATAGAAGGACAAGTTGATGAAGCAGAAAGGGAGAGAAACACCTTGATATGCCAACTAGAAGGAAAGGATGAAGAAATCTTGAAACTAAAATCAGACATCAATCTTTTTAAGGCCGAAACATGTGAAGCTACAAGAATAAAAGAAGAAATGGAGAGCAGTCTAGCAAAGGAGAATGAAGAAATCTTCATAATGAAATCAAATATAATCTCCCTTAAAATCGAAGCACATGAAGCAATAAGGATGATGGAAGAAATGAAGAAGCAACTACTTATGAAAGATGAAGATTGTGAAAATTTTAAAGGAGAAATTGTTTTTCTTGAAAAGGAAGTTGAATTGTTGAATAAAAACTTGAAAATCTCTCAAACCCTAGATGAAATATTAAGTCAGCAAAGGTCTCCCCTTGATAAATCAGGTCTTGGCTATGCAGGTGAATCCTCAAGCAAGAATGATAATGGTTCAAACAACAAAGATGTGAGGAACCTAGAAATAAATGTTGATGCTCAAAGTTCCAACAAAGGCAAGGAGAAGAATCAAGACAACAACAGAAGAAATTCTACTCTAAGGAGACTTGCAGATGGTGTCAAGAATACAGAAGGCAATGAATATCATCAAATAATCCCAAGGCAAAAAGACTTCAGAAGTACATCAAGGAAAACTCCATCCCCGAGGTACCAAAGTATATTTCTTGGTTATTGCTATTCTTGTACAAACTTTGGGCATGTTGGGGTTCCCATGTTTTGGCCAGGTTGACAGAGACCAAAAGATGAGACAACATAGAACCGCTTTGGGACCTTAGGATCTAGCCCTCCTAGGTCCAGAGAGGGATCTCTCTATATGAGTCAAAGTGTATGTCTTTGAAGCTCTAAGTTATGATTTTAGGCTAGTTATATGCACAGGGTTTGTTTGTTTGATTAAGAGTTTGGTTGCTGGGAATCAGGAAGGAAGGGTTCATCACAAGACAAGGGTGAGCATAGAGTGAATTTAGGCTGTGACAGATAACTCAGGGAACATCAAGGCCATTGGGCAATGGAGTCAAGAAAGGATTTACTTGTGTTCAATGTGCAAGCTTTCAGTTGGGCTAGTCATCTAGAGCGTTTGGATCTTAAAGATGGTTGATGGAATGGAACATTAAGGACTGAAAGTAAGTGAAGGGGAAACAGCCAATTCTGTCTATAGATCAGGTCAGAGGTCATCTAACTCCAGACCTGCTTGGACAAGACCGGAGATAAGACAAGGGATCTTAGAAAGGCTTAATGAGATGGAAAGATCCTAGTGAGGCAGGGATAGAGTTCCAGACCTCCCAGTGTTCTCAACTCATCTAACTAAATCCTAACAAGAACATCTAAACACAGATTTCATTAATTCATACATCAGAGAGCAGGCAATGGCATCCACTACACTGGTTAAATCAATTGAAATCAACATTCAGATACACAAATAAGCAGAAAACATAAAGGCTGGGAGAGCAGCAGCATAAGGTACCTATCAAGGGTAAGTCTTATGCCAAACTTCTGATGCAAGCCTGAAGAAACATAATGAAATGAAAGCAAGTCAATCACAAATACAAAGAAAGGAAGACATCACCAGCTGCTCTAGATCAGGATCCAAAGAAACATGCTTGTCACATTAGAATCAACACCAATCAGGTACATCATAGCCCATAGCCTGAACATTCAGTCTGAATACATCAAATCTCAGTCTGTCTCACAGTATTACACAGAGAACTTGTCTCAAGAAGAAAATGCTTGCGTTTCACTGATATCTCATCAACAACCATGACAATGTTTCTTTCTGTGCTTTATAGCAGATGTTGAATAGAAAATCAACTGAGAAGGTAGGTGAAAATTTAATGTATCATTAAACACAGAGTAGAGAAATAGGGCCGAGGCCCATTCTGTTTGAATACTGAGTATTTAAGGTCTGTCACCTCTATATGTAGGGATGATCTTCTTCAGATTTTCCTTTACTCCAGATATGACTTTGCTGCATTCTGGTGGCCATGCCTTGTTGTACTTGTGGGGAATAAACAAATGGTGAACAACTGCTGAGAATTCTGTTCGCATAAATGCTCTGATTGTTTTGAACTGTTGTTTAGGGTGAAAATTCCTTCAGGGACATGGCGCGTAATGAAAGCTGTATGGGCGCCCTGTACTTGATGAAGAAAAGCATTCTGCTGGTGAATAAACCCTAATGGTACCTTTTGCCTGCGCTCAGGATCCTTCGATCGATCCTCGGGGTCTTCAACCGGTGCTTTGCCTCCTTAAAACACTGAGTTAAGGCTAAAGTTGATCATGAGCGTGCCTTAATCTTCCTTTTGCTCAGTACCGACACTCTGCTGCTCCACTTTGCTTCTGACAGGGTAGCTCGGGTTTTAATGGCGTTGAAAGGTTTTCAGTGTTTGAAATCGGCCTTTTCCTTAATGCGAATCCTGCCAGTCGCTTTCTTTGACTATCTCACGGCAGTACCAGTTCTTGGATTTAATTATGACTGCACAGCTTTGCCATGTAGGATCATGGTGGTCTTCTACCTTTAGAAACCCTGCAAAACAACAAACTGTGAGGAAAAACCATGGACAGGAATGGAGAGGCGGCGTGGACGACGAACATGGCTATGCTGACGATGAAACGGAGGGAAAAGTTCGCAGTGGCACTGATAAAAATTGTTCTGGTGGAGGAACAGAAAACAATAGCGAATACATGTAATAGACGAATGGAAACTTAAAAATGAATACAAAACAAATTAATAAGGACGAAACGGGAATTCGACGGACGCGCACGTGGGAGGTGACGTGGCGGCGGGCGACGAGGAACCGTCAAAAGGACCAACCGACCGTCAACTGTGGTGGAGATCGACTACCGAGAACAACAGACGGTGACCAACAGCACGATGGTTTGCCACAAGGGTGCCTGCCCTGTAGAGGCGCCCGTTAGATGAGTTCATTGGTTTCTCGACGGTTTTATCAATTTCCGCCGAGCGTCTTGCATCGAAGTTTTCAACGCCACAAGAAAAGTGGTTTTTGGAATCGCACGAGGATAGGTGTCACGTCGTATGGAATCGCTCGGTTTTGGACGAATACCGCCTTCTGCGCTGAGCGGTGCGGAAAATACCACTTGCGCTCGAAACACACCAAAGAGGGTCCATCGGTTGGGGAGGTGGGGGAGGTTCAGGGCCGTTGATTCATCGGGGAATGGACGGTTTAGATGCGATCATTGGCAATGGATGGTTTCAATGGTGCTTACCGCAGGAGAGGCGATCGCCGTTCGTTTTGGGGAGATCAACGGTTTAGATTGCGCCCAACGAGACTAGGGTATAGGCGCCTTTGGAGTAGGCGGGTGGGTCCAAGGATGGGTTATATGGGGGGCGAAGGAGCGGGGGCTAGGCTCAATATGTGAAAAGTATGGATTTTTATTCATTTTTAATGCAATTTGGGGCCAGCCATGGGTAACGATAGGGAAATGAAGGGTAGGAAAGGCCAAAACAGGGGCAGGGATAGGATTTCAAGGGGATTTCGGGGAATCTAGGCATAAGGAAGGGGAATCTTGAGGGGAAGAAAAGGAGAATTGTGGTATTTTGCAGGGATATGAGGGGTGGCAACAGCTCGTAAGAACGGGATCACCGAGAAGGCTTTATTGAGGCAATACGTGCTCCAAGGAGGGTGAATTTCTTTCAGCAGGCATTCTTTGGAGGCTCCGCACAATCTAGCCCCCAGCTTGCTTGTCAAGAATTTCATAGGGGGGCTAACAGTGGCTCCACATGGGGATGGCTTCTTCTTGAAGGAGTCAAGAAACCAGAAATGATCTTTGGAGTAGGCCAGATGCCTGCTGCTTGGCACATCCCTTTCTTTCTTCAATTCAGCTGCCACAACATGATAGAAACATCAGCAGAAACATTTCCCGACCAATCTACCTACCCAGCCTACAGTTCTAACATTTCCCTTTGGGTGCATTTGAGCTAGCAGACCCTTTACATTTTATTTTTCAAAACAAAAACAAACCTATTCTAAATCTACCCTTATTGCTCCATGAGGCCGGATTAAACAATTGACCCCATATGCTTCTCTACCTAATCTAACACCTGCTGGGATTAAACTGTCCAACAGATTTCTTCTCCTACATTCTAAAACAGGAAATTGAAAAACAGCCAAGCCAGGATTAGACTGTCTGACTTGCTGGAGTGGAATCTTGAAAACAAAATTGTGAAGGCATGAAATCCGCAGTTCCGATATATCCTTTTGTGTTTGTGACTCAGATTTTGAGCGTATTGGAGTCACCTCTTTTCTTTGATTTCAGCTCTGACTTTGGGCATATTAGAGCTGATTCTTCTTTTCACTGCTGATCCAGATTTTGAGCATATTAGGACCAGCTACTCTGCTTCTTTTAGCTCAGGTTTTATCATGTTTGAGCTTACTCTTTTTGCATCTTTCAGAGGTCCATGTTTTGAGCAAGTCTGGACCTGTCCTTTCACTCTGTTTTTTGGAACATTTTATCTTTTATTGAAAATAAAAGCTGCAATGATATGTACAATGGAGACGAAACTGGGAATGAAAATCAATAGAAGTAATGCTTGAGCATCCTGCCATTGACGGGACCCCCAAGCAACTCTGTGCCATCAAGTTCTTGCAGAAAAAACGCATTAGGACCCACAGTGGCTTGGATGATATATGGACCTTGCCACAAGCTGTCGAACTTTCCATGTTTACCTTTGTCCTCTCTTCTTGAATCCCATTTCAGAACTTTATCCCCAACCTTGAAATCTGAAGCTTTGGCTCTTTTGTCAAATTGCCTTTTTATGCTTTCCTGAACTCTGACAGCTCTGTTGTAGACCTGATCCCTTGTCTGCTGGAGATGTATTGTTTCATTTATTTTCCTTATCATGCTGTCTTCCTCTGATTGGATCTCTTGGACAAGTTTGATCACTGGAACTCCAAGACTAGTAGGAAAAACTGCTTCAGTCCCATAAACCAGCTGGAAGGGTGACATGCCAATAGATTTCTTTGTGGTGAGCCTATCTGCCCACAAAGCATGCACCAACTTTTTGTGCCATGACCTTTTGTTCTCTTCCAGCAACTTTTTAATGATTGTAACCAGGCTTTTATTTGATGATTCAGCTAGGCCATTACCCTGGGGGTAATAGGCAGTTGAATGTCCGAGTTCTATTCCGTACCTGTGACAGAAATCAACCATTCTTTTGGATCCGAAAGCAGCAGCATTGTCAGTGATTATTTTCCTTGGACAGCCAAACCGAGATAGGATGAAGTCTTCTAGGAACCTAATAATAACAGACTCGGTGGCATTCCTAGTGGGTATGGCTTCTATCCATTTAGTGAAGTAATCTGTGGTAGTCAGGATCCACTTGTGTTGTCTAGAAGAAGAGGGATGAATTTCCCCTATAAAGTCTAGACCCCATTGCAGAAAGGGACCTTCAACAGAGATGGGTTGCAGGGGAAGGGGGAGGAGTTTCCTTTTACCTTCAAAGATTTGACATTTGTGGCAAGTGGTTATCATTTTATGGACATCATTGAACAGTGTAGGCCAATAATAACCAGCCCTGAGTATTTTATTTGCAGTGGCTTTCCAACTCAGGTGGCCTCCACACTTCCCAGCATGGAATTCCTGTTTAATTCCTTCAGCTTCAGGTTCAGACAAGCATTTCAGCAACAGGCCATTTGGATTCTTCCAGTATAGATTCTCATTTAGAATGCAGTAGTTTCTAGCTTTGAGTTTTATGAATTTGGCCTTGGTTTTGGACAATTCCAGATGGGCATTGAGGTGAGTGAGCACGTAAAGGATATCGGTATACCAAGGAGAGTTTTGAAACTGCTCCTCAACAGTTGGATGGGGAAATCCTTCCTGCTCATCTAAGGCATTTATCATATTAATGTCAAGGGCCTGCAAGTTTGATTCTGCCATTAACTGGGCCAGGCCTTGACCTTTAATCAACTTGGTGGGTTTTATTTCAAGGTCATATTCTAAGATTGTAGCAATCCATTTGCCCCTTTTCCCATCAGGGTCCTGGGACAAGATATCTTTGACCACTATATTTGGCACGTAGGCAATGGTGTGAGAATGAAGAATGTACACCCTAAAGTCCTTTAAGGCCTTAATCAGGGCATGGGCCTGCTTCTCCATGATGTTGTATTTTAAGGGTGCATCTCTTAAAGCTTTGCTGAAAAACGCTATAGGCTGTTCATTACCTTCTGAATTTTTTTGCAGCAAAACTGCAGCTATTGTGTGTTGGGAAGCAAATGAAAAGATCAGAAAATCTTTTGAGAAGTCAGGGCTGATAAGGACAGGGGCCCGAGTGAGTGCAAGTTTTATTGACTCAAAAGATTTCTTGGCTTCAACAGTCCACTTGACTCTTGCACCTTTCTTTAGCATTTCAGTCATTTTCCTAAGGTGCTCAGCAAGGTTTGGAATGAACCTCCTAAGGAAGTTGATCTTCCCAATGAAGGACTGTAACTCCTTGATGTTTCTTGGGTGTGTGATTTGGAGTATTCCCTCAACTCTCTGCGGGTCTATCCTGATCCCTTTCGTAAAGCAATATGGTTCGTAGTTTTCGTCTTTCTGCAGCCTCAAGCGCCATGCTTTTCTTAGGATTTAAGGATAGGCCATACCTTCTACATTTCTCAAAAACTTTTCTCAGATGTTTCAAGTGTTCTTCTTCAGTTTTGGAAAAGACATTCAAGTCATCCAAGTAGATAACTATGAAGTGTCCTATCTCCTCTGAGAAAGCTATGTCCATCGCTCTCTGGAAGGTGGCGCCAGCATTCATCAATCCAAAGGGCATTTTCACATACATGAAGGTGCCCCATGGAGTGGTAAATGCTGTTTTGAGTTGATCTTCTGGGAGTACCAGTATTTAGTTATAGCCTGAAAAAACATCAAGTAGGGAGATTCTTTTAGAGCCCACTACCTTCTGTAAGATGTGTTCGATTCTAGGCAAGGGGTAGTTGTCTTTCAGGGAGGCTCTGTTGAGGTTTCTAAAGTCTATGCATAATTTGATCTCCCCTGTCTTCTTCCTTACAGCCACTAGATTTGACACCCAATCAGAAAACCTCACAGGAACTATTATGCCTGCATCATACATCTTCTTGATTTCTTTCTCAACTGCAGGCAATTGTTTTGGATTGATCCTACGGAGTTTCTGTCTGAAAGGCTTCTGATTTTCCTTCAAGGGTATCTTTTGTTGAATGATGTTGGTGTCATATGCCTTTAAGTCTTCATAGCTCCATGCAAACACATCAATGAATTCCTTGAACAAGTCAATGTATCTTTTCTTCATGTCTGCAGGTATAGACTTAGCCAGCGTTATCATTTTGGGTCTGTCTTCAGTGCCTATGTTGCATTCTTCTATGTCTGATTCTGCATGTTCTATAGTGGGCTTTTTTGCTACGTCATCAAAGTCAAAAAGGTCCTCTAAGGGTGCCAGGCCTCTGGGTATGTTCTTATTTTTGGCCTGCAGCATCTCCATTTCCTCACTATCTGCGTTTTCACAATTTTCGGTTGGATTTCCAGTTTGCTCAGAAAAAGAATTTATTTCTATGCTACAGGGTGTTTCTTGTTCATATGGAGGATCCTCGCTTGGGCAGCTGTCATCAGAAAAAGAGTCTAAATCAGAAAATTCAAACCCATTCCTGCCCACCAGGAAATCTTCGATCTGTTTGTCTCCCTCAAAGACCTGCCAATATTTTTCATTGTCTGGTACGGTAGGCCTGAATTTGGTCTGAATAATGATCTGTTGGTCAACTGGGGTCTTAGGGTATGAGCTAGCTAGACAAGCTAATCCATTTGCAATTGCATTTTGACCCCTAGGGACGAACGCTAATTCATATTCAACAAACGTTTTCAGCAAATCCAGAGTGTCATTCCTGTATGCCCTGAGCCTGGGGTGTTTTACTGAATATTCACCATTCACCTGTTTGATAACTAACTCAGAGTCTCCTCTCACAGCTATCCTATGAGCCCCTATCTTTTTCAGCAGATTTAGGCCAAGGATGAGAGCCTCATATTCTGCAATATTATTGGTGCATTTGAAGTGTAGATTGACGGCATGGCTCTCTGTGTGATCATTTTCGGTGTTACGCATCCACACCCCTGCCCCAGCATTGTTTCTAGTACAGGACCCATCGAAATTCATCTCCCACAGGGGTTCGCCATTATGTTGCGTTATGGGATCTGTACTAGGTTGTGGGTCGTCTTGTTCTTCACGTGGTGTATCAGTTTGAAGGGTGTGACTGATAGACTGACTGTATTGTGTTTCTGGCTCGTTCTGAGTTAGGCTCCCACCGCATATTCTACAGGTTTCACTACTGTTTTCTTCTTCTATTTCTTCCAGAGTAGCCATGATGTTCAGGTCTGTGCTTTCAGCCTCTACGTTTGTACCCATGCATCCAGATTCTGACTCTCCCGAGGGTTGGTCGTTATAGAGGATGAAAGAATCCAGGTCTGTGTGCACAGAGTACAATGGTGAATTTTTAGGCTTCTCGGGGCTACTGACTAGGAATTTCATCAGAGACTCTCAATACAATCTCCTAAGTTGGCCAAATATAGAGATAGTGGCATATGAGCCATCCATCTGCATTGTTCCTTGCAGTTTGGCTCCCCATGATCGAGATAGTAATATTCCATACTTAGGTGGCACATCTTCCACCACCACATCCATGACCATACATTTAGCAGGGATCTGGGTCAAGCTCACACACAAATCTTTGATCAGGCCTAGACATTTTACTCTACTAGAGTCGAATGAGTATAAGTCTTTGTAGGGTCTGGTGATTTCTAGGCCTAGCTTTTCCATCACTACCTTAGGCATTAGATTGTGGGATGCACCAGAGTCATGCATGGCATTGTAGAGGATCTTGTCATGAATGTTGAGACTGACATAGAAAGGTGGAACTACCCCCTCCTGAAATTTTCCCTCAATTTTTGGACCAAAGAGTAGGGCTGGTTGATCATCATTCAGGTTTATAGAATCATTTATTTCTCCCAGATTCAATGCTTTCAAAATTTTGCCTTTATATACATCCTGAGTGGCTAGCTCAGATAATGGTACAGAAATTTTGATTTTTGCAATCTCACCCTCTAGATTGAAAGTGGACTGGACCTTTGTAATGCTCAATTCCGTTTTATTTGCTACTGCTTTAGTAGCTGAATCAGTTTGTGATTTCTCACTATGTACAGGGTTAGGAATCGTTTTATCAGGAGCAATGGCTGCAGTGCTAGTGCTGCTAGCTGGTAGGCTTGGTTTTTCGGTGTCTCGGTTGTCTTTTTCTTTGTGTTTATCAGAGCTTACAGCTGCTGTTTTACTATTTTCAACAATCACTTTAGAAGATTTGTCAGGTCTTTTCTTTATGGTAACCTCAGGAGTTTTGGATTTGGAAGTGCCCTGATTCTTTTTTCTCCTAAGTTCATATTGTTCCCTGACCTGTAACATGGCATTTTCAAATCCTAATCTGTAATCTTCAGTTTCTAACCATTCCTCATCCCAATATGATGGTGAGGGTTGGTCCTCCCCTGAATCATAGTTAAGGACTGAGTCTTCAGTTTCAAACATGTTAATTGCATCCCCTCCAGACTCTTCTATAATTCCCTCATCTTCATCTAAAAAGTTTTGAAATGGGGGAATGACTTGCTGATCTGATTCCTTTTGTCTGTTAGGAGCATTGTTGTTCCTTCTAAAGTTTTGGTTCTGATTCTGGTTTCTGTTCTGATTGCTAACTGTGACAACCATTTTTTCCATCATCTGTTGTAGTCTCTCCACGTTTTTAGACAATTTTTCATAGTTTGGATCGGATGTGGAAGCTACATTGTCATCCCTATAGGTTACCCTCCTCTCAGACCTCAGTCTTGCTCTTTTCTCAATCAAATTGGCTTCTATGTTTACAGCCCCTTTCTGCATATCTTCCAATGTGGTGTACTCTTTATCCCTAAGCTCATAGGCCATGTCAGCATCAAACCCATCTGGGTATTTTGCTAGGGCCATACCTTGTGGAGGTTTCATATGTGGAGGGAGAGCATTGTAAATGCTGTTAAATCTAGTGGTATAATCATGGACACTCTCTCCTACATTCTTTTTAAGGGTCAGGTATTCCGCTAGGAGCTGGCGAGGGTTTGCCCTAGTTTCCCATTTGTTTATGAAGGTCTGGTATAATGCAGGAAGATCTGGGATACTACCAGGAGGTAAGCCCTTAAACCATTTCTTTACATCACCTCCCAGGCTTTGGGCAAAGATTCTCATTTTGATCGACTCATCGTCAATCTCCATGTAATCAAAGGAATCCTCCATTCTATCTACATGTTGCTGAGCTGTTATGGACTCTTTTGCAGTAAAGTGTGGGATTTTTGACTGATAATCATTGGGTAGGGGTAACATAGGCTGAGGTAAAACCAGAGGCGCATACCAAGCTGCCATGGTGATATTCTGATGAGGTAAAAGGTTGATTTGAGCAACTGGTATTTGGATGATAGGGATATTAGGACCAGCAGAAGTCTGTAGAGCAGATCTAGGGTGGGAGAGCCCCAAGTTTTGAATGAAGTGGATATCAGATGGTGTAGAGGGAGGGGTCTCAGTGTTCCTAGTGTTTTGACCACTGCTAGATGGTATGCTGTGAAGCTCAGGGTCTGGCTGGTCTGGATGACTGAATGACCTAGCCCTAGGTAAGCTGTTTGATAGGCCTAGGTCAGGGAGAACATGTGACAGAGCTGTTAGGTCTTCTGGTGCAGAATTAGCTCTATAAATGTGACTGGGAATAGCTGGGCTTTTAGGTGTAGGAGCTCCTTTGAGGATGCTCTCTGGATTGTCAACTATTTCAGGTGGATCAGGGTTGGGATAAGCTCTCGTGTGAATGGTTCTAAAAGCCAGAATGCTATGCTTCTAACTAAGCAGCTTGACCCTACTTGTTACTTCTTTTGTGGTTAATGTTGTCTCAGAGGTTGGTCTCCCAGTGGAGTCTTTTGCGAAACCAAGTTGACCAGCAGGCCTACTGATCACCAGTGGAGTCTTTGATCTTTTAGGAATTATGGAGTCGCCAGGTGGAAGGTTCAGGGTATGTCAAAGGGGTTACACTATCCACCACAGTGCTCGGGCACTATTACCTCTTCAAGAAACACCTCAGAACACAGCAAACTCCCACCAGAGATTGACTGGGAGGGCTTTTACCAGATATGTCACCTCCTAAAGAGGATGAGATCTGGAGGCTACCTGGCCCTTTCCAGACTCTGTCTAAGAGTATGATGGATATTCAATAATGGAGGTCGATTCAAGAAAGGAGTGACTTACTTGTCAACCTACTAGAGTTCTAAGTTTCTGAGGTTTTGAAGAATGTTTAAGGTGAAATGTACTCAAAACTCCCCAGCGGAGTCGCCATTATGTTGGGGTTCCCACCTTGAACAAAGACTTAAGATCTTGAACAATCTTGAAGTAGAGATTGGTCAATTCAAGGAAGAGGTCTCCTCTCTTAGATCTCAATTAGAAGAAGCAAGGAAACAAGCACAAGGAGCCGAGAAGGTGATGGAAACGTTAGCATTCATAGAAGGACAAGTTGATGAAGCAGAAAGGGAGAGAAACACCTTGATATGCCAACTAGAAGGAAAGGATGAAGAAATCTTGAAACTAAAATCAGACATCAATCTTTTTAAGGCCGAAACATGTGAAGCTACAAGAATAAAAGAAGAAATGGAGAGCAGTCTAGCAAAGGAGAATGAAGAAATCTTCATAATGAAATCAAATATAATCTCCCTTAAAATCGAAGCACATGAAGCAATAAGGATGATGGAAGAAATGAAGAAGCAACTACTTATGAAAGATGAAGATTGTGAACAAAGGAATTGTTTTTCTTGAAAAGGAATGAATTGTTGAATAAAAACTGAAAATCTCTCAAACCCTAGATGAAATATTAAGTCTCAAAGGTCTCCCTCGATAAAACAAAGTCTTGGCTGCAGTGGTGTGAATCCTCAAGCAAGAATGATAATGGTTCAAACAACAAAGATGTGAGGAACCTAGAAATAAATGTTGATGCTCAAAGTTCCAACAAAGGCAAGGAGAAGAATCAAGACAACAACAGAAGAAATTTTACTCTAAGGAGACTTGCGTATGGTGTCAAGAATACAGATGGCAATGAATATCATCAAATAATCCCAAGGCAAAAAGACTGTATACATCAGAAAACTCCATCCCCGAGGTACCAAAGTATATTTCTTGGTTATTGCTATTCTTGTACAAACTTTGGGTATGTTAGTTCTCATGTTTTTGCTGTGTTGACAAAGAGACCAAAAGATGAGACAACATAGAACCACTTTCAGACCTTAGGATCTAGCCCTCCTAGGTCCAGAGAGGGATCTCTCTATATAAGTCAAAGGATATGTCTTTGAAGCTCTAAGTTATGATTTTAGGCTAGTTATATGCTCAGGGTTTGTTTGTTCGATTAAGAGTTTGGTTGTTGGGAATCAGGAAGGAAGGGTTCATCACAAGACAAGGATGTGCATAGAGTGAATTTAGGCTGTGACAGATAACTCAGGGAACATCAAGGCCATTGGGCAATGGAGTCAAGAAAGGATTTACTTGTGTTCAATGTGCAAGCTTTCAGTTGGGCTAGTCATCTAGAGCATTTGGATCTTAAAGATGGTTGATGGAATGGAACATTAAGGATTGAAAGTAAGTGAAGGGGAAACAGCCAATTCTGTCTATAGATCAGGTCAGAGGTCATCTAACTCCAGACCTGCTTGGACAAGACCGGAGATAAGACAAGGGATCTTAGAAAGGCTTAATGAGATGGAAAGATCCTAGTGAGGCAGGGATAGAGTTCCAGACCTCCCAGTGTTCTCAACTCATCTAACTAAATCCTAACAAGAACATCTAAACACAGATTTCATTAATTCATACATCAGAGAGCAGGCAATGGCATCCACTACACTGGTTAAATCAATTGAAATCAACATTCAGATACACAAATAAGCAGAAAACATAAAGGCTGGGAGAGCAGCAGCATAAGGTACCTATCAAGGGTAAGACTTATGCCAAACTTCTGATGCAAGCCTGAAGAAACATAATGAAATGAAAGCAAGTCAATCACAAATACAGAGAAAGGAAGACATCACCAGCTGCTCTAGATCAGGATCCAAAGAAACATGCTTGTCACATTAGAATCAACACCAATCAGGTGCATCATAGCCCATAGCTTGAACATTCAGTCTAAATACATCAAATCTCAGTTTGTCTCACAATATTACACAAAGAACTTGTCTCAAGAAGAAAATGTTGCGTTTCACTGATATCTCATCAACAACCATTACAATGTTTCTTTCTGTGCTTTATAGCAGATGATGAATAGAAAATCGACTGAGAAGGTAGGTGGAAATTTAATGTATCATTAAACACAGAGTAGAGAAATAGGGCCGAGGCCCATTCTGTTTGAATACTGAGTATTTAAGGTCTGTCACCTCTATATGCAGGGATGATCTTCTTCAGATTTTCCTTTACTCCATATATGACTTTGCTGCATTCTGGTGGCCATGCCTTGTTGTACTTGTGGGGAATAAACAAATGGTGAACAACTGCTGAGAAGTCTGTTCGCATAAATGCTCTGATTGTTTTGAACTGTTGTTTAGGGTGAAAATTCCTTCAGGGACATGGCGCGTAATGAAAGCTGTATGGGCGCCCTGTACTTGATGAAGAAAAGCATTCTGCTGGTGAATAAACCCTAATGGTACCTTTTGCCTGCGCTCAGGATCCTTCGATCGATCCTCGGGGTCTTCAACCGGTGCTTTGCCTCCTTAAAACACTGAGTTAAGGCTAAAGTTGATCATGAGCGTGCCTTAATCTTCCTTTTGCTCAGTACCGACACTCTGCTGCTCCACTTTGCTTCTGACAGGGTAGCTCGGGTTTTAATGGCGTTGAAAGGTTTTCAGTGTTTGAAATCGGCCTTTTCCTTAATGCGAATCTTGCCAGTCGCTTTCTTTGACTATCTCACGGCAGTACCAGTTCTTGGATTTAATTCTGACTTCACAGCTTTGCCATGTAGGATCATGGTGGTCTTCTACCTTTAGAAACCCTGCAAAACAACAAACTGTGAGGAAAAACCATGGACAGGAATGGAGAGGCGGCGTGGACGACGAACATGGCTATGCTGACGATGAAACGGAGGGAAAAGTTCGCAGTGGCACTGATAAAAATTGTTCTGGTGGAGGAATGGTGAAACACAGAGCGAATACATGTAATAGACGAATGGAAACTTTTAAAAAAACACAACAAAAACAATGATATGGTGACGGAAACGGGGAATGTACGGGACGCGCACGTGGAGGTGACGTGGCGAGGCGGGGCGACGAGGAACGGTCAACGGAGGATAAACAAATCTGGACCGTCAATCAGGGTGGAGATCGACGGTCGAGAACAACAGACGGTGGACCAGCAGGTACGATGGTCGGGCGTTAAGCAGTGAGCAGGTTCAATGAACGACAGCCGTTAGATGAGTTCCTCCAGATCTAACAGTTCCTATCAATTCCGCTGAGCGTCTTGTACCGAAGTTTAACGCGCGGGAGAAAAGTGGTTTTGGAATCGTACAAGGGACAGGTGTCGACAGTCGTATGGAATCGCTGGGTTTTGGACGAATACTGCCCTCTGTGGATGAGCGGTGCGGAAAATACCGTTGGTTTCGAAACATAATGCGGTGCGGGGTCCACTGGTTGGGGAGGTTCCGGGCCGTTGATTCATCGGGGAATGGACGGTTTAGATGCGATCATTGGCAATGGATGGTTTCAATGGTGCTTACCGCAGGAGAGGCGATCGCCGTTCGTTTTGGGAGATCAACAATTTAGATTGCGCCCAACGAGACTAGGGTATAGGCGCCTTTGGAGCAGGCGGGTGGGTCCAAGGATGGGTTATATGGGGGGCGAAGGAGCGGGAGCTAGGCTCAATATGTGAAAAGTATGGATTTTTATTCATTTTTAATGCAATTTGGGGCCAGCCATGGGTAACGATAGGTCAATGAAGGGTAGGAAAGGCCAAAACAGGGGCAGGGATAGGATTTCAAGGGGATTTCGGGGAATCTAGGCATAAGGAAGGGGAATCTTGAGGGGAAGAAAAGGAGAATTGTGGTATTTTGCAGGGATATGAGGGGTAAAATAGGCCCTTTGAAGAATGGATCATCAGAGAGGCTTTATATTGAGGCACAGCACAAAAAGGCTCCAAGGAGGGTGAATTTTCAGGGGAAAGGCATTCCTTGGAGGCTCCAGGACAATCTAGCCCCCAGCTTGCTTGTCAAGAATTTCATAGGGGGGCTAACAGGGCACGTGGCAAAAGATTATAAGGCATATCACAAAGACAAATATAATGGTCCCCGTCAATCTCCTGGAAGCAATTTTGCAAGAAGAAGTCATGATTTCTTATTCATGAACAAGATAGAATGCTTCAATTTCCATAACATTGGACATATGGCACGTGATTGTAACTTGATTTGGACCCCTGTACAAGCTAGAACCATGCCAGAGAAGAAATTTACACAAGTATGGAGAAGGAAGCAAGTTGAATCCGGAAGTCTCTTGAACACTCCGGCCAACAACACGTTGTTGACTTGATAAAGTCATCATTGGTATTCTAGAAGTTATCTGTGAATGGGCCCTATGAAATCTTTGATGAGTCACCCATGGACATTCATCTTTTGATAGATCATCTCTCAGGGGTAGCTCCATTCAAGAACATGATTCCAATATTGAATTCTTCCACCCAATCACAAGGCATAAATCTTTCTTGAAGCTGGAGGAGGTTATGTAGGCAGGGGGAGTTGGTTCATCACATGAAGAAAGACACATCTATCATGGACCACATTTCTAGAAGGAAGAGCACCATGACGGGGGAGTAATATAGTTATGAAGAATTACTATTGATGAATAAAAAAAGCAACTTGACAGGGGGAGTACTTGAACACCCTATTTGCCATTGATGACAAAGGGGGAGAGAATGTTGGAAGGGCAAGAATATTGCCATCAATGACAAAGGGGGAGACTGTTGATCAAGGTTGTCATTGATGTCAATATGGCATTGTTGGAGATGGCAAATATTCTTGTGATACTTGGTTTAAAACCTTTCACAATGTTGCCCTAACCTCATACAAACCCTAGGAGAAAACCCTAAGAGAATGATGCATGTATGTCAAAACCCAAACCCTAATCCTAAACGTGAAAACCCTAGGTGAGCAAACCCTTAAATACACGAATCACTAAAAACCCTATCCCTAGATTTATTAAATTACCATACAAACCCTAAACTTAATTCATGCCCTAACCCTAACTCTACATTAATTTCCTAAACCACTCAATAAAACATTATAAACAAACTATATAATAAGCATTACAAATATATATATATATATATATATATATATATATATATATATATATATATATATATATACATTATCTTTCACATTACATATTTTATACATTCCTACTTCACACTTTTCCTATGCATGAAAAACATTATTATACAACTTCCCTATGCTTATGTTAGCTCCTATTAAGAATGCTACATAACAAAAATTCACGCTGAGCATTACATGACTAACGCTAGACGTTAACCACCTTAGTGGTCCCCACCACCTATAGAAATATTACTATGGTATGGGCCTCAGTGACACCCATCGGCTTTAACTCTTTTGATGTTTTCTGAAACCACGACATGTATTCACTATATATTCATGCTAAGAATTACTCCAAAACGATATCAGATTCTACGGTGATTTGATAAGAAAAAAAGGAACCATTAACATCTCGAAATATATTACGCAGAGCTTCACGATAACGCAGAGATATCTCATCGAATTGCTCGGTCATATAACCAAAGAAAAGCTCGTGGAGAACTCGATTTTTGACCTGTAGCAGACTTTTGGAGCTCGGATGTGAAGCTCGGAAGCTTAGATTTGTTGCGGAGAAGTTCAATGTGTTACAAAAAGTCTGTACCCGAAACCAGTGACTATACCTCAGCCCTGTTGTTGCTATTCGGACTTCAGATTGTTGAAGAGAAGGGCTCGAAACTGTGATAACGTTAAAGCTCAGCCAGTCACCCTATTAAGGCTCGGTGCAGTTTCTACAAGACTGAATTCGGACCTGTTCTAGCTTGGACAAGTTTGAGTTGTGATCTTACCTGGGGTCAACTTTCTGAACTTCAGATTGTTAACATTCATCTGGTTAGTAGCCCGAATTGCAGAGATTATACTTCAGATCTGGGATTGAGGCTCATATTAATAACAAGAAGTGGACAGACTCATATTGGAAACCTCAGACATGTTACCTGAACTTGGAGAGGGCTCGATGGTGTAACACCTCAGATCTGAGATCATTACAGACTTGGTGGAGCAGTGGATATTGTAGCCTCGGTGGAGCCCAGAACAGTGGGTATTGTAACCTCGATGGAGCCCAGACTTGTGGATGGTGTAATCTTGGTGAAGATTAAGGAAGATTGGACTTACTGCAACAAGTAAACCTGTGACAGTCTGCACTAATATACTTCAAACCTAGTGCATCTTTTCTGTGGCTTGAATCCACTGTAATATACTTGGACCTGTGTGATTAAGTGAAGTTCTTGGACAAGAGAAGTATTGAACAGTGAAGAATTAGGTTGTTCCTTGAAGACATATGGTGATTTGACTTGAAGTCTAGTAATAATTTATGACTGCTGACCTTGGAAGGTTTGAAGACATTCCTATAAGGCCACACTTGAAGTTTTGAAGATTTGTTGAAAGTAACCTATGAGTATCTTGAAGCAGCATACTAGACTTGAAGAGAACAGGATTTGAGAAGGCTATTGTAGACATTTTGTTGAGAAGCCTTGAGTGATCTTATGAATTGAAACCAAATGACCGGATGGACACCCGCCGCTTGAATGATTGACTAACCTATATGATGTGAAAATTTCAACAATATAACAAAATACCAAGATATCAAGATAATGAAAATAATGAAAATACCAAGATACCAGTGCATAAACTACAAATAATGAAAATTACTCAACTCATTGAATCATAAAATTTCCAATTCAATCAGTAATGCAAATTAGTTTCTTTAGCACACTTTGTGATCGATTATTCAACAATATTTTAGATCTGATTTTAAGATTACAACAGTAAGTAAAGACAGATCAACAAGATAAAAACTACCAAACTAGATATCCAATATGCCCAAAAATAGTAGGATGCACCAGAACTTGAGAATTTAAAATTTAGGGCTCTAGGTGAGTTTACCTTAGCAATTTTCAGATCTGATATGATTATGCTGCAGAAATATTTCAGACTTGAATTTCACAGTTATGTAGTAAATTCCAACAAGCTAAAATGTTAGATTTGGGTCAAATTAGAGATGCCCAAGTGGCCAAAACTTGTGAAAACTTATATTTTGCAATTTTAATTGAATTTGACCAATTAGAATATGGTTTTAGAGCCTATAAATTAATGATTTTACGACTGTAATAAAATTAAAGAAAAATAAGGGTTTAGAGGTCAAAACTTAGGCCCAAGGCCTTGAAGATCCCACTGTTGAAACTTTGGGATCACTTTGCCGCTTGCTAGATATAAATTTTGAAACCTTAATCCTGCAAAATCGCCAAGTATTTGGCCTTAAATCTTGAGATTTATGGTTTTAGGTCAATTTTGGGGGAAAATAAGCCAAAATTTGGAGATCAAGGACAAGGGAAGGGAATTTGTGGGGATAAAAGGACTAGGATGATAGATTAAGTCACAAGGAGACTAGAAAAGGGAAAAAAATGTGAACGTTTGGCCTCAGAATGCTGTACGTTGGCCTTTCAGGGCTATTGATTGCCCTAAAAGAGCAGAAAAGGTGACGCAGAGGGCAAGGAGGGCTGACGCAGGCCAAGGTAGAGAGACAGTGGGCTTGGAGGAGGTAGATCTTGTCTCGAGAAAGCCAAAAATTGAAAACCCTTGCTCCAATTTTTTCTTGTGCTTTATCTCATTGATTTTCTGAAAATTCTATCGTGGGAAACCTGCAAAAAATTCCAAGAGACTAGATCTTACCCTCAAGGACCTAGATCTAGCTCTTTTTCCACTTAACTCCTTGATCTAACCTAAAAATATGAAAATAGAAACACCCAAACCTCAAATATATACAAAATAGATCTAGAACCCCAACTCAAGTTAGAAAAAACAAATTACAATTTTATTTACAAAATTTACATGGGTTTCCAAAATGGATTTTGAGAAAATAATTTTTATAATAAATATTTTGTTAGTTGAAAGAATAGCTAAAAATACTAGAAAGAATAGTTTAAAGAATAGCCCAAGCGAAGATTAAATCCACCAGATAAAAACTAGAGATCCAAGCAACAATGATTTTTGCCCAAGATTGTGAACTTGGAGGCCAATGATTGAAGTACCTGCAAACACTAAGTATTTAGCCTTAAAAATTTAGATTTAGGGTTTTTGGTCAATTTTGGGGGAAAAGAAGACAAAATTTGGAGAACAAGGACAAGAGAAACAAATTTGCGGGGATAAATGAGC
The DNA here is from genome assembly GCA_034641835.2 of Pinus albicaulis. Lineage (NCBI taxonomy): Eukaryota > Viridiplantae > Streptophyta > Pinopsida > Pinales > Pinaceae > Pinus > Pinus albicaulis. The sequence goes on along the minus strand of CM076575.1, from coordinate 516,735,035 downwards.
TAGGATGATAGATCGGGTCACAAGGAATTTAGAAAAGGGCAAAAAAGGTGAACACTTGGCCTCAAAAGGTTTGATGATGGCCTCTTAGGGCTATGGCCTTCCCAAAAACACCATAAAAGGTGACACAGAGGGCAAGGTGGGCTGGCGCAGGCCAAGAGAGACATACGCTGGGCTTGGAGGAGGTAGATCTAGTCCCGAGAAAGCCAAAAACTGAAAACCCTTGCTCTGAATTTTTTTATGCTTCAGCCCTTTGATGTTATGAAAATTCTGTTGTGGGAAACCTGCAAAAAGTTCCAAGAGACTAGATCTTATCCTCAAGGGCCCAGATCTAGCTCTTCTTCCACTAACTCCTTCATCTAACCTGCAAAAATGAAAATAAAAACACCCAAACCCCAAATATAGACAAAATAGATGTAAAAGCCCAACCCAAGTTAGAAAAAATAAATTACAATTTAAATTTACAATTTTATTTACAAAATATACCTGGGTTTTCAAAATGGATTTTGAGAAAATAATATATATATATATATATATATATATATATATACACTTGAAAGATTAGTTAAAAATACTTCAGAAAAATTAATGATTCACTATAGCTCAAGCGAAGATTAAATCCACCATATGAAAACTAGAGATCCAAGCAACAGTGATTCTTTCCCAAGTTTGTGAACTTGGAGGCCAAAGACTGAAATACCTGCAAACACTATGTATTTTTCTCAAAAAATGATATGTTAGATCACATGGGGAATCAAACCGCCTAATATTATCCCAAAACTATCAATAGTTTTATTTTATCTCCATCCAATGAAAAAACGGATCTTACCAATAATCAACACGACATAGAGATGCTCATAGTCAATGCATACTACAAATCAATAAGTAAGAACACCTTGAATTTCACCCCAAAATATTTTATGATGATAGAAAAAATAGTTCCCAGCGGGACAATAGTTTACACAATGCTTCTGCCACAATTCTAGCCAGAGATCAAGATGAATAGAGACTCAAATGATTCTCTAACTTATAGAAAAATCCTCTGAGTGGAAACATAACGGCTAGTTTCTTTTATCCTTGTCAAAATAATCTTGGCAGTTGATAAATACTTTTAGATCTTTTAATTTTGACCTTTGATTTTTATTTTTGAGGAAATTCCGAAATTGGCATTTAACTCCACATTAATTATCTCAAAATTAGTTATTTTGGGCCAATTTCCTCAAAATTTTGACTTTGACTTAACCACCAAGGCCGAAGGGTCCAAATTTTCTTGAAATATACAATATTCCCTTGGTGGGGGACTTTAAAAAATTGATTCTTTTAAGACCCATGAATTTTTTCCACTTGGAGAATTAATTTTCCTAAGATACACGAATTAATTAATTTTCTGGCTTAGTATTTTATTTTATTTTGCGAGAGAAATTAATTAATTTACACACGAGGGGATTGAATTATTTTTCCAACTTTCATTTACATAAGATTTTACATTTTACACCCATGAATGGGAAACACACATTTGTATAGACCCTCAATACACATAACCCATATGCGACATACTATTACCTAGTAGATCAAGAGATTTGTAATAAAATAACTTATTCAAAATAGCTTAAATTATTCCCAAACCACTTTTACATCTGACTCGACTAAAACACTAGGACTTATCTAAGATATTGGTAATAAATTTCACTTTAGCTTTGGGGTTATAACTTGGAGGGGAAAAACTCCTTTGATTAGCCATGTTTAGAAACAAAAGTAATCAATGAGGTTAAAAAACCTCATAGGATGAAATTCGTCGCCAAAATTGTATATTTAGTTAGGTTGTTACATGGATTCACGGTTAGACTAGAATCATTTACATCATATAACTTGCAGAATGGGTGGCCATGACACATAGACTGCTGATATGTGATTTGATCTGTTGAAAAAGACTGGTACTTCCGCTTCCTTGGAACTCTGACAATTTGAGTGAAACACTACACTTTTGTATAAATAAACAAGATGAAAAGCTCATTAGGATTCAAAGTTTTGACTTTTAGGAGTAGGGCTTGACATTGTCAATTTTAACTTTCATGTAATGTATGAGACTACTATTTTCTGATAATTAGAAGTTGGTTATTAAGATGCATCTGAGCTAATTATAGAGGGCTGAGGCCCTTGGGTTTGGGCCCACCCAGAGGCTTTGGTCCCTCTTGTGTATTTCTGTTTTGTTCTTAGTTTTAAGCATTTCACATATTTCTTTCATTGCAGTAGAGGTTAAGCTATAAAAACCTATGATTGCAAGCTTCCCTATCACCTCTCTTGTGGGAGAATGGTTGGGAAGATTTACAATCTCAGTCCAAAAACATTTTGTTTATGATTTCTTGGAAATAGATGGATGTTAGTTGTTCTTCTTCATATTTACTTTTTATAACTTAGGAGTCAGTTCAGTGATCAAAATAATGTTGTGGCATAGAATAGATGTTATTCAAATTCAACTCATCTTTTCCATCATAGTTTATAATATATATTACTGTGTTAATGATCAATAGATGTATGTATGTGGCTAGTTGCAAGTTTGTGTTGATCTAAAGGGGAGGAAAACTCTTTCATCTCCATTTGGACTTCTCCATTTTCTCTTTCCACCCCTCAATTTTTCTCCCAAAACTCTGTTTCCACAGTCACTCCGCCTAGGAAATTAAGGATACCGTGGGCATTCATCTTGGTGCAAGACAGACCTTTAAGAGATCCTGGGCTTGGCTAAGAGGCTTCTCCAACCTTAATTCACTCCCTCCTACCTTCATCTACCTCTTCATGCCCTCATGACACCATCTCCACTCTAAAAAACTCTCAGAGCTTTTCATGTAGCAGTACAAATCCTCCAGTAGCAATATAGGACCTCCTGTAGAAGCACCTGTGGCAGCCCTGTAGTACCATTTTCCTTCACCTGTTTTTCTCTCCACTTCATGTGAAAATTCCTAGATTTGACAATCTCAAGAATCCTACTACGTCTAACTGAATTTACTTCTCCTATTATGTAAATTACATTACAAAATTAATTTAGATTTCTTCATGAATCACTGAAGTAAATTACTGAAGCAACCTACACTTAATACTTTATTAATTTGGAACAAGAAAACTGAGCAAGAATTAATTCATGTGAAAATTCTACTATGGTATCATGGTTTACTTCTCCTACTTGATTCAATTATACAAGTTATCTTCAGAAATAATATTCAGAAAACACCGAAGTAAACACAACTAACAACCTGCACATGCAGATCATTTATTGAATATTACACTCATTCAAACAAAGTGACACACTGATTTTTGGACGTAAGTCCCCGGAAAAACCCAATGCAGGAAAACCAGTGCAACAGATATGAGGGTTTATTATTATTAAGTAGATTCTGAGTACAACAAATCTTGGCACCAAATCTGGTTCACCCGATAGAGAAAAACATAGATCTACAAACACCTGCTGTTATGAGACCAAAATTCTGACTAATCCACACCCTCAAATGGGATTTACAAGACTCAACCCGGATCTGACCCTAGAAACCCCAGCGCTGCCCCTGAAGCCCCAACGTCAGCCCTGCTAGGCTGTGTGTGCCTCTGTGCTGCTCAGAGAGGGATTGCATAACCCCAGAGTGGGTGACACTGTACTTACGTTGCCTCTGGAGGCTTTTACGTAACTCTGAAGCCCTCTGAAGCTGCAGCTCTGCCCCTTCTTGGGCCTGCGTAGCAGCTGAAGCCTCTGCGTTGCGCAACTATTGCGTAGCTGTTGCTGCTGCCCTTGCTCCTCTGCGCTATCCCTAAAAGCTTCTCCTCTGCCTGTTGCCAACTCTTGGCTCTGGGATTAGATCATCCCCTCAGCCAATACTACCCCTCGCTGCAAAAATTCCTTCGGAAATTCTAAACAAACACTACCCTAGAATTCAAGATCAGTCTCTTAGCTCTGCATCTGTGTGTGTATATCCAATTGACCCTGAAGCCTTTCTCTTATACTTTTTTGTTGAACTCATCAACGACCGAGATTAAAACACTCATCAATAGCTGAGGTTAGAAGACTGCTTGATCTGCGTCATTTAGAACATTTCAGCACATGTGTTAATTAATTCACTTTAATTATTTAATTTTTGTAAGTTTAGACTTAGGAAATACATTAAAATAATTAATTATCTGAATAACTGGACACCAGCTGAAATTTCTCCAAACGCTTTCTGGGTTTTGGAGTGGATGTGTTTCTTAGCCTCTCCATAAAGTTTTGAGCCTAGAGCACACCCGATGCTACCCCAACTACACAAAATCTCAACAATTCACACATAGGATACATTTATTTTGGATGAAAGTCCCCAGAAAAACCCAATGCGGGAAAATCGATGCAATAGATCTAAGGATTTGTATTATTAAGAAGTAGCAATTTCTGAATACATCACTAAATACCTCAAGGGTTATTCAGTTACAGAGTGAGAAATACTGGCAGAAATAATCTGAGTGTTACCTCACTCAATCACTGGAAAATCTGGTTGATCCAAACACTGGATGAGGTGAACCTGGCAGGCTCTATGCAGCCACTCCGCAGTTCCTGTGTCACCCTCTCTGGGCACTGCATCACCCCAGCTATGGATCGATCTAACTCATGGAATCTCAGATCTCAGCCTTCTGGTCTCATACCCCGGCTCTCGTCTTTTGGAACTGAATCGACAATAAAATCTCAGAACCCCTCTCAGCCACTGCACAACCTTTGCGTAGCCCTGCATGGCTCTATGTGGGCTCTTCCTCAGGCTGTCTTTCTCTGTGCTGGCTATGCTGGACGTCTCTCTGCGTCTCTTTGCTGATGATTCCCCGGATGATAAAATCACTCTTTGGAAGCTACACTGCCCCTCTCTATGCTGGAATCACTTCGATCTGATCTTCGTTTGAGCAGTTTCTCAGTCAGAATAATTCGATTACTTGATTCACTTGGTGTGTCTTTCCAAATGACCCTCAAGCCTTCCTTTATAGTCTTCTCGTTGAGAAATCAACGACTGAGATTAGATCTCTAATCAACGGCTAAGATTATATCATGACTTGACCTTCGCATTCTAGATCATTTTCACTATGTTTTATTAATACCCTTTAATTATTTAATTTCCCTAAAGTTATACTTTGGATCCCCATTCAAATAATTAATTTTTGCAATAAAACATAATCTGAGTGGAATTTTCACAAACGGTTTCTGGGTACTTTGGAACATGGTTACTTAGGAGCGGGAGCAAAAGCGGGGAGCAGGAGCAGGAGTGCCATTTTCAAAAGCTCCCTGTCCGGAGAATTTCGGGGAGCATTTTTTTTAAAATATATATATATATTTTTATATTTTTAATATTTTGATGCATATATGTCAACAAAAGCATGTAGAATGATGAATTAGACATAAAAAACATAAAAACATAGATTGAATCATATATAACATCAATCATCTAGAAGTTATAATCTTCATCAACCACGCCCACAAGTTGGAAACATACAACATATTGACTCTTGAGTCTCGCGAATCATCAATCTGAAGGTTTCAAGCTTTCAAAATTCAATATATAACATTTATCATCATTGATTCATTGATTTCAAATTTCAATATATAAAATTTTTCGTCATTGATATATAGCATTTATCATCATTGATTCATTGATTTCAAAACTCAATATATAACATTTATCATCATTGATTCATTCATCACCATATAAATTTCATGAAGCATCATATTCGTAATTTATAATGACTTATAAACTTATAAATGCCAACTTCAAAGTTTCACCTTTCAAATTCAAACTTAAAACTTAAATTGTCATTAAATATGAAAGAGTCAAGTTTCAACTGTTCAACAGTTATAAAAGTTAAAAACTACTAGAAAATAGAAAAGACTAGTAAACAACAAATCTATTTTATCTATTGGCTGGCCCCTTGCCACGCCCACGAGAAATGTCTAATTTGTGAGAACCACGAGGCAATGGTGGTCTTCTAGTACTCTCAGGAGTACCACGTCCACGACCATGACTAGAAGGCGGAGGGCAACGTGAGGATGTAGGTGGAGGTTGAATCTGCAAAGGAACAATAGTTGGATATCGAGCACTGGCACTGGCACTTGCACTGCTACTGGATGGTGGGACTGGCCCTGTGTGTGGTGGTGGCATGGCTGCTGATGCTTCATCATCATCCCACAAAAATTCTGCTTCCAATGCTTCCATATGTACAGTGCCGTCCTCCAGATTATCATCCTCTGGGTTGTTGTCCCAGACTTTATATGATTGATCCTCATATGCCCGATCACAGTAATGACTCAACAACCTCAAGTTGTAATGCACATAAACCAAGCTTTCAACTCGGTTTTCATTCAGCCTGTTTCTTCTCACATTATGTATGAAGTTGTAGGTGCTCCAACACCTCTCTGCAGAAGAAGTATTCACAACTTGTGAGAGAACCTTTTTTTCCAACTTTGGCAAAAGTCCCATGCCGCCATATGCTTCCCACCATGTGAGAGCATCAAATCTATCTCTGTCTTCCATTGCATGGAAAGAACCAAAGTTACCAGTGCAACTGAAGTATCTGCCTAATTCAAGGCGCAATCTAGCACACTCCTCCCTGTCGGGGACCAACTTGTCTAATGCCTTCATGTACCCCTCTTGTACCTCTGGATCTGTGTGAGGTTTGATCCTAACGTTACCTCCAGGTGCAGGTTGGCCCAACCAAGATGGAGAGTAGTATTTTGGCATAAGGATATATGCCAAGGCATGTAGTGGAACATTGAGTTTATTCCACCGTGCACACAAACAGTTGTAAATCATTGCATACAAGTTGGGATCATTATCCTTAACAACATCTTTTATTTGGCCCAACATGCTATCCATTTGCTCATAAACCTCCCCAATCACTAGTTTATTTGTATCTGAAAAACGAATCATGTGATCAATGGGCTTGGTGAAATTCAAAATTTCCCTCACATGTGCTCAAAACAAAGGATCAAGGGCGGTCTCCTCCACATGTTCAAAACCTTGCCTGTCAATTATTGTCGCTGCCTTTTCCTTTAATACCTACCAATGTGGGCTTGATACCATTACTGCCAATGACTCTCTTACCTTCAAAAGGCGGCTGACGGTGAGGTAATAGCTAGCAAATATAGTCTTTGCTATCTTCAACAACTCCAATTTGGAGTGAGTACGGAAAAGCCCATGGGTATTGCTATGATTTGTAATAAATCTTATCATTTTTTTACCTCTCTTGTACAAATCACCAAGCCATTTGAATTGAAGTTGTTTGTTTTTAATGATATCATGCATCAAAAGGTTCATTGTGTGAACCAAACACCTAGACCAAAATATGTTGGGGTATTTATCCTCAATAATTGCTCCTGATGCCTTACAGTTAGCAGCATTATTAGTGATGACTTGGATGACATTGTATGACCCAATACTTTCAATTGTTTCAAGTAATGGTTTTGCAATGTTAATGCCGGTCTTGAATTTGTATGAATAATCATATGCTGAAAGGAATATTGCACCACTAACCGACACAACTAGAACACTTATCAATGGCTTTCCTTTTACATTGGTCCATCCATCAGATACAATGGACACCCCATGCTCATTCCAAGAATTTGTCATTCTAGCCAAAGAATTATTTATTTTAGCTTTTTCATGATCAAGTCCCACGGTTCTGGCCTTGTCATACCCAGGGCTATTGTATCCTTTGGAGGCATCATTAATGGCAAAAACCATTTCATGCCAATAAGGTGAGCAAAGAACATTGAATGGCACCCCACATGCATATAGAAACCGGAAATTTTTTGAATCCACATCATTCCTACACCCTTCGTCAAGGAAATTGGATATGGTTCTACGCCTTGAGGAGATGTTTGGTCCAGGTGTGCCTCCATATCCACTGCCATGGGTGGAAGTTGATGGCTTTCTTTTTCCATGATGTGATGGACCTGATGGTGTATAAGAATCAATGAAACCCCTAGATCTTTTAGATCTCTGTAGGGCAGCCTCCTCTTCCTTTCTATATTTCTCTCTCTCACTGTTACTGGCACACTTACACAAATTTTGATTCCTAGATTTTTGTCTCTATCCCCTGGCGTTTTCCCACAAAGGTGCCTTCTGGCACGAGTGTATGAACCTGTGTATTCCTTATTGCAATAGGGGCAAGGAAATTTAGTGGTTCCACCACCTTTCCCTCCTTGCTGCCTCTAAACATATTTCCACAATGGTGTTTGACTTTGGTCTTGTCTAGTTGGGGTCTCTGTGGCCTCATGTTCTCCACTCTCCCCTTCCTCCTCAGCATACTCCTCCTCTTCAGGATTTTCATCAAATCCACTATAACCCACTTCTTCATCCTCCTCTTCTCTATTGGGCCTCTTTCTTCTACTCTCCAACACCATTATTACACAGAAAGGAACCAACATGAAGAAAATCCCTAGCCATATAGCCATGATGTTTCAAGTTTCTAGCCTGCAAAAAAATGGAGGAATGCCAAATGGGAATAGGAAATGCAACATAGGTAAAAACAATTCATTTTTTCACTTTTCAACACCCTAAAATGCAACATTGAGAAAAAAAATCAAGTTTTCATATTTGAACAACTTAAAAATGATTCCTAGAAAATAAAAAACTAGATTAGAAGTGCTACCTCTTTGTCCTGACTCCTGACTCCTTCAATCCTCCTCTTGCTCTCTTGCAACTTGCTCCTTGCTCTCTCCTTGGCACTTCCACTCTCCAAACTCTCAAGCTCTCTTGCTCTCCAACTTGCTCTCCAACTCTCAAGCTCTTGCTCTCACTCTCAAACTAAAACAATGAAAAAACAAATGAGGAGGGTGGGCTTTTATTTACCCAACCCCCCCTCCCTCCCTCTAAAAAAAATCGGAAATTTGACGTCCAATTTTTTTTTACGTGCCGGGGAGCATTCGGGAGCGAACGCTCCCCGACCGCTCCTTGCATTAAAAAAACACTCCCGAATTGTTTTTTTAATGGGGGAAGCGCTTAGGGAGAATTCGCTCTCGAGCGCTCCTGAAAAAACAGGGAGCTTTTTTTCAGACTCAAAAGTGCGCTCCTGAAAATGCTCCCCTCAAGAAGCGTTTTCGGGAGCACGCTCCCAAGCGCTTCCAAAGAGCTCCTGAACGTAGCGCGTTTTGGGAGCGGGGTCGGGGCGGGCGGGAGGAAAAGCTTCCCCGCAACCTTGCTTTGGAATACTAGTGCCTAAGCCTCTCCACAAAATTTGAGACTTAGAGCACTTCCGATGATAACCAAAATCAACACTCCCTCTTAGCGAGGAAAGTGCTCTAACAATATGCCTGCTGCATACTGCTCTGATCCTGAAGCATCCTCTACGTTGCTGAATTTTGACAATTTGTCCATCAGCCATTGCGTTGTTGCTACAACTGTACTGCTGCCCATGACACTGCCACTGCCACTGCCACTGCTACATCCCTACTACAACTCCCTCTCAAGTGTTGCATCTGCTATGCTGCTAGCACTGCCATTGCAAACACTACATCTGCACTGCAACTCAGATGCTGAGAGAAGCAACTAAAATCACCCAAAAACTAAACAAGTGTTCAGTGGATGCACCTCGGTGTTGAAGACTTTGACTGCTGATAACTATTGTGTTGTCCTTTCGAAGAACTGCGTTGTCCTTCAAAGCACTGCGTTGTCGCTGCTCTGCACTGGTATGCACTGCGCTGCACTGTAGTGCACTGATCTACGTTGTTGCTACTCTGCTTTGCGTTTCTCTAGAAGTAGGCGCTGATACCTACTGCAACTGTCGCTCCATCACTCCTCGGCTCTCGCTGAAAACTCGTCCATCCCTCTACTGCTGATCATGGGCACCTGTAGCAAGGTTGTGATCCAAGAGGTGGGTATCTCAAGGATCCTGCGCAATATGGTACTCTGGAGTCCTATACTCCTCCTGGTTCTGGTGCTCCTTTCAAGCCTAGTCCCTGGTTAGGACCCTTCCTCTCTTTGCAACTCGCACTAGACAACTCGCACTTCCACCAGCAATTGGAAGTTGATCTGTTGTCCAGATCTGCATTCTGGATAGCTCACACTACCTTCTCTGGCAATCTCGTACGATCATCCTTGCAGAGCTGCAAAAATATGAAAACTCAAAACTGGAGAAGGAAAACAATCTCGCCCAACGAAATGTTGAATGCTGCCTCTAACCCTCTACACTGTTGGCTCTGCACACTCCCTGTTGGAGTCATGATCTTGCTACTACTGCACGGGAAATTAGAGTTTCTTGGGCAAGAAACTCACTGAGAACAAAATTTCCTCTCTATGTGCTCTTCTTCTTCTTCTGACGCTTCCCTGCCCAGCAACTGTCTGCATAAAACTACGTCCCTCTGGCTCTGCATGAAGGCTCTATGTTGCTTCCTATGCCTCATCAAAATCTCGAACCGGAAGTACTACCTGTCTGTCGACTCACTCAAAGGGAGAGAACTTCAAAAAATTTGACCTCCTGGATAGAACTGTGCAATCCCTTTGGGGATTCGATATGATGTTGCTACAGAAATTTGGCCTTCACTTTAGTGCTATATCCGCTCTTCCTGTTTCACATCAACTGCTCTGATACCATGTGAAAATTCCTACATCTGACAATCTCAGGAATCCTACTGCAACTAACTGAATTTGCTTCTCCTTTTATGTAAAGTACATTACAAAATTAACTCATATTTTTTCATGAATTACTGAAGTAAATTACTTAAGCAACCTACACTTAATACTTTATGATTCTGAAACAAGGAAACTGAGCAAGAATTAAATCACACATAGGACACCTTTATTTTGGACGAAAGTCCCAGAAAAAACCCAATGCAGGAAAACCAGTGCAACACATCTGAGGGCTTGTATTATTATTTTTTAACAAGAACGGGTATGGTTTTTATATTAAAATTAAAATTCACTGGATTCTTGTCCAGCTGCAAAATCTTACATATCTTTTTAATCTTTGAGATACAGAGCTTATTACACAAATGATGCCCACAATTGCTTCAAAATTGCATTTACTAGCTACTCTAGGAGTTCTAAACTTCCTAGATATACTGTAGACCTTATGGTATACCCCTAAAAGCAAAATTGTAAAACACTGCATCAAAAGAAGCTCAGCGGAAATGGTTATAACCCGGGACATCGGTACAGTTCTCGTCTGCTTTGTCTGTGCGACGCTGATAATGGCTGCTCGGCTCTCCGGTGCACAGGTCTGCTCCAGTCTGGAGGCGTGAGTCCATTGTTTCTAGATGGTCAATTGTTGTTCCAGTCTGCTTTCTTTTTTCCCCTTGCTCCACCCGCTGGCGGAGTCTTCGAACCTTGCTCCTTAGACAAGTCATCCATTTTTCCTGCTCTGCGAGCCTGCTCTCCTGCAGCATCATCCTTTTTGCGATAGCTTTATCTTTGTCTCTTATATTGAACAACAAGTTGTTAAGATTGACGTGGAGGTGGGCTAGTTGGGTCTCCTGCTAACTGCAAATCTCTTCCACTGTTGGAGGCGGGTCAAATGGGGAGTCTAGAGTCCGATTTCGAGGGTCCATTTCCTTCCCACTGCTGAGAGTCGAGACGACAACTTCCAAAGTTGCCTTTGCCCGAGTACCCTATGACCGTGTTGGCATTCCCATCCTGAACACAAAGCAGGAGCTGTTTACTAATTTTTCTCCTGAGCACCACGCAGAAGCGTTTCCCGGCCTGAAATCTCCCACTCTCGAATGAGGCTCTGCCTGAGTCACCCGTCTGCGTGCTGGAGGAGTGATTCTGATGGTGGGGGAGGCCATCCGTTATTTTGTTTCGCAGGATTCATACTGATGATGTTCTTCGTATCCATGGTGCCTGTAATTCTGCCCTCCACCGGTATGACGTGACCTGTCACACCGTCAGCCACGTCATGGGAGATTACAGCTGAGGTGAGCCAACTCCACCATATGTCATGCTGAGACGACTCGCTCTGAGAGGCGGCAGGGGATTGGGAGCTGCGACATGTGCCGTGGGATTTTGAAAGCTCTTGGATCTTGTGACGGTTGCCCTTGGTCCTATTGGGGTTATTTTCCATTGTCTCTAGGGGAGTTTGGGATCTCAATTACTCCCCCTATTTTGAGATGACACTTGGGGGTAGCCCCACTCCCTGATTTGCTTGTTTGTCCACCGTGCTGTTTAAATCCCGCTTCACGTGCCAGGGAGTTAGAGTTTTGAAATGGAGAAGACTTTCTCTGCGGCACTAGATCCTAGGCTTGTGCTTCATTGTGCCTTTTTTCAGGACTAGAATGTTCCTAATTGCCCAGGCCGAGTCTCCAATAACATGGAGGTCTCTAATGTTGTTCCTTAGAGCTAGCTCTAGCCCTTTCCAGAGAGCCATTGCTTCAGCCTGATTATTTGTTTTCGTCTCGATTCCCTAGGAAAACTCTATTCTGATTGTTCCTTCAGGGCTTTGAAACATCCCTACAGCTCCTGCCGACCCAGGATTGCCTTTCGAGTGATTGATAGGTTTCACTCCCCTGGCAATGAGGATTCGTCCCATATTTCCATTGCTGAGTTCCTCCGACAGGGACCGACTCAGGGCATCTACGATTATAATGTAGAGAAGCGGGGAAAGGGGACATCCTTGTCTCAGCCCCTAGGAGGCTTTAAAGAATCCAACCAGTGGTCCGTTTAACGGAGGGGAGATCCAGAGCTGTGCGATACAAGCGTTGACAACTTTGATGAATTTTTGGCTAAACCCAAATTTCTCCATAACCGCAAAGAGGAATCTATGTCTCACCCTGTCAAAGGCATTGGCCATATCCAACTTAATTGCCATGCCATTGTCCCCAACATTCTTGCTTGTGTGGATTTCCTCTTGAACCAGGATTATGTTATCTAAAATTTGTCTCCCTTGGATGAACCCGCCTTGGTTTGGAGAGATGAGAATATCCAAAAGGGGCTTTAGTCGATTGGCTAAGATTTTTGTGAGGATTTTGTTGGAGACATTACAAAGAGAAATAGGCTTGAATCTTGAGAAGCTTACCGGCTTGGAGCCCTTTGGAATAAGAGCCAAGAAGGAAGAGTTGATTCCCCCACCGAGTTTGTCTTTGCCCATTGACCATTGTAGCATTCAGAGGAGGTTCTTTTTAATTAAGTACCAGAAGGCTCTACAAAAGTGGATTGTGAACCCATCTGGTCTAGGGGCTTTATTAGGGTCCATAGATCAGATGGCTTCTATCACCTCCTCTTCCCTGATGGGGGCTTCGAAGTCCTTGTTATTCTGCCTCGTAACCAGGGTTGGAATATTTGCGAGGAGGTCTTCCTCCTGTCCTTCCGTTTCCATACTCGCCTCCGTGTATAGATTTTGAAAATGAGAGAGGCTGTTTGCTTCAAAGCTTCCGGCTGAGTGATTGTGTCATTGTTTTCAGTAGTGATTTCTAGGACTTTATTGTGCTGCTCCCTCACTTTAGCCTGTTGATGGAAGAATTTAGTGTTTTGATCTCTGGCCTCCAGCCGGAGACTTCTTGATTTTATTCTCCATTCCTCCTCCTCTTTTCTCTTATGTGTGTAAATTTGTCTGCCCAATTCTTTTTCTTTGCTTAAAATCTCTTCGGTTACTTTTGCCGTCTCCATTTCTTGGGTCAGGTTTTCAAGCTGCTATTGAAGGACGTTACTCTGCTTCCCCAGAGGTTTATATTCCTCCTTGACCCAGATTCTTAGGGCTTTCTCGACTCTTCTGAGTTTCTCTTCCCAGACAAATGTTGGAGATCCCTGGATGTATCTGCTCCATTCTTCTCTTACCAATTGGTGGACTTTTTCTTCTTAGATCCAATGATGATTGAAGAAGAACGGGATTGGACCCCAATCGGTCTTATCCAGCATATCCAGGAAGATCACATGGTGATCCGATGCTGGGTTACTAGTCATTTCCACCTTGAAGTCCTTGTTAGCCAATAACCAGTCCGAGTGTATCAATGTCTGGTCCAGTTGCGCTGCTATGTGACCCTCCCCTGTTCGCCGGTTTGACCAGGGGAACTTTCTGGATCTTGGTTTGAGATCTTCTAGGTCCCATTGAGTGAGGAGGTCATCCAGTTGTTCCCTGAAAAGATACCTAATGTGGTTTCCCCCATGTTTCTTATTTGCTAGACTGGTGGTGTTGAAGTCTCCCATCAGGATAGTGCTAGTATGATGATCTTCAGATTTGAGGCTGCTCAAAGTCTGCCAGAACTGTGTTTTTTCGGAATAGGTTACAGAGCATATATGTTATATAGTTTCACCCTTTGCTTAGTTGCTTTATGTTCCAAAAGAGTTAGAAGGATACTCTGATTTTTTACCTGGTGGATGAGGGTGAAGATTTGGCTGTCCCATATTGTGCAAATTCCCCCGGAGGCTCCCCTGGAGGCAACTGTCGCCATGGTTCCCTTTGGCCAAAATTGTGGGGTTGTTGCAAGCATTTCTGCTTCTCCTAACTTAGTCTCTTGGATACGTAGGACTGATGGGTTAAGAGTGGTGATTATGTCCTTCATACTTTTTATTTTTTGAATGCTTTCGAGTCCTCTGCAATTCCAAGAGACTAGTTCATTATTGGTTGTGGTTTTGGAGGGTCCTGCTGGCCTCCTCTAGAAGGCATATTCTTTGTTGTATCTCTTCTTATGTGTATCCTTTAAATGAGTCCAGGCACGGCTGTAGGCCTAGGGTTTTATCTCTTTCTGTAAAGATTTCCTTGACCTCCCTATTGGGTTTTCTTCCTTTCTTTTTCCCCGAGTCTTCTTCTGTGACAGGTTCCTTTTCCTTTTGTGCTGCAGAATTTTCTCTTGGTCTTTTCCCTCCTCCCTGTTTGCCTATATCTTGAAACGGGGTGACACTGATGGGTTGGTGTTCTGGGTATACTACCATTGACCAGGGTTTTACTATTGTCTCTTCCACTACTCCTTCCATTTCCTGGGGTTGGGTCTAGGGCGAAGACTGTTTGTCGGTCCTGTCTGGTTGCAGCGTTTCAGTGTCCCCCAAAGTTTCCAGAATGGTGAAGGTATTTCCCTCTTGTCGCTTCTGCTTGGGGCTTGTTGGTTGGTTTGCCGTTTGTAGAGGAGCATTGTTCTTGCCTTTGGCCGTCATTTGCTTGGGAGCCCCTGTTTCTCCCCCTGTGGTAGTGGGGGCTGCTTTCTTTGAGATCAGTCCTTTTTTGAGCCCTTTTTCTTCTAAGTTTGCCACTGTTCTTGATCCTGGGTTTTTGGGACTTCTGTGGTTCCTCCGTTTGGATTGTCTCTTGCAAAGTGTCCATACTCATGGCACTGCTTGCATTTGAAGGGGAGTTGGTCATAGTCCAAGGGTGGACATGCGACCATCCCCCATTTTCCAGAACTATTTCTGCTAGTAAACCCTTCTCTAGATCTAGCTCTACGCATATCTTGGCACATGCAAACATTTTGCCCTTGGGTTCAGCCCTGTCGACATACCTCCCTAAACGATTTCCAATGGACTGGAGGCAGCTGTCATCCCAGCAAGAGAGGGGCAGATGCGGTAGTTTTACCCAGATAGGGACGCATGTGTGTATATCATCTTCGGGGTCAAAATCAAGAGTCCATTTGTTTAGAGACAAGCCTCTTGGGCCAAAGAAATAAGGTCTGCTTTAGAATATCAGATCTTTGTCTTCTACAAATTGAAAAACAAAGGCAAAGAACCCCTTACCCACATCGAAAACCGAGATGTATCCTGTTGGGAGCGGTTTCCAGGTTTTTCCTACCCATTTCTCCATGGAGGTTGGGGACAGCCACATTCCAGTGGACTGCTCGACCAAGCCCCTTTCCGAGAAGATTTTTGATTTCTTGCGGAAGGAGACTGATGGGAGTTGGACCTTTAGGGCATTTTTTAGTCTTTTAACGAACTTCAAGTCTCCATTGCAGTTTTTGGCTTTCTTTTGCAGCGTGTGGACCAGTGCTGCGAATTTTGGATCTTCATCCATGTTGTGAGGCAAGGGAGGGGGAATGGCCCCCTCTTGATCCATTGCTGTAGGCTGTAGACAGTGCTACAGATCCGAGATCTCTGAAGCCCTATGCTGGAGCAGAAACTATTCGTGGCTCCAAACCCTAGGGTTTTTGCACAGAGCTTTCCATTTCTCTCGCTTTCCTACATTAATAGCATGTTTCTTACAAAAAGGAAAAAATTGGGGTTTGTATTATTAAGCAGTAGAAAGTTTTGAATACATCATTGAATACCTCAAAGGTTATTCAGTTATAGAGAGAGAAATACTGGCAGAAAGAATGTGAGTGTTACCTCACTCAATCACTGGAAAATTCGACTGATTCGGTCACTGGATGAGGTGCCTGTAGAAATTTGAATAATAGATAACTTGTTCACCGAGATTATCCTGATCACACACTATTTGAGCTTCATGCATAATACATAACCTCTTCTACTATTGATCATCAATTTGCGGAATTATAAACAATCGCATGCGCACGTTAAAACCACATAATCAATCACACATATAAACACAGTATGTAATGGGAAAGCTTAAAGCTGAAAACCCCCAACTATCTGTATATTATAATGATAGAGTTCATGTAACAATACATAGCACAAAGCTCCTCACAAGCTCTCAGCACTATCTCACATGCTACACACTACACAAGCTCAGATCAAGCAAGTCACATGCTCAAATCTCCTCCACCTGTTATCCAGCCTCTACTGCGCAATCCAATATGGATAATCATCGGATCAAGGTTCAAATCCCACCAAGATGTACTGTGCAATCCTCTTTGGCTTCTCCATCAATGTGTGTGCAAATCTCATGCACCAGTATAGTCACAACTGATAGTCAACCTGCTCTTTCACCTACCTCCATCACTGATGTCCACTGAAACTGTCCATGCACTGAAGTTAACTAATGTGTTCATTAGTTGATTTATGAATTAATAATTAGTGAATTAATTAATAATTAATTCACACCACTCATCACTAGTGTATTAATCAATTAGACTAAATACAACTAGTTCAATTAAGTCAAACTGAACACAACTCCATCAACTCCTCAATCAACTCCACCAAACTCACTCACATGAGTTCTAATTGAAGTCATCATGCAATAGCTCCACTTAGACCCTAGGAATAGCGTAATTCCTTCTGTCAGCTGCATTTTCCACATCTAGGCATCAAACTGAAGTGCTCCAAGAGGATAAGATAATGTTTATAGTCCAAATATTATTAAGAGCTAATAATATTTGACATATCTATTTTTAGACTGGCAATCTAAAAATAGATTCTGCCCAGTATGTCTAAAAATAGAAGTCCATCTATTTTTCCAACTTGACCATCCCTCCACAAATAGCATCCTGCAACTCATAGAATCATGATCGACATGTCTAAAAATAGACATAGTCTAAAAATAGACATAGTCTAAAAATAGACTTTGCGCCAAAAATACCCTGCGGGCCCACTTAGTGAAGGCGACTTCTTTCCACTAAGCTCTGTCATCTGCAACCCCTATCCTGCCCCTGTGGTATTCGAATTTGCTCTTGGTGAGCGCCTTCGTCAAGATATCAGCATCCTGATCCTCCGTAGGAATGTATGAAAGTAACATGATCCTCCGCTGCACACAATCTCTGATATGATGATACCGGATGTCAATGTGTTTGGATCTATCATGAAATACTGGATTAGCCGAGAGTTTGATGCAACTCTGGTTATCACAATAAATCACAGTAGGCTCCAAGTGTGAACTGAACAACCCGACCAGGATCTTCCTCATCCATATAGCCTCGCATGCAACCAAACTCGCTGCCATATACTCGGCCTATGTTGAACTGAGTGCCACGGATCTCTGCTTCCTGTTGTACCAAGAAACTGCTGTCGACCCGATACTGAAAATCCCTCCAGATGTGCTCTTTCTGTCCGTTGGGCTCCCTGCCCAATCTGCATCCGTGAAGCCACATAGCCTCACCTCATCCTCCTGTCTGTACCACAATCCATATCCCGATGTGCCTCTGAGATAACGTAATACATGCTTGCCTACCTTCCAGAAGAGCTTGGTAGGCTTAACCATAGCTTGTGAAAGCTGGTTAACTGCATAGCATATATCGGGTCGTGTATTGACCAGATACATAAGCGAGCCCACCAACTGTCGATAAACAGTGGCATCCACTACCTCCGCTGAAGTAGCATCCTCCTTCCTCCAACCACCAGGAAGAGGAGTATCAACAGGCTTGCAGCCATGCATGTTGAACTTCTCCAGTATCTCCCGAGCATACTTACCCTGAGAAACAAACAGTCCATCACTGCGCTGCCAAATTTCCAATCCCAGGAAATAATGAAGGAGGCCCAAGTCCTTCATCTCAAACTCTTTTGCAAGATCATCCTTGCATGAGAGTATCAACAGCTCATCACTTGTCAAAATCAAATCATCTACATAAAGTACAATGATCAGCAACTTACCCTCCACCACGATCTGGTATAGGTTAGGATCCGACTCACTCTTGGAGAATCCAAGTCCGGTGAAATAACTGTCTATCCGTGTGTACCAAGCACGAGGTGCTTGTTTCAACCCATACAGCGCTCTCTTGAGCCTGCACACATGCGACTCGTTGTTGAAGATCTCGAAACCTTCGGGCTGCTCTATGTACACCTCCTCCTCAATGACTCCGTTGAGGAACACAGTCTTCACATCCATCTGATGAATGTGCCACCCCATCTGCGCTGAGAGAGCTAGGATCGTCCGTATGGAAGAATACCTTGCGACAAGTGCAAAGGTCTCCTCATAATCGATCCCCTCTATCTGTGAGAAGCCTCGGGCAACAAATCTTGCCTTGTACTTCTCCACACTCCCGTCAGCCGCCTACTTCACTTTGTAGATCCATCTTGAACCCACCACTGATTTCCCCTCCGGCCTTGGGACAATCTCCCATGCACTGTTTCTGACAATCGAATCATACTCTTCCACCATGGCATCTACCCATGTGGGGTCCTCCACAGCTTCCTCGAAAGAGGATGGCTCTGTCATGATACACTTTCTCACAAGAGCCATGTATCCGGTATACCGGTCAGGTGATTGTCTCTGTCTGCGCTGTAATGTAGGTGCTCCTACAACCTTCTCTGCATCTTGAGCCAGTCGCTCAACTTCTATAGTGTGCTTCCGCCCTCTGATGGTTGGCGTTGCATGAGTGGTCTCTTCCACTCCATGAACCTCCTCTTGTGGCTGATCCACATCCTGAGGCTCATCCTTAGGAATTAATAGCTCCTCATCTGCATGCAAGTGTGGCTCCCTCTCAAGCGAACACTTCATGGCTTTCTCCTCCTGAAATTTGATATCCCGTCGCACAACAGTCTTGCGACTGTCTAGAAAATACACACGATAGTTGTGGGGCGTATCAATGTACCCCACAAATATCCCAACCTCCGCGGTTGGCTCCAGCTTCTTCCTGGTATCCTTCGTCACATGAATGTAAACAGGTGAACCAAAAATCCTCAAATGGGAAATATCAGGCCTCTTACCAGAAAACGCCTCCTCGGGTGTACTCATGCCAAGTATCCTGTGAGGACAACGGTTCTGCACATATACTGCAGTTTTGCATGCCTCCGCCCACAAGTGAATGGGTAGGCCCTGATCATGCAACATCGCCCGTGCAGCACCCACGATCGTTCTGTTCTTTCGCTCAGCAACCCCGTTCTACTGTGGGTTATGAGGTGCTATGAGCTCTCTTCGAATCCCTTCTGTGCTGCAAAAGTCTTTGAATTCGCCAGAGATGAATTCACCACCATTGTCACTCCTTAGAGCCTTCACCTGCTTCCCCGATTCTTTCTCAACCAGCGCCTTGAACTCAGAACTTTGAGTATGTCTTGCTCTTCTTCTGCATGAAGAAGATCCAGCACTTCCGAGAAAAATCATCAACAAAGATCACATAGTACCTGTGCTTTGCTGTCGAAGCTACTGAGAAAGGTCCACACACGTCTGTGTGAATTATCTCAAGGATCGTCGTGGTGCGACTATCCTTCTCGTGAAAGGTGGCTTTCACAAATTTTCCCAAGGTACACCCCTTGCACTGATATGAATGCACAAGAGTGCCTTTAGGAAGCCCAGTAGAAATCTGTTGTAGTATCTTCAAAGCTCCATGGTTAAGGTGGCCCAATCTCCGGTGCCACAACTCGCCATCATCCCGACTCACCACTCCTTCTGACTTGCCTACCATTGCTGCATAGCCATCTACCTGCAATTGATAAAGGTTCTTAACTCGAACCCCTATCCTCCGGGTCTCACCAATTGCCTTACTGCACAGGAAAGCCTTTCCCTCGCTAAAGACAACATCATATCCCTTGTCTTCTAACATCGCCACAGAGATAAGATTCTTCTTCAATCCTGGAACATGCATCACTTCCTTCAAACGAAGGGTTTACCGAGACTCCCTCTCAAAGGAAATGGTACCGATACCGGTCGCAACGTATCTTGTCATCGCCCATCTTGATGTGCACTCCCAAGATCTTTCTTATCCCGGATCGGTAAACAAATCTCGATCTTTGTCATGTGAAAAGGCACCCCTTTGTCCGAAACCACAACGATCCCATACACTTGACACCAAGCATGCGATCGGCGAAAAATCTAGCTCAAGCTACGAGGCTAAGGCCTGCGAGCACGGATCCGGCGGCTTTGCTTATTTTTCTTCTTGCGGACAATTTGTGGCATAATGTAAAGGTATTTGGTGGCTTCGATGAAAGCACTTCACCTTGGACATGTCCTGCTTCTTGCCTTTTGCACCGGATTGAGAACCTTTCTTGTTCTTCCCCTTATTTTCTTTGGCAGCCAAAGCGCAATTCTCTTCATCAGAGTTCCTTGATGACGATCCATCCCTGGTACTTCGCCTTATCTCCTCTTGCAGAAGATTCAACCAAAGTCGCTCCCATCCCAGCAATTTCTCCCGACCATTGACAGAGTCCTGATAGGAATGCCAACTCTTCGGAAGCCCAAGGAGAGCCAATCTAACCAAGTCCTCGTCATCTATAGTCACCCCCACACTTCCCAGCTCATCCCTGCATTGGGTGAACTTCGTGAGGTACTTGGGCATACTGTCGCCTTTCTCCATCTTTATGTTTCTGAGTTTATCCTTGAGCGCCAACTTCCTCTAGTCGCTCTTGCTTTGGAATAAATTTGTCAAGGCTTTCCACATCAAGAATGGAGAAGCCTTACCATGAAGGTTGGACACTATGTGATCCTTCACGCCCTCCAATAGAATCCTTCGACACTTTGCTATCTTCTTTTGCCATGCGTCAAGTACGGCAGCATCAGTAGAAGTAGGCTTTGGAATTTTTGCATCTATGAACTCCTTCAACCCATTGTCATCTAACACCGCCTCCATCCTGTCCTTCCATGCAATATAATTCGAGCTGCCCTCAAGGGCATACTCCAATCGCAATCTGTTGAAAGACATCTCAACTTCGACACCAAGAAAACACTGCTGCAAATTCGAATTTCACCAGCTCAAAACTCAACCGCTTCAATGTTCTGCAATTGCTCCAATGATCAATATCCCTCTAATACCATGTAGAAATTTGAATAATAGATAACTTATTCACTGAGATTATCCTGATCACACACTATTTGAGCTTCATGCATAATACATAACCTCTTCTACTATTGATCATCAATTTGCGGAATTATAAACAATCGCATGCGCACATTAAAACCACATAATCAATCACACATATAAACATAGTATGTAATGGGAAAGCTTAAAGCTGAAAACCTCCAACTATCTGTATATTATAATGATAGAGTTCATGTAACAATACATAGCACAAAGCTCCTCACAAGCTCTCAGCACTATCTCACATGCTACACGCTACACAAGCTCAGATCAAGCAAGTCACATGCTCAAATCTCCCCCACCTGTTAGCCAGCCTCTACTGCGCAATCCAATATGGATAATCATCGGATCAAGGTTCAAATCCCACCAAGATGTACTGCGCAATCCTCATTGGCTTCTCCATCAATGTGTGTGCAAATCTCATGCACCAGTATAGTCACAACTGATAGTCAACCTGCTCTTTCACCTACCTCCATCACTGATCTCCACTGAAACTGTCCATGCACTGAAGTTAACTGGTGTGTTCATTAGTTGATTTATGAGTTAATAATTAGTGAATTAATTAATAATTAATTCACACCACTCATCACTAGTGTATTAATCAGTTAGACTAAATACAACTAGTTCAACTAAGTCAAACTGAACATAACTCCATCAACTCCTCAATCAACTCCACCAAACTCACTTACATGAGTTCTAACTGAAGTCATCATGCAATAGCTCCACTTAGACCCTAGGAATAGCGTAATTCCTTCTGTCAGCTGCATGTGCCACATCCAGGCATCAAACTGAAGTGCTCCAAGAGGATAAGATAATGTTTATAGTTCAAATATTATTAAGAGCTAATAATATTCGACATATCTATTTTTAGACTGGCAATCTAAAAATAGATTCCGCCCAGTATGTCTAAAAATAGAAGTCCATCTATTTTTCCAACTTGACCATCCCTCCACAAATAGCATCCTGCAACTCATAAAATCATGATCGACATTTCTAAAAATAGACATAGTCTAAAAATAGACTTTGCGCCAAAAATACCCTGCGGGCCCACTTAGTGAAGGCGACTTCTTTCCACTAAGCTCTGTCATCTTGTTGCAATCTTAACAGTGCCCCTGGCAGGCTCCACGCTGCCACTGCGTAGTCCTTACACAGTTCCCGCGTCACCCTCTCTAGGCATTGCGTCACCCCAGCTATGGATCAATCTGACTCTCGGAGTCTCAGATCGCAGCTTCTCAGTCTCATACCCCGACTTTGGGCTTCTGGAACTGATTCAACATTAAAATCTCGTAACCCCTCTCAGCCATTGCGTAGCCTCTGCGTGGCTTTGCGTTGGCTCTGCGCTAGATATGCTAGATGTCTCTCTGCCTCTCTCTGTTGATGATTCTCCGGTTGAGAAAATCACTCTCTTCGGAAGCTACTCTGCCCCTCTCTGTGCTGGAATCACTTAGATTTGATCTTCGTCCGAGCACTTGCTCCGTCAGAAGAATTCGATCGCTTGATTCACTCTGTGTGTATTTCCAAATGACGCTCAAGCCTTCCTTTATAGTCTTCTCATTTATAAATCAATGACCAAGATTAGATCTTTAATCAACGACTAAGATTATAACATGACTTGATCTTCGCTTTCTAGATCATTCTTACTCTTTTTATTAATACCCTTTAATTATTTAATTTCCCTAAGTTTAGACTTAGTGTCCCCATTAAAATAAATAATTTTTATAATAAAACATAATCCGAGTGGATATTTCACAAACGGTTTCTCGGTTCTTCGGAATACCAGTGCCTAAGCCTCTCCACAAATTTTGAGACTTAGAGCACTTCCGATGCTACCAAAAATCTATGCTTCAGCCTTAGCTTAGTTACAATGAATAATGACCCCAAGTTGTGATGTGATGATCAAAATAAGCTCCTGGACCACCCCAGCCACCTCTTTTACTCACTGCGAAACATAGTAGAATTTGTATTTTTCAATCATAAGCATGATACAATTTAGAGTTTTGATTTTCAGGCAAATGTGAAGTAGATAAATGATACATGTAAATAGGTTACTTATTGGATGAATTATGCAAGATAGAGTAGCTTTACTTCTGCAAGTAGATTAGCCCTTTCTCTTTCATGTAATGTTAATTAGCATCTACAAGTTGAATGAATGGCATTTTCACTTTCATAGTTAGAATCAGTTTTCAATTGTGCTTTCATCAACAATATTTTGCTATAGCTAAGTTGGAGGAATGGTCTCTGAACACCTTGATCTAATGTCATGACTAAGGGTGGCATGAGTAGAATCTAACCTACCGTCCATATAACACTTTCACCTCTAAGTTTGTACGAACACCGGGTTGATAATTTGAGTTGAGGAGCCCTTGGGAGTTGCAACACTCTTGGTGCAATACTAGGGCTCACCAATGACGTTTCCTCCATAGGTAGGAGTGGCTAAAGGACAACTCTATTAGGTGTTTCCAACCCCTAAGGGGAAGTAACATTTCCTCGGTCCACCATTCAATTGATTAGTGGTAGTGAATAATAATTATGGTATGGAGGGGAGTGTTGATTTTTGTGTAGCTTTGGAGGTAATCCAAGCCCTGGTGATCGAGGGTTGGAGGTCAAAGTGCCACAAATTGGCTTGTGGGCTTGAGATCCCAGCTTGGGGTTTTGCACCTGTTGGGGTTCCCATGTTTTGGCCAGATTGGCAAGACCAAAAGATGAGACAACATCATAACCACTTTGGGATCCTAGGATCTAGCCCTCCTGGATCCGGAGAGGGATCTCTCCATAAATACAAAGAATGATATATCTTTGAAAGCTCACATAGAGGTATTAGGCTAGCTATGAAGCGAAAAGGGGGTTTAAAATGATTTGGTTGGTTGGTTGTTGGGTTGGTCGCAGATCATAGACTGAGAAGGTGATGGAAGGAAAGGAGCAGAGTAATAGGACGTTTCGGCAAAAGAGGATAGGTTAGCAACGTGCCATCCATTGGGCTATGGAGTCATGAAAGGAGATTACTTGCAAACAACTAGCCAAGGCTTTCAGAGGGCAAGTCATCTATACTAAAGGATCTTTTAGATAGATGGTGGAGTGAGACATTAAGGATTGAAGGTGAAAGAAGGAAAGCAACCCAATTTCTGTCTGGAGATCAAGTCAGAGGTCATTTAACTCCAAGCCTGCTTTGACATACTCAGAGGCAGCTCTCAATGGAGGAAAAAAGGGCAGCTTGAGATCAGACCAGAGGTCATCTAACTCTAGATCTGCTTCGGCATATTCCAAAGGAAAAACAGAGATAAGTTTAACATAGAACTAGGCCTGAGATCAGAGGAGGACTTTGAACCTTCAATGCTTTGACACTAGTTCAAGGGCTCTTACAAAGGCCAGCTGGTTGTACAAGGATCCTAGTGGACAGGGCTAACTCTAATCCGTAGTATCCCAAATCTTCCAGCTTAAACCCAACAAGAACAGCTAAGCAGCAAACCTCGAATTCACACATCAGCTAACAGTGAATAACAGCTGCTACACTGGTTAAATTACATGAATTTACTCTTAGTTTCACTATCAGCAGAAAACATTAAGCGTAGGGAGAGCAGAAACATAGGGTACCATGCGAGGGAAAATCCTATGCTATATTTCTGATGCGTACTGGAAGACCAATGAACATCATGAATAATGTAAATAAACGATGCAAAGAGAGAAACATCACCTGTAGCAATAGACCAGGATCCTGTGAAATTGCTTGATAAATTGATATGCAAAACCAGTCACATATACTGAGCTCAATGGCTGTTACAGTCCCAACTTTCTCCTTCCAGCCTACTACATTACAAACTACTCTGCTACTCTCTCCCAAAACTGTTCTAACAGTGAAAAATGAATCCCTACAACTACAACAGCAACAACTGAACAACAACCTTTTACAATTTGTTCTTGGGGATTCTTATAGGATAACAGAATAACAGGAGTAGATGATATTCATTAAATGGATCTTATTAAGACAGAGTGGGGAAGGAGTTCGTGCCCACTCTGCTTAATATCTCTGCATTGTACTCTGTAGACTGTTTCGGAGCCTCTGTCAGGTCGATATTTGACCCCTGATGTTTCTTTGGAGTCCTTTCTGGCTGTAAGGCCCTCTGTTCTGTCTTCTAAAGCAAGTAAGGTGACTGAAAGGTCTTCAGGTCTCCATGCTTCCATAACTGCGGTCCTGACAGTCTTTAAGAAGTTTCTGTCAGAGTAATTAACTGTTTCTGGGCTTGAGGAGGCATGGAGACTGCTGTAGGAAGGTGTACCTCTGGAGAAAACGCGTTCTGCTATTATGTAGCACTGATATGACTTGCTGGTGCGCTCTTTAGTCTCCAAACTGTGTCTTAATCCTTTGAACACGGGATTAGCACATTAAATCTTCAATTACGGGCTTAAATCCCTCAAATCCATCTCTGTTGCTTCACTTGGCCGCTATAATGGCCTCTCTGTGTTCTGAATTGCAGAGGCTGTGATTACGGAGTCAGAGCGAAACTTCCACTCTGTAAAACCTGCAACCATGAAATAAACCAATCATAAAATCCAGGGGCGGCAGAAGCAATGCTGTGGAGGCCTAGAGGAATGGTGGCGCGAGTGTGGAAACAATGGCTGTAGTGGAAGAATGATTAAAAATAGGTGGAGAAATGATGTTTAGTGTAAACACCAAAGATTAATGCTTGGGAAAATTACAAAGGAAATCAATGGGAAACGCATGAAGCGGAGCCTATGATGTGGGACCCGGCATGGGTGGAGGGCGATTAGCTTTGAGCCGTTGGATCTCAGGAGGAGATCAACGGCGGAGGTTAAAAGATGAACCTTTGGGAAGGTCCGATGGAAGAAATATGGAGGAAGACGCGATGCAATATGGGCCGTCGATCTTGGATCAACGGACGATCACGATCAAATCGGCGGGTCGCAATCGGGGGGACGGAGGGTGACACAGTAAGACCTTTGCGATTGCGATTGGAGCGATGTTGCGATTATGTGATGGCTGTTGGATCAGAGTGATAAATCAATGGTGGAGAATCAATCGACAGGAGGGAAGGTTGATGCGATGAGCGGGAGCAATGAGATCCGGACCGTTGGATCCCGAGAGATCAACGGCGGAGAACAGATCGGGGATCGGCAATCGGCAGAGGTCAATTGCGACAGGAATGGGCCTATGATGGTGTGATTACGCGCCAGCCATCCAATCTTAAACCAGATCGACGGCCCACATTCCATCGGAGGGGTGAACGGTGGGGAACGACGGGCGCGATGCGATTAGCGTTGGGCCGTCGTATCCGTACAGATCAATGGCTCAGATTGCGGCGGGCCATTATAACAATATTTCAATCGCATCGAAAGTTTTTTAAGGACCAAAGGAAACTGCTCCCGACCGATCTTCCGATGCGATAAGCGCTGAAGGGCCTAGTACTTGGTCTTGGCGCCTGGGCATATGGGGTAGTGGTTTGAGGGGTGCTGGCTGAAAGGGGCTTAACCTGCATATATGGAAAAAGGGGTATTTTGGCTTAGTTTTAATGTGTTTCAAAGCCAAAAAAGGGAAAGAATAGAAGGAATAAAGGGACTTCAAGCCAAACAAGGGGTGTGTTGCAAGGTTTAAAGGGGAATGAAGACGATTTAGGGGGTTAATGAGGGAGATAGAGGGGAGTAAAAAGGAAGGAAACGAAGGCTTAATGGAGATGGGATAAGAGGAAAAGGAGGCCCTTTGGGAATTCTCTTCACAAACAGAGAGGCTTTATAATGGGAACATCAGAGGGAATTTTATCACAGGACAAAATGCACAAGGAGGCTTCAAGGATGATGTGTTTTCAGAGGAAATGCATTCCTTGAAGGCTCAAAAAACATTTTAGCCCCCTGTTTGCTTGTCAAAAAATTCATAAGGGGCTAACAGTGGCTCCACATGGGGATGGCTTCTTCTTGAAGGAGTGAAGAATTCAAAAAATGATCTTTGGTATAGGCCAGATGCCTGGTACTTGACTCATTGTTTTCTTCTCTTGGATCAGCTGCCACAAATCATGAAGACATTACATCAGCAATAACATTCTCCCAAACAACTACCTACCCAGACTATAGTCCTAACATTTTTTCTTCTGGGTGCATTTGGACTTGCAGACCCTTTACATCATCAATTTTTTACAAACAGGAAAATAAACTTATTCTATTTCTACCCTTATTTCTCCATGAGACCAGATTAAACTGTTGGCCTCATAACTTCTCTACCTAAACTACTATCTGCTAGGATTAAACTGTCTAGCAGATTTCTTCTCTACATTCTAAGACAGAAATTGAAAAACAGTCAAGCCAGGATTAGACTGTCTAGCTTGCTGGATTTTGCAGAAATTTGAAAAACAACTGATTAAATGCTCACAGAATGAGCTTTATTAAGCTTTTCCTACCTACCCTACTCTATCTTGACACATTTATAAGTCTAGCTTACAAACATTGTCTTCCAATGCAACCAGTCCACCAAGTGATCCCATGACTGGTCTTTCCTGCTCAGATCCTTGAGCAGGTTGGATAGGCAGGGCTGCTCCCACTTTTTCTGCCCCTCGTCAGCAGCTTCTGAAAATTTTCTCTCTGTTTGCAACATGCTGCTCAAAAAGACCTTTGATCCTTCTTCAAATGTTTGCAGGAAATGAACATAAGGATCATGAAAAGATACCTGATTATGAATATTTGGCAGGCCAGCTTCAACCAGGATCTCTTCTTCTTCCACTGGACGGAGAAGAAGACTCTCTTGGAGTAGAGTGTCTTCTTCATCTTCTGAACTGGAGGAATCATCGTATATTGTAGCTGTGTCCTCTTCCTTGCTTTCTCCTTCATCCTCTGAAATGAGAGGCTGTTAACTTCCAGTCTCGTGGAAGCTGTCACTGATGTTTTGAGGAAAAGCAGAATTAAGACTCAAAGAACCTTCATCTGCTTCTAATCTTTCGTAGCTTTCTCCATCAGTGTCATAAACAGGTTGACTGGACCATGTCAACCATTCTGGATGTTCAGCAACTCTCTCTTTGTTCATTTCTGTAGGGGAGTTTTCTGGCTCTGCATAATCAAACTCCATAGACGAATGAGCAAGGGTGTCTGTCCTATAGAAGCTTTATGGAGTGGACTGCCGGTCCATCTCTTCTTCCGTCAACGGAGAGTTTTCTCCCTTAGCGTAGACAGAAGAATAACGGTCCACTGTTTCTTGTACCAACTGATCTGGAGGCTGGATATCCTCTTGGGCCTCTTCTGTGGAATCTTCACTTGTGTTGGCAGGGAAATGCCACTCTTCTAGTGGAATCTGTGATGAATTGCTAGCACACGTGGAGGCACAAGACACGGGTAAGCAATCAAGCAGCTCCCGATCACTTTCTTCTATAGGTCTTTGAGAATTGTACATGTTTTTCTCACTTCCTGGGTCTGGAGCTTGTTCTTGCTCTGAAAGGAGCATAGGCTGCTCTGAATAATCATCGCTTGCATTCAGGTTAGCCATGTACATTTCTAGCACTTTACCAAACATGACTGCTATTTCATCTACTTGATCTGCCAAAGCGCCTAGCTTTGCATTTCTGTTCATGTTTGGATCCATGTTTCTGCAAAGAAGGTCACTGCATCTTTTCAACCAGTTCAGAGTCCTCCACCAGTGGAGTCATTTGGTCTTCTAGGAGTTATGGAGTGTGGAGTCGCCAGGTGGATGAATTTGATTGTTTGGAGCAGACTGCTGTCCACCATCAACAATTAAAAGCCAATCTAGGCTAAGTGGTCTTTATCCCTAGTGGAGTCGCCATTATGTTGGGGTTCCCATGTTTTGGCCAGATTGGCAAGACCAAAATATGAGACAACATCATAACCACTTTGGGATCCTAGGATCTAGCCCTCCTGGATCCGGAGAGGGATCTCTCCATAAATACAAAGAATGATATATCTTTGAAAGCTCACATAGAGGTATTAGGCTAGCTATGAAGCGAAAAGGGGGTTTAAAATGATTTGGTTGGTTGGTTGTTGGGTTGGTCGGAGATCATAGACTGAGAAGGTGATGGAAGGAAAGGAGCAGAGTAATAGGACGTTTCGGCAAAAGAGGATAGGTTCGCAACGTGCCATCCATTGGGCTATGGAGTCATGAAAGGAGATTACTTGCAAACAACTAGCCAAGGCTTTCAGAGGGCAAGTCATCTATACTAAAGGATCTTTTAGATATATGGTGGAGTGAGACATTAAGGATTGAAGGTGAAAGAAGGAAAGCAACCCAATTTCTGTCTGGAGATCAGGTCAGAGGTCATTTAACTCCAGGCCTGCTTTGACATACTCGGAGGCAACTCAAAATGGAGGAACAAAGGGCAGCTTGAGATCAGACCAGAGGTCATCTAACTCCAGATCTGCTTCGACATATTCCAAAGGAAAAACAGAGATAAGTTTAACATAGAACTAGGCCTGAGATCAAAGGAGGACTTTGAACCTTCAATGCTTTCACACTAGTTCAAGGGATCTTAGAAAGGCCAACTGGTTGTACAAGGACCCTAGTGGACAGGGCTAACTCTAATCCGCAGTATCCCAAATCTTCCAGCTTAAACCCAACAAGAACAACTAAGCAACAAACCCCGAATTCACACATCAACTAGCAGTGAATAACAGTTGCTACACTGGTTAAATTACATGAATTTAATCTTATTTTCACTATCACCAGAAAACATTAAGGGTAGGGAGAGCAGAAACATAGGGTACCATGCCAGGGCAAATCCTATGCTATATTTCTGATGCATACCAGAAGACCAATGAACAGCATGAATAATGTAAATAAACGATGCAAAGAGAGAAATATCACCCGTAGCAATAGTCCAGGATCTTGTGAAATTTCTTGATAAATTGATATGCAAAACCAGTCACATACACTGAGCTCAATGGCTGTTATAGTCCCAACTTTCTCCTCCCAGCCTACTACATTACAAACTACTCTGTTACTCTATCCCAAAACTGTTCTAACAGTAAAAAATGAATCCCTACAACTACAACAGCAACAACTGAACAACAACCTTTTACAATTTGTTCTTGGGGATTCTTATAGGAGAACAGAATAACAGGAGTAGATGATATTCATTAAATGGATCTTATTAAGACAGAGTGGGGAAAGAGTTCGTGCCCACTCTGCTTAATAACTTTGCATTGTACTCTGTAGACTGTTTCGGAGCCTCTGTCAGGTCGATATTTGACCTCTGATGTTTCTTTGGAGTCCTTTCTGGCTGTAAGGCCCTCTGTTCTGTCTTCTGAAGCAAGTAAGGTGACTGAAAGGTCTTCAGGTTTCCATGCTTCCATAACTGCGGTCCTGACAGTCTTTAAGAAGTTTCTGTCAGAGTAATTAACTGTTTCTGGGCTCGAGGAGGCATGGAGACTGCTGTAGGAAGGTGTACCTCTGGAGAAAACGCGTTATGCTATTATGTAGCGCTGATATGACTTGCTGGTGCGCTCTTTAGTCTTCAAACTGTGCCTTAATCCTTTGAACACGAGATTAGCACATTAAATCTTCAATTACGGGCTTAAATCCATCAAATCCGTCTCTGCTGCTTCACTTGGCCGCTATAATGGCCTCTCTATGTTCTGAATTGCAGAGGCTATGATTACGGAGAAAGAGCGAAAATTCCACTCTGTAAAACCTGCAACGATGAAATAAACCAATCATAAAATCCAGGGTCGGCAGAAGCAATGTTGTGGAGGCCTGGAGGAATGGTGGCGCGAGTGTGGAAACAGTGGCTGTAGTGGAAGAATGATTAAAAACAGGTGGAGAAATGATGTTTAGTGTAAAAACCCAAAGATTAATGCTTGGGCAAATTACAAAGGAAATCAATGGGAAACGCATGAAGCGGAGCCTATGATGTGGGACCCGGCATGGGTGGAGGGCGATTAGCTTTGAGCCGTTGGATCTCAGGAGGAGATCAACGACGAAGGTTAAAAGATGAACCTTTGGGAAGGTCCGATGGAAGAAACATGGAGGAAGACATGATGCAATATGGGTCGTCGATCTCGGATCAACGAACGATCGCAATCAAATCGGCGAGTCGCAATCGAGGGGACGGAGGGTGACACAGTAAGACCTTTGCGATTGCGATTGGAGCGATGTTGCGATTATGCGATGGCCGTTGGATCAAAGTGATAGATCAACGGTGGAGAATCAATCGGCAGGGAGGAAGGTTGATGCGATGAGCGAGAGTGATGAGATCCGGACCGTTGGATCCCGAGAGATCAACGGCGGAGAACGGATCGGGGATCGGCAATCGGCGGAGGTCAATTGCGACGGGAATGGGCCTGCGATGGTGCAATTACGAGCCAGCCGTCCGATCTTAAACCAGATTGACGACCCACATTCCATCGGAGGGGTGAACGGTAGGGAACGACGGGCGCGATGCGATTAGCGCTGGGCCGTCGGATCTATACAGATCAACGACTCAGATTGTGGAGGGCCATTATAACAATATTTCAATCGCATCGAAAGTTTTTTAAGGACCAAAGGAAACTGCTTCCGACCGATCCTCCGATGTGATAAGCGCTGAAGGGCCTAGTACCTGGTCTTGGCACCCGGGCATATGGGGTAGTGGTTTGAGGGGGCCTGGCCGAAAGGGGCTTAACCCGTATATATGGAAAAAGGGGTATTTTGGCTTAGTTTTAATGCGTTTCAAAGCCAAAAAAAGGAAACGATAGAAGGAATAAAGGGACTTCAAGCCAAACAAGGGGTGTGTTGCAAGGTTTAAAGGGGAATGAAGATGATTTAGGGGGTTAATGAGGGAGATAGAGGGGAGTAAAAAGGAAGAAAACAGAGGCTTAATGGAGATGGAATAAGAGGAAAAGGAGGCCCTTTGGGCATTCTCTTCACAAACAGAGAGGCTTTATAATGGGAACATCAGAGGGGATTTTATCAAAGGACAAAATCCACAAGGAGGCTTCAAGGATGATGTGTTTTCAGAGGAAATACATTCCTTGAAGGCTCAAAAAACATTTTAGCCCCCTGTTTGCTTGTCAAAAAATTCATAGGGGGCTAACAGCACCCATCGTTGATTGGGCCAAAACCGTGATGAGAAATTGACATGTAATGGATGAGGATGATAGTGTTCGACGAGACAAATCCAAGGCAACGAGAATCATCAGATTTCGAGTTGTCGTTAAAAAGAAATGAATTTTTGAAGTTGACTAATTAGTTATTGGTTGTCAAGTCATGTAGGCTTGATGTAAATAACTCCAATAGGTGTGTCTATTCCTAATTCGTTGAGCCCCTCATTATGTCTATAACTAGAGGGTGCGAACATGTGTTTTGAGCATCCATTAGTGAGCAATACATCCTCCAAGAGCACTGAAATTGCAAGAGGCCGCAACAAGGAGAAGTTAAGGGACAACGTGAGGGAACTGCCCTAAAACAACGTGGGAGGGTCTACGTTTGGAGGCCGAGTGTTGTAGGTGACAACAAACCTATTTTAGGATTGTTTTTGGGTGAAAACATATTCGTTGATGTTTGTTTCTTAGACAAAGATTGCTGGCTAGTAGGCCGAGAGGCAAGGTACAAAACCGAGCGGTATTAGGCGTTGTTTGGGTTGCTTAAGGGAGGCCAAGACCCACAACTTGCTGTTGTGCTAGGCCGCAAGCCATAGCCAGTAGCTAAGGCTGTTTCAAGGGCTGCGTTGCAGTTAACAAAGCCTCCTTGAGGTAACGTAGATGTGGAGGAACCTTTCCTTGGAGGACTGTAGCCATAGAAGGCTCATCTTGCTGATAACGTGGAGGGTTAAGGGTTGCATATTGTTCCCTAACCATAGTTGTAGTGATAACAAGTGCAAACAACAAGATAACAATGTTTTGTGGAGGAGTGTTGCATCAAGGGTTGACCGTGCTTGGATTGTGATTAGAGCAACCTCTTTGTGGCATGTGGATGATCTTCCGAGGAGGTGGAGGATCTTCCTAGGAGCAGAACCAACAGTGTAGTTTTGGGTCAAAGTGTTGACTACTCCGTGGTTCAGTTTGATGAGCAGCTTGAGGAGGCCTTAGGAGTTGTTTGGAGGAGCCCACGTGGATTGTTGGGAGGCCTACCAAGTAGTTGAGGTGATAGCAAGCACATTAAATCAGAAGGCAAAAGGACAAAAACAAGTTATGTTTCAGATGGAACCATGTATGATGGATTGATGGTGTCCTAGGAGAGGACACACTGAGGTGCCTAGATTTGCGCAATAGCTCCTCTATTACAGAGCAAAGGGTGGATTGGTGAAGTCTGTGGGCAACCATGTGTAAGGGTCTACTAGCTGTGGGGATGCGCTAACTAGGAGCAGATGCTATAGCATGGCCTTGGTCTCTCGTGGATTGTTGGAGGGCAGCGTGAGAGAGGACCAAGTGTGGACGAGATTGGGCACTTATGGTCTGCTGGAGGACATCGTGATAGTGTCTATGTTGGACTCGAAGTGCAACACCTTGATGGACAAAGGTGAATACTAGCTTGGCAGTTGAGGAGCTAATCAACCAGGAGCAGGATTGTGGAGCCCGGGAGTTTTGTGTGGAGAAGGACTTCTACAACAGATGATGGGCATTCCTTCTAGCCCGTGTTCATTATGTTAGATGGACATCTTGCAGTGATAGGTGGCAGCCCTCCGTGCCCTATTTTGGTCTTCATCGTTGCAGCATAGGAAGACCATAGTGGGCTGAAATCCCTGAGTAGCTGAGGAGCAACAGTGGGTAGATTTAGAGTTGTTCACAGGTGGAGCTGTGAACAACTCGATAGGAGTCTCGATGAGTTGTTCCATTGATGGACGAAAGGACAACTAGAGAGCAGATTGGATAACCGAGGTGTAGTGGCCAGATGGACTTGGAGCATTGATAGATGCAGAAGCTACAGATCGGGAGCCGAAGGACTAGGTAGGTACAGGGTACGACCAAGAGGAGCTGATAGAGCATGCTACAGATAGATGGTTAGAGTATCTTGTTTGTATCTTGTACTATTGGATGTATGGGGGCCATTATCCTTGGTAGGAGAACCCTAGATTGTTGTATTATTTGTTATTAATATAACGAAGTTGGGTTGAAAAATTAAAAAGTTGTCTATATTATGTGCATATCTGATTTACTGTTGTTTGTGTTCTGTTGTGCAAAGTAGTTCCGTTGAGATTCTTGGTTTGGTAGTGCCAGATATTTTAAGACTCTATCCTAGACCCAAGGTCGTGGAAATTCAACATGGAATCAAAACGTGTCTGAGCTACTTTGGAAGACAGTGAATAAAAGTGTGCATAACAAAACAAATCAGAGGGAGTTGTGGGTGTCTAGATCATGGATCAGAGGGTTCAGCTGAAGACATGGAGATGTGGTCTTGAAAGGTTACATCTCAAGATGGGTTGGGAGTTTTGGTGGATTGGTGGTGAGCCTGGTGAACAACATTTTGTTGTAGGGCAGATTGTTGATCGTGGACTTCCGTTGATGTGCCATGGATAGTTGGGACAACTCGAGGATTTCTTTGGCATGGAAGAGATCAAGTTGATCAATATAGCTTCATGTGGTGGAGTGCAGGTTGGCAGGCGAGAGTCTCCAATGGATCGTGGTGTTGCATATCCGAGATTGATGGGATTTGCATGAGTGGTATTTGATCCAGGAGGATGAGTGCTTGCAGGACTGAGCTAGTGGAGATTGTGTAGTCTCAGAGGGATTCTAGCCTCAGAAGGAGCAACCCTATGGAGGATCGGAATATTCATGTTCAGATGTGATGAGGCAAAGGCACTACCGAGATTTTCAGATTCATCTACAGGGTATGATGTAGTGATGGATGCTAGATGGGTTAGTGTCATCGTTAGATGATGATGGTTACTTCCTAGTCTTGGAAGTACCTCCTTCGCTAAGAGAGAGTGTTAATTTTTGTGTAGATTGGGAGGTACTCCAAGCCTTGATGATTAAGGGTTGGAGGTCAAAGCGCCACAAATGGGCTTGTGGGCTTGAGATCCAAGCTTGGGGGTTTTGCACCCATCGTGGTTTGGGCCAAAACCGTGATGAGAAATCAACATGTGATGGATGAGGATGATAGTGCTTGGCGAGACGATTCCAACGCAATGAGAATCATCCAATTCCGAGTTGTCGTTAGTGAGAAATGAAATTTTGAAGTTGACTATTTAATTATTGGTTGTCAAGTCATGTAGGCTTGATGTAAATAACTCCAATAGGTGTGTCTCTTCATAATTCGTTCAAGCCACTCATTATGTGTATAAATAGAGGGTGAGAACATGTGTTTTGAGCATCCATTAGTGAGCAATACCTCATACAAAGAGCTCTGAAATTGCAAGAGGCTGCAGAAAGGAGAATTCAAGGGACAACATGAGGGAATTTGCCCTAAAACAGCATGGGAGGGTCTGTGTTTGGAGGCCGAGTGCTGTAGGTGACAATGGACCTTTTTTAGGATTGTTTGCGGTTGAAAACAGATTTGTTGAGGGTTGTTTCTTAGGTAGAGATTGCTGGCTAGTAGTTCGAGGAGCCTAGTTACAAAACCGAGTTGTGTTAAGGGTTGTTTGGGTTGTTTAAGGGAGGCCGAGACCCACAATTTGTTGTTGTGCTAAGTCGCAGGCCATAGCCAACAACTAAGGCTGTTTTAAGGGTTGCGTTGGGGTTAACAAAGCCTCCTTGAGGCAGTGTGGATGTGGAGGAGCCTTTCCTTGGAGGACTGTAGCCATAGAGGGCTCATCTTGTTGACAACGTGGAGGGTTAAGGATTGCATATTGTGCCCTAACCAGAGTTGCAGTGACAACAATTGCAAATAGAAAGACAACAATGTTTTTTTGGAGTGTTGGGTCAAGGGTTTACCATGCTTGGATTGTGATTAGAGTAGCCTCTTGGTGCCATGTGGATGATCTTCCGAGGAGGTGAAGGATCTTCCTAGGAGCAGAACCAACAATGTAGTTTTGGGTCAAAGTGTTGACTATTGCATGGATCAGTTTGATAAGCAGCTTGAGGAGGCCTTAGGAGTTGTTTGGAGCAGCCCACGTGGATTGTTGGATGGCCTACCAAGCAACCAAGCTGATAGCAGGCACATTAGATCCGAAGGCAAAAGGACAACAACAAGGTATGTTGCAGATGGACCCATGTATGATGGATTGATGGTGTCTTAGGTGTGGACACATTGAAGTGCCCAGATTTGCGCAATAGCTCCTCTATTGAAGAGAAACGGGAATGTTGGTGAAGTCTGTGGGCAGCCATGTGTAAGGGTCTCCCAGGTGTGGGGATGCCCTAACTAGGAGCAGATGCTACAACGTGGACTTGGTCTCTCGTAGATTGTTGGAGGGTAGCTTGAGAGAGGACCAAGTGTGGACGAGATTGGGAATTTATGGTATGTTGGAGGACAACGTGATATTGTCCATGTTGGAGTCGAAGTGGAACACCTTGATGGACAAAGGTGACTATAAGCCTGGCAGTTGAGGTGCTCAAGGGTTTGATCAACCAAGATCAGGATTGTGGAGCCCGAGTCTTGTGTGTGGAGAAGGATTTCTACAACATGTGATGGGTAGTCCTCCTAGCCCGTGTTCATTGTGGGAGATGGATATCTTGTAGTGATAGGTGGCAGCCATTCGTGCCCTATGTTGGTCTTCATTGTTGCAACACAAGAAGACCATAGTGGGTTGAAGTCCCTAAGTAGCTGAGTAGAAGCAATGGGCAGATTGAGAGTTTCTCACAAGTGGAGTTGTGAACAACTCGAAAGGAGTCTCTATGTGTTATGCATTTGATGGACGAAGGGACAATTAGAGAGAAGATTGGATAGATGAGGTTGAGTGGCTAGATGGACTTGGTGCATTGATAGAGGCAAAAGTTGCAGATCGGGAGCCGAAGGACTAGGAAGGTACAGGGTACGACTGAGAGGTGCTGATAGAGCATGCTACAGCCAAATGTTCAGAGTATATTGTTTGTATCTTGTACTAGTGAATGTATGAGGGCCTTTATCCCTGGTACAATAGCCCTAGAATGTTGTATTATATGTTGTTAATATAACGAAGTTGGGTTGAAAAATTAAAAAGTTGTTTATATTCTGTGCATATGTGATTTACTGTTGTTTATATTCCACTTTGCAAAGTAGTTCTATTGAGATTCTTGGTTTGGTAGCGTCAGAGATTTTAATACTATCCTAGACCCAAGGTCGTGGATATTCAACAGGGAGAAGACTTCATGGCCAAGTGGCATGGTCAAAGGGACTAGCCTGATGGGGATTCACATCCTGAGTGTATGAGGAAAAAATTGTGGATACATGAGTTGCCAACTTGGCCTTTGTTTTTCCACCTCTCTTATGCACCTTTTCCTTTTGCTTTATTTTTTCTTTGTATTATTGCTTGTAGCTCAAAGGTTAGAGCTTGCTTTGAATGATCTATAACAATTGTATTACCCCTTAAGGATAAGCCCTTTCATTTCTCATCGGGGTTGGGACATGCAAGGGTTCCTTTATGATGTGATAGAGCCACATGTGCTCAAGAACCGGGTGACGACCATAATGATTGAGGTAGATATAATGCTAGGATTTTTCCCACATGCTAATGTGTATGTCTCGACTGTTGAAATTTGGTACCGGAGGACAGGTGGTTCCCTAAGGCTTTGATCTTTGGCCTAGGGAAAAGTGTCCAAAAGAATTTAATTTTTCTCCTAAAGTAACTTTATAAATTTTTATAAAGTTAAATCTAATTTAAAAGTGACTTAAGTGATAAAGTTACTAAAGTGACTTTATAAAGTTATAAAGTCAAGTCTAATTTTAAAGTGACTTTAATAAAGTCAATATAAAATTAGAAAGGGAAAAAGTGACTTTGGAAATAAAAGACTAAGTGGGTCTTTATTAAAGTGGGGTGAATTAAAAAATAGAAAGTGAGATTTAAATGAGCATTTAATCTCAGCCCTAGATCTCAATCTATCTCAGCCATTGGATTTAGGGATTCCCCAAAAGTCACTTAGGGTTAGGTTAAAGGAGGAAAAGGAGGAAAAGGTCATTCATTCTTTCATGAGCAGATTGAGAGAGGAGGAGAGGGAGCTGAAGAGTGATTTCTGAGCAGAGGGAGAGCAGCAAGGCAACACAGCAAGTCCGTACAGCAAGAGAGCACACTTCCCAAGGCTGGAAAATCCGTACAGCAGAGTTTATTGGCACATTAACCAAGGCAGAAAGTCCGTACAGCATTTGCACGGTTTTCGAGAGCTGGAACAGCAGCAAGGAGCACGATTTTCAAGGCAGAATTTTTTGGGCACGAAAATCGAGAAAGGGGGCTGTTGTCCCATCCGTACGGAATCCGTACAGTCCGTACGGTCATTCCTGGCACGTTTTTCGAGGCAGCTAAGACAACATTTAATGCTGTAATTTCTCTGAAATATTTCTGTTTGCTGTTTGGCACATTTTTCGAGGTGGAGGGTGGCACGAAAGTCAAGATAAGTGATTTTTGTGTTTGCTGTAATTTTCTGTGTATTACTGCTCACTGTAAAAGCATTTTTCAGAAATAAATGAGAAGCTTCCAGACTGGTTTTCCCCAAGAGTTGTAGGGGGTTTTTCCAGGGTCACCTTGACCAAAAATACTGAGTTATGATGTGTTGAATGACTGTTTGTTACTGTTGTTATTTTATTTCTGCATTTACAGCATTCTGAAAAATTTCCAGAATTTGTGTTTTCAGCAAAATTTATTTTTCCAGTTGTTGAATGTATGGTTATGGGAAAGGGCATTTAACTATTTTTGGAGTAATAAGGTGAAAACTGAAAACCGGGGTGGGAAACTGAATTTTCTACATCGACCATCTTTTGCATTTTGATATTTTATTTTATTTTATTTTGTGGCCATGATATACTTTTTCTTTTTCTTTTAGCTACATCAACCTCGTAGGGAAAAGTTTTGGGCCCTACCCAGGTATGAGGATGTATGGGTTCCAAATCACAAAGAACCAATGGCCAATTGAACTTGAAGAATGGATGTTAGATAAGGACTTATAATGTATGATGGAAAGTGGTGTATGGAATAAGGATAGATGGAATTGCACTATCTCAATTAGGGCTTCCTGAATAGTGCTGCTCCTATACCCTTTGGGCCATTAGAGGAGGTACCACTGGATTAGGATCCAAGAATAACCCCCCATTTAAGGTGAGAGAATGATATCACAGCCAAAACCCATCCTTCCGGTTCACCCCATAATACATATCAAATTCACAAATACAAACAAGCGTAATCACCCGATTGCAAAATGAATAAAGTACTTTTTGCTCAGAAGCCCACCTTCATCCTTGTGCTCTTGCTGGATGGGTGAGAAGCATATGACTGATGTAGGTGGCAGAGATATAATGGGAAGTTATTGGCTAGTGGTGTTTATCAAGGGCTACATGGTTGGTTGGTTTGATGTCAAGAATAGGAGAAAAATTTTCTCCTATGGA
The DNA here is from genome assembly GCA_034641835.2 of Pinus albicaulis. Classification (NCBI taxonomy): domain Eukaryota; kingdom Viridiplantae; phylum Streptophyta; class Pinopsida; order Pinales; family Pinaceae; genus Pinus; species Pinus albicaulis. The sequence continues at coordinate 516,695,145 of CM076575.1, read as the reverse complement.
GTTACCCATTTTGGTGGGTAACATCTGGCTCCAACTTGGGGACCTGAGCTCATAGTAGAGTGCATGATCCATATGCTCGAATGGGGATTTTATTAGAACTCCAACAATCTTGCACATTGTAATAAACTTGTTTGGGAGCATGTTCACTGAGCGTAGGGTATCACCCATGTTTTATATGAATATATAAATCCATACAAAATGCAATATAATCTACATGAAACATGATACCAATGATATTAGAATGCTCACACAATATGCAATGCAACTACAATACTATGCAATGCTAGCATACAATGCATGACCTAAGTATATTCATATAACCAATGTAACTAGCGTATCATTAGATCAACATAACATCTCTTGTTCCTATGAGTCATTATGAGATAGAACAAGAAAATATCACAATCACCTTTGCAAGATTGACATGTTGAATCACAAGGGTGGGAGGTGAGAAAATAGGATGACCATGTATTATGTGAAAGAGTCATTGTTGAAGAGGGAAAAGAGGAATCCAACTTGCACCATTGGATCCTTTCTCACAGTCTGAGTATGGAGTAATGAATGATCAACCTCAGGAACTTTTGTTCAAGGGCTATTTTAGGCAAACAAATTCATTGATATTCTTTTAATCATGCCAAAAATCGCAGGAGGAGATGTCTGACACATCAACATCATGGGAAGATCAAGGCAAGACAAGGTCATTGTTAACATCATTATCAGTATTATAGAATGGATCCTTGTCACAATGATGAATGCTCATGCCCCACTTCCCTTCATCTATGTGCAAAAAATCACTAATATTAATCTCATGCGGATCCCAAGGAGCCGTCACCTTGATTCTTGCACAATAATCACATGGGGAGTCGCCAGGGTGAATTCAAAATGCCTAGAGAGATGCTTGCTTCACCCTACAAGCATTGAATTTTGAAGGTCTATGAAGAACAAGGGCTTCGTTCTTTCAATGGAATCGCTAGAATAGGATCAATCTTGTCGTTAGAGATATTCTCTTCAAAGGGATGAAGTTAGAACTTCAAATTACCGGGATGAAACACATGCCTCGTCCCCGACAATGGCGCCAAAAATGTTTCCGCAAAATCTAGCAGGGGTTGTGGAGGGGCAACCTACAAGGCAAGAACTAGACCAAGTGACAATAATAAGGTAGTAGCCCACTGTCACCACAACTACTACCCCTCGTTCCTTGTAAAATTCCACCTAAGAACACTGGCAATTTTTCTTTAAAATTTTCTGAGTTGGAATAAATTTTTCAGTGAGACCTTTCTTCAAACAGTTTGTTGGTTATGTGTTGTAGGTGCATTTTTCTCCATATAATTGACACAGAAATGAATGATTTTCTTCAAGCAGCCATATAATATGAAATAAACTGTTTTATGATAGATACACCACTGATATACACCAAATAACAATCAGATTGAACACCTTTCTTTCGTAAAATATCCCAGAAATTATGACAACGGTGAGAACATTAACACAGTCATATGAGCAAGGTAGACCTTTCTTCAAACAGTTTGTTGGTTATGTGTTGTAGGTGCATTATTCTCCATATAATTGACACATAACTGAATGATTTTCTTCAAGGAGCCATATAATATTAAATAAACTCTTTTATGATAGATACACCACTGATATACACCAAATAATAATCAGATTGAACACCCTTCTTTCGTTAAAATATCCCAGAAATTATGACAATGGTGAGAACATCAACACACAGTCATATGAGCAAGGTTACAAAGTATGGGAAAATCAGATCTGAACCGGGTAATGACTTCAAGATGATAGTTCTCAGTGAAATACTTGGATCTGGAATGATACAAGAGACTCTAGAGCTCCTTGATGAAATCGAACCAGTGAGCCTCTTGCAGCAATGAAAGCTTCAACGTTTCCTCCTTTAAAGCAACGGTAAAGCATCTCCTTAAGGCTACATGCAGATCTGAAATGTATGATTGAGGGACTGATATTGTGCACGAGGGGATACTTCTGAGTTCTACATCCCAACCAAACTTGGTAACTCTTTAAAATCTTGGAAAATTTCAATCTATCACAGCAACTAGAAATTATTCTCCTAATTGTTAATTTATTTAACAATTTATTTGCAGTTTGCTACGACAAATATCAAATAAGTCACACCGTGATATTCACAAATAAAATGCGGAATAAAATAACGCTGGAAATTGAGAACGTCTAGCACACACACACATAAAAATGACACTGTTATTTTTGGACAAATGTCCCTGAAAAACCCAACTTGGGAAAACCAGTGCAACAGCTAAGGGTTTATTATTAAGAAGCAGTGAGAAATTCTGAGCACAATAATTTGTATGCCAAAATTACGCTATCTTGCAAAGAAAATGTGAATATTTCTAAATCTTACAAATAGAAATCTTGCTGCAGTTAACTGATTTGCATTACCTACTTGTATTTTCCATTTACCAAGTTATTTTTTGAATACTTCAGTAAAATATTAACGCAAATACTAAGCAACCTACACCAATATACAGATCAAGAACTGAAAAATAAATGAATCAATCTCACAAAGGACACACTTATTTTTGGACTAACGTCCTCGGAAAAACCCAATGCAGGAAAACTGTTGCAGCAAACATGAGGGTTTTATTAAGCAGATTTTTGAATACAATCTAGGGTGCCAAATCCGGCTCACCCAACAAAGAAAATCCCGGAAAAAGTACCTCTATCCGGAGACAAATATATTGGCTGATCCAGCAATTGAATGAAGAAACCCCACAGGTGACTGCGCTGTCCCCAGTGTTGCGCAATGATGTTTGCAGCAAGCTCTGCGTTGAGACTACATCACCTCCTCTAGGAGCTGCATCACCCTCCTCGTGAGCCTTCTCAGCTCAGAAATCGATCTGCTGAATTTCTTCCCGATCTGCCCCACAGAAACCGCAGTGCTGCCTCTCCAGTCACTGCGTCACCCTTTTGGGCCTGTGTCACCCTCTCTGGTGTTGTGCTCTCTCCTGGTGCTGCTCTGCCTCTCTGTAATTGTATTCTCGGCCTTGGATTGAAGTCCCACTGCCGAACTACCCCTCTTTGCACTACAAGCTCACTCTGAAATTCTGAGCAAACCACGCCCCAAAATTTCAACTTTGCTCAAGTGCTGCTCTCCGTATGTGTGTTCTTCAACTGACACTCAAGACTTCCTTTATACTTTTCTTATTGATGAATCAATGACCGTGATATAATCCTTAATCAATGGCTAAGATTAATTTACACTTGATCCTCGTCACTTAGAAGCGTCTCACCCACATGTTAAATTAATTCACTTTAATTATTTTAATTCCCTAAGTTTTAACTTAGGCTCCATTAATAATAATTAATTATTTGAATAACTCTCACTCTGGGTGAAATTTATCTAAACAATTTCTGGGTCTTGGAGATCTCATGTGTTCTAGCCTTTCCACAAAATTTCGGAGCTAGAACACATCCGATGCTACCCAAAAATCAACACTCCCTCTTAGCAAGCAATGTGCTCTAGCAATACATCTCACCAGAAGCATCACTTTGATCCACGACATCGGTCCTCTGCACTGTTTATGCTCGACTCACTGCCCCTCATGCACTGTGTTGCTGCAATCTGTACTACTGCCCATGATTCTGCCACTGTCACTGTTGCATCTGTAATGCAACTCCCTCTCAATATGATGCATCATGCTGCCCATAACACTGCCACTGCTAACTGTTGCACTGCAACTCAGCTGCTGAGAGCTAAGCAACTAAGAAACATCCCAAATCCTGACATATTGTTTAGTCCAGATGCACCTCGATGCTGAAGCTCCCTCACATCCCAAATCCTGACATATTGTTTAGTCCAGATGCACCTCGATGCTGAAGCTCCCTCTGCTGCTACTCTGCGCTGATGTTGCTCTGCACTGCTGCTGCTACATTGCTGTTACATCTGCTCTACGCTGCTTCAAACTTTGGTGCCCTAGCTCTTCCACTGTCGCTCCATCATCCCTCGCACCGACTGACTCCCGTCATTTTGCTGCTATCATTAAGAGCTCCCGTAGCTGTATGTGATCCAAGAGTTTGGGCACCTCAAGGATCTTGCCCCTAGGACTTTGTAGTTGATCCACAACTCCAGATCGCCCCACTTCTTGTGTGCATGAGCACTCATGGCACATCCATCATCATCCTCCTCATTAGCCTGAGCTAGAGCAGTTTTCGAGTCAGATTCTTCCTTTTCCTTCTTGAGGGAACTGCGTGGCGAAATGTCCCAGTTCCACACATCTAAACAATCTAACCTTCGAGAGGTCCTTCTTCTTCCTTCTCTGCTACCCGTGCCATCCCTTAGATGTGAGAGCCGCATCTTCCTCTTCCTCCTTCTTGACTTTGATCCCTTTGCTGCTGCTTCCCGCCTTGGTCCACCATCTGATCTCTTCTTGTCGAAGCGCTGCCCACATTTCTTCCCAGCTTGGAAGAGTGGCCCTGCCCAAAAGACCTTGGACAAAAGTCTCCCACTCTTCAGTGACTACATTCGTGGTAGTCCTGATCATAAGTCCACCATCTGGTGTAGCCCCTACGGAAGCTAGCTGATCTCTGATCCCTTGCAATATGATGAGGAAGGGATCGATCTCTTCTCCCTTCTGCATCTGAAACAATCTCAGATGGTTCTCAAGCAACATCTTCCACTGGACGGAAGATCCCTGGTTCCCACATTTCCCTTGATGTGTTCTTCTCAGCAATATGTGGGATCACGTGATCTTTGACTCTGTCCGTGATCATGCGTTTTGCCTTTGCTTGAGCCTCCTCGTACTTCTTGAGAGGATCAACATCAACTGGAACACCAATCGTGTTCAAGGCATGATCCTTGATGCGATATTCATCCAAAACTGCCACGATCCTAGCCTTCTAGATGACAAAGTTGGATGCTCCATCCAACCTTTCATGATCTCTCAGTCCATCTTTGCTCAACTAAGTGTCGAACAGGTTCCTTTCTCCCTCTTCCGCTACTGCCCCAACAAAACTCGTATTTGGATTTCTTTGGCACTAGAAATCCTCTAAGGAACAAGCTCCCTCATAAATTTGATTTCCTTCACGGAAATCCTTCTACCAACAAGTGTCGAATCACTCTTCTCTGATCTCTCTTTGTTGCTGCTCAACACTAGATCTAGACTTCTCGACAAGAAATATTTTGAGGAACTGATTCCCTCTACTTTGCTTCAGGCCCACTAGACACTGTTTTGCACTAACAAAATCAACGCCCCACCAACAACTCCAGAAAGAAATGGTACTACACCTCCAGCCACGGAAATTCGGAAAATTGAGACTCAACAGCCTCTGCGCTAACCCAACAAGCACTGCGTTGCCTTCTGCAGCTACAACATCACCCTAGCAGGATGACGCAGGCTCTGCGTGAGGCTTTCCAGGTGACTGTGTCACCCTTTCTCTGCCTTTCCGGCGTAGGATTGCGCTATCTCTCGGGACAGTTGCTTTCTTGTTGCAGACTTTCTTCCGTCCTTTCACTGATGGCTTCACTCCTCCTTGATATGTAATTGCTTTGGTACCATGTGAAATTTTTTGAATCTTACAAACAAAAACCCTAATGCAGTTAACTGATTTGCATTACCTACTTGTATTTTCCATTTAACAAGTTATTTTCTGAATACTTCAATAAAATATTAATGCAAATACTAAGAAACCTACACCAATCTACAGATCGAGAACTAAAAAAATAAATGAAGCAATATCACAAAGGACACACTTAGTTTTGGACTAACGTCCCCGAAAACCCAATGCGGGAAAAACGGTGCAATAGAAATGAGGGTTTTATTATTAAGCAGATTTATGAATACAATCCAGGGTGATAAATCCGTCTCACCCAACAGAGAAAATCTCGGCAAAAGTACCTCTATCTGGAGATAGATACACTGGTTGATCCAGTAGTTGAATGAAGAAACCCCGTAGGTGACTGCGCTGTCCCTAGTGCTGCGCAACGATGGCTGCAACAAGCTCTGTGATGAGACTGCGTCAACTCCTCCAAGAGTTGTGTCACGATCCTCTTGAGCCTTCCCGGCTCAAAAATCAATCTGTTGAATTTCTGCCCGATCTGCCCCATAGAAACCCCAATGCTGCGTCACCCTTCTGGCTCTGCGTCACCCTTTTGGGCCTGTGTCACCCTCTCTGGTGCTGCGCTGTCTCTCCTCGTGCTACTCTACCTCTCTGTAATTGTATTCTCGGCCTTGTATTGAAGTCTCGCTGTCAAACTGCACCTCTATGCACTGCAAGCTCACTCTGAAATTCGCATCAAACCACGCCCCAAAATTTCAACTTTGCTCAAGTGTTGCTCTCCATATATGTGTTCACCAACTGACACTCAAGCCTTCCTTTATACTTTTCCTGTTGATGAATCAACAGCCATGATCTAATCCTTAATCAATGGCTAAGATTAAATTAGACTTGATCCTCATCACTTAGAAGCTTCTCACCCACCTGTTAAAGTAATTCACTTTAATTATTTTAATTCCCTAAGTTTTAACTTAGGCTCCATTAAAAATAATTAATTATTTGAATAATTTTACTCCCGGTGGAATTTCTACAAACAAATTTTGGGTCTTGGAGATCTCATGTGTTTTAGCCCCTTCACAAAATTTCGGAGCTAGAAAAAATTCGATGCTAACGAAAAATCAACAAAAAATATTAGCAAAAATACTAGAGGGAAATTACCCTCACTTTAGGCAATTCCGACTCTGGACTGCCTCTGAAAAGCAAGCCATCCAACTGGGTTTGTGCAGGTTCTGCGTCAAGATGATGCTTCCTACCACACGTGTTGCCCGAACTAATTGCTAATCAAGCCGTCCTGCCTACTACTGGCTGGGAAAACGTCTCTCTGGCACTCCGGAACCTCTGCCCGGCCTCCGGAACTGAAAACGTCTTCCCTTGTCGGAAAATCAAACTGCCTTCTAGAGGCTCTACGTTGCCTCTGTGTAGCCTCCTGGAGAAATATCGGCCTCTCTATAAATGCACTCGCTGGATCTGGAAAACATCCTCCAGCCTCACTGTTCCCGCCCTTCACAGTCTTCATATATTACTTCATATAGGATGTACTTCATATATTATTTGAGCTGATTTGTATCTTGGGGAACTGCCACCACATTATTTATATAGGCTTTCAAGTCGTATTCATCTAAAAGGAAGTACATCCTAGCCTTCTAGATGACATAGTTGGAAGCTCCATCCAACTTATCCTGATCTCTAAGCCCTGTTGTGGCTCTGAATATGATCTGGAAACTCCCTCTTTCCTCCGCTTGGTTGTTGCTCTGCTACTCGCACTCCTTCCTGGAATGCGTAGTTCTGCTAACTGCTACTTCCAACTACAACTGGAAAAATCATATTTCTTGACTAGAAACCCTCTGAGAGAAATCTCACTCTGTGTGTGCAATTTCTCTTCCACCTAACATTGGTTTTACTGCAGCAAAACCCTTTGCGTCCAACTAGAAATTTGCTCAGTGAAAATCTGAGCTCCTGTTGCTCCCTGTTGGAACCACTATCCCAGACAATTCGACTTTTCGGTAACCCTACAAGTGAAAATCAAACTTCTGACCTAGCAATTCAGCCTGCCTTTGAAGGAATTGCACAACCTCTAAGAATTTCGGCCTACTGCTCCCTCTAAGCAGCAAAATTCTTTCCTCCACTTTTCAGCTCCATTGCTGATCACTCAAGCACTGATACTATGTGAAAATTTCAATCTATCACAACAACTCGAAATTATTCTCCTAATTGTTAATTTATTTAACAATTTATTTGGATTTTGCTACAACAAATATCAAAAAATTCACACTGTGATTTTCACAAATAATCTGCGAAAGAAAATAACGCTGGAAACTGAGAAAATCTAGCGCGCACACACACACACATAAAAATGACTCCGTTATTTTTGGAAAAATGTCCCTAGAGAAACTCAACTTGGAAAAACTGGTGCAGTAGCTGAGGGTGTTATTATTAAGCAGCAGTGAGAAATTCTGAGTACAATAATCTGGATGCCGAAATTTGGCTATCCTACTGAGAAAATATTGGCAAAAATATTTAGAGGGAAATTACCCTCAGTCCGGGCAATTCCAACACCGGACTGCCACTGAAAAGCAAGTTGTCCAACTGGGCAAGCGCAGGCTCTGCTTCAAGCTGAAGCTGCCTGCTACAAAAACTAATCAAGTCGTCTTGCCTGCTACTAGCTAGGAAACCGTCTCTTCGGCGCTCTGGAACCTTTGCTCGACCTCCGGAACTGAAAACGTTTGCCTTATTCAGCAAATCGAACTGCCTTTTTGAGGCTCTGCGTAGCCTCCTCGAGAAATCTCGAACTCTATGCAAATGCACTTGCTGGATCTGGAAAACTTCCTCTAGCCTTACTGTCCCCGCCCCTCACTGATTTGCTTCAATATTTGGCCCTCTGACAACCACTGCTACTCTCTAGAAATCGATTTGCCAAGGAAATCAAACTACTTAACTGTCCTCTCCAAGAGCCCATCGACTTCTTATAATGTCCTGTTGGGACGGAAACGACCAATATTAAATCTTAATCAAGGGCTAGGATCATCTTGAAGTCGATCTGTGTGAGTTTCTAGACTATTCTCACCTTGATTTAATTAATTCTGATTAATTAACCAATTTTTCTAAGTTTAGACTTAGGAAACATTAAAAAATAGGTTAATAATCTAATTAAGTCATCTATATGTGGAATTTTCAGAAACGATTTTTGGGTTTTAGTGATCTCATGCCTTCTAGCCTCTCCACCAAGTTTCGTCGCTAGAACACATCCGATGCTTCAAAAACTAACAAATCGTACCCTCTCTGGAATGTGTTTTTCCCAGCCAAGCAAGGAAATGCTACGACCCTCCTCTGGTCCCAACTCAACCTTCTTGTAAAGTAATCTCGGTTAGCAGAGAAATGGCAAGTCGTCCCTCTATTTTGATTGCTAATCTATTTCTTCAGGAAAGACTTCGACCCAACTAAGGAAAGAATGACCCACTCCTTCAAAATGAATGGAACTCATGGTACTAAGACCATAACTCATCTATGCGGTTATCCCTCAATTAATCCTCCTTCTTTGATGGCTAGAATGACAGAATGAGAGGAGCTCATTCTTCTTGTTACCATTCAAACTAGCAGGGGTCCTAGGAGGGGTTTCTATAGAGCAGCTACTAGGTCAAGTGGCACAATGGAGCAGTAACCCATTGTCACCTTAGCTAAAGCTCCATGCTCTTTACGGACTTTCACAGATGGGAGGAGTCTCGATATGCAGGAAATCACTAGAATGATGAGGTCAATAACAATGCACAATGTGATTTCCAAAGTCCATTCAAAGGAGAGGCTCATATAATAGGCTGCTTGTTTTAGAAGCAAAAGAAGGGCTCTCTAAGAAAGGATTGAGGGAAGGATGACCTCGGGTTTAGGAATTATTAAAAAATGATGAATGCCTAAGATCAAAACTTCCAAAATCCCTCACTTTTGATTGATGTGTTTATACTAGGGTTCAAATTGAGCCAATGATGGCTCATTCAATGGAAAGATTCAATTAAAGTGTGAGCTTTGGGAGAATTTAGGGTGACTTTCCACGAAAAACCCCTTGATAGAAATACTATAAGAGACCAAGGGTTGAGAGATATACTGTGGTAAATGCTCATCCAATGATCACATATAGTTAAGAGAAAAGGTTTTGAATGATGAACTACAATGTGCAAACCTTCAAGAAATCCCCAAGTCAAAGCAACTTCAAGGGTTCCCTCTTGGTGTGATAGTTAGGGCATCAATTTATTTGAAATTCCACTGTTGGAATTTGTTCAAAACTGGAGGATGCCGAGAGGAGACATAAATGAAGAAACTTGTCTGGACGGAATCCTAAAATTCCTCCTCCCTAAAATTTTGCATCAAGCCCCAAAAAATCTCCTTATCCTTAGGGGATGAAGAAAAGAGGAAGAAAAGAGGTGAAAAAATGGCATTTCCTTAAGTGAATGTGATTACCAAGGATAGAAGACGAGTGCCTAGTCTATTGAGAGAAGGGAGTCAAGAATGAGATTGATTTAGGGCTTTTTTCTATCAAGGAGCCTAATTGTAGTTCACATGCCCTAATAAAGCAGCTACCTAGCTACAACAAGGATTTCTACTTGGACTTGTCAAATAATGGAGTTTTAGGGTTAGGAACATTTGCTTTTCCTTGCCCAATGAATAATGCATGCAATAGATCTAGACTACCAAAGTGATTCAAGATTTTTGCATAATTTAGAGCACAAGCAACATCGTGATGCAATATTCCATACATTAAACATATAATGAAAATTTCGCATAAAAGAGAAACTTACATGGCAAAAAAAATATATCCATCCATCACATTTGCAAGAGAGAATCTCCAAAAGAGAATAGCATTAACCCAAACATCAAAATGCATTAAAGAATTTCTGATTCATCCTTCAATAGCTATAGCGAAATTCTAGAACAAACAATGATCCAAATCCAAGAGATGATGAGTTATAAATGAGGCTTGTATGGGTCTAATTAGCCTAACAAACCCCTAAAAGTGTCTCTAATGTGAAAAATAACACCGTCATTGGTGACAACCCCACCAAATAGCTCCATAACCTAAAAAATATGCCTCTCAGCCTTCAAGAGGGTAGAAATGATAATACAATAGCTAGGAGGATCGTTGAGGAGGCCTAGTGGAGTCTGTTAGGTTCCTATAATACTAGTGTATCCCCTTATTGTTATTGTTAGTATACCCCCTTATTGTTATTGTTGTGCCCATGTAGTCCCCATATTGTTATTATTGTGCCCCATAGAAGCCCACTATTGTTATTGTTGTGCCCTTATACATTTTTATTGTTATGTCGGCTAGGATTATATTGTGACCCATTGAAATCCTATATATAGAAAGGAGGTTTTGTCATTTGAATCATCCAAGAATTGTTCATTTATGTAATGTAAAGGATGTTTCCCCCTCGAAGAGGCTTATTTCTAAGTCGTTGATCTATGTTTTCTTCTATTTTGAGAGCTGGTTTCATAACATTTGGTATCAGAGCTTTGGATTCTAGGGTTTCGTTGCTGCAAACAAGTCATTGTGACATTTTTGCGTTAAATTTTTTTCTAGGAACGTTTAAAAGCTAAAAAAAATCCATTTATCCGAAATCCTGAGGAACTTTGTGTAAAAATTTTAGAGCTTGGTGCGCTATATTTGCGGAGATATGATCTAAGGGAGTTAGGATTTTTGCAGGTTCTAGAATTTCATCTCAAACAGGTGACCGAGGGAAAAGCGTCATAACTTTTGTTTCAGACATCGGATTGGAATTCTGTAAATGTGGCCGAAAGTGCACGAACTGTAGTTTCGTGTGTATCGATTTCAGAGCCGAAGGACGAAACAATCACACGTGGCACACCATACAAGTTCGCTCTACTAAACTAATCCATAATTAGGTCATTATGGGAGATTGGGCATAACTTTGCCTTGAATAATCCAAATCAAGTCTGACTTGTGGCATTGGAAATAGGACTCAGAGGGCTACTCTAGGACCGAAGCTTAGATATTGGGGATCCTAAATTACAGAGATACATTAGTTTCAATATCGAGCTCCTCAAAAGCAAGAAAAAGGTGTGTATAGTTTTTTTAAAATTGAATAACTTTTGCTTGAAAAATCAATTTGAAGTGATTCCAAGGGCACATTCAAGCATAGATATTAGTGTTGGGTTCTATAATGCCATCAGAAAACTCTACTATGACGCATGAAGTGGAAGAATTGCAGTATGATATATCAAAATTATGGTACCAAGTACAACAAATTTCGATCTCACAAAGAGCAACAAATTGACATATATGGTTTAAAAGCAGACATGGAGGCTAAGGTGGATGGTTTGAAGGATAAAATGAAAGCTAATATGGATGATCAAGCAGTGGAAGATCACATCGAGCATCAACAAGAAGTTCTCCAACTCTTAAAGGATAACCTAACTTTGGTGCAGAATCGAATGAAACAATTGGCAGATTAACATCGCAGTGAAAGAAGTTTTGATGTAGGTGACTGGGTATTTTTACAGCTGAAACCATACAAACCAATGTCCCTCATGCAAGCTAAGAAGTATAATAAATTATCGCTAAAGTACTGTGGTCCTTACAAGGTGCTGCAAAATATTGGTACTATGGAATACAAATCGGAGCTATCTGCATCTTCCCGAGTTCACCCAGTTTTCCATGTTTCGTGCTTAAAGAAGGTTATAGGTGACAAAATCCCAGTTCAAACAATATTGCCACAACTTGACGAGGAAGGAAAAATCATATTCGAACCTGAAGCAGTCACAAAAACAAGAACTCGACAACTACGAAATCGATCAATTTCAGAGTATCTCAACAAGTGGAAGAACTTACCCGCTGAAGATTCTTCATGGGAGGATGAAAATTTTATACAGAAGCATGCATAAATAATCAAGCGTTTAGGACAACACTTGTTTGAAGGAGAGGGGCATGTTAGGTTCTTATAATACTAGTGTATCCCTTTATTGTTATTGTTAGTATAGCCCCTTATTGTTATTGTTGTGCCCACGTAGTCCCTGTTGAGAATTTGAAGGGTTGTAGGTTAATACAAATTCTCTTCTTGTTAATCACTTGTGACCTTACTTGTGATACTTATGTCTTCTTCTTCTTTTAGTTTAGTTAATCTTTTATCAAGTCAATTATCAAAATGCACAAGACACAAAAGTTAAGCTCCTAGAGCCAGGGAAAAAACCTCTCCCTCTTGGAGAGGAAAACCCGCAAAGAATTCTTCTTATAGAACTTCAAATGACAAGTACCATGACCCAGACTTAGACCCTTAACCTAGATGTGCTTCCAAGACCTTGATCTTTACTTTGCAGATGCTTGTAGATGAATTGCTTGAACAGTAGGAAGGTAAATCATAGATTTACCTTCCTCACTATTGTTGCCTCTTCTCCTTATGTTGACTGTCTTATCTCCAATAAACTCTTTCTTCAGATCAGCAACCCTGAACTAACACTTTCCTGTACTTGTCCACAAATTAACTTCAATCATCCGTAAACAATTTACTTTCCTATTGTTTAGTCTGCATGACATGCTGTCTCTTTGTTGACTTAAGACTGCATTCCACTTGAGTCCTGCATTGCACTTTGAATTAATGTGCAGACCTGCACTTCGCATAAAAGCTTCAGACTTGTTCTTCGCATAAACTCACATAACTTGTCCTAGCATATATCCGCACTTAGGTTCTTCCTTAATGTTCAAACCATAATCTTGATATCTATCCGCAGTCAATTGTCTGCAATAATTTCTGGGAAGTGTATGTTATAGGTGCATATACGTATGTCTGTATTATATGTATATTGATTTGCATTCCCTTCCAAACATATCTATAAGCTTGGTTTTAGACTTATCTGCATTCCTTTCAGATATATCCGCACTTATGTTTACTTGAACAGATTTTCAATCTTTTTCCTGAGATTTTATCCGTAAATTTCAGAGGTATATATTCTTATCTGTCTTGTGTTCTACGTAACCCAGTGGGGTATTTATAGTTGTCACCGCTTGTGGTTGAGCCGACCAGCATATGAAGAGGTGTGACTGATCTTTAGGCCGACTTGTCCAGCTGATATGAAGCCGACTTCTACAAGGAGTATTCCAGCGAGTTTACAACTGTTTTTCCTAGTAATTTGGAGTTGTCTTCAATGTTGCATAGAGGGCTATAGTGAGCTTATTCCACAAGGTCCTGGAGCATATAGGTAGACTTAACTCAAACCTATTGGACATCAAGAAGAAGTCCATCTACTTAACAAATTATGCTCATGGAACCCTTGAAGCAAATCCAACAATAATATATTTATTTTGACTTCTTCTTTTTCATAATTACATAATTACATGAAGACCGGCCTAGTTACACTTTTCAACAGTCCCCATATTGTTATTATTTTGCCCCATAGAATCCCACTATTGTTATTGTTGTGCCCTTACATTGTTATTGTTATGTTGGCTAGGATTATATTGTGATCCATTGGACTCCTATATATAGAAAGGAGGTTTTGTCATTTGAATCATCCATGAATTGTTCATTTATGTAATGTAAAGGAGGTTGCCCCCTCGAAGAGACTTATTTCTAAGTCGTTGATCTATATTTTCTTCTATTTTGTGAGCTGGTTTCATAACAGAATCCAATGTGTGCCAAGTAAATGACCTGTCGTGCCCCCAAGTGGCTATGGGAGGCACAAAACATCCTCATGGGTCTCCAAATGGATCGAACAATCTTGTATCCCATCTGTAAGGGCTGGAAGAATAATGCAAGCCCTCCCACTATCTCCCATGGTGGGACACATCCTCATCTAGGCCTTAGATTCGCTGCCAAGTGTGTGGTGCAAGAGTGTAGCCGACTAGGCAAGGTGGTCCAAATGCATCATCATCATCAAATAGGTGGAGCACGAGCAAGCAATGGGTGGAATTCAAGGATTCCATGAAGTGGTGATATGTTCTCTGCTATGGCGGAGGCTGATGGCTCTCAACGCTCACCCTACAAATTCCCATATGACCCTCTAGACCGCTTGTACCTCCCCGTATAGGGAGACCAAACCGAAGATATAGACCCACCTGCAATCTTGTATAAGATCCAATGTGTCCCCTCACCTTCCAGTGCAACCAAACATTAGTGCAATTGAGTAAATGATCTTACAAATCATGCATCCAAGTGGACACTTCATAGTGGCATGACCTTCCATAGTGGGCTTTAGATTACAAGTGTCTCCAAGTTCAAGAAGAAGGTTAACTAAGTACCCTATTAGGTGGTTTCAGCCTTTAAGGGGAGTGACAATGTCCATGGTACATCCATCAAATGGCAGGTGGTATGTGAAATAATGATGGAATGGAGTGGGGCGTTAGGGGAAGGCTCCAAGCCACATGCCACAATCCAAGGATAGCTAAAATGGGGGAAGCCCACAATTGGGTATATGAGTGTAGGAGGGATCAATCATGGTACATGAGTTACCCCTACCATTTTTTTTCCACTTATAAATTTTCTTTTGTAATCGCTCAGGGTTGCAGGGGATGAGAGTATATATGTAGGATATAGCAATGAATACGCCCTTTAGGTGTGGCAATTCATCGCCCACTAGGGGCTGGGACAATCATGGGTTCCCTAATGATGAAAGGGTCCAATATGAGGTTCCTTAGGAACCAGAGTGGTGGTCATGATGATATGGGTAGAGCTCATGTATGGATTTTTCCCACGTGTTAAATTTTTATGTCCCAGCTATCTTTTTCATTTTATGGTACATTTCCTGTTGAGAGTGGCCAAATTATGTTTTTTATTTTCCTTTTAGCTGTATCAACCACTGAGGCAATTTTCTAGTCCCAACCCAAGGTGTGGGTAAGGGGAGGGGTAGGCTAACTCATTGTGGACCTAATGGAAAAATGTGGACCCGAATAGGAAATATGGTCAATGGGGTTATAGTGAATAGAGGAGAATGTATATGGTGTCGGGAGTGGGACCACACAACCAAAATCGAGGTTTCCCATGTAGTGCCACCCCTAAGTCTAGTAGCCAATAAAGGAAATCCCACGGGACTAGGATACAAGGCTAACCATCAAATTGGACAAAGGAGAGAAGTCCAAACCAAGCCCACTCTTTTTGCTGAATCTCCCCACTAATCCATGCCCAAAAGTGTCCATGACAAGTAAACAAAAATACCCAATTTCACAATGGAAAGCCATACCTTCAGCGTTGGAAGGTCCACCTTCAAACATAGTTTTAAAAACCGGAACTGGTGACCGGACCAATCCACCTATCAAATCGGGTTTCAAACCGGAACCGGTCAAACCAGGTCTGGTCAGATCTCATTGAACCAGTCTTTAAAAAAATACATGAAATAATTAGTTTTTAATGAAAAAAACTATTTTTAAGATTTAAAACCATGATTCCAAACCAATAGAGATAAAATATGGAAAGTTTACTCGTCTATATACTAGGTAAATGTGAATATATCAAATTGGCACCGAGTGCAATACATATCAACAACCAAATACATAATCGATGAGGCTCTAAATGGCCTCTAAAGTCCAAAAAAAATGTTATAAGCTATGAGGTCACTGATCTACTACAAATATACACATCAGTGATTAGCATGATCACTCCTCATCATGATCAAACTCATCATTGCTACTAGGCAAGGGATCATCAACATGAACTACATAAATAATCTTGTTGAGTGTTTGGGGACTCCTAATACTCCTCTGCAATCTTAGTAGTAGTGGTAGTAGTAGCAAAAGAAATAGAAATAAAAACTACAAATCGTTGATCAACATGATCACTCATGAAACTCATCATTTATTCAATGCTACTAAAAATGGGATCATCAGCAAGAGATACATAAACATCATCTCGCTCAAAGTCCTCAGACTTCGATTGCTCAACTTGATAATATGATAGAAATTGAAAAATTTTAACATGCCTAACTAGTGATTTTGGTTTGAGTGAAGGGTTCATCTCCTCAACTTTATAATGTGGTAGAAAAATCTTAGCATGCCTAGCCAATTATTTTCATTTGAGTGAAGGGTACATTCTTGTTAAGGCCATGCTAGAGGAGTTCAAAAATCAATACCGCCAACATCAACAAAGTTCAAAAATCAATGCCACCAACATCAAAGTTCTTAAAGGGCTTCATGATCTTGATCAAACACCAATCTCATACCCTCATGCATGATATAATCAAATGGAAACATTCCAAACCGCCAAACCATGCAATCTTGAAAACCATTAAGTTTGCTAAATTTTGTGTGAACTCTAAAATTATAGTGTCTCCATATGAAATCCAATGAGGTCGAAAACACTCTCAAACATCTAATGTTAAAAATTTAAGTAACCATTGATTACTAGTGTTGCTAGGGTTGATATCTGTGAGGCAAATGAGAAAGGAGGCATGATGTTCTTAGAGGGGTTGTTTTTGGAGGGAAACAACCCCAAAGTTCCCTCAAAACGACATCAAAACTCACAAAACTGCATTTTGTGTGTTCCATAGCTTTCCTGGCAATATACCAACCGATTTATGAAGGAACCAGTCGGTTTATTGGAAACTAGGCCTATTCCTTCATAAACCAATTGGTTTAATCGGTTTATGGCCAGTCAGACCAAAAAACAGGTGGGCCGCTCAGAAAACTAGGTTTTTCAATGGGTTTGATGGTCAAGGCTAATGAACTGGTCAGTTTGACTGGTTTACGTTTTAGACTGATTGGTTTTGAAAGCTACGCCTTCAAGCATACGATCATGACATATGGATGATGGAGCATATGGATGGCTCAGGTGGCAGATTTAGTGGCACATCGAGCTATTTGGTGGATGCAAGGGCTACTGGTTGCCAGCTGAGAACCATCTAGGAGAAAAATCCCCACCATGGATATCACCCACATGTGGTGGATAACACTTCTAATAGTTGTGACTCAAAAGCATACCTGGGTTTGAATCTTTGGCTCCTTCAAATTTGTCTTCAACTTGAAAGATGTCAAATGAAGAACAATAAATTAGAGATTCAATTGATAACACCTCTTCTAGCTCAGATATCTAGAAATTATTTTTCTTCTTTGAATTCCAACAGTGAAATCTGAGTAATTTCACTCCTTGAAGCGGCTAGAGTGTCTAGCTTGATCACTGAAACTAGCTATGGCAACTAGGGTTTCCAAACCCTAAGCTTCTCCTCAAGAAAACCCTCTAAGAGCTCTTTTCTCCATGTCATATTGTAAATAAACCTTATTGGGATTTATTCGTTAAAGAAGAAATTTATTTTATTGTAAAATAGGTCAATTGGGCCGCCTCCACCAAGTCGGCCTCAAACTGGACAAATCGGTCTAAACTGGGCAGTAGAATCACTGTATAAAGGAAACAACTCGACCTCATTTGTCACTCGAACACAACAAGTTCGATCTGCAATTTCTGGGGCATGAAAAAGTGTGAATTTCAAGGAAGAAGAAGAAGGAGGATAACAAAGGAAAAGGAGGTCTCTCACAAACTTAAGAAGTTGAAATTATCTTTCTTTTTCCCACACGTGTGAAGTTGCTGGAAGGACTGAAATTCTGCAGTTGTTGGGGAAGCCGAAATTCTGAAGCTGGGCCAAAATTCTGGTTGAAGCTGCTTGACAAGAAGAGACTATTGAAGTGTTCTAAACCATATTGGAAGGTTGACTTGGTTGTGGAGGAAAGTCTATCGGTCTTGGGTCTTGGTCTATCTCATTTGAATTACTGAAGGAAGAGTTCTCGACTGGGTTTTTCCCTAGCTATGCACCTATATGTAGTTTCTTTGGTCTTTGTGTTTTGGTTTTGGTAATTGCTTGATGAACTAAGATAAAAGAAGAACATAAGAAAGATAATAATAACTCAAAGAAATCACTAGTTATCAACAAAGAGAAAATCTTTCTGCCTTTCCAATTTTCCAACATATAAGAGGGCCTATAAGCTGCCTATACAAGGTTGGGTCCACTGTTGTGTCCTCTAAAGCGTCTATCTTCCTCCAGTTGGTAATCATAGGCATAGACATGGGTCTACAGTCCTACATTTTGAATCTCTTTAAGATCTCCATAATATATCTTTGTTTCCCAAGGAATATCTCCCCATTTGTCTGCCATGCCTGCAGTCCTAGGAAATAATGCATCAGCCCTAAGTCCTTCATCTTGAACTCTGCTTCCAAGTCCCTCTTGCAGTCCTTTATGAGCCCTAATGGCCTTGTCAGAAAAATATCATCCACATGTAGTACGAGAATGAGTGGCTCACTTCCTACAATCAAATAGTAGAGGTTAGGATTTGCGTCGCTCTTCACGAAGCGCATCTGTTGCAAGTAACTGTTGATCCAACCGTACCATGCTCTGGAAGCTTTCTTGAGTTCGTATAGTGCCCTCTTCAACATGAAAACATGAGTATCCTTCCCATGCATCTCAAATCCTTCTGGCTACTCGATATACATCTCTTTTATTACTCCATTTTAAAAAGTCACCTTAACATCCATCTGGTGAATCTTTTGTCCCATTTGTGTTGCTAGAGAGATAACGACCATGATAGAAGTGTATATGGCCAATGTAGAAAATGTCTCCTCATAGTCTATGCCCTATTTTTGAGCGAAACTCTTGGTCACGAACCTAGCCTTGTACTTATCCAAATATCCATTTGTAGTATTCTTGATCTTTTAGATCCAATGGAAGCCAACTACTTCCCTATTCACCGGTCTAGGCACAACCTCCCAAACATCATTCAACATGATGGAGTTGTTCTCCTCCACCATTGCATTCTGCCAAAGCTGATGTTGTGCAGCCTCTTGATAGTTGGAAGGCTCTTTGTCAGTGACCTCTGTCACCAACGCCTTATACTTGTTTGGCTGCTTGTGCTGTCTGGTGCTCACTCTAGGAGCTCTCATGAATTCCCACGCATCTCTCAATGTCTGAAGCACTTCCCTGTTTCTCCATCCCACTGGTGGGGGGTGCAGCTTCACACTCCTCATCCTGCCCCTGCTGCTCCAACTATTGTGAACTCTCCTCTGCACCTGTACTTGAATTTGTACTTGTCACTATACTCATCCTTGTACGTTGAGATTGAGATCCCTGTTGAACTCTTGGAGCTTCTGCAAGCCCACTCTGATGATCTGCTGGTGACTTGCGAGATCTTTTGAAGGCTTTCTCCTCTGGGAATTTCACAACCCATCTCATGATGATCTTCCTGCTGCTAGGAATATAGATCCTGTATGACTTGGCCATTTCGTTGTATCCAATGAAATACCCTTTCTGCACAATCTGATCCAACTTGGTGCATTTGTCATCTGATGCATGACAATAAGTTATACTGCCAAAGATTCTGAAGTGTCAAACCTCTAGCTTTTGTCTTGTAAAAGCCTCCTCGAGTGTCATCTTCCCCAGCACGTTGTGAAGAACTATGTTTATAATATACACTACTGTATTGCATGCCTCTTCCCAGAGAAACTTAGGCAAATCTTGGTCATACAACATCGCCCTGGTTGCTGCAACTATCATCTTGTTCTTTCATTATATGATCTTATTTTGTTGTGAGTTATATAGACTTTGGAGCTGTCCACTCTCTCCCGATGCCCTCCTTCGCACATAACCTCGTGAAGGCCTTATCTGTGTACTTGCATCCATTGTTTGTACGAAGAACCTTGATATTTCTACCTGTTATGTTCTCCACAAGAGCCTTAAACTCTTGGAAGCGAATAAAGGCTTCGTCTTTTGTCTTCAAGAAATAGATCCAGGTTTTCCTAGAGAAGTAATCGATGAAGGTTGCAAGATATTGATAATCCCTGGGAGATTTTGTAGTCAATAGGGCACATATATCAGATTGTTTCAACTCAAGCACACCCTTGGCTCTACTATCACTCCTTGGGACGTCGCTTTCATAAATTTCCAAAGCATGCATCCTCTGCATACATCATCATGTTCAGTGCTAATTTATAGACCTCAGCAACTTTTGTGCTCCATGGTGTATGTGTCCCATGTTTATATTTTGGGTAGCATCGGATGTGCTCTAGCTCCGAAACTTTGTAGAGGGGCTACAACACATGAGTTCTCCAAGACCTAGAAATTGTTCGGAGAAATTCCACTCGGAGCTTAAGTCATTCAAATAATTAACTATTTTAATGAGGACCCTAAGTCTAACTTAGGGAAATTACATGTGGGTGAGAATGTTCTAAGTGACGTGGATCAAGTCTTTTCTAATCTTAGCCGTCGATTAGCGATTAGATGACAACCGTTGAATTTTCAACGAGAAAAGTATTAAAGGAAGGCTTGCGGTCCGTTGGAGGACACACATATAGTAGCAACACTTGAGCTAAGTCGAAATTCTGGGGCGCAGTTTGCTGAGGATTTTTGAGTGAGCTTGAAGTGTAGTGAGGGGCAGATTGACAGTGGCATTTCAGATCAGAGGCCAAGGATACATTGGTAGAAAGGCAGATCCATACCAGGACAGCGCAGAGACCCAACAAGGGTGATGTAGGCCCAGCCAGAGCAGTGGAGAGGCAGCGTAGGCCCAGCGAAAGTGACGCAGGCCAAGCCAGAGTTGTGCATAGACAACGTATGCTTAGCCAGGGTGATGCAGGGCTAACCTGTGCCGCGCAGAGGCAGATGCAGGGCCGTAAGGCTAATGTAGTGCTGGGAGAGGCAGCGCTGGGGTTGCAGTGGGCCAGAAAGGGCTTGTTTTCAGCAGATGCAGAAGGTGTGAAGCCTCAACTGAATCAACCATATTTTCTGTTTCCGAGTGATAGAGGTACATCTTCCGAGATTTTCTTTGTTTGGGAAAACCATGTCTGGTGTCCTTGAATGTATTCAAAATTCTGCATTATAATAAAACCCTCTAAGAGTTGTTTCACCTATTTTCCCGCATCGGGTTTTTCCGGGAAGATTTGTCTGAAAAATATTGTGTCCTTTGTCACGTGAGCTTTATTCTTCAGTTCTTGATCTATGTGTAGGCTGTAATATCCTGGAAGGGAAATAGACAGCAATACAAGCATACGACAATATGGAAAATGCCAGAAATAGAACATAAATCAAATACACATAAAAATGTCGGGAATGCTAAGCCATTTTATTAATCTGAGAATATAATGAGATACAATGGATAATCAGAATGATAGCACCTATTCTTGCTCAAGGCAAGTGAAGAACTCTCTCAGACAGATAGGAAATGGCTGCCACAAGAAACTGCGTCCCAGCTGCTAGGAAACTGCCGTAAAACTGCTGCTGCTGGAATGGACTGAAACTAGGGGCTGATCCCCTTGCCAGAATGAGCTGAAAATATGCAGATCACCTGTACTCACCATCCCGGGCAAAACCCAGAAACCATATCAAAAATGGTCAGCCTCCGAAAAACACCACAAAAACCCTCCTCAAGGAATTACGTTGCCCCTGCCAGGCTCAGCGCAGATGCCAAATGGTAATAGCTGTAATAGTGCCACAATCTCCTCAGGAAACCTCCTCCTGGCAAAGACTGATCCTCCACACTGGATATCCACTGAACTCCTGCAGAATCCCCGCAACGGAACACCTCCAACTAAAACTGCGTCCTCTCTCCCAAAGACTGCACAGTCACAAGAGAAGCCCAGATCCTCAGCCAAACAACCAACCAAATGTCCCGCTAAAGATTGAAGGAAAAACCTTGCCCGAGCAGGCACTCGAAGTCCCCCGGGGCTAAGGGCGAGATCTCCGACCGGAGACACTCAACGCACTAAACAGTGCTGCAGACAAGCTAAACAGCCAGCGTGCTCAAGAAGACAAAATTCTAGCTCAAATATCATCAACAACAAGAATGCCAAATGAGATGGCTCTCCCACCTTTTATAACACTGGCCCTTCTCCAAAACCCTAACGTGGTCTCCCCCTCCTCCACGTGCTCCTCATCAAACTGCGCAAAAGCTCATAGAGGCTACGTGGGCCCCCTCCTCTGCGTGGTGTTGGACCCCCATGGCTCCCCATAAGTTATAACGTTGTGCTACTAGGGAAACACTTTATTTTATTTAAGTGAGTTAGACCCCTCCTCTCACTTTTTATTTATTAATAAACTATAGTCGGCAAACTATACAAAATCGAATACTCCAATTAGCTGTGGCTAATTAGGAATATTACAGTCTCCCCCCCGGCAAAACGTTGCTTGTCCTCAAGCAACTGAAGTGATGGATGCTGCAATATCTTCTCATTCTCCCAAGTGGCATCCTCATCCGGCAAATTCTTCCACCTCACCAAAAATTCCCGGACCGTCTTGCTCCGCAGCTGCCTCTCCCTGGTATCAATAATAGTCTCTGGCTGCAACACCAGATGCCCCTCATCATCTGTGGGTGGTAGCTCATCCGTGACTGTCACCTGCTGCCCCAATGCCTTTTTCAGGCATGATACGTGAAAAATGTTATGAATCTTGCTGCCTTGGGGCAGCTCTAACTCATATGCAACCTGACCAATCCTGCGTATCACCCTGTACGGCCCATAAAAGCGGGGCTTCAGCTTCTCATCCCCCTTCTGCTTAAGTGACGACTGTCGATATGGTTGTAATCGTAGGTAGACTAAGTCTCCTACCTCAAACTGTCTCTCTATCCGATGTCTATCAGCATACAGCTTCTGCTGATTCTGCGCTATGGCCATGTTATCCTTGAGAGCTCGGAGGATGTCCTGACTCTCTTGGATCGAAATCTTGGCTCTCGAAGCCCTGCTAACACCAAACATCACGTCCGCAAAAGATAAAGGATGATACCCATACAATGCATAGAACGGTGACATACCAATGGTCATGTGATGCGTCGTGTTGTAGCAATACTCTCCCAGATGCAGCCA
This sequence comes from Pinus albicaulis, assembly GCA_034641835.2. Taxonomy (NCBI): domain Eukaryota; kingdom Viridiplantae; phylum Streptophyta; class Pinopsida; order Pinales; family Pinaceae; genus Pinus; species Pinus albicaulis. The sequence continues at coordinate 516,671,833 of CM076575.1, read as the reverse complement.
CTTCAGCCATGCTCGCTGCTGCCCACTGACATAGTTACGCAAGTAGCCTTCCAGCCACTTGTTAACTATCTCCGTCTGTCCATCCGTCTGTGGGTGATAACTAGTGCTCGGTGTCAACTCTGTCCCCACTAGCCGGAAAAGCTTCTGCCAGAATCCGCCCATGAAGCGGCTGCCCCTGTCACTGATAATGGTCTTAGGTAGACCATGCAGCCTGAAAATCTCCCTGAAGAACAGCGCGGCCACCTGTGCTGCTGTGTAGTGCGCGGATATGGCAAAAAAATGCGCATACTTTGTCAGTCGATCGACGACGACAAAGATGCAGTCCTTGCCCTGTACCATGGGCAACCCTGTGCTGAAGTCCATCGATATGCTCTCCCATTTCCCCTCTGGAATGGGAAGAGGCTGCAACAACCCTGCGGGATGGCTCATCTCTCCCTTGTTCTTCTGACAAACATAGCACTCCCTGACATGCTGGAGTACGTCTTCCTTGAAGCCCTTCCATGAGAACCTCTCTCTAATGGCCCTGTAGGTTTTGGTAAACCCCTGATGGCCAGTCAATGGAGAATCATGAGATGCATGGAGTATCTTCTTCTTAAGCTGAGATCCCTCAGTCAAGAAGATCCTGTCCCTGTAGTAGATAATCTCATCAACCACCCTGTACCTGTCATCTGCTACCTGTCCATCCAACACCTCACATGCAAATCTGTCCTTGGAGTACTCCGAGCCCTCCAATCTGCGTCCAAGCTTATAAGAGATAACATGGCCGGCCTACGTGAAAGGGCATCGGCTACCACGTTATTTTTGCCTTTGACATACTCAATGTCAAAGTCATAGGCTTGGATCTTACTGATCCACTTCTGCTGCCTCTCCTGCAACTGCTTCTGCTCTGGAAAGAACCTGAGGCTGTTGTGATCGGATCTCACCCCGACCCGTCGCTCTTCACTAAATATCACATTTTTTTCGATGTACGAGCATGGCCAACATCATCTCCTCTGTCTGATATGAAGATATGGAATGCCAACCTCTCATGCCAAGGAGCTCAGCCTCGGGGAAAGCTATAGGGTGTCCTCCATGCATCAATACTGCGTCGATCCCCTCTCCCAACGCATCGCACTCCAAGACAAATGGTTGCGTGAAATCCGGCAACGCAAGCACGGGGCAGCTACTCATCACCTCCTTGAGCCTATCAAAGGCTCGCTGTGCTGAATCTGACCAACTGAATGCCCCCTTCTTTGTCAAATCTGTGAGTGGTGCAGCGAGCTGTGAGAAACCCTTGACGAACTTCCTGTAGTAGGTGCAAATGCCAATGAATCCCCGAAGCTCGGTCACGTTCCTCAGCTCTAGCCAATCTCTGATGGCCCGGATCTTCTCCTCGTGGACTCTCACTCCGTCCACTCCTATGATATGTCCCAAGTACAGCATCTCCGTCAACCCAAACTCACATTTAGAGAGCTTGGCATAGAACTGCTGCTCCTCCAAGATGCGCAATACTGTCTCAATATGTTGGAGATGCTCCACCCAAGTCCTGCTATATATGAGTATGTCATCGAAGAAGACCAATACGAACTTCCTCAGATGACTGCGGAAGATATGGTTCATGCACGACTGAAAGGTGGCAGTGCACTGGGTCACTCGAGCGCATAACCCGTAAACTCGGGTGCCCATAATGACACCTGAAGGCGGTCTTGGGAATGTCCTGTTCCCTCACGCGAATCTGATGGTACCCAGATCTCAAATCAATCTTTGAGAAGAACTGTGCTCCCCTCAACTCATCCATCAACTCATCGATCCTGGGAATGGGGTACCTGTTCTTCAGGGTCTTCTTGTTTAGAGCCCTGTAATCAATGCACATCCGCAATGTGCCGTCCTTCTTCACCAACACCACAGAAGAAGCAAAAGGACTCGTGCTCGGCCGGATGTGCCCAAGGGCCAGCAACTCCTGAATAGCTTGCTCTATCTCATCTCGATAGGCCTTGGGATGCCTGTAAGGTGTGGTGATCACTGCCTGTATACCCTGCTTAAGCTCAATGGTATGCTCAAACCCCCAATCCGGTGGCTGCCCTGGCGGAATATCCCTGAATACTATGGCGTACCTGTCAAGGATGGTCTGTATCTCTGGGTGCACTGCCTGTCCCGTAGTCGCTGCCTCTGATGCCCGCAACTCTACTGCCCACTCTATATCTCCCTTACAAAAGGTTGCCTCCATCCGATGAGCCGAAACAGTCTGAGGCGGATATGTGTGCTGTCCTCGTATCTTCTCATGCCTCCCTGTCTTGGGATCATCCCACTCCATCTCTACGGCCTTCCAATCCGTCGTGACCTTCCCTAGAGTGATAAGCCACTGAACACCCAGTATCATGTTGGTGTCCGGAATATCGACCACAAAAAAGTGATCCGTCAACGTATAGGTGCCCATCGTCACTGATAACTCGGGAACATATCGAGCACACACCATGGTCTGAACTCCTGGGACCAAAACTGAAAATCCATCAAAGCCCTCAGTCTGTATACCTCTCCGCTCAACCATCTATGCATCGATGAAGTTGTGGGTCGCCCCACTATCGACCAAAACTGAGACTTGCTGGCCATGCACTGTCCCCCGTATGCGCAGCGTCAAGTACTTGGGAACTCCTCGCAATGCTGCTAGAGCTCCTCCAGTAGGTGCAAACGACGCACCACCTGCTGGTGGTGGTGGAGGTGGTAAGGTATCCTGCACTGCATGACAATCTCTTGCCTCCACATCATCCTCCTCATCCTCTTCCCCGCTGCTCTCGGAGAAAACCTCAATGAAATGTGCTTTCCCAGTAGCACATCTATGTCCTGGTGCCCATGGCTCCTGGTAGGTGAAGCACAACCGCTTCTTCTTCATCTCCCTCCTGGCCTCATCATCAACCTGCACCCGTCCGGGATTCCCCTTAGGAGGCGGAATCCTCACGTCCTTCCCCTTAGGCTGGAAAGCCTATCTCTGGGGATAAGGTGTCCAAGTCCTGGGTAAGACATCCTGTAAGTCTCGAGTCCTGCTGATAGCATCCTGGAGTGTAGCTGGTCTAGTCGACCTGACTAGGCCACGAAGTGGCTCTGCTAATCCCTCCACAAACATGTAGATCATCCGGGCTGCGGATAGATCTGGCACCATCACTGAAACCCTCAAGAAATCTGAAATGTAAGTCTCTGGGCTCCCAGTCTGCTTGAGCCTCGTCAGCTCAACAAAGTGCTGTTTCGGATCCCTCCGGTCAAAATTCTCTATCACCCTCCTGGTGAACTCGGCATAAGTCGTCACTGTAGAATGCCCGAGTGTCGTCATCCCATGAAACCACCAGTCCTGGGCCTCACCATCCAAATGTAATGTTGCCACCTTAATGGCCTCTTTCTGCGACATCTGATTAAGCTGGAAATAGATGTCCAGCTTTTCCACCCAAGACTTTGCCGAACTGTTTGATGAACCATCAAACGTGGGCAAATGAAATCTGCTAGCTGTGCGGTGGTGGTCTCCATCATGATGATGCCGGTGTCCTATGTGATGATCGCGGGGCCTATCCCGCTGGAGCTGAACATAGTCTCTGAATGAGATAGCATCTCTGAACTCCTGCCCGTATGCCTGGTACTCTGCAAAATAGTCACCCATGTGGCCCGGTTCTGGCTCCTGCTGTGCTCCTGCCCCTGTGTCCTCTCCTAGGAAGGTAGGCATAGTGGATCGCGTGGGTGCATGCGATGCCATAAGGGGGGTAGCCTCACCCTCCGGCATATGGTGGGATGTGCCCGATCCATCACCAGTCTGAAAACCCCTTGGGGTTTCATGCTGCCTAACCTCTATCATAGCGATCCTCTGCCCCATCGTCTCCATCTGTCTCGACAGATCCTGTACTGTTTTGAGGAGCGTTTCCCTATATCTCCTTGCATCCTCATCGTCTGCCATAGGACCCTGTTGCTCTGCGTCCACCACAGGCTGCTCCTGCTCGGTATCTGTCACAGGCTGCTCCTAATCCGTGTCCACCACACGAACACAGTCTCCCTCTCCGTAGGTGTTCTCCAACCTACGCTTAATGTCTCTGTATTTCCTACCTCTGTAACGGATGTAGGGTTTATCCCTCGGTGTCATAGACCGCTAGCTCCACAGGCTGGGCCGGATCTATGCTTTGATACCACTGTAATATCCCGGAAGGGAAATAGACAACAATACAAGCATACGACAATATGGAAAATGTTAGAAATAGAACATAAAGCAAATACACATAAAAATGCCGGGAATGCTAAGCCATTTTATTAATTTGAGAATATAATGAGATACAATGGATAATCAGAATGATAGCACCTATTCTTGCTCAAGGCAAGTGAAGAACTCTCTCAGACAGATAGGAAATGACTGCCACAAGAAACTGCGTCCCAGCTGGTAGGAAACTGCCGTAAAACTGCTGCTGCTGGAATGGACTGAAACTAGGGGCTGATCCCCTTGCCGGAATGAGCTGAAAATTTGCAGATCACCTGTACTCACCACCCCGGGCAAAACCCAGAAACCATATAAAAAATGGTCAGCCTCGGGAAAACACCACAAAAACCCTCCTCAAGGAATTACGCTGCCCCTGCCAGGCTCAGCGCAGATGCCAAATGGTAATAGCTGTAATAGTGCCACAATCTCCTCAGGAAACCTCCTCCTGGCACTGACTGATCCTCCACACCGGATATCAACTGAAACTCCTGCAGAAAACCCCGCAACGGAACACCTCCAACTAGAACTGCGTCCTCTCTCCCAAAGACTGCGTAGTCACAAGAGAAGGCCAGCTCCTCAGCCAAACAACCAACCAAATCTCCTGCTAAAGACTGAAGGAAAAACCTTGCCCGAGCAGGCACTCGAAGTCCCCTCGGCTATAAGCAGATCTCCGACCTAGACACCAACGCACTAAACAAAGGTTACCAGGCGCGTTTTCAACACCAAGCCCAAGAAGACAAAAGTCTAGCTCAAATATCATCAACAACAAGAATGCCAAATGAGATGGCTCTCCCACCTTTTATAACGCTGGCCCTTCTCCAAAACCCTAACGTGGTCTTCCCCTCCTCCACGTGCTCCTCATCAAACTGCGCAGAAGCTCCTAGAGGCTACGTGGGCCCCCTCCTCTGCGTGGTGTTGGACCCCCATGGCTCCCCATAAGTTATAACGTTGTGCTACTAGGGAAACACTTTATTTTATTTAAGTGAGCTAGATCCCTCCTCTCACTTTTTATTTAGTAATAAACTATAGTCGGTAAACTATACAAAATCGAATACTCCAATTAGCTGTGGCTAATTAGGAATATTACATAGGCTGTAGTAGTGTTTACTTTGATGTTTTACTGAATACTTCAAAAAAATAACTTGTTAATTAAATCAAACAAGTGGGAGAAGTAAATTAGAATACTACAGTAAGGTTTATGTAATTTGGATTCAAAAAATTTCACGTGGAATCAGAGCTATCGCAGATCAGGGGGAGGTGAAGCCATCAACGAAGTGACGAAGATTTTTTTTCTGCAGGAAAGCGGCTGAGACAACCCAGATCTAGAAAGAGGCAGCGCAACACTTGAGGGACAACACAGGCCTAGCAGGGGTGACACAGAGCTTGTCTAGCTCATGCAGAGTTGACGTTGCCCCAAGAGGGTGACGCAGTCGAGAGGGGGTGACGCTGTGCCAGTTGTTGTGGTTGGAGGTGTAGGTTTTTATCTTCAAAGTTGCTGGTAGGTCATTGTTTCTTGCAGTGCAGAACAATGTCTAGCAGGGTTGAAAAAGTAAGGGGAAGCAGTTCCTCAATAGACTTTCTAGCCAAGAAGTCTGAGATCCTATCAGCAGAGTGATTGGAGAGGGCTGATTCGGCAGAATTGGTGGAGGATTTCTAAGAAGGAAATCACTAGTCAGATGGAGCATATTATCTAGAGAGTTTTCTCTCGCCAAGAAACCTAGATCCAGTCTCTTGCTGAGAGCAGCAGAAGAAGAAGGGAGAAGAGCATCCGTTTTGTCATCGTTGTGCAGAAGTGGCCTCTCATGGATTGAAGGTTCAAGACAAGTTAGATGGAGCATCTAACTTCGTCATCTGGAAGGCAAGGATCCTATCTATCTTGGATGAGTATCACATCAAAGATTATGTCGAGAACGCTGTGGCCGTCTCGGTCAATGCTGATCCATTAAAGAAGTATGAGTAAAATCAAGCACGGGCTAAACACTTGATGTGAAAATTTCAATCCTGAAATACTACTATAGTGATAGATTTATTTCTCCTACTTATTCTTCCAATAAGTTATTTACAGAATTCGTCCAGTAAATTTTGAAATAAACACTACTGTAGTAATCACTCAAGTATATGTGGAGAACAAAAAAATACAAGCATAAGAATCAATCACATAAACATAGTTATTTTTGGACAATTGTCCCCGGAAAAACCCAATGTGGGAAAATTGATGCAGTAGATGAGGGTTTTTATATTAATCTTCAGCAGTGAAATCTTTACAAGGAAAGTCTGGTAGAAATAACTGAGAAATCTTCTCGAGATACACCTAAGATAATTCTTCTTCAATCCTCCGAAGAATTTCTGACACCTAAGGGGTTCACTAGCCCTCCCTGCGTCACTCTGCGTACCTCGTATGTACCTCTCTATGCAGAGCCAATGTAAGCCTGCGTCACTACTATGTGAGGCCTTAAACTCCTTGAATCGATCAAAGGTTTCGTCCTTGGTTTTAAGAAAGTAGATCCAAGTCTTCCTAGAGTGGTCATCAATAAAGTTGATAAAATATTCGGCACCGCTGAGATCTCTAGTGGAAATTGGTCCAGAGATGTCCAAGTGTATTAATCCCAACTCACTCTTAGCCCTATTGCTGCTTTTGGGGTACACCGCCTTGGCATATTCCCTAATACGCACCCTCTGCAGACGTCATCTTGCTTGGTGCTTAGTTCTGGAACTCCTGTGACGGTGTTCTTGAGAATTCTCAATGCCCCATTCTCTTGTGCCATAGTTCATTCAAATCCTTCTCATCATTGCTTCCTATCAACGCCATTGGGGATTCGAGCTGCAACTTATAGAGTTTATTGCTCCTGACTTCGATTTGTGCCTTCTTCTTCCAACTCAGGTGTTTGACGTATTCTCTTTTGCCAATGAAGTAAAATTCATAGCCTTTATTTTGAAGCTAAGACATGGAGAGTAAGTTCATCCCCAAACTAGGCACATCTAGTACATTAGTGGCTCGAGGCTTATTACCAGCTTCTGTTTGAAATACTATGGTTCCTCTTCCCACAGGGGTGCACTTCGCCTTATTTCCCATGGTGATTTGAAAGTTCATCTACTCTTCTCTGTAGCTAGAGAAAAATTCTCGTAACCCCGTTATGTGTGTAGAAGCTCCACTGTCAATATACTAGATCTCTCGAGAAGTAGAGCTTGACACACAAGCAAATTCTTCTTCCAGTCTGGATGCCAGTACAGAAATGTCGTGATCCATCTGTTCTTTCATGCTTTCCCTTTTCTCTGGAGAGCTGCGTGAACCCTTCCGAGTTGCTACTACAGGAACGCCTGGTATTTGTTCCATTGCAGGTTCTCCACTCCTGTTACTCATCTCAGGCTATGATACCATGTGAAAATTTCAATACTGAAATACTACTGCAATGATAGATTTATTTCTCCTACTTATTCTTCCAATAAGTGATTTACATAATTCTTCCAGTAAATTTTGAAATAAACACTACTACAGTAATCACTCAAGTATATGTAGAGAACAGAACAATAAAAAATGCAAGCATAAGAATCAATTACATAGACAAAGTTATTTTTGGACAATTTTCCCCAGAGAAACCCAATGTGGGAAAACCAGTGCTTCAGATCAAGGTTTATATATTAATCTTCAGTAGTGAAATCTTTACAAGGAAAGTTTGGCAGAAATAATTGAGAAATATTCTCGAGATACACCTGAGATAATTCTTCTTCATTCCTCCGAAGAGTTTCTGACACCTGAGGGGTTCATTGGCCCTCCCTGCATCACTCTGCGTACCTCCTGCGTACCTCTATGTGCAAAGCCAACGTAAGCCTGCGTCACTACTCTGTGAGGCCTCTGCATTAGTCCTAAGTGCTGCATTTTTGCTTATCTGCTTCCTCCTTCCCTCGTGCCTTGACACTGCTAATGCCCTCTACTTCCTCTACCCTTGCAAATCTCCTGCTGAAATCGAATTCTATTGCTTCAGAATTGACTCCCTTCGCGTTTTTGAATGCTTACCTAGCTTGCTTTCCAAATGACCCTCAAGCCTTCTTTTATAATTTTCTCATTGAAGAATCAACGACCCAGATTAGAAGTTTAATCAATGGCTAAGATTAAAACTTGACTTGATCTTCGTTCTCTAGAAGATTCATACTCTGTTTTATTAATACCCGTTAATTGTTTAATTTCTGTAGGTTTATAGTAAGGGTCTCCATTATAATGATTAATTATTTTAATAAAACATGAACTGAGTGAAATTTCCACAAACGGTTTCTGGGTTCTTTGGAATAGTGGTCTCTAAGCCTCCTCACCAAATTTGAGACTTAGATCACTTTCCGATGCTACAAAAGTCAACACTTGATTATGGACGGAGTGAAGGATCATGTAGTCCTACATATTGCTGAGAAGAATACAACAAATGACATGTGGACAACACTGGTCAAGCTATGTCTAGGCACCTCCGTCCAGAGGAAGATGCTTCTAGAAAATCAGCTGCGACTATTTCAGATGCATAAGGGAGAGGAAATCTACCCCTTCCTCATAAGATTGAAGGCAATTCGAGATCAGCTGGTTGTTATGGGGGCAACTCCTGATGATGGTCTCATGGTGAGGACTGCCCTAAATGCAATCATCGATGATTGGGAGACCTTTGTCCAAAGTATTTTGGGCAAAACACAACTTCCAAATTGGGAGGACATGTGGGCAACTCTTCGTCAAGAGGATATCAGGAGAATGTCCAAGATGGGTAGGAACAACGGAGGAGCCAAGATCAAGAAGGAGGAGGAGGAAGATGCGACCTTTGCATCTAAGGAACAGAGGCAATAGCAAGGAAGAAGAAAAGGGACCTCTCCAAGGTTCTGTGCTTCAGATGTGGCGAATTAGGACATTTTTCCAATACTTGTCCTCAGAAAAAGAAGGGCAAGGAAGATTCAGATTCCAAGGCTGCGACAACTAAAGGGGATGATGGCAATGATGATGATGTGGCCATGAGTGTTCATGTACCTCGAGAGAAGAGGTGGGGCGACATAGATTTGTAGATTGAGCTATGGATGGTGTGGGAGCAGGATCCTTGGGGTGCCCAAACTGTTGGATCACAAACGAGCTATGGGAGCCCTTAAAGGAAATAGCAGGATGACTGGAGTTAGTTGATGCAGAGGATCACGGAGGAGCTTTGGCAGTGTTGGGACGCTGAAGACTGAAGCTACGCAGAGGCTGATGGGATTTCAACAGCGCAGAGGGGCAGTGCTTACGCAGTGCAAAGCTGCAGACAACGCAGAGCTTCAGAGGGTCAGCACAGTTCAACAGCAGAGGGTGCTTTAGTATCGAGATGCAGCCAAACTGACTTTTTTGTGAGTACTTTGGGTGATGACTTCTTAGCAACTAAGTTGCAGTGCAACAGTTAGCAATGGCAGGGCTATGGGCAACATGATGCAACATTTGAGAGTGAGATGTTGTACAGATGAGGCAGTGACTGTGTCAGAGTCATGGGCAACAGTATAGAAGGCCACTTCATAGTGGATGAGGGGCAACAGGCCTAGCATCAGTAGCGCAGGGGACCGATGCCTTGGATCCTTGGATAAGAGGGAGTGTTGAGATTTTGGGTAGCATCGGATGTGCTCTAGCTTCAAAACTTCGTGGAGGGGCTAGAACACATGAGATCTCCAAGATCCAAAAATCGTTTGGAGAAATTCCACCCAGAGCCTAAGTTATTCAAATAATTAATTATTTTAATGGAGACCCTAAGTTTAACTTAGGGAAATTAAATAATTAAAGTGAATTAATTTAGGCATGTGGGTGAGAATGTTCTAAGTGGCGTGGATCAAGTATTTTCTAATCTTAACTGTCGATTAGAGATTAGATCACGACCATTGATGTTCAACGAGAAAAATATTAAAGGAAGGCTTGGGGTCAGGTGGAGAACACACACATAGTAGCAACACTTGAGCTAAGTCGAAATTATGGGGTGTGATTTGCTGAGAATTTTCTAGTGAGCTTGCAGTGCAGTGAGGTGCAGATCGACAATGGGATATCATATCCGAGGTCGAGGATACTATTATCGATCTATAATTTTAAGATTGGCAGAATAATTATATAGGACAACATCAAAACCACTTTTAAAGCTGGGATCTAGCCCTGCCAGCTTCAGAGATGGATCTCTCTTTATGTTTTAGCTTTGTTTTCTGAGTTGATATTAGGCTAGTTATGATAGTGTTGAATTGTTTGTGTTGTTTGATTGGTTGGATTGATGGGTCTATTTAAATTAATTTCTTTCCATTGGGCTATGGAGTTGGATAAAGGCTGGATGCTGCATCAAATTTTAAAGAGTAGTCACAGGGCAAGCTAGTTACAACTACTTGATCTTACAATTCTAAATTAATTATGAAATAAAGCAATGGTGAATTCAGTAATGTTTGAGAAGCATTTAAGAATTTCTCAATCAGACTTTAGAAGAAAACACATATATTGTAAATATAGCAAGAAATAAAGTGTTCAGATAACAAATCTTATTTTTCACTTTCTGTTCCACAATTAGATTAAAATGATACACAATAAAGAGAAACAATGAAAACAATTGTCACAAAAGGAAAAACATCACCAGCAATATATAGCACAAGTATACTATGAATGGTCTTCGTATTATTGATGTTCTAGTAGCTCGAAAAAGTACAATGCTCAATAGAAAATTATTACAATGATCAGAGTCCAATCCCTAATCTAATTATACAAAGAATGTTGTATCAAACAGGAAATGTGTTATTAATTACAAAAATAACAGTATTTAGCTAACGTGACCAAAAAGGTGGAGTCATTGAAGACATCTCGATATCTGGCACTTTTATCTAGGAAATAGTTGTACGATCTAATCTGATTGTTGCGCAGGCTGTTGTGTTGGCTGTAGATGGTATTTACCCTTCCTGATACTCGCACAACTTCTCCCACTGATATTCATCGGGAATATTTATCTTTATGGCCTTCCAATAGATGTCATCTACCTCAGTTTATCTATAAAATGTGGGTTTGACCACAAAGATATGCTTTATCTCAGGCTGAATGAAAATGTCGTTACTCATAGCTTCTAGAAAAGCTCTCCGTGTCATAACACCTTTGATGTTTGAAAATTTGGTTATATCCTTTGCAATTTCTTTAATCTTCTTTACATAATCTTGCCTGGTTATCAGTTTGTCATTGATAACAAACAGAGAAGGCAGGCCCCTCTTAGTTAATGGCTCAATTCTGTTAAAAATCTGCTGACTGCAATTTCCAACCCATGAAAATTTTCCTAAAGTTGTTGAATTAAGTTCTTTTTTGTAAGAACCTTTTTCACTTCCAATATTGTTTCTGTCGTGTCATGTGCTCCTGGATCATCAAGTTCGTATCTGTTTTTGGAATTCAAAAACTTAATGATTTTGTTGGCTGTACTAGGCATATCTTCTAGATCTTCATTTATAGTGGAAATGGCCTCATTATTTTTCTCAATCAATTCTTTTTGCTCAAAAGTAATTTGAATATATGGCCAAATTTCATCCATTGCTTCAATAATGCTGGTCCATATAATTTCTTTAGCTTGACCCATTGTGTTGCCAATGGAGGATTCCCTTTCAGAGTTCTGTAATTTTTCTATGTGCTTCTGAATTCTCTGTAATTTTGTTGCGTGGGAAGTCTCAGTCCTTGTCTTCTGGTCTTGCAAAATTTTGATTTGAGTCTACAGTCTTTTAATTTGTTCTTATTGTAGTGACATATTCTCCACTGATTTTGCTAGCTCATCTGCACCATCTCCTGTGTCAGCTGTAGAAGTTGTTGATGCAAGAATGGCTGTAAGGGGTACAACCTCTAAAGGGACAATAGATGTTTTTGCAGCTTGCTCTTTTTCTTTGATTATTTTCTCCATCTCAGTTTCCATTTGTTTTAGCTGAGCAGTCTGCTCCATGATGAGTTTCATCATCTCTGATTTCTGGGACACTGTCTCCTCAATTTTCTTTGTGAGTGGATCTTTTGTGGCTGACATCTTCAGCTGCTTCCTTAATGCTGCTATATCTGCATTTTTTTTTTTTGATTATCTCTTCCACAACTTCCACATTGGAGGGGTCATATCCCATCTTTACAACCAATTCCTCCAAGGATTTTATCCTTGGACAGAGAAGAGATCTTCTCCATTTTAAGCTGTGACTGAACATTTGCTAATGAAACCTACATCTTAGACAGATTCATTGTTGTATTGGTTAGTGTAGAAGAGATCATTTCACCTGTTTGGTTATGAATTTCCATCTGGTCGATGGCATGAATATCTTTGATGTTGAATTCGAATGAAGTCTTCCTGTAGTCTGCTGTTATCTTAGGCTTTGAAATTTGAGCGTCTAGGAATGCCATGTGCATTTTCCCTTTTTCTGAGTCAAATGCTGATAAGAGTCCGCTTTGGGAGCTGGAAGTTTGCTTGTAGAACTGGGTGTGTGTTATTCTTGAAAATTTCATTCCTTAGTTTGATTTCCCTGAAGGTATCAAAAAATGTCTTTTCCTTTTCTCCTGTAGCAGCACTGGATGTGGATGTCTGAAGAGCTTGCTACTGACTTGGCACAATAGTTGAAATAGTAGGGGAAGAGATGGGCTGACCACCTACTCGAGAAGATCCTGGAGTGTCTCTGATGTTGATAATTGTCTCCTTCTCTAACTCTTTGCCTTGATCAATATCCATATGGATCTTGGCTCTTTTCCTGTATTTCATTTTAAATTCTTTATTGGAAGTACCAGTCACTGAAGGTGACTGATCTTCCCTTTGCCTCTTTCCTATGGCTTCTAGCTTATCTTCTTTGTCCTGTTTTTGTTGTGGCATAGGGGTTTGTAATACTGAAGTTGATATGGCCTGCTCGTCAGCCTTCTGCAAAGTGTTCTCTGCCCATTCTATTTGATTCATGAACTGCTCTATTTCTGGCCTGTGAGTGTGAATGTAGGGTGTAGACTTGTTTTCCACCCTCATTTTAGAAATGATCCCAAATGGATCATAGGACCATGTGAAGCTGTGGGTGAATTTCATCTCTTTCAATATTTTATCGGCTTCCTCTCCTGCTGCCCTACTGTTGCATATGAATGGTCCAATTTCAGACTTGATCCTGAACTGTGACTTCTTCTTTGATGAAACAAAATGAAGCTCATCAACACTTAGTATTTGTCTGATATACTCCAAGGCAAAAATACTCATTGCGAGGAATTTTGGCAATTTGTAGGGAGGTAATTCACATCCATAAATTCTTAGCTCTATGTAATTCTGGTATAAGTACCAGTCTCATGTTTTAGCTTGATCTGGAAGTTTCATAATCCTTTTGATGTCTTCACTTATTCTAGGCTCAATTGTGTTACTTAATATATTCATGGCTGGATGTACAAATAGTTCAATGAACTGTTTGTAGTTGTACTCCTCTTTTTCCTTCATCAATAGAGTGGTCCAGAAGATGACAGACTGTGGGTGTCCATCATCATCCATATTCTTCATGAAAAATTGAAATCTTTCTGCCTGGAAATATAAAAACATGTAAACAATGACAAAAGTATACTTAAAGACCCCCTCTGTATGGAATTTCACAAACTGGTCATGGATATTGTCTGCTAATTGGTTGAAGTTAAAGATAAAAGAGGGTTTGGAGTCTGTAGACAACATAGACAAAAAACCTATAATTGCCTCATCTACCCATTGGTCAGAGTAATACCCAAGAAGATATGAGAGGACAATGATTATCTGCTTTGTTCTATCAAGGAACAAGGATGAGGGATAAGGGGGATTTTTCTTAGGTAAGGGGGTATCTTCAGCCAAGAACAGTTCAAGAGTTTTGGCTGTCTTAGTGAAATCTAGCTTCTGGTATAACTCTATGAAAGGTTCACGGGAAAAAGGTGTTGTATTCTCTGCTAAGGGTCCCTCCATCATTTGGATAATGGATTGGGCATTGATTGTAAATAAGACTTCACCAGTAGGGGTAATTACAGCACTTTGATTGGGAACATAACAGGCATGGCATTTTCTGATAAACTCAGGAGCATTGTGGGTTTTAGGGAAGATAAAATGGGGAAAATGGGAATCCCACAGTCCAAGATCATCGGCATCATCTACCAGTTTATCCTCCAACCAGCAATAAGTGTCGAATAGGTCAAATTCGTAGAGAGTCTCGTGAATTGTGAAGTATCTATTGGCTAGGCTAATGTGGTCCAAATCGATAGGAGGATGAACCATGGGGTTAAAGGGTTCTGACCTTTCTTTTTGGGAGGCATAACTGGTTGAGGCTGCAAAAACTGATAAATTAGTTGATTGTGCAGGTTTGCAGAGTGCAGAGGCAGAATTAGAGTGGGTAAGGCAATAAAACAAAGGAAGTGACTGAAATTTGTAGTTTGCTGGTGTATTTCCCAGTTGCGCTTGACCTGTGAAATGGAAAACCTGTTGCAGAAGCAGTATTAAGAGATCACAGTAACATTTTGAAATATGCGGGAGGAGGTAATTTATAGTTTCACTGGGTTTTCGTTGTTCATGGCGCGGGTCCGTTGGTTAATGGTTAAGTAATTTAATTACTTAACGGGATGATTTGAGAGGGAGTAGAGGTGATTGGTGGGAGCAACGGGTGGATGATGTGGCATTAGGGGATAGACGGAGCTATAACGGTCATGAGGATGGTTTTATTGGTAGAGAAAATCGTTTTTAGAGGGGGTAGCATGTGGTAAGTGGTTTCAGTCGAGGGGGTGCGAACTCACCAGTGCTCGCCATGTCACTGTGGGTCCGAAATTTGATGATGCCCATTTCGGACCCCCCCTCCCCCCGACAGTAACGTTCGGATGGTGAGGGGGGGCTAAAAGGTAATATTGGTCGTCGGATTAAAAGGTATGGGTTAAGATGACAGGAAGGGTGGCGGGGGTTTAATATGGTGTGACAGGATGAATGGTGGGGTCGAGAAATGAAATAAAATATGAAAGGGATGGTATGAATGTGTGAAAACTTAGGGAAATGAGAAAAATATAGCAATTACACTTTTAGTGGTCGAACCTTTGAACTTAGGATAAAACTCTAATCCCCTTGCTTTTTCCAGCATATAGAAAATATTTTTGAACTGCAACTTAGGATACAATTTTCATACTTTTTTGCCAAAGTCATCCTCTTTTTTCTACCTACCATTTTCTTCTAAGCTAACATTTTTCATATTTTCTTTGCAGGGTGCATTTAAACTAGCAGACCTAGATCACATTTTTCGTGAAAATCTATCCTACTCTACACTTATTTCACCTATTGATTCAGATTACACTGTTGAATCAATTTCATTTCTACCTAGCTACTGATTTACCAAGATTAAACTGTTTGGTAAATCTTTATTCACTATCCTATTCAACAGAAATTCACACTTGTTCAATCATGATTAGACTGTATGAATTGAACAAACTAACTTTAAAGTAGTCGCATTTTGACTTGCAGCACTTTCATTATTATTCTTTTGTGGGGTTTTCTTTTCTTTTCTTTCATTCTTTTCAACTTTTTCTTTTGTCTTTTTGTCCTTTTTTTATTTATTTTTTCAACATACCCTCTTTCCTTTTCTTTTCTTTTCATATTTTTTTGGAAATCATTTGAATATTGAAATTCATATACAATATGAAATTGCAAGTATAGAATGCTCAATCACCTCGGGATCCTATAATTTATAGGACCCTAATAGATACATTGGCAGAGAGGTAGATCCGTACTAGAGCAACGCAGAGACACAACAAGGGTGACACAGGCACAGCCAGAGTAGCGCAGAGGTAGCATAGGCTCAACCAGAGTGATGCAGGCCAAGCCAGAGTTGTGCAGAGGCAACGTAGGCTCATCCAGGGTGACGCAAGGTTAGCCTGTACTGCGCAGAGGCTCATGCAGGGCTGTAAGGCTAACGCAGTGCTGGGAGAGGCACTGCTGGGGTTCCAGTGGGCCAGAAATGGCTCATTTTCAGCAGATCCAGAAGGTGTGAAGCTTCAGTTGAATAAGCCATATTTTCTGTCTCCGAGTGATAGAGGTACATCTGCCAAGATTTTCTCTGTTTGGGCAAACCATGTCTGGTGCCCTTGAATGTATTCAGAATTCTGCATAATAATAAAACCCTCTAAGAGCTGTTGCACTGATTTTCCTGCATTGGGTTTTTCCAGGGACATTTGTCTGAAAAATATTGTGTCCTTTGTCATGTGGGCTTTATTCTTCAATTCTTGATCTATGTGTAGGCTTCAGTAATGTTTGCGTTGATGTTTTACTAAATATTTCAAAAAAATAACTTGTTAATTAAATCAAACAAGTAGGAGAAGTAAATCAGAATACTACAGTAGGGTTTCTGTAATTTTGATTTAGAAATTTTCATATCCCATCCTCTTATGCCATAATTCTCCCACGTCCTTGCTACTAGTATTGTGGATCGATGCCTTTGGGGTGTTAAACTGTAACTTGTACAACTTGTTGCTCCTTACTCCAATCTGTTTCACCTTCTTCCAACTTTGGTGTTTAATGTACACCTTCTTCCCAACAAAATAGACATCATATCCCTTGTCTTGAAGTGCATAAACAAAAATTAGGTTCATCCCTAATCCAGGCACATGCAGCACATCTGTAACACTAGTTTTCTTACTAGATTCCCTCCGAATGTTGATAGTTCCTCTTCCAACTGGAGTACACTTGAACTTGTTCTCCATCTGAATCTGAAAGCCCATCTCCTCTTCTCGACAACTAGAAAATAATTCTCTAACTCTCTTCATATGGGTTGACGCTCCACTATCAATATACTAGACACTTGTAGATGTAGAGCAAGAGAGGCAAGCTATGAGAGCGAATTCGTCCTCTAGTCTAAAAAAAAAATCCTCAATGTTTGCTAAAGTTGTTGTCTTTTGTGTTGAGAAATCAACAGGGATAGAATTGAAGTGATTTCTCTTAAGCTTGATAATTTCTCGTGATGTTCTTTTACTTTCCTTTCTTATTAGCTTCTTCTTCTCTTATTTTTATGTTGTTCTTATCATCAAACAACTACCAAAAACATGAAGATCAATAGTACAGAAGGACACAAGATGTAGGTTGCTAGCCAAGGCCAAAACCTCTCCTAGAGAGGAAAACCCACAAAATTTTCTTCTCTTCTTATAGATTCCTCAAATGACAAATTCCAAGACCTCCAAACCAAGACCAAGATCCTTCCACGACCAAGTCAAAACTTCTGGAGTATGCGCTTCTTCTTACCAAGTCAAACCAAGTCAAATCTCTTGCAATTGCAGAACTTCGACACCCAACTTCAGATTTCGGCCCTCACTATAGGTCTGAAATTTTCGCCCCCCTGCAACAAGTTGCAACTTCGCACATCTGGGTGAATTAGGGCTCCTAAGGCGTCCTCCTTCCTTCACTTGGGTTGATTCTTCTTCGAAGGCTTGTAGGTGACCAAATCAACTTCTTCTCTTCCAATTTTGACCCTTCCTTGATGACTTGAAAATTTTAATCTTTATGCTGCAAAAACCATAGCCTTTCTTCACGCGTGAGAGAGAGAGACTGTAAAAGTCAGAAATTTAAACTTCCTTCTTCCTTCTAGTCCTTCACTTTCCTTTTTCCTTCCTTGATGAGTGACTAATTGAGTGACTGATTGATGCTTCAAATGAGGTTGAATGGTATTTTATATATAGCCCTTCTAGGAGTACAAATTGCCTTAATTAGGCCGATTTCTCCACTGCTAAGTCGACTTGGTCTTGGATGGGTAGTTTTGCAATTTTGAATTAAAAATAATTCTTTTGACATGTTACAAAATGTCCAATGGGGTATTTTACAAATGGAAATGACTCTATAACAAACCCAAGAAGCACACAATGAGTGCTTGACCTAAAATAAATTTACCTTGAGCATGAAACCCATGCTATAAGATAATAATAATAATAATTTATTCTTTTTACAATATACAAGAATCAAGAGTACATTACATATGATGAAGTCCGAACCTAGTTACATATTTCAGCATTTCCTCTTAACTAGGGAGGTATTCGTAAGGGTACAAGGACATTCTCATACTGAAGAGATCTCATAAGAAGAGATGGATTTATAAGCCATGTCATGAGCTATCTTTTCAGCTTATATCAGTGCATCTCGTCATATCTACCAGCATTGTCATATAACAAGGCAGTGACTAACATCTCTATCTCTCCACAAGATTAGAGCGCAATGCTGGGGAGAGAATGGCTTATAGACACCATCATCAATTTCTCTCAAGGCACATAGCCCATCTGGATGTTCATAAGGTATGTCCTTTTAGTACCATTCCTGTCTTGGATTTTAATACATCCTCAAGGAATTTCCTCTTCGACCACTCTTACCTATTGGATGTCCTACCTCATCGTCAAAGAGTATCGGAATTCAGATGCTTACCTAATCCTCCATTCTTTCTTCATAATGTGAAGACAAAAATGATGTGTCTATCTCTTCCTCTCAACTAGGGATGATATATCAACCAGTCCAAGCATGTTTCTCAGATACACAAGCTTCTTATTAGGAAGAGATTTTGTCAAAATATCAGCTACTTGTTTATCGGTGGAGATACAATATAGCTGCACCACCCCATCTTGCACCAATTTTCATATGTAATGATACTTTTTGTTTATGTGCTTTGTCTTTGAATGGAATATGGGGTCTTCAAACAATCTTATGCAACTTTTGCTGTCAAAATGTATAATTGTAGGGTCCGTCGGTACTTCAAACAAATCGGATAACAACTTCCTTGACCAAACAACTTTTTTACTAACTTCACATTTTGCAATGTATTTAGCTTCAACACTACTTATTGCAGCCAATTCGTGCTTTCTACTCATCCATGAGATCATAGAGGATCCCAAGCTAAAACACCCTCTGGTAGTGCTTCTTCCATCTGTCACACTGCCTCCCCAATCTGAATCAGTCTATCTCATTAGTTGGATATTGTTCTTTCCATCATACTTCAGGCAATAATGTATTGTCCCTCATAGATATCTTAATATATGTTTGGCTGCTATCCAGTGGTCATGTCTATGCTCCATCTAAAATTGACTAAGAATATTCACTGCAAAATAAATATTTGTACGTGTGTTGACAAGATACATCAGAGAGCAACCCAATTGTCTATAATTTGTGGGATCCACAGGGTTTGAATTTTAACTTCTTAGCCTCTTAAAATTTGTGACCATGGGGGTTGTCATATGTTTGCAGTGCGTCATGCCAAATTTTTGTATCATCTTAATTACATATTTTCCTTGGCAGAGATATACTTTTCTTGGTTTTTTCTAAACTTCCAACCCTAAGTAATAATGCATAAGCCGTAGATCCTTCATATCTATTTTTTCTTCCAATTGTTTCTTGCATTCTTGAATACTACTTTCCACACCTGTTATGAGAAGGTCATCCACATATAGAAGAATGATCACTAGTTCATCCTTCACTACTTTGATATAAATATTTGGATCTGCAAAATTCTTTGAAAAACCCATTCTTTGTAGATATGTAACCATCCTAACATACCCGGTCCTTGGGGCTTGCTAGAGGCCATAAAGTACCTTCTTCAGCCTGCCATCATGAATTTCTTCACTATGTACTTCGAATCCAAAGGTTGTTCAATATATACTTCTTCATCAATGGTGTCATTCAGGAAAGATGTCTTCACATCCATTTGATTGATGTGCATCCCATAGTTGTTGCCAAAGAGATTAACGATCTTATTATAGTGTATCTAGCAGCGGTGAGGAGAATTCTGAGATATCTAAAAGGAACGATTGATTTCGGTCTCTGGTATCCTAAGAGTTCAACTCTTATTGTGACAACTTACTTTAATGTTGATTGGGCCGGAAGCGTGGATGATCGAAAAAGTACCAGCGGAAATGCATTCTTTATGGGAGATTTTATTGTATCTTGGCTCAGCAAAAAGCAATTATCTATATCTCTTTCTACAACTGAAGCCGAATATATCGCTGTTGTTGATTGTTGTACACAAATATTATGGATGAAGGAAGCTTTAAAGGATGTCAACATAGAAACTAAACCACCAATCACTATTTTTTGTGACAACACTAGTGCCATGAGTCTTTCAAAGAATCCTGTGATGCACTCAAAGACCAAACATATTGCAATCAAATACCACTTTCTCTATGAACAAGTTGCTGAACAAAATATCAAGTTGGAATACTTCAATACAAAAGAGAAAATTGCAGATATCTTTACAAAACCCCTTCCAGGAGAAGCATTTGAGTATCTTCTCCAAAAGATGGGGTCATTGCTCTTACATCACATTAAAACAAGCAGCTTGTTCGGGGGAGCAACATGACAGGGGGAGCACATTGACACCCCATTGCCATTGATGTCAAAGGAGGAGAGAAGAAAAATATTGCCATCCAATGAAAAAGGGGGAGATTGTTAAGCAAGGTTGTCATTGATGGCAATAGGATTCTAGATGATGATGAATGACCATGCTTAAGATGATCATTTGACAATGAAGGACTCATAAAGAAGCCTACACTTAGCCCTACCTCCATTTCTGCTCCTATAAAATACTAGTAACAATAAAAAAAAAATTTCCACCATCTTAGAGTCATTCTTTCACAATGAGCCTTACACCATCTGAAAGAGGATTGTTTCCTCTTTCCAACGAGCCCTCACACGCCTCCAAATTCCCAGTGGTTAGGGAGAAATTGAATTTTTAATTCAAGAGGTATATATATATTCATTTATTGAGCCGACCTCACCTTGCTTACTCATGCTGGTTGCCCTAACACACCTCTCCATTTGACATATCTCTATTTATATGAAGTATAGCCCTCAATCTCCAGCATCAACTCGGTGGAGGTAAGTCCAGAAGCATAATGCAGCAAGGGACGTTCACAACTCGTGAACTGAGGAGGCTGAGGAGGTATTATTTTAAGGGTTAATCTTGTCTGTCTTGATACCTCACACCTGTGATGAGAAGAAGGGCTTGGAACATTTAAAAAACAGAGATATACCTCCTACAGATCACATTTACAACTTCGGATCATGACTGTGGTGACTGTAAAAATTCTGGACTATGGTGACTGTATATTTCAGATTGTGGTGACTGTATATTTTTTGGATTGTGGTGACTGTATAATCCTTGGACTGTGGTGACTATGTATAACTCAAGTTACTCCACATACCTGTGCGATCTTGTCCTCTGATACCTGCTGTGGCTCGAAACAGTGGTGCAGTCTCACTATTTTTGCTTCAGACCTGCAATAGCTCACTGTGAACTTGCTCGGACTCACTGTAATATAGTTCAGTGGCTCAGATCTGTGACAGGCTAGCCTGAAATGGAGTTTGGATCAGTTTTGGGAGACCAGTCTTGTAGCTCAGACCTGTTTTGAAAGCTTGAACAGTAAAACAATCATCTTTTGGGGGCTCGAAAATCACATTATTACAACTAGACAGTCACCTTTTTGAAATCTGTGATTTGTGGACAACAACTCAGACAAAGGTCATATTTTTTTAAGGAACTAGACCATTAAACAATCATTTGTGAACAGTTTGAAACTCGGATCTGAGATACTCGGTGAAGCTTTTGATTTGAGGAGTGTTTACACTTTTAGGACTCTACCTATTGCAGCCTCAGACCTGTGTAGTGCCCCACTCTAGATTTTTGACCTTGATATGAAATTAACATTGATTTAGCCTTAAGGATGACACATTATTCTTTGAGGACCTCAGGTTGAGGATCCAAACACTTGACTCTACTATTAGTGGATGTGTTTATTTCGTAGTCAGTGTTAGGATGATGGTGGCTTTGATGGATATGTATTTTTTTATTGATGTTATGATGATGATAGTTGTGTTGAATGTGTTCCTTATGTCCGCTACTTACATTACTTATAGTTCACGATAAACAACAATGTGGATGACTATGTCATGTTGATGATTTTGTTATGACAATGACTAACATTGTGAAACCATGTTACTAATGATTATCAAGTATGACAGGAAGCTACCAGATTCCCTCGCATGCGAGGAGTCGATGACATCTGGTTTGATGGAAATTAATATTTTGTATTTGAAATTTTAAAGTTCAGTTGAACCTTGCTACAAATTCTAATGATATGTTAGTGGTTGCAGGCACAAGTTAGCTGCTTGGCCGAATGACTCACACATGGGTGATGGGGTTGTACGATTGAATGGAACTGCATGGGAGGGGTGGGACAGTGTCCCTGTTCTCACCCACTAGCACTCTCATCATGACTTGAGCTAGAAAGGTCGAAACACCTTCGCCTTGAAGATCACGATGTTGTGGGTGCAGGTCTCAAATTTGGGTCGCTCACAAGGATTTTACTAGGGGGGCGCGCATCAAGGAGGATTCCTTGATCCCCAACACCATTAGTCTCACTATAGCATGCGGCATACGAGATGATAGCAATCTCTATCATTGCGCATATACTTTCCCCTCGTAGCCACTAGATGCTTGAAGGGCAAGTGGCGTGGCACCCTTGGGATTTCAAGAGAAGTTCTTGAAGGGCACGATCGACTTGGCATCCTTGGCATCACAAATAAATTGTTAGGCATGGCACCCTCAAAACTTCGAAGGGAAGTTCTTGAAGGGAATGACCAACTTGACACCCTCGACATCAGTAAAAATAAACTAATAAATATAATCAAGATATGAAAATGCTACTAATTCATGTCAAGTGGTAAATGATGTTAAAAGCAAGGAAATTAAATCAAGAACAAAACTTAGGGTAAGGGAAGAATAGGAAGAAATAAAATATTTTACCTTGAGAACTCTACCCCTTTCCATGTTGAAAAATATTAAGTGGATAATGTACATAAGTAACTTAATTTGGAAAAAGAGGGAAAGATCAACATAGAGTTAAGTATATAAATTAATCATAAAATGGTTAAAAACTTCATTAAGAGAAGAGAGTGGTGACTTAAAATAATATTAATAAATTAAAATTGGAGAAATTTAGAGAACCTCCATGTGGCAAGAGCCAACATAAGAATATCCATCTAAAAGACAAATTGAGTTAAATTAGGAGGTAGTTAGGGGACCAAATTTGAGACTCATCAGTTAACTTCAGTAATAAACACAAATTAAAGAGTAGGAAAAAGGGGGATAAAGAGACAACTAGGAGAAGAAATAGGAAGCCTTGTTGGGGTGTGGAAAATACTATTTTAAATTAATATTTAAGTAAATTATTTTAGAGAGTCTGGGTGAGAGAGTGGCACATGGGGGAGTGAATAATCAAACTTTTGGATTACTAAAAATAATTAATTATGCATGAAAATCCAAGTGTCAACTATGAAACCTCTTATAAAATAAGGGGGAAGCCATGGGAGAAGGGAATTTTGGCTTACCCTATTGTTGGATGGAGGAGATTATGTCATTGTGAGTGGTTACGAGCTATAGTTGAGTTTGGTGAGGTAGCGTATTTTAGAGAGGAGACTCTTGAGCCAAGAGGTGCTCACCTCTATCAGCTAGCACATTCCTTCGTTGTACAACCCCATTGCAGCTCGGGGGTCCGCGGGGAAGGAGAGTACCCAAGGAGTAGGCTGGGAGGTCAACCAATGGGTTATTGCATTCAGATCATGCACAACAACATTCAGGCTTTGAGGTAGACGACAACAAAGGAGCTCAAGTAGCGGCAAGTCAATTTTGGATCTCGTCTAAGAGTGAACAGTACATGTGTTATTTATAATGTTTTTTTTATGACTATAATCAACACATTAAATAGATGTATGTGTTATGAAGTTAAATCTATGGACGTTTGATATAAGTGATTTAATTTTACCGAGTTTCAAACTTTGTATGCTTATGGTTTAAATTCCTAGTTTACTGTATTTTCCAAAACAAAAAAAAATTTAAATAAAAATAAATAAATAAATAATTTTAAAGCCTAGTGTTCATCTAGTAAAATATAGGGTTGGTTTGTACAACCTGTGTGATGAATAAGAAGATTTGGATGTTGGGACAGTGATGAACTTGATGGCATAACTTTGATCAGTGAAGTAAGAATCAGTGAGCAATGAGGCATTAAGTGTCATGAAGCTATAGGACATGTGGAGCGTTGAACAATGCAGAATCTTGTGAAGATATTCAAGTAACCAAGTAAGTACATTACTCATTTTATCAAGACTAAAGGATTGGTGTCCTAGAGGTTGGAGCCTCTAAAAGTCAAGGTTGGTGCCTTGAGAAGATAGGGTCGAAGCCCTAGAGGTCGGAGTCTCATCAAAGTCCAAGTTGGTGTTTGGGAACAAGTTGGTGCCTGATTCATTGAAGGGTTGTTGCACTCACGCATCTATTGTACTCAATTATTAGAAAAAGGATTGTAGTTCTTATTGATCCTTACTAATATTATTATTATACACCTCTCTGTTTTTTAATTGTGAAGAATCTAACTGGCAAAATAAACAATTGAAAAGAAATACTAATTCACCACCCTCTCATTATTTCCAACAATATTTCTCACATATTCTTCTTCCAGTATTTCTCTCTGTAATTGAATAACACTTTAGGGTATTCAGAGATGTATTCAGACATTGCTACTGCATAATAAGAAAACCCTCTGATCTGCTGCACTGGTTTTCCTGCATTGGGTTTTTCTGGCGACTTAGTCCAAAATAAAGGTGTAATATGTGTGAATGATTTCCTTGTCTTGTTTCCTTATTTTTCAATCAATTTTAGTGTAGGATGCTTCAGTAGTTGCTTCAATAATTCAGATCTGAATTAATTATGTAATGTAATTTACTTAATAGGAGAAGTACACTCAGTTGTTGTAGTAGGATTCATTAGATCTGTTTGGATCTAGGAATCTTCACAGCAATAGTCCATTGTCACCATGGCTATGACTCCCTATTCTTTACGAACTTTCACCGATGGGAGGAGACCCGATATAATAAGGATATTCCTTTTTCTGGTATTCCTTATGATATGGTTAAGATGGATTCTCAGAGTTGGGAGTAAGCAGGTCACAGAGGTTGGTGTAGTCAGCAGGCCCAAGGGCTTTTGGAGGGGTTTTGAGGAGCTTCTATGAGGTCTGATGGAATTGGTTTTGTATATTCCATCATCCACACATTTTGCCTTTCGTTCCGATGCATTCCAACAACTTTAAGAAAACAAAGTTATTTTCGGGCATAACTCAATTAATTATGCTTAAGGTGGCATTTCAGGAGGAATACTTGATTGAACACCTTAATGTAATAGCTCGTTGGAAATAGAACAAGAATATCTACATGATGTGATAGCTAGATGTGAGTTTTAGTGACCTGAGGCGACATGCTGGCCGATTTACCCTTTTCTGTCATTAAAAAGAATATTTTAATTGGAATAGAATAGGGAAAAGTGCTCCATGATTAAAATAATAATAAAATAGGAGGCTCTAGAGAGGTCCATGAGATCTATAAAAGAAGAGGAGGCCATTAGAGGACATCTTGGATTTGGTATTGCTTCTTGTATGTGATATTGAGAACTCAGTTCTCTACTCCATTGGTAACCTCAGGACGGAAACCCTCAGGTGATTTAGAGAGATTGGGCGAGTACCCGTCTCCCCTTGGTGAATTCATCTAGAATTCACAGGAGAGCTTAGCAATGGCAGTTCAGTTTAGTTGGAGGGCCAACATAGCAGTGTAGCAAATTATCTCGGAGGCGAACATCTCATCTCAGCTATTTCAACTATACATGCATGTAACCCTAGTTTATCTGTTATAATAAAAAATTGAGATCATTTTTTTCTTGTCATTTTGTTTTTGTGTTGCTGAACTCTATTGGTCATATTTTACATGGGAATCTTCTGTTATGAATGAAATTTATTTGAAGTATTGTTTGAGTTAAAATTTCAAGAAAAACCCCAAATTTTGCATTTGGAATATCACAGTGGTATCAGAGCTGTGCATCTTGCCAGCTTGAGGGTTTATTGCAAAACTAAGATTCGAAGAGAAGTATATTTGTCAGAGTCTTAATTGTTTGCAAATGTTGGGATTTGTTTAATTCGCCAATAGGGCCTAGTTGATATTAAAATTGGCCGGATTTATAGCAGTCCAATTTATATTTGAATTTTCTTGGAGGCCATTATGTTATCATGGTACTGCAGTGGGGGACGAGTCACATTTTTAAAACAAGACAAGAGCATCTCCTACCACAAGTTGTATGTAGGTAGAGAATATTTTCTTAGTGGTGGGACTTCAGTTGTAGGGTGATCCACACTGCTCCTTTCACATGGTCCATTTAGCGTGGTGGTAATAGGTTGAAAACCACTTGGTGGTTCTAAAAAAAACTGTTAAATGCCACCATGTACACTTTGAAAAAACTGCAAATGGAATGGTCAACAGAGAGTTGACTTCCAGATTTACGCACGGGCCAAGGATCGTAGTCGTTTGTTTGGTGGTCCAATTTTCCATATAGCTAAAGTCGAACTGCACCTCTGGCAGTCAAGTTACATTGTGGTAGCAAATCACGACTGGTGGAGCCATGTTATAGGTACATATGGAGAAAAGTTGATTGATTGTGTGAGACTGGAGCACATGCCATGGACTGAACCAATTATTTGTTAGCACTCAGTCAATCGATCACGTGGACTGAGAACCCGTTTATTCTCCACACCATAGAAGTTGCGCACCATCAGGAAGAGACTTCACGCACTGCATGTGGTTCGAGTGTGGGATAACAACAACAAAATAGAAGCGGTTGAGCGAGAGTTAATTGTTTTCACTGCAATGACACACAGAGTAATCGTGTGGTCGTGATCTTTGTCGAAGGTTGTGTCCCTGATTTGTTGTGGTCGAGCCACCATTCTAGAGATTGATTCAGTTTGAACATTGTGTCGAAGAATTGCGTGACGGGCCAAGCACGAGAGAATGTTAGGCCCTGTATATGACTAATTGGGGCTATGAATGAGTCCAAAGTAAAAAGGCTGGCTAAATACTTGTGAGGAAAAGAGATCACATTGATTGAGACTGAAGCTACTGATACATCAGAAGCCAGCCATCTAAACATAGCACAACTTGGTTGTGGAGACCGAACTTATTTGTTGTTGACGTAAGTTTTTCAAGCCAACAATCTTTCGTACTCAGCGTAACATATCTCATCACTACCAACTGACTTCGAATTGGTGCCAGGAGATAGCGCTATAGGTCCCTGTGAGCAAGGATCATAGCCGAATTTTATCCTCATAGATTGTGTTTGTGGCTAAAACGTCCTCTACAGTTTCAACGGTGTGGTAATCGATTTGGAAGGCCATTATGTGACTGATTGGGGCTATGAACGAGTCCAAAGTAACAAGGATGGCCAAATACTTGTGAGGAAAAGAGACCACGTTGATTGAGACTGAAGCTACTGATACATCAGAAGCAAGCCATCTAAACATAGCACAACTTGGTTGTGGGGACCAAACTCAGTTTTTGTTGACGTAAGCTTTTCAAGCCAACAATCTGCCACACTCAGCGTAACATATCTCATCACTGCCAACTGACTTCGAATTAGTGTCGGGAGATAGCGCTATAGGTCCCTGCGAGAAAGAATCATAGTCGAATTTTATCCTCATAGATTGGGTTTGTGGCTAAAACATCCTCTGTAGTTTCAGCGGTGTGGTAATTGATTTGGAAGGCCACTATTGATCCAAAGACGCAGAGTGTAATGGCTGTTGTGCGTATGGCCCAAAGTCGTGACTGAGGAGATTTTGGCAGAAATCGTGGGTCTCGAACCTGAATTTACCCGCTACAAGAAACAAGGTCGAGCTTTCGTTGTTGTGTCTCTTGTCACAATGCCTGAATATTAAAGTCAACACACTGAATTGATGCCAGGTTCTTCTGTTCCAACCATTTATTGTACACTCTTTCTCCTAGTCCATATGATATTTGCTTATGTTTAAAGTCTTTGATATACAGATTTATGTCATTATATTGGGCATGATAGTCAAAATGCTAAAGTGTACGATTCACTGTTAATGGAAATTAAATTCAAACATCAGATTGCATTTACAGTAGAACCATTGTCACTTAGGAACCCATTAAAGAGAAACTGTGGGGGGGCGGGGGCAGGGGGGGGAACCTGGGGTATCTTAATTTCCTTTACAAGGAAACAAATTTTTGAATTAACAGAGGCCACTGTTATATGCACACATTCACAGTTCTTGATTTGAAGAATCCTATAGCAGAATTGAAGTAAATGCTCTGTCTTCATACCATCATTGTTGTAATAGTTGGTCATATGTTTTGACTCAAATATAGGGGTTGTATTTTTGAGTCGTGGACAAAAAATGTCAACTATATGTGTTGTCTGAGTTAAGTACAGTTGTTGTCTATTAAAAATTATATCATTGTGGATTTTTTTCATAACGATTGTATTGTCGAGCATGTATTAGTCATTCACTCATGAAGAGTTATCAATCTTGCTTGTATGAGTCAGAGTCTTGAGCTACCATCATTGCATGTTGGAAGTTTGATGTATTTGTTATTTCTCAGCTCAAACATGGATCCAACCCTTATAAGCTCTCTCAATAAACTAGCAACAACAATTAGAAAATCCCTTTCTAAGGGAATACTTACTTTGCTACAACACAAGCAGCCTCAGAAAAAACATGAGTTGGGACATAAAATTTATGCACTTGGAACATATTTGAGATGCATGGGGGTGCCAACAAAATCCATTCTCAAATTAGAAGAACTTTCTTCACTTCTCTCCACAGTTCATCAGTCAAATGGGAAGAGCTTGGTTTGGGCTTTAAAACTAGCCATGCTTACTCTCATTCAACGCAAATTTTTGGAGCATCCTTGTGTAGGGGTCAAACTTCCAGTTGCTTCTTGTCTTAGTAGTATCATGATGTTAACCATGCCTATACCTCCTTACAATGATGGCCTTATGAGGAGAGTCTTTAGATTGATAGTGGAGACCTTTCAGGATTTGGATAACAGTGAGGGCCCTACCTTTGGAAAGAAGCTTGAGGTTTTAGAAGTCATGGCCATGACCAGGATTTATGAGATCATGTTCAATCTTGAGGGTGGTGGCTTGATTTTGCAGATGTTCCAATGCTTCTTCAGCATTAGGAGACATCATCCTGACACAATCATAGCGCGCATGCAGTCCATCTTGTCATCATGTATGAGAGGCGGTGATGCCATTTGTCGGGAGTTGCAAACTAGATTGTTGAGAATTTGGAGGAGAGAGCGATTTGTCTCACTTGCTGCTTATGAGCTATCCGAAAGGTTGGCTGAGCAGAACATTGGGTTGTTCAGGAGACATCTGACCAGGGAAGAGCTGCTCCAGTTTGGTGGACTAGGCAGTAAAAATGAGTTGAGGAAGGGACTTTGCTTCATTTGCAAAGAACCTTGGGGGATTGATCACTCATGCTTGAGTGACACTGAGTAGATGATAGAGGTAGATCATGAGGATATTCCTTCTGATTCTTAGAGTGAGGAATCTTCTTTGGACGAGTCTATGAGCCCATACGAGGATTCCTCGAAGGAGCATGAGTCATGTAGAGTTGTTGACAGCAAACCCAATTTATATGGTGAGCAGTCAGTGGAACCTATGGGAGACGTTTAGGATGATGAGTCACCAGTGATGGAGCATGAGTTAGCTGAGGAGGATGATGCAAACAACAAGCATAATGAGCCTTTTTGGGGTAGCCAGTTGGAGGTTCTTATTAAGGCCATGATGGGGGAGGATGGGCAGCCACCCTTGGGGTCAACGATTGATGAGGAGCAGGAAGATGTACAGAGAGCTAGCAAGGTGGTAGTATCCGTAGACACATGTCCTTAGGAGGTGTTGGAGTCTGACAGGACAATTTTGCAGGATATTGGTGGATTGGAGGAGCGTCGAGTTTCCTATCAGACGATGGAGATGGCAACACATTCATCTTTGGGGTTACCCATTGATGAGGGGCAGGCAGACGTAGTGGCAGCCAAAAAATCTGTAGCACTATCAGGCAAGAGCCTTCTCCAAGAGTACATAGATAGGGTTTGCAATGCAAGTTACCCACTTTGGCCCATTATAGGGAGAGGGGCAGGGTATATTGGAAAGATTTTGTTGGGTGATCGAGTAGGGCGTCAGGAGTTGAGCATGGACGAGTATCAACCTAGTACACATATTCCTCGCACATGTGTCCATACATTAGATTGGCGGGAGATCATTAGTTGGTACCTTATTGATAGTACGATATTCTTGGTCAAGGGCATAGTAGAGCAGGGTCCCTTAGACACAATGGATACTATAGTTTCCAGTTGGTAGTGGGACACAGGTCAACAACTCTTCAGTATTCCATCCCGACATCGGGAGAGAAGGATTATCATTGGATTTATTCAGGGGTTGGATTAGAGAGAGGTGATGAGTTGGTACGTAGTTGGCGGGGAAACTTTCAAAGCCAGAGCTATAGCACAGTAGGAGCCATAGAGCATTAATTCTTGGTGGCATTGGGATCCAGGATGGTTTGTTGATGACATATTCAGTCAGAGATTGGTCTGGGATATGGGCATTGAGAGATTTGTTCCTGATGGGTTGATACAGAGGAATAGCATCTCCCAGTGGTTTGTATGGGATCTGGGAGTTGCGTCTCAGTAGCATTGGTCCACAGGTTTGGATTGCTTGAGGGCAAGAAATCCTTGGGCGAGAGAATTTGTGATATTCCTTTTTCTGGTGTTCCTTATGACATGGTTAGGATGGAGTCTCAGAGTTGGGAGCAAACAGGTCACAGGTGTAGGTTGGTGTCATCAGCAGGCCCATGGGATTTTGGAGGGGTTTTGAGGAGTTTCTTGTTGGAAATACTGAGATGGGGGTGAATTAGTATTTCTTTTCAATTGTTAATTTTAATAGTTAGATCACTTATATTTAGAACAAAAAATGAACAATGATGGAATAGATACTTTTATTAATTTCTTCTTTACAATAAGTCAAGTACAATAATGATATAGGGCTCAAACCCTAGATGAGGACCCCAATCTTCCAGGCTCCAACCTGTATTGTACCAAGCACCGACTTGGTCTTTCCAAGGCTCCATCCTTGTCAATTTGAGGCACTAACCTCTAGGGCTCCAACCCTATCTTTAGTACAGGCTCCGATCGGGTTTCTTGAGGACTCCAATCCTCTAGGGCTCCAACCCTATCTTCCAAGGCACCGACCTTGTCTTTATGAGGCTCAAATGAATAGGGTGAGGGGTGATCGTAAGGAGCCTATTCACAAGAGGCTCGAATGAATAGCTTGCTTGCTTTGGAAGGCAAGGTAAAAGACTCTCAAGGAAGGGCTCAATGAGAATTTCAAAGTTTGAGTTTAGGGTATGTATCTTATGATGGATGCCCTCAAACCCCAAAATTATTGTGAAGGCTTGGATTCCAGGTGATCCTTGAAGAATTGTCTTCAATGAGGTATGGGACCATGTGGGACCAAGTGGACCGAGGGTTAGGTCAAGGGGGGAGGGTTTAGCAACCAATGATATGCTTGACCATATCCGGAGAGAGAAAGGGACAAAAGATTGAATTTTCAAGACAAGGCACAATGAGGATCCCAATGAGGTTTTTAGGCCTAAGGAAACCAAGGGAAAAATTGATCTTGAAGCTAGGGCTTGAGGTATCTCACAATCCCACCTTCAGAATTGCTTCAAAATTGAGGGTACCTAGGAGAAACCCCAACGCAAAGGATGCCAAGAGATGAAAATTTTTCAATGGATGGTTTGAAAGATAAATGATGCCCTAGGAGATTTAAAGGGCTAGACCTAGAAAAGAAAAGGTGAGAAAATGAAGATAAAGGTAAGTGATCACCTTTATGGTGGACCAGTGCCTAATCCTTTGGGGAGATTTGGAGTCAAGAGTAATTATGACTATGGATGTTGAATTTTCTATGTCAAGGAGGCCTGAAAGACAACTTCACATGGCATTAGGGCAACAACAAAAGCAACTTCAAGAGCTTTATACTTTGTTTTGCAAAATAGATGGCTTATCAAGATGAATTTAAGTGAAAAATCATCTCTAGGAACATTCTTTCATAATACATGGCCCATACATGAAGCATCATTATCTAGAAACCCAATTTCTATGCTTGCATAAATGGATGCAGCGAATTAGCCCTAGTATAGCAAAATCCCAGCAACAATGTATGTGATAAAAAATAGAATGGGAAAACATCAGTAAATTGCTATGTTGCAGGAAACATGGGTCTAGGCCCCGTTTCACCCAAAAAATGAAATGGAAATGCATTTCCGTGTACTGTACGGCATGGAAACGCGTTTTCGGAGGTACTAGTATGTTTCCCGTACGGGAAATATTGCCAGTATGGCCGAAAATACGTTTCCTTCCCTCAAAAGCATTTTAAGTTGTGTTTTTTTATTTTATTTTTCGATTTTTGTGCC
This sequence comes from Pinus albicaulis, assembly GCA_034641835.2. Classification (NCBI taxonomy): domain Eukaryota; kingdom Viridiplantae; phylum Streptophyta; class Pinopsida; order Pinales; family Pinaceae; genus Pinus; species Pinus albicaulis. The sequence goes on along the minus strand of CM076575.1, from coordinate 516,639,326 downwards.
TTTAAATATTATTTTAATTGATTAGTTTGTCTTTTGGATGCTTCTAGATGGCTTTATAAACTTATAAAAAGACGATTCGCCTCATTCTCTCATCACACGAATTGAGCAAGTTGTTTCACTTGGAGAAGAGCGATTTTATCGAGGAGAAAGGAGGAAGAGAGTTGTGCTTCAGCTATGGTGTTTTCACCATTGTGAAAAGGAGATTTCAGCAGCAAGAGAAATAGATTTCAAAAGCAGATTTGGAGTGCGAAGTTTCCAACTACGACATCCTTGGTTTTTGGCTCAGCTACAACCATATTTCTCTTGTTTTTTCTAGCATTTTGGGGTAGCTTCAGATACACAAAATTAATTTGGGTGAGAAGCATTCAATTTATTGGTTTTTTCCCATTGTTTCGTCTATTACTTGAGGGTTTATGCTACCAAAATTATAAAAAACGTTTTTTATTTACATATTTGTTTTTTTAATTGTTTTTGTAGCAATGGCTTCCATCCAAGGTTCAAGCTCAAACCCCAAGGCCAACCTTTTGCTGACACTGGATGCTGTGAAGTCATGTCATATGGTTGCAGGTAATAGACTTCTATATTTAGAAGCATGCTCTATGAAGGAGGAAGATGAAACCAACATAATATATCCGCATATGGAATATGAGGTGGTTGTATATGAACAAGGAATTGGAAAATTTGTGAGTTCTTGGAAATGAAGAATGTGCAGAAAGGAAGACATCATGAAATACAACCATGTCAAGAGGCAGTTATCATCTGGAAGCCAAGAGGATGTGACTAGAGGATCTCCTGGGAGGATATGTAGACTCTGACATAAGTCTGGTAAAGAAGAAGACCCTTGACAAAACATATCTTTAGGAGATGTGTCAATCTGAATAGAGGATGTGGATGCCTACAAGAAAATGTCATGGTGAAAGATCATCACTAAGGTAACTTTTGATTTATAAATTCATATGTATATGTTTATCTGGATAAGTTTATGCAGGGCTTCCAATCATGTGGAAGGATGTAAGATCCTTGGAGATGATTGGAAGGAAAGCAGCATGGCATAAAGGTGGACCATATGAGAAAGACTGATGAATCAATTTCTGATGGTTGACATGACTCGTGACTGAAAGTGATGGATGATCTGTGCCCTATGGAGCCAAAGGTTGAAGATTCCTAAATATCGAAATCCATGACATCGACGGGAGGAATTCTTCATGAGCGGTGTCTCACCATTTCTGCTGCAGGACCCTAATTGAGAGGGAGCCTGGTGGTAAGTTTCTTACTTTGAAGAAACTTGAAGTATGTCCTTCCTGGGTTGAGAGGGAGTGACGTATGTGATTCTCTAATACATGTGTCATGCACTAGACTAGGACTAATAGCTGTAAGTCTTAGTGAAGGCCATGTGGAGAGAATGGATAGACACATCATTCTGCTCTTCACCTGGAAGATAGAATGGAGGATTGGGTAATCATCTGGCATTCGATACTCATTGAGAATGAGATAGTGCATTCAAGATAAGATTAGTCGAGGACCGATATTCTTTGAGGGCTAGCTACCAAAGAGAAGAATAGTCCAAGAAGGTCATACTCTGGGAACACTTGGGTGTAGTATGTACCTTGGAGAGACAATGACTATGGTGTCTATAAGTCATGTGTCTCACCAACATTGTAGCCCATTGTCTCGTTGAGAGATGGGGTTGTTAGTGAAGGCATTATACTAGGACAATGCTGGTTGATATGATGCTATACAGATGCGATTACCAATCCGACTCTTCTTATGAGATTCTTCAGTTTGAAAGTGACCATGTACCTGTATGAATACGTCCCTAGTTAAGTGGGAGTGTTGAAAAGTGTAACTAGGATCGATTTTCATATTGACTATGTAATTATGAAAAGAAGAAGACAAAGATAATAAAATGTATTTGTTGTACTTGCTTCATGGGTTTCATGAACAAGAATTTTATTATAGGTTAATAGACTTCTTCTTGATGTCTATTTAGGGTTTGTATTCTGTTTATAAATGTGAATAGAGTCATGTATATGAAGAGCATTGTAATCATTAAAAGCTCCAAGACCTTGTCATGAGCCTTGTAAAAGAAAGGCTCTAACAACCCTCAAGATAGTCTCCTTCAAACACTGGAAAAGATATAATAAAGTTGGCACTATATGCAGTGAGAAGTTGGCCTCATAACAGTCATGTCAGCTCCCAAATAGACACATCGGTTCACAAAGTCAGGTCGGCTGATACACAGGGGCAAACAAATATTTATACCCACCTATGCTGCGCAGAAAATAAAAGAAATTGCGGACTTCTCTGAGTTAAACATGCAGATTTTTGAAGCAATATAAATGCAGATTTCTGGAGTTGTAAATGCGGATTTTTGAAGCGATATAAATGCGGATTTCAAGAGTTGTAAATGCAGATTTATGAAGCAATATAAGGCGGATTTCTTGGAGTAATAAATGCAGATTTACTGAAGCAATAAATGTAGATTTCTGAAGATGTGATGAGGGATATAAATATTGAAGTTCGCGGATGATGCTAAGTAAAATGTTCAAAGTACAGGATTGAATAATGTGGACCATAGAAGTGATGAAGTGCTAATTTTCAAAGGTGATTTCTGAGGTCTATAAGTGAAGATTCTTCAAGAGGACATAAGTGGGGTTATCTAAGATCTTGTACAGGGTTAAGCGAAGCAAAGAACCTGAAACTTAAGCGAATTTGAAGGCAGTGTACAAGGTGCAAATGTATGCAAGGCGACTCAGTCTTCAACAGAGAAGATTCAGTGCAGATTGGAGTAGAAGGGAAGGATAAGTGTTGGAGGCGGTCAAAGAAGTAAAGACAAGGTCTTGGAGGCATTCATAGGTCAAGGGTCTAAGTCTTGGTCATAGTACTTGTCATTTGAAGATCTATAAGAAGAATTTCTCGTGGGTTTTCCTCTCCAAGAGGGACAGGTTTTTCGCTGGCTCTAGGAGCCTAATTTGTGTGTCTAATGTATTTTGATCAGTGGTTTGAACATCGCGATTAAATCGCGATTTTTTCACCAAAACGATTTAATCGCCGATGTTTTCCATGATTTTTTGAAAAAATCGCTGATCGACAAAAAATCGCGATTTTTTCCAAATAATCGCGATCCGATTGGAAAAAATCGTGGGCTTCCAAAACAACGGGTTTTAAGTGCGATTTTGATGTTTTTTTTTCTCATTTTTACATCGACAGGTTTGGTTATGAGAGCTAAGGAGTGAAGGAGGAGAGCTAAGGAGGGAGATACGTGATCTACAAGCCCAAGATTGGACAAAAGTGAAGAATTTTTTGCAAGCCAAGCAAACAAAAATCGAATTTGGACCAAGTGTCTTCGGAAAAACGTTTTTTCCAGGTATGGGCATGAAATTTGACCCATTTTTTTTTGTTTTTTTCTTGTTCTTCCATGGGTTTCTATCACCCATGTATTTTTCATCATTTGTGATTGCATTTGGTTGTGTTTTTTTTTTGTTTTTGTTTTATTGAGAGGAGAGGATTTATTTTGGTCAAAAATGCAAAAAATTGTTTGTTAAATTTTGTTTTTTATATTTCTTCTTGTGCTCTTAGTTTCTTTCCATTATTTTTGCTTGTGTTTCAACATGTATTTTTTCCCATTATTTTTGCATTGAGTTGAGGGTTTTTTTTGTGAAAAAAATCAAAATGTTGTATGTAAAATTGTAATTTTTTAATTTTATTTTTTAACTTGCAATTTTTCTTGTGCCCTAGGTTTAAATTTCAACGTTCAAAGTTCAAAGTTTCCAACATGCCAAGGAAATTGGATCCTTTATGGGAATTTGGTGAACCTGATCAGGGGTTTGATCGATCAAACTTGACTTGCAAGTTATGTGGTCAACACATGACAGGGGGGGTATACAGGTTGAAATACCACCTGGCACAAATTCCTGGGCATGAAGTAGGCCCTTGCACAAATACCACTCCAGAAATAATCAGAAAAGCCATGAACTCATTCGAAGAAATAGAAACAACTAAACTCAACAAGGCAGCTCTGAAGAGTCAAATATCAGGGTTTAGAGTTGACCGTGAGAGTGGTAGTGGCTCTTCAGCATCAGCATCTTCTACAGGCAACCCCGTAGTTGCCTCCTCATTTTTTCTCCTAGAACCACTCCCGGGGCACAACCATCTATCTCCTCCCTTATTAAAAAAAAGGAGAAGGAAGAAGCTGATAGGTTGTTGGCCAAACTGTTTCTTTGGAGTGATATTCCTTTCACTATTGCCAGGAACAATCCATTTTATCAGGCTACGATTGATGCTATCGCTGTTGTTGGCCCAGGATACAAAGCCCCTTCATATGATGACTTTAGAGGGCGCATTCTGGAAAATGAGAAAGCTGACTGCACCAAGAGATTGGAGGAGTTAAGGGCATCATGGGAAGTCACAGGATGCACTGTGATGTCAGATGGTTGGACTGATCAAAGGGGTAGGACCCTTATTAACTTCTTGGTCAGTTGTCCCAAGGGGACAATGTTTATGAAATCTGTTGATGCATCTGCACATATCAAAGATGCAAGATTATTATGTGATTTATTGGATGTGTTCATTCTGGAGGTTGGGCCCCAAAATGTTGTCCAAATCATAACGGACAACGTTGCATACTATGTTTCTGCTGGCAATATGCTTATGGAGAGGCATTCGAGCATATTTTGGACACCTTTTGCTGCACATTGCCTTGATTTGATGTTGGAGGACATCAGAAAGATTGATTTTGTCAAAGATGTTGCAGAATCATCAAAGAGCATCACAAAATTTATATATAATCATGCATTTGTGCTTCATTTGATGAGAACATTCACCAACAAGAAGGAGTTGGTGCGGCCTGCTATTACACGATTTGCCACTAGTTTCATATCTCTTCAATCCCTCTTGAATTCTAAGTGGGATTTGAAAAGAACTTTCAGAGTGACGTGCTTTGACTATCAGCCGCAAATTAGAGGGAGAGGCCATCTGTAGGTTGGTGTCATATCAGGAAAGTTTCTGGGCTGGAGTGTAAGAGGTGTGCAGCATTACTGAACCTTTGGTAAGGTTCTTAGATTGGTGGATGGAGAGAAGCCCGCAATGGGCTACTTGTATGAGGCCATGGATAGGGCCAAAGAAGCTGTTCGCAACTACTATGATGATAAGGGTGATGAGGGATTTCAGAAAAAACTTATTTTATGGGAAGTGATTGATGATCGATTGAACAACACACTCCATCATCCCATTCATGCTGCAGGGATCTTCCTGAACCTCGGATTTGCTTATTCATGTAGTTTACTATTTGATGCTGAGGTCATGGATGGCTTTTTCACTTGTGTTCAGAAGATGGTGCCAAATCCATCAGAACGTGCAGAGATATCCAAAGAAATGGAGGTATACAGAATGGCAGGTGGCACCTTGAGCTTCGACATGGCTGTCCAGGATAGGACTACTAAAATGCCAGATAAGATTTTCATTATTTTTAAATTTTTCTTATGTTTGTAACTTTATAAGTTTATCTTATTTGTTGTAACTTGTAACTTGTAGATGCATGGTGGAGGAGCTACGGTGGCAGATTACCAAAACTCCAAAAACTTGCCATTAGAATACTTAGCCAAACATGTAGCTCTTCAGGATGCGAGCGCAACTGGAGTGTATTTAAAAAAATACACACCAAAAGGCGCAACAGGTAAAAAACTTAAAATATTCCAACTGAATTTTTGAATTCATTAAATATTTTTTTTTTAAATATTTAATTTATTAATTTATGATCCTTGTACAGGTTGGAGGTCCAGCGGCTCAATGACATGGTTTACGTCTACTACAATCTTAGATTGTGGTTGAGACAACTTGAGAGGACACCTGATATGGAGGCCATCTCTTTAGATGCGATTGGCACCACTATTGAATGGAGGGTTGAGGCTGAGAGGTCTGTCATGGAGTCAGCCCTTGATTGGATAGAGCAGGAGGTAGTGGAGGGAGAGGAGGACAAGGAGGAGGAGCAGCAGGAGGAGGAGGTGACACCACCTACCACTACTACCGGTAGAGGACGTGGTCTGCCTCCTTTAGCTCCTAGTGCGTCAGGTTCCCGTTCTGGTGCTTCAGTTTCTACTTCTAGAGCACAACAAAGTCCATTGCCAGTCACGTCAGCTTCTTCATCTAGAGGGAAAGGCAAAGTTGTTGTATTTTCTCGCAAGAGGGGCAGAGGAAATCAGTAGTATAGGACCATAGGTTATATGGTGCATTGACATTCCTTTGTATATGACATTATGACTCATGATATGAGATACATAATTATATTTTTTGTTGATATTTTGAGGCTGAGTTAACTCTTGAGACTCAGGACTTAGTATTCAGGACATGATTCAGTTTTATGTGTGATGTAGCACTAGACATGATATTACACATCTTATATATTAGTTTTTTTTTTCATATTTATGTGTCAATGCATTTATTTTATGCTATAGATGCTTTAGATATTACAAAAATTGAAAAAAAATGAATATTTTTGTATGTGCTGATTTTTTCTCGATTTTTACCGATTTTTTACCGATTTTTTCCCGATTTTTAGGATTTTTTCCGATTTTTTCCCCTCACCAATTTAATCCCGATCGAGATTTTCAAAACATTGATTTTGATAATTGACTTGAGGAAAGATTAAATAAGCTAAAGAAGAAAAGACATAAGTAAGCTCACAAGTAATTATCAAGAAGAGAATTTGAATTAATCTCTAGCCCTCCAAATTCTCATATGATGGCATGGATTCCATGGTTGAGAAAACTATGGAAATCCTTTCACAAGAGTCTCCACGACTTTTGTTTCTAGATGATTATTTTGCCGATTTAATCAAGAAAATCATTGTTGATAGGTGGAACATTTTCAACACTCCATTGCACATGCCTTGAACGCAAAACTTTATGATGAGGAACTTATTGCTCAAAGCAATGGGAAGAGGAAGGCACCCCATAAGAATAGGGAGATGGTTAATGGGGTGAAAAAATCCCTTGTGAGAATTTTTCCAGCTCATCTACACAGGGAGGTGAAGGAAGAATTTATCAGTTTTGCTGCAGGAATATATGATTATTCAAATATCTCATGTTTGGAGGAGAGAAGCACCATGAATCCAGTTAGGTGATGGATTTGTCATGGAGGTAATGTTGTACATTTGCAAAACCTTGCCATCTGCCTCCTTTCACAAGTGGCAAGCTCTTCATCAGCAGAAAGGAATTGGAGCACCTATGGTTTTATTCATTCAGTGAAGCGCAACAGGTTGGGCTCACAAAAGGCAAAGGATCTTGTTTATGTGCACTCCAACCTTCACCTTGCATCTCATAGGGGTCCAGAATATGGCAATGGTCCTTCTAAGGAATGGGATGTGGATCCAGAAAATCCTAATTTGGATCTCTCTCTTGTTGCCTTGAATATGGAGGACCAGGATCATAGAATTGGAATTGGCCAAACATCTTCTTCAGCTACACCATCCACTGCTGAGCATGCTTCTGCTGCTATATTTGATGATGTTAATTTTGGACAACTAGGTCCAAGCTCCATGTTGTGATGCTCAGATGAAGATGCCAATATTTTTATTGGACTCCTCTTTCGGAGAGGTGAAAGATCGATCTAAAGATCATCTTGATCCGATGATCAGAACATTTATTTTGAATTTATTCAAAATATGTGCAAGTCGGCCTTAAGGTTTTGTGCCCCAACAGTTGTGTCACACACCCTCATTGATGGATATATATTGGTCAACGTTGGAGGACATTTTCACTCATCTTGTCCTCACACATTTTCTCTCTCCTCATCTGATTGGTTTGATGACCTTGGAGGCTCTTCTCTTCACATGTGGGAAATTTCAGCAAGCAGCACATTTCTACTTTCGGCCTAGGGTTTCTGCAGCTGTGTTGACCAGTTTTAACTTTGGTCAATGCAAGGTCAAACGGACCTAAAACTCCCAAAATTTCGATTTTCCAAATCCGTATTTTTTGGCACTATTCCCGAGGCTAGATGTTGACTTTGACTTGGCTGCGTTGACCTAGCTGTTGCTGTTGTTTGCATTGACCGTTGACTGACAGTGTTGAATTTTGGTTGACTTTTGGGTTGACTGTTTTGGCTGTCCTAGAGGGTTGTGTGACACTTCTGGTTGGCTGACCATATTGAGACTTTGCTGGTTGAAGCATCCTGCTGACCGCTATAACGCACCAACACACTTATATATTTTGGCTTGTCTTAGGTTGATCTATTGGTATGTTCTATCAGCATTTTACTTTATTGTTTATGTGATTGCTAACTGATATTGGGATAGAAAGTAAAGTTGCATCAAGCATAGAACATCTACAAAAATTTACATGGTATCAGAGCTGAGGAGAAGACAAAGCCCTAGTTTGTAGCAATCACGGAAGAAGAGCATGGGTTTTTTCTAACTACAATGGCTTTAAGGCCTAGGACAAATTGATTGGGAAGGATGACTTCCATGCCTGGAAGATGACATTGGATCTTATGTTGGAAGACCAAGATATCATGGACTATGTGCAGGGTAAAATTCAAGAGCCTCCATCCACTGCAACTGCTGTTGCCAAAAAGAAATACAAGAAGGGAGAAATCCAAGCAAAGCTGATGATCAGGGACTCTATTCATAAGAGTCTGGTTGCCTACATCTCTGAGCTGGGCACATCCAAGGATATGTATGATAAGTTCAAGGCCAACAATGTGAATCAAGACCCATTCTTCAAGAATCAATTGAAGAATCTGAAGAAAGGAAATGATGAGTCTGTTCAATCATATTTTCTGAAGCTGATCGAGATCAGGAATAATCTTCTGGTTATTAGGGAGACAATAGCTGATCGAGAGATGGTTCTCACTGCACTTGGAGGTCTCTCATTCGAATGGCATGTGTTCAACACTACCATTCTCAATAACAATGTCATACATGACTTTGACGAAGTACTATCAAGATGCGTACAAGAAGAGACAAGGATGAAGGAATATGAAAATGAAGGAAATGTTGCCTTCGCTGCTCATTCTAGGAAGAAGAACTTTGGGGGTCCAAGGAACAAAGGAAGAGCAGGGGCCCAAGGAAAGAAGGAAAAGTGTTACACTTGTCACAAGTCAGGTCACTATGCTAGAGAATGCCCTTTCAAGAAGGATTCTCCCGATGATGATGACAACAACAACAATCGAAGGAATGGCAATCGAAGGAACAACAGGTTCAAGGGAAAGAGGAAGGCTCCCTTTGGCGGAAATGGTAAACCTTTCAAAAGGTCAAGAAATTCCAGGTATGAGGAATCAAATGTTGTTGATAAAAGAAATGAATTCATTCCTGTATCTGCCCTCTCTGCTGCATCTCCACCCGACACTATGGATGTATGATTGAGAGATAGTGGTGCCTCAAGGCACATCACTGGGTTCAAGGAAGCACTTTCTGATATGGTTGAGAAGGATACTAATCTGGAATTTATCCTTGGAGATAATGCCACATATCCCGTGAAAGGGACAGGGACTGTGACTCTCCACTTGTCTCAAGGTCAAGTCCTCTACTTGTAGGATGTACTCTATCTACCTGATTTGAAGAAGAACCTTGTGTCTATATCAGCCATGTAAGACAAAGGTTTCAATGTGGTGTTCATTGATGGTAAGGTGCGTATCTGGAAGAAGAGTTTCAGGGAAGCTATCACGATTGGGTTTAGAGTTAATACACTCTACCGGGTTGGAGGAAGTCCACTGGGAGCGATGACATGTGATACTATCCGACAGATGGAACTATGGCACCGAAGGTTTGGACACCTTCACTACAAAGCCCTTCCTGAAGCAAGGAAGGTGGTGACGGGGATGCCCGAGTTTTCAAATAATCATGAAGGTGTATGTCACGGTTGTGCCAAAGGAAAGCATACAAGGGGACCTTTCTCCTCAAGTGTCAGAAAGACATCTGATGTCTTGCAATTGATACATTCTGATCTGTTTGGTATGTTGCCCGTGAAATCCTTGGGAGGATGTTCTTATTATATGACGTTGATAGATTACTTTTCTCGCAAAACCTGGATATACTTCTTGAAAAAGAAGGATGAGGCTTTCATGTGGTTCTGTACCTTCAAAGCCTTGGTGGAAAATCTAACAGGAAAGGAGATCAAGGTATTGAGGACTGATAATGGCACTGAATATGAGACAAATGAGTTCAAGAACTTTTGCAGAGAAGTTGGCATCAAAAGGGAGACCACAACTATCTATACTCCTGAGCAGAATGGCGTTGTTGAATGAAAGAATAGGACCATTGTGGAAGCTGCTCGTACCATGCTATGTGACCAGGGTCTACCGAAGTTTCTGTGGGGAGAAGCTGCGAACACTGTTGTGTACATACAAAACCGATGTCCACATTCTGCTCTGCACTCCAAAATTCCCGAAGAGGTTTTCTCTAGTAAGAAACTTGACGTCTTACATTTTAGAGGTTTTGGATGTCATGTTTATTTTCATGTGCCGAAAGAGAAGAGGAGCAAGTTGGATGCTTCTGGGAAGAAGGGAATGTTTGTGGGCTACAAGGAAACTTCGAAGGCCTATATATTCTATGTGCCTGGTTAAAGAGAAGTGGAGATATGCCACGATGTCACCTTTGATGAAGATGCTTCCCCGAGGAAAGTAGTTAATCTTCTGAGATCTGAGGAAGATCATGAAGCAAGGGTTGGAAATCAAGAAGAACCGAAGGATGAGACAATGCCTGATGTTGAAGGACCGATGGACTTGATTGATTCACCTCCTTTGATGAGGAAGATACCATCATGGCTCAGGGACACTCTCGAGGATGCCGAGGGACATATGGCCCCAAGGGGGACTTTCCGTGCAAGTAAGAAGTCGATAGAAACCAACGGTATCTAGCAGCAATGAGTACTATTGTACAATCTGAGCTTGGATCTTTTGAGGAAGTCGTAAAGCATCAAGTCTGGAAGGATGCTATGCACGAAGAGTATGAGTCCATAATGAAGAATGATATACAGGATGTGGTTCCAAGATCGGAGGATAAAGCAGTTGTCACCTCGAACTGGCTCTTCAAGATCAAGCATGGATCTGATGGGAGTGCTGAAAATTTCAAGGAAAGATTCGTTGCCCGTGGCTTCTCTCAAAAAGAAGGCGTAGACTATGATGATATATTTGCACCTGTGGCTCGATATACCACCAACTGATCTATCATAGCCCTTGTTGCAACACAAATATGGAGTCTTCATCAGATGGATGTGAAGACCACATTTCTGCATGGTGCAATAAAGGAAGACGTGTATGTGGAGCAACCTCTGGGGTTCGAAGTTTAGGATAGGGACACCCATGTCTGCAGGTTGAAAAAAGCCCTCTATGGGTTGAAGCAAGCACCCATAACTTGGTACGAGAGGATAGATAGCTACCTGATGAAGCTGGGCCTCACTCGTAGTAATTCTGATCCAAACCTTTACTTCAAGGTTGATAGAGAAAATCCTCTCATTCTGGTGTTGTATGTGGACAACCTCTTCCTGAGAGGTGTTGACCCTCTCATTCATCAGTGCAAGAGGGAGCTTGCTGTTGAGTTCGAGATGAAGGACCTAGGACTGATGCACTACTTCCTAGGCCTGGAGGTCTGGCAGAGACCTGTCGAGATTTTCCTTTCCCAAGGAAAATACATTGTTAAACTTCTGGAAAGATTTGGTATGGTGGACTCTAAGTCCGTGTCGACACCGATGGAGCTCAACTTTAAGAAGTTGACTGGTAGCGTTGCTGGGCCCATGGTAGCAAATCCTACTGAGTATCGTCAACTCGTAGGGGGCCTGATGTTCTTAGTGAACACCCGTCCGGATGTATGTTTTGCAGTGAACACTTTGAGTCAACATATGGTTGAGCCTCATCACATTCACTGGGTTGGTGCCAAGAATCTGTTGAGATATCTTCGGGGCACGATAAACCATGGGCTGAGATACACTGCCTGGAGCATGACACTCCATGGATATACTGATGTCGATTGGGCTGGCAGTGTGGTGGATCGTAAGAGCACATCGGATGCTGCTTCACACTTGGTTCTACTTTGATATCATGGATGAGCAGGAAGAAAAATTCGGTGGCTTTGAGCACTGCGGAGGCCGAATACATTGCAACGAGTATGGCCTGTTGTGAAGAAGTTTGGTTGCGAAAGCTCTTAAGTGAGCTGTTCAGGCATGTGCTAGATACCACCGTGATACTCTGTGATAACTAGAGTGGGATTGGGTTGTCCGAGAATCCTGTGTTCCACGATCGATCCAAGCATATTGATATCAGGTACCACTTTATCCGAGATATGGTATAACGAGGCGCCGTAAGGCTCGATCGTATAGGAACTGATGAGAAGGTCGCGGATATTCTCACAAAGCCCTTAGGGATGGTCAAGTTCCTAACCTTTCGTGAGTATCTTGGTATCGTGGAACGACCCTATGCTGAGGGTCTTGTTGGACGATGAGCTCGGGGAGCTCTAGGGGGCTTTGGGGATAGCTTCTAGGAGCTATAAGCAACCACAAGGCTAGGCTTGTCAAACCTTGTTGGTGTGCTTCTGCCCCACCGTTATGATGATTGAGTTGGTTCACCTCTCATGATCTGTGCCTCGTATGCATCCTACCCATTGAGTTCAGGGCTCATGGGAAGTACCTCTCATTTGGCCAGTGAGGTGGGAAAAGCTAGAGACTAGTAGCAAAGACTGATGGGCGCATCAGAGGTACTCTCTATCTACGATGGCATGGTCCAACCACTTGATCTGGGATCAAGTATAGTGAGGTTTCGGACCTCCAACTAACTTCGGGTCAAGTAAACCAACTTCGGGTTGGTATGAGACTCTTGTGAGTCCTATAGAGGTTTCGGACCTCTAGGCTAAATATGTCAGCTGGGAATTATGTCTTTGTGACTGACCCACCATTGTTCTGAAATAAAGAAGCCAGCAAAGCAAGTTACGACGCGATGATGCACAATGCTTGGATTGCGTAGGTGGATGGAGTTCTCCCTAGTTGAGAGGGAGTGTTAATTTTGGACAACTAGGTCCAAACTCCATGTTGTGATGCTCAAATGAAGATGCCAATATTTTTATTGGACTTCTCTTTCAGTGAGGTGAAAGATCGATCTAAATATCATCTTGATTCGATGAGAAGAACATTTATTTTGAATTTAGTGAAAATATGTGCAGGTCGGCCTTAAGGTTTTGTGCCCCAGTAGTTGTGTCACACACCCTCATTGATGGATATATATTGGTCAATGTTGGAGGACATTTTCACTCATCTCATCCTCACACATTTTATCTCTCCTCATTTGATTGGTTCGATGACCTTGGAGGCTCTTCTCTTCACATGTGGGAAATTTCAACAAGCAACACATTTCTATTTTCGGCTTAGAGTTTCTACAGCAGCGCTTACTAGTGTTGACTTTGGTCAATGCAAGGTCAAACAGACCTAAAACTCTCCCAAAATTTTGATTTTCCAAATTCACATTTTTTGGCACTATTCCCGAGGCTAGACGTTGACTTTGACTTGGCTGCGTTGACCTAGCTACTACTGTTGTTTGCGTTGATCGTTGACTGACAACGTTGACTTTTGGTTGACTGTTTTGGCTATCCTAGAGGGTTGTGTGACACTTCTGGTTGGCTGACCATATTGAGACTTTGCTAGTTGAAGCATCCTGCTAACTGCCGCAACGCACCAACACACTTATATATTTTGGCTTGTCTTCTGTCGATCTACTGGTATGTTCTATCAACTTTTTACTTTATTGTTTATGTGATTGCTGACTGATATTGGGATAAAAGGTAAAGTTGCATCAAGCATAGGACATCTACAAAAATTTACGGAAGGAAGAATTTGTCAGTTTTGCTGCAGGAATATATGATTATTCAGATATCTCATCTTTGGAGGAGAGAAGCACCACGAATCCAGTTAGGTGGTGGATTTGTCATGGAGAAATTGGTGTAGATTTGCAAAACCTTTCCATCTGCCTCCTTTCACAAGTGGCAAGCTCTTCATCAGCAGAAAGGAATTGGAGCACCTATGGTTTTATTCATTCTGTGAAGCGCAACAGGTTGGGATCACAAAAGGCAAAGGATCTTGTTTATGTGCAATCCAACCTTCGCGTTACATCTCGTAGGGGTCTAGAATATGGCAATGGTCCTTCTAAGGAGTGGGATGTGGATCCAAAAAATCCTGATTCAGATCTCTCTCTTGCTGCCTTGAATATTGAGGACCAGTATCATAGAATTGGAATTGGCCAAACATCTTCTTCAGCTACACCATCCACTGCTGAGCATGCTTCTGCTACTATATTTGATGAGGATTCTAATAATGAGTATTAGTCTTTTGACTTTATTGTACTTGCAGCCTCATATATATAATAAAGGTTGGTTTAGGATATTCCGATATTTTTATTTTCATTATGTGTCTGTTATCATTCATGAGTAAATGTGTTGTAACTTGTAATAGGTTATTCTTTGAATTTATCATGTATGTTTTAAACTTTATGATTTCACATAACATTTCTTAAATTTCCTAAATTCTAATATAAATTTTAATATATATATATATATATACCGTGTTTCCTCGTTTCCAGAATTTGGGGAGGTCGTGTTTTGTATTGCTTCCTCTTTCGGAAACTCGTTTACGTTTCCCAGTTTCTTGCAACTTAGGTAAATTGTACTTACATGAATTAAGGGTATATTCAACCATCAACAATTTGCCAATCAAGAAGCTCCAAGACAATAATCCAAACATCAAAATTCATTCCATGCTCCAAAAATTCGTCCTCCAAGAAGGATAGCAAAGTTCTCTAAAGAGATACAAGTACAATCCAAGTGATAACACAAAAATGAACTCACATCACTTGTATTTATACACTTTTAATGTGTTTGATTTAGCTAATTAGGCCTACATTAGCCCCTAGAATAAAATAATGTGCAAAATAACTAACTTTTGGTGACAAGCCCACCAAACTATCTCATAAACAAAAGAATAAGCCTCTCAAGTGGTCGAATGATCAATAGTACATGTCGTTGGGCCTTCTAAGAGGCCTGATGAAGTCCAAAAGTGCCATAATGAAAAATAAGACTCCTAGAAGTAGTGGACAAGGAATTGGCCCCTTGTTCAAATAATATATCGGTGGTGGTCCCAATGGGTATGCGGGCACACAAGTAACCTCATGGGTCTCCAAGTAGATTGAAGATGCCCATATACCACCTGCAAAGGATTAGATGATGGTGTAAGTGATGCCACATTGTCAAATAGGTCCTGGGTCATTCGCCAAGTGCATGGTACATCTGTGGGGCCAACTAGGCATGGTGAACCAAGTGCATATTCCTCGTCCAATAGGAGAATCTCTAGCAATCTCTGAGCGTCTCTGGGGATCAATGGAGTGTTGTCTACTGCTGTGGAGGTCCATGGCTCTCTATACACACCCTGTATGTTCCAATGTAGTCCTTTGGAGGGTTAGGACCCCATATAGGGAGACCAAACCCAAAATGGAGACCATCTGCAACCCTGCATAAGATCCAATGCATACCCTAGCCTTCCAGTACAACAAGTCATTTAAAAAAATCAAGTTAAAGAGCTTACAGACCATGGACAACAGGTGAGCACTTCATAATGGCATGCCCTTCCATAGTGGGTTTTGGCGCGTGCTAATGTCTCCAAGCTCCAAAGGGGGTTAGCCAAGCACCCTATTAGGTGGTTTCTACCTTTAGAGGGGATAGTATGTCCGAGGTACATCTTTCAAATGGTAGTGGCACGTGATAAAAAGATGAATGGAATAGGGAATGAAATGGGCAATCCTGGGCCACATGTCAGCGCACAAGGGTAGCTAATAAAGGGAAGCCCACACTTGGGTATATAATATATAGGAGGGAGAAATCGTGGTGCATGAGATACCCCGACCTTGATTTTTCCACCCTTTTTTATATGCCTTTTGACTTTTATGATTTTTCTTTGATTAGTTGCGCGGGGCTCAAAGGATAAGAGCATGATGTGTAAGGAAAAGCCATAGATACTATGAAAATTTCAAATCTGGAATTTTACTGCAGCAATTGATTTATTTTTC
Organism: Pinus albicaulis; assembly: GCA_034641835.2. NCBI lineage: Eukaryota > Viridiplantae > Streptophyta > Pinopsida > Pinales > Pinaceae > Pinus > Pinus albicaulis. The sequence goes on along the minus strand of CM076575.1, from coordinate 516,623,294 downwards.
CTACTTATTTTCCACAATAAGTTATTTACAAAAACCCTTAAGTAAACATCAAAATAAATTGTACAACAACTAGGACATAATTTCATAGAGAAAAGAACAATCAAGTATAAGCACAAGAATCAATCACATCAACACAATTATTTTTGAACAATTGTCCCCAGAAAAACCCAATGTAGGAAAACTGGTGTACCAGATGAGGGATTATTTATTAATCCTCAGGAAAAATCTGTCTACAAGGAATAACTGGTAGAATAACAGAGAAAATTTCAAGAAAACACCTCAGATAATTTTCTCCCAACCTCTGGAGAAATTCTGACACCCAAGAGACTCTCTAGCCTCCATTGCGTCACCTCTGCGTGATCATCTACGCAGGGACTACGTGAGTACTGCGTCCTTAGCTGCGCTGCCTCTCTGCGTTGTCCCTTTACTGCTCTGCGTCACTCTTCCTCGACCTCTGACATAAGCTGATACCCTCTTCTTCCCTTGCCCTGAAACTCTCCCTCTGAAATCCAATTTTAAATTCTGAAGAATTGGGTTATCTTGGGTTACTGAGTGTTTGCCCGACTTGTCTTCAACTGACCCACAAGTCTTCATTTATACTTTTCCTGTTGATAAATCAACGACCGTGATCTAATCTCTATTCAACGACTAAGATTAAATTAGACTTGATCCTCGTCACTTAGAAGCTTCTCACGCACATGTTAAATTAATTCACTCTAATTATTTAAATTCCCTAAGTTTTAACTTAGGCTTCATTTAAAATAATTAATTATTTGAATAACTTTCACTCCAGGTGGAATTTATGCAAACTATTTCTGGGTCTTGGAGATCTCATGTGTTCAAGCCCCTCCACAAAGTTTCGGAGCTAGAGCACATCCGATGCTACTACGCAAAAATCAACACTCCCTCTTAGCGAGGAATGTGCTTTAGTAATACTTTGGTCCTCTGCGCTGTTGATGCTAGGTCAACTACCCTTCATATGTTGCATCGCTGTTATCTGTACTACTGCCCACAACACTGTCACTATTGCTACTGCATCTGTGCTGCAGCTCCCTCTTAAGTACTGCACTTATCCGTTTCCGCTACTGAAATGAATTCTTAATCATCCCCAATTTCTCCCTGAAATAAACAAACTTTGTTCTTCCCAGAGCCTTAGTGAGGATGTCTGCCATTTGTTCTCCCGTCAAAGTGTACTGTTAATGTACTGCTCCCCACTGGACACAGTCTCTGATAAAGTGACACCTGAAGTCAATGTGCTTCGACCGATCATGAAACACCGGATTCTCAGAGAGCTTGATGCAACTCTGATTATCAGATAAAATGTTGGTCGCTTCCATCCTTCTCCATAATAGATTCACAAGCAGCTTCCTAAGCCATATGGCTTCACACGAAGCTTTGCTGGTTGCCATATATTCTGCCTCGGCTGAGGTCAGAGCCACAAAATTTTGTTGTCTAGTGCACCAAGGAAGTCATGCCTGATCCAATGCCGAAACAGTACCGAGTGGTACTTTTCCGATCTACCGAACTTTCAGCCAATCTGCGTTAGTGAACCCACTTAGTCTGATGTCATTTCCATGGGCGTAATTTAATCTATGCTCGACTATCCCTCATATATATTTGACAACATGTTTGGTTGCTGCCTAGTGCGCCCTCTTTGGTTCCACCATGAACTGACTAAGGGTTTTGACTGCACAACAAATATTTGGCCTAGTGTTAACCAGATACATCAGGGAGCCTATGATTTGTTTATAGAAGGTGGGATTGTTACACCATTTTTTGGTCATCTAACCCACTATCACTAGATGGACCAAAGTACACCATGTAAGACCAATTTTACCCTAAGTAAAATTGCCTTCACTATGTAAAATAACTTAATAAAACACATTTATTAGGTTGTTTATGGTCTAAACAGGAAACCCCAAAAGGAAATATTAAAAAAACCTATATTTGTTTGATTTTCCTCAAGGAATAATTAATTAAACAATAATTTAATTATTATTCCTGGTCATGTTTAACCCAAAACAAAGAAATTAATTAGATAAATCCTGATTTATCTTATTATTTTCTAGGAATAATTGTTTAAATCTTATTTAAATAATATTCCTCGTTAAATATGACTAAATCACCCATAAATAATTAAATAAATCATTATTTATTTGATTATCATCCAACCCCTTCCTTAAAATGATAAATAAGTCATTTATTTATTTATTACTTACAAATAAAGGGATTTGACCCAAGTCAAATACCTTTTCCCTCCAACAAATATAATAAAATATTCCATAAAAGGTGGATCTAGATTTGGTTAATGTTATTTTAATCATGCACCAAGATTTAGAATGACCCAATATTTTGTTATAAATAGGAGGGTTTTTCCTACCATTCTTCACCTTTTGTTGCCTATTAGATCACTCTAGATCTAAACTCTTGGTCTGACTTTGAGCCATTATCATTGTCATATTTTCCATTATTTGTTGTGTGAGCTTCCTTTGAGTTCTATCTTTGTCTGGGTTTTCTACACCAACAGGAGAGAGAAATGCTAGATCTGAAGTGCTGAGGACTTCCAAGAACCCATCCCATTGAGGAGAATTGAAAACATCTTCTTGTTTTCCTCCCAGGTGCCCTTAATACAAAAAATTCTATCAAAAATTGTTCCGCAGGACCTCCCGTCCTCACCCTATATCGGTTACACCGATGGTGCAAGTCGTTACTCTCTGAATCTAGCCTCGGCAGGTTGGCCATTTTCACCCCCTTGCATGCCCTTGTTCTCTCCAACGGGGTATGCATTGCTCCTGCCACCAATAATCAGGCCGAATATGATGCAGTGCGTGGTCTCTTAGTCGATGCCCTCTCTCATCGCATCCTCCATCTGCATGTTCGTTTAGATTCCCTACTTCTTGTCATGCAACTAAATGTTGTCTATCGTGTGCATAATCCTGTGCTGTTTAGACGATATTTACGAGTGAAACTCTTGATACGTGAGTTTGAAACCATAACTTTTACCCATGTACCTCGAGAACAACATCACTATGTAGATAGCATTGCAAACCATGTTCTAGATTGGCATTTATCACACACATTTTATACAAGACAATAACATTCATAATCATTAAACAAGATGCATATCCATAATGTGTGTCGCAAAACATGTGTTTAGAGTCCATCTACTCTGATACATATGGCATGCCCATTGCATGTTACAAAAAACTCAAAACTGGGGGCACCACCTGCCCCTACATACACACTAGGGGGCACCACATGCCCCACACCTAATCACTATCTGGCGGATCCCGAGCCAATGGCTCTGCTCCTGCAGCCTGTAGATCCCATATCCCCTGACCGGCCATCGCCATACGCCACACGACACCTCGCCATTCCGAGGGTAGACCAATACATGGCTCTATGTACTGGTCGTCTAAGTCTTTCCACCCGCGCTCTGACACTTCGGTCAACAACCTCTCGCATCTACGGCGGATGTCCTCCAGAAGAGCGGCCGCATCCTCATTATGCGCTGCTCTCGACCCACTAGGACCTGCAACTCCAGATGCTGCCGGTCGTCCCATATATCCGGCCGGTTTTACCGGAGCTATATCTGCATACCAAAAGTACATGAATCAGTACCCTATCTACTATTCACTAACTTTAACATGCCCAAAAAAGAATAGTTACTTATCACTTACCATCGGGTCCCCATACTCGACCAGGCGGAAGTGGTAGGTCTGGATCCCCACAATAACTCATCCCACTATAGGGATAGTCGTCTATGTATAACGTCATCTGATCCCAATGGGCAAAGAACTCAGGTCGAAACACTCGTCCGACCGCCCCTCCTCCTCCTCTGCACAGTAGCCGCCCCCACCGGCGCATCCTAGGCTCTCTAGGGCCCCCATCTAGGAGCTGTATACGAGGTCGTAAGGTCGGGATCTTCTCAAAAAAGAAGGAACACAATAAAGTCCCATACGAGCAATCGTGGTTCACTTGCCTCTTGCAAAGCGACAACTGTCGTTTTAACGACACCAACATCATTTGGGCCCACCCATAGTGGGTCCCACTCAACACACTCTCTACGATCATCATCTGCCCCCCAGTGATGTGATGGAACGCCTGGTTGCCCAGGATCAGCAGCACTGCTGCGGCCACTGCCCGGGTCTCCAGTCTCTCTAGGTCCCTGATCGGTATCCGTGTCCCTTTGACTTGGAGACCCGGTCGACAATGCCGCTCCACAAACTCCATGATGTTCAGCCCCCGCGGTAACACTGGCTGCGTATTTCCCACCATCCCAAGTGGCGAGAGACCTGTCAGAAAATAAACATCCTGGACTGTCAGTTCGATCCTGTGCCCCTGCACTACAAAGACCTCATGCTTTGGATCCCAATACCTGATAATCCGGGCCAACAAAGGCTCTCCAGCGCTCATCAAAGGGTTCTCCAAAAACTTCAGAACCCCAAACCTGGCCAACACACGACGGACACCCTGATCTGTCTGGATCTCTGCCCGTAATGTACCCAGGTCTCTCTCTCTCCAGTTCACCCGTATATCTGCCATATCTGCACAAAAACACCATCTTTGTCAGCCTACAGATAGGGAATACTGTAAACAAACACAGAAACCCAACTCTCAGCCATCAAACAGCACTAAAACCCCCTCATCTTCCAGGTCTCACTTTTCTGCCAAATCCTGAGACAGGTCGCACCTTTTTGCCCAAAACTTGCGTCCTAGGTCACAGATTTTGGCCCAAAAAGTGCGACCCGGCCGAAAAGATGCAAGGGGATTTGTTCCTGAGATTCTGGGCCCTAATCTGAACTTTCAATCCATCAAAATGAAAGAGTAATGTTAGGCCTCTTACCTGCAACTGACGGATCTCGATTCCAATGGTCGGTTTGTCCGCTACGCTCGCCGCAAGATTTAGGGCCTTCTCTCCTCTCTACATTCACCACAACAACACTAGCAAATGAGTGGATTTGGAGGGAAAACTGCCTTATTAAAAGAGAACCCTTGTTTCTTCTTTCGCCTGCTACGACCATACTGTAGCTCTGTTTGACAAACCTTCTGCACCGTTGGAAAGCTCTCACCGAGCCCTCAAATGGGCATCTGTTAGTTTTTTGTGATTTGATACTTCACCAGGACACATTTTGTCCAAGATGGGTCACTTCACCTCTCCTTAAAATCGCATTTCTTCACTTACGACACTTGTACTTGGGGCACCATTTTGCCTCCTTACTTGTCTTTGTTCGTGTCGATTTTCGTCGTGAGTTACCATCTTGTACTCATGTTTTCATGGTTCCCCATTGGACCTTTACTGTGTGGCAGCACCATCGAGTCGCCCTTGTTTAGAGCATCCGAGTGGAGTCATCATCGCATTCATGGAGTCTATCCCGCGTCCCTTTGTACCCCGCTATAGTCCTCCATCCTTCATTGCTTGGTCTCTCCCTTGTGTCGCACATTATGGCCTCCAGTCCCACTGTCCCTTATCCCTGATGATATTGTGTCAGTCGCTGCCATGTCATTCATGCCCTTTATGCTCTAGCAAGGGAAGTCATCCATTCGCTACTCAGTCCCCTCCATTCCACCATCATCATTGGTATTAGTCTGTCCGTCGCTTTACTATTTTCTCTCGTGCCTTAGTTGGGGATCTCTCATTTCCTCACCTATGGCGGACCTCCTTCTGTCGACATCAGCTCCTTCATTCCAGAAGACAGGTCTAGAGGGCGGTGTACCTTGGTTCCAGCTTCCATTCTTGTTCGGTGCCTCGGATCCGGCAAAGGGATCTCTCATTTCCCTTTGACTTGATTGTTTCTCCACTCCAACTCCTTTCAGCATGATCGAGATCCGTATACTTGATGGTTCAATGATGCAGCAGCAGCTCTTGGTGATTCCCGTGTGTGTGCGAGATGTCTCAGCCCTCATGAGGGGGTGGCCCTGCAGGTAGCCCCCCACATGCCCGGATGACATCTTCATTGCAGCCTTCGATGCAGCTCCATATATTTGATGATGTCGGCCTTAGCCGCTTGCAGCGCCTCTTTGATTTGCATGTATCAGTCAGATTTTGTGAGCCCTTCCCCGCTTATAAGGGGCATTTGGGTTGTATTTGTATCTCATGTACTCAGATATTATTGTATAAGTCCTGGCTGTTATCCCAGGCACAGCATGTATGTGGGATTCCTCATTGTATTGTTATCTGGCTCATGTTTATGCCGGTTGTACTTTATGGTTCGGTCCCTTGTTTACTGGACACACTATTCTTTTGTACTTTGTCTTGGCGGGCATAGGTATGCCTCCCCCGCCGCCTTTAGCACAGGTACCCTCTTATAAAAAGAGACTTGTTGCACCTGTAAGTCTCGTCTCCTCAGGGTCTAGTTCTTCAGCACATTAGTCTACCTTACATTTCTCTCTCTGACTTCCCTTTTGATGTCTGGTGATTGAGTTCTTACAACGTACTTCGGTCATACGATTTGCTCCTAACACTCGCACACTGGGGGGCAATCTGTTACACCATTTTTTGGTCATCTAACCCACTATCACTAGATGGACCAAAGTACACCATGTAAGACCAATTTTACCCTAAGTAAAATTGCCTTCACTATGTAAAATAACTTAATAAAACACATTTATTAGGTTGTTTATGGTCTAAACAGGAAACCCCAAAAGGAAATATTAAACAAACCTATATTTGTTTGATTTTCCCGGTCATGTTTAACCCAAAACAAAGAAATTAATTAGATAAATCTTTATTTATCTTCTTATTTTCTAGGAATAATTATTTAAACCTTATTTAAATAATATTCCTTGTTAAATATGACTAAATCACCCATAAATAATTAAATAAATAATTATTTATTTGATTATCATCCAACCACTTCCTTAAAATGATAAATAAATCATTTATTTATTTATTACTTACAAATAAAGGGATTTGACCCAAGTCAAATACCTTTTCCCTCCAACAAATATAATAGAATATTCCATAAAAGGTGGATCTAGATTTGGTTAATGTTATTTTAATCATGCACCAAGATCTAGAATGACCCAATATTTTGTTATAAATAGGAGGGTTTTTCCTACCATTCTTCACCTTTTGTTGCCTATTAGATCACTCTGGATCTAAACTCTTGGTCCGACTTTGAGCCATTATCATTGTCATATTTTCCATTATTTGCTGTGTGAGCTCCCTTTGAGTTCTATCTTTGTCTGGGTTTTCTACACCAACAGAAGAGAGAAATGCTAGATCTGAAGTGCTGAGGACTTCCAAGAACCCATCCCATTGAGGAGAATTGGAAACATCTTCTTGTTTTCCTCCCAGGTGCCCTTAATACAAAAATTTCTTTCAAAAATTGTTCTTGTCTTGTCTATTGGATATATGGAGCAAAACCTTCTTTTAACTGCTTAATGTCTTTCTATGCATAGATCTGGTTTTTGCAGCTCTTGTCTTGATCAACTAACTGCAGATCTGAAGATATTGGCAGCCATATTTGATGTTAGGGCTATTAGTTATGTGTAGCTAAAGTGGTCTTTTTTCGTACACTTCGACAAAAGATTCATACTAACAGGGATCAACTTCTTTATCCTCAGATGCATCAATATTTTTCTTGTTAGTGATCATTGGAGTAGCCATGGGTCTATAGTCCTGCATCCTGAACCTCTTCAGATTTTGTAGCATACCTCCCCTGTCAAGGAGGATTTGCCAAACTTCCAACCCCAGAAAATAATGCATCAACCCTGAATCCTTCATGTCAAATTTTGTAGCTAGGTTCTCCTTGCAATCCTTGATGAGCCTTGATGAACCTGTCAAGAATAGGTCATTTACGTATAATACCAGAGTTAGAGGTTCATTCCCTACTGTGAAATAGTAGAGATTAGGATCTGCGTCACTCTTGACGAATCCCATCTTCTGAATGTAACCATCAATTCGACCGTACCAAGCTCTAGGTGCCTGTTTAAGCCCACACAAGGCTTTCTCAAGCCTGCATACATGATTCTTCTTCTCAAAGCCCTCTGGTTGTTCAATGTATACTTCTTCCTCTATCACCCCATTCAAGAAAGCAGTCTTGATGTCCATCTGGTGAATCTCCGACCCCATCTGCACTGCAAGGGATATCACGGCTTTGATAAAGTATACCTGGCTACTGGGGTGAAGGTTTCTTCGTAGTCTATCCCTTCCTTTTGATAATACCCCTTAGCCACAAACCTGGCTTTATATTTTTCCACGCTTACATCTACAACATATTTGATCTTGTAGATCCATCTCGAAACTACAACCGATCTGTCCTGAGGCCTAGGTACCACTTCCCAGAAATCATTGGTCATTATGGAACTGTATTCTTCCACCATGGCATCTACCCATACCTGATGTTGAGTTGCCTCCTAGAAACTAGAGGGTTATCCAACCTGAGCCACCAAAGCTTGGTACCTGTTAGGTTGTCTACACTGCCTCTTCTCGTTTCTAGGAGCTACGAAGAATTCCTCTGCGTCCCTCAGAATCTATTGCAATTCCCGGCTCGTTCTTCCATTGGTAGTGGGTGGATCTACCTGCTCCTCTTGTGAATCTTCCTGAGGTAATACCCCTGAATTATTATGCCTTGGAGAAGCATTGGTGCTAGTTTTGGCTGGTCGAAGTGGCTAGACCAATGGATCATCCTCTGACTATTTTTCAGAAGGCATCTTCCAAGATTTCATAATAGCTATGTACTCCATGAACTTTACATCCCGTTGTACTACGATCTTCCTAATTCTAGGAATGTAGATGCTATATGCCTTAAAATTCTCGCTATATGCCACCAGATATCCTTTTTTTGCAGTTTGATCCAACTTCTTCCTCTTTTCTTCGGGAATATGGCAGTTTGCCAAACTTCCAAAGATCCTGAAATGACTTACTTCTGGCTTCCTGCCAGTGAAGACATTCTCCAGTGTAATCTTACCTAGGAGGGCCCTGTGAGGAATCCTGTTCTGAACATACACAGTTGTGTTGCATGCTTCTGCCCGGAGAAATTTGGGCATGTCCTGATCATTCAACATTGCCCTCGCTACTTCAACAATAGTTATTTTCTTCCTTTCTGCAACCCCATTCTATTCCAGATTATATGGAGCGGTCCATTCTCTTTTGATGCCTTCCCTTGCGCAGAACTTAGTGAATTTTTTATCGATATATTCTCCACTATTGTCTGAACGCAAAACCTTTATCCTCTTCCCTGTCAGATTCTCAACCAGAGCCTTAAAATCTTTGAATCGAACAAAGACCTCATCCTAGGTCTTTAGAAAGTAGATCCAAGTTTTCCTGGAATGGTCATCAATGAAGCTGACGAAGTATTAAACGCCACTAAGAGCTGTCGTGGACATTGGTCCTCAGATATATGAGTGCATTAGCCCCAAACACTCTTTTCCCTATTGTTACTTTTGGAGTAAGTTTCTTTGGCATACTTTCCTAGTACACACCCTCTGCAAACATCATCTCGTTTGGTGCTTAATTATGGAACTCCTGTGACGGTTTCTCTGAGAATTCTTAGAGCCCCATGGCGTAAGTGCCCCATCCTTTTGTGCCATAGCTCATTCAAATCATTTTCACCATTGTTGCCTATCAGTGCCATTGGAGATTCTAACTGCAGCTTATACAATTTGTTGCTCCTCACTCCAATTTGAGCCTTCTTCTTGCAGCTCGGGTGTTTGACATATACTTTCTTTCTAATGAAATATACATCATAGCCCTTGTTTTGTAGCTGAGATACAGAGAGCAATTTCATCCCCAAACTAGGCACATGCAGCACATTGGTGCCCCGCAACCGATCTCCTGCTTCAGTTTGAAAAACTATAGTACCTCTTTCAACAAGGGTACATTTTGCCTTATTTCCCATGGTGATCTTGATGTTCATCTACTCTTCTTCAAAGCTCGAGAAACATTCTCGTATTCCCGTCATATGTGCGGAAGCCCCGTTATCAATATGCCAAACCTCTGAGGAAGCAGAGCTTGACAAGCAAGCAAATTCTTCTTCCAAATCTAGAGGTCAATACAAAGATGTCGTGATCCATCATATCTTTCATGCTTTCCTCTTTCTCGGGAGAACTGGGTGAACCCTTTCTAGTTGCTGCTCCAGCAACATCAAGATCACATTCCATTGCAGAATCTCCAAACATGTTACCCATTCTCAGCTCTGATACCATGCGAAAATTTCAAATTTGAAATTCTACTGGAAGAAGTGATTTATTTTTCCTACTGGTTTTCCACGGTAAGTTATTTACAAAAACCCTTCAGTAAACATCAAAATAAATTCTACAGCAGTTATGACATAATTTCATAGAGAAAAGAATAGTGAAATATAAGCACAAGAATCAATCACATCAACACAGTTATTTTTGGACAATTGTCCCCGGAAAAACCCAATGCGGGAAAACCGGTGCAGCAAATGAGGGTTTATTTATTAATCCTCAACAACAATTTATTTACAAGGAATAAACGGCAGAATAGCGGAGAAACTTTCATGAAAACCCCTGAGATAATTTTCGCCCAACCTTCGGAGAAATTTTGACACCCAAGAGACTCTCTAGCCTCCATTGCGTCACCTTTGTGTGATCCTCTACGTAGGGACGGTGTGAGGACTGTGTCCTCAGCTGCGCTGCCTCTTTGTGTTGTCCCTCTAGTGCTCTGCCGCCATCTTCCTCGGCCTCTGACAGACATTGATACCCTCTTCTTCCCTTGCCCTGCAGCTCTCCCTCTGAAATTGAATTCTAAATTCTGAAGAATAGACTTCCCTTGAGTTACTGAGTGTTTGCTCGGCTTCTCTTCAACTAGCCAGCAAGTCTTCATTTATACTTTTCTTGTTGATAATCAATGGTCGTGATTTAATCTTTAATCAATGACTACGCTTAAATTAGACTTGATCCTCGTCACTTAGAAGCTTCTCACCTAGATGTTAAATTAATTCTCTAATTATTTAAATTCCCTAAATTTTAACTTAGGCTTCATTCAAAATAATTAATTATTTGAATAACTTTCACTCCGAGTGGAATTTTTCCAAATGATTTTTGGGTCTTGGAGATAGCATGTGTTCTAGCCCCTCCACAAAGTTTCGGAGCTAAAGCACATCCAATGCTACCCAAAAATCAACAGATACGTCTTTTAAGTTAGGGCCATTCATTTTCCACTAGGGGTTGGGACAATCATGGGTTCCAGAATGATAAAGGAAGCTCATCTAGGGCCTATAGGAACCAGGGTGATGGCCATGGTTATGGGGTAGAGCTCATGCATTTGGCCATTGCCCACGTGCTAAATGTGTTTGTCCCAACCATCTTTTGCATTTTGTGGTACATTTTCCTATTGAATGTGGCCAATTATGCTTTTACTTTTATTTTTCAGCTGCATCAACTTTCAGGGCGTTTTTCCAAGCTCGGCCCAAGGTGTGGGCAAGGGGGAGGGGAGGCCAACCCGATGTGGACCCAGTGGGGAAATGTGGACCCAAGTTGGAAGAATAATGAATGGGGTTATAATGAATGGAAGGGGAGTAATGTGTGTGAATGAGTGAGCGAGACCACACAACCAAAGTCGGGGTTTCCCATGTAGTACCACCCTAAAACCCACGTGCTAAATGTGTTTGTCCCAACCATATTTTGCATTTTGTGGTACATTTTCCTATTGAATGTGGCCAGTTATGCTTTTACTTTTCTTTTTATCTGCATCAACTTTTGGGGCATTTTTCCAAGCCCGGCCCAAGGTGTGGGCAAGGGGGAGGGGAGGCCAACCAGATGTGGACCCAGTGGGGAAATGTGGACCCAAGTTGGAAGAATAATGAATGGGGTTATAATGAATGGAAGGGGAGTAATGTGTGTGAATGAGTGAGCGAGACCACACAACCAAAGTCGGGGTTTCCCATGTAGTACCACCCTAAAACCCACGTGCTAAATGTGTTTGTCCCAACCATATTTTGCATTTTGTGGTACATTTTCCTATTGAATGTGGCCAGTTATGCTTTTACTTTTCTTTTTATCTGCATCAACTTTTGGGGCATTTTTCCAAGCCCGGCCCAAGGTGTGGGCAAGGGGGAGGGGAGGCCAACCAGATGTGGACCCAGTGGGGAAATGTGGACCCAAGTTGGAAGAATAATGAATGGGGTTATAATGAATGGAAGGGGAGTAATGTGTGTGGATGAGTGAGCGAGGCCACACAACCAAATTTGGGGTTTCCCATGAAGTACCACTCTAAAACCCAAAGGTTAGTAAAGGAGATCCCATGAGTCTAAGATCCAAGGGTAACATCCAAAAGAGGTCTATGGGATAGAAGTACAAACCTAGCCCACTTTGTTTGTCAAATCCCCCCATTAATCCACACCCAAAAGTGTCCATGATAAGCAAATTACAATACTCAATTACCAATTGACAAGGCATTGCTTTAGGTTCAGGGGGTCCACTTTCAAACATACGATCATGTCAGATGGGTGAGGGACCACATGGCTGGCTCAAGTGGTGGAGAAATGGCACAACGAGCTAGTTGGTGGCTGCTGGCTGAGGACCGTCGTGAAGAAAATTTTCTACCAGGGATATCAACCACAAAATGGTGGGTAACAAAAACCATGCTATAAATAATAATAATAATAATAATTTTGGTTTTTTTTTACAATATACAAGAATCGAGAGTACATTACATATTATAAATACCGAACCTAGTTACATATCTCAACATTCTTCTTTCCCTTCTTGTCTCCCTTCTTATAGTTAGGACATTGGTTGACATAGTGGCCATTCTGATTGCAACCAAAGCCCCTGATTTTACTCAAGTGCTTTTTCTTATTCCCTCTCTTGGACCCTTTTTTTGATCCCTTCTTGGCTTTGCCCTTTACTGCTAGGGCCACGGTCTCGTCATCTTCACGCTTCTAAGTTTTACCACTATTGCTTCCACTGAGGAGGCTCAGTCTAAGCTCCTCTTGAGTGAAATCACTCCACATGCAATCCAAACTTGGTAGTGTATCTTGTCGATTGATAACCTGAACAAACACATCCAATTGCTTTGAGAATCCATTTAATGCGATCCTCACGAGCTCATCATCATCTGGTTTATCACTGATATTGTTTCTTCTATTTGTTAAATAAATTAAACAAATTATTTACTATGTGCTATGGTAAATATGTTAGGTCCCTATATCACTAGTATAGTCCCTTATTATTGTTAGTTTAAACCCCTTATTGTTATTATTGTACCCTTGTAACCCCCATTTTGTTATTATTGTGCCCTTAAATTATTATTGTTAGGTCGGCTAGGATTACATTGTGGCCCACTAGGATTACATTATGGCCCCATGGACTCCTATATATAGAAAGGAGGTTTTGTAAATTGTATCATCCAAGAATTTTTCATTCATGTAATGTATTGAAGGTTTCCCCCTCGAAGTGGCTTATTTCTAAGGCATTGATATCTCTTTTCTTCTATTTTTGGAGCTGGTTACACAACATTTGGTATCAGAGCTTTGGATTCTAGGGTTTCGCTGCTCCAAACAGGTCATCGTGGCATTTTCGCTATAACTTGTTTTCTACGAAGTTTCAGAAGCTGAAATTTTTAGGGTGCGAAGCCGAAATCCTGAGAAAGATTTTCTAAAAATTTCAGAGCTTGGTTCGCAATATTTTCGGAGATATGATCTATGGAAGTTAGGTCTTTTTTCAGGCTCCTAAACAGGTCATTGTGGCATTTGCGCTATAACTTTTTTTCTAATGAGGTTAAAAATCTGGAATTTTTATGGTGCGAAGCTGAGATCCTAAGGAAACTCGTCAAAAAATTTTAGAGCTTTTTTCACAATATTTTTGGAGATATTATCTGTGGAAGGTAGTGCTTTTTCAGGCTCCCGAATTTCATCTCAAAGAGGTGATCGTGGGAAAATTTCAATAACTCTCTCTCTGAGCATCGGATTGGAGTGCCGTAAAAATTGGTCGCAAGTACACGGACTGTAGTTTCTTGGCTATCAATTTCAGAGGCGAAGGACGAAACAATGACACGTGGCAAGCCGTACAAGTTCGTTATACTGAACCATTCCATAATTAGGTCATTGTGGGAGATTGGACATAACTTTGTCTTGGAGAATCGAAATCAAGTCAGACCTGTGGCATTCAAAAGAGAATTTAGAGGGAGAATTCAGTGCTGAATTTCAGATATTGAAGAGCCACAAGCACAGAGATAATCCAATTTCAATATCGAGCTCCTCAAAAGCAAATAAAAGGTGTGTAATTTTTTTCCGAATTGCATAAGTCTTGTTTGAAGAATCAAGTTGAATTGATTGCAAAGGCATATTGTAGAATAGATATCAGTATTGGATTATAAAATGGCCCCTAAAAAGAATTCAACACCCATTAAGCCTTTGGAAAGCAAAGAGCAACAAAAAATGACATGGAAGTTTTGAAGAAAGGCGTGGAAACTAAGATGGATGGTTTGAAGAAAGGCGTGAAATCTAAGATAGATGGCATGGAGGCTGGCATGGAATCTAAGATGGATGACATGGAAGCTAATATCGATGAGAAAATGGAAAACATGAAGAATGTTCTAAAAGCAGACATGGAAGGTTTGACAAAGTTGATACAAGAAACGTTTCCTAATGGTGAAAAGATAGTAGAATAACCTCATGATGAGAACAAAATAAATGTTAATCGTGATTTCATAAACTCTAATGTTGGCGGGAAGAACCACCATATTCCAAAGATGGATATGAGGAAGTTTGATGGAAAGGATCCTGTAACATGGATAATACAGATGGAGCAATATTTTGATCTCCATAACGTGCAAAACACACAAAAGGTACGCATTGCAACTTTACATTTAGAACAAAATACATTTGTATGGTATCGATGGTTTTGCTCCCGTAAAAAAATTGTCACTTGGTCAATTTTTATGGAGGAAATGATAGCACATTATGAGGATACAAAGAGAAACACCTTCTTTAGCCAATTGATAAATCTCAAACAAAAGGGTTTAGTGGGGCAGCACATTGAGGACTTCCAAAAATTGAATATAAGGGTAACCGATATTCCAGAGGAACACAGGATCGATCTCTTCATATGCGCTCTAAAGGATAACATCCAACATGAAGTTCGTTTTTTGGAACCGGATTCATTGGAGAAGGCATTCAGGTTGGCAAGAAAAGTTGAATGTAAAATAATGGCGACAAGGAAGCCTACCACTCAATTCTATAAAGAAGGAAGTGTTGCTACGCCTAGATTTCCACAACCTACAAGGCTGACACCACAACAATTGGAAGAAAAAAGAGCAAAAGGGCTTTGCTACAGTTGTGATAGAAAATACACTAAAGGTCATAAGTGTGCCGAGAAGAAATTATTTTACATAGATTGTGAAGAGGAAGAAGAAAATGAACAAGAAGAGGATATACACTGGGAACCAACCCTAGAAGAGGAAGAAATGAGTCCGACCATATCGTGTAATGCATTGGCAGGAATTACCACTCCTCAAACTCTCAAGATAGAAGGACATATCAAGAAGAAAAAGGTAATAGTGTTGATTGATTCAAGTAGCACCCATAATTTTATTCATTGTAAGGTAGCCAAGGAATTGAATTGTTTCCTATACCCAACACCAGAATGTCAAGTGATGGTTGCAAATGGAGGAACTATAAATTGCTCTAGAAAATGCCATAATATCAAGCTAACCATGGGGAATATGTATTGAATAGTCCAATGCTTTCCATTCCTATGGGAGGTGTTGATGTTGTACTAGGAGTACAATGGTTACAATCTTTGGGGACGATAGCTTTTAATTTTCAAGAACTTTTCTTGAAATTTTTTTCAGAAGGAAAGGAAGTTGAATTACGAGGTATAGCAGGGAAGCCAAGAAGGATAATAAGCTCTAATGTCATGACAAAGCTTCTAAAGAAAGAACAACGAGGCGTAATTGCACAATTATGCTCACTAGAAGTTTCAACATCAAAATCATCTATTCCTGCAGATCTCCAACAAGTCTTGGACAATCATTCCAAGGTGTTTGAAACTCCCAAAGGACTCCCACCTATTCGTGATCATGATCATGCTATTCATTTGATTCCAGGAAGTGTTCCTCCAAACATCGGGCCTTATAGATATCCTTACTTCCAAAAGAGTGAAATTGAATGTATGATTGCAGAAATGTTAGAGGCGGGTATAATTCAACCTAGTCAAAGTTCTTTCTCTGCTCCCGTAGTATTGGTACACAAGAAGGATGGATCATGGCGAATGTGTCCGAATTATAGGGAGCTCAATAAGCTCACCATTAAAGATAAATTTCCCATTCCTGTGATTGATGAATTATTGGATGAATTACATGGAGCAATTTATTTTACCAAGTTGGCTCTTCATTCAGGATATCATCAAATTAGAATGAAGACTAAAGATATTCCAAAAACAAAATTTCGAACTCATGAGGGTCATTATGAATTTTTGGTCATGCCTTTTGGCCTTACCAATGCACCTTCTACATTTCAAGGGTTGATGAATTCCATTTTCAAACCCTTCCTTACAAAATTTGTGCTAGTATTTTTTGATGATATACTAATCTACAACAGGTCTTGGAAGGATCATGTTGAACATGTTGACAGGGTGCTCAAACTATTGCAGGAGAAACAATTAGATGCAAAAACATCCAAATGTTTCTTTGGAGTACAAGAGGTGGAATATCTGGGTCATATTGTATCTCACGAGGGTGTTAAAGTAGACCCTAACAAAATTAAAGATATTAAGGAATGGAAAGTCCCCACAACCATAAAGCAGTTGCGAGGATTTCTCAAGTTAACAGGGTATTATCGCAAGTTTGTTAAGAATTATGGGAGAATAGCAGCACCTCTAACAACATTATTGAAGAAAGATGCATTTTCATGGACTCCTGAAGCAACTAAGGCCTTTGAACATCTTAAAGAGGCAATGTGCCTAGCACCAGTCTTAGCTACGCCCGACTTCACAAAAACCTTTATTGTGGAATGTGATGCCTCAGGAAATGGAATTGGTGTTGTTTTAATGCAAGAAGGAAGACCCATTGCTTTTGAAAGTCGTCCAATCAAAGGAAAGTATTTACAGAAACCTATTTATGAGAAAGAAATGTTAGCAATACCGCATGCACTAAAGAAATGGCGAACTTACCTAATGGGAAGACACTTCAAGGTAAAAACTGATCATGATAGTCTTAAACACTTTTTGGAACAAAGACTATCTTCAGAAGAGCAGCAAAAATGGGTCACAAAGATGTTGGGTTATGACTTTGAAATAATCTACAAAAAGGAAAGCTTAATGTTGTTGCATATGCACTCTAAAGAAAGAATGAAGAGGTGGAAGCATTGATTTGTGCCATTTCTATTATCCAACCAGATTGGATAACCGAAGCAAGAGATGAATGGAAGAAGGACAAAGATGTATGGACACTCATTCAAAAGTTGCAGCAAGATCCTAGTACATCCGATACATTTAGTTGGAAAAATGATTCCTTATGGTACAAAGATCGCTTATATCTTTGTAAGAATTCCCAACTAAAACAAAAGATTCTTTTGGAATTGCACACTTCTCCTTTAGGAGGATACTCAGGATTTTTAAAAACTTACCACAGGGTGAAGAAAGAATTTTTTTGGGATGGCCTTAAATCTGATATTCAAAAGTTTGTGGCGGAATGTTTGGTTTGCCAGCAGAATAAAGTGGAAACAATTAAGACCCCGGGACTTCTACAACCTTTACCCATTCCAAGTCAACGTTGGGAGGAGATTTCAATGGATTTTATCACAGGTTTACCTAAGTCCGAAGGAAAGAGTGTCATCATGGTGGCAGTTGATAGACTTACCAAGTATGCACACTTTTGTGCATTATCTCATCCATTTAAAGCAAGTACAGTTGCTACTACATTTATGGACAGAATTCAAAAGTTACATGGAAGCCCAAGGGTTATTGTGAGCGACAGAGATCCCATTTTTACTAGAAATTTTTGGACGGAGTTATTTTCTTGTTTGGGTACTCAATTAGCTCATAGCTCATCTTATCATCCTCAATCTGATGGTCAAACTGAGATAGTAAATAAATTTTTGGAAGGATATCTTCGTTGTTTTGTATCCGATAAACAAACACAATGGGTCAAGTGGTTACCTCTCGCTGAATGGTGGTATAACACTTCCTTCCATACTGCAGCAAAAATGACCCCATTTATGGCACTTTATGGATATCATCCACCATCCAACACATCATCTTTAAGAGAAAATTCGAAGGTTCAAGCAGTGAAAGATCACATCGAGCATCAGCAAGAAGTTCTCCAACTCTTAAAAGATAACCTGAATTTGGCACAAAATCGAATGAAACAACAGGCAGATCAACATTGCAGCGAGATAAGTTTTGATGTAGGAGATTGGGTATTTTTACGGCTACAACCATACAAACAAATGTCCCTCAAGCAAGCTAAGAAGGATAATAAATTATCGCCAAAGTACTATGGTCCTTACAAGGTGTTGCAAAAGATTGGTACTATGGCATACAAATTGGAGCTTCCTGCTTCTTCGCGAGTACATCCAGTTTGCCATGTTTCATGCTTAAAGAAGGTTAGAGGTGAAAATCTTCCAGTTCAAACAATATTGCCAGAACTTGATGAGGAAGGAAAAATCATATTGGAACCTGAAGCGGTCATGGAAACAAGAACTCGACAGCTACGGAATCGATCAATTTCAGAGTATCTCATCAAGTGGAAGAACTTACCCACCGAAGATTCTACATGGGAGGATGAGAATTTTATACAGAAGCACCCGGAGCTACTCAAGCATTGAGGACAACACTTTTTTGAAGGAGAGGGGCATGTTAGGTCCCTATATCACTAGTATAGTCTCTTATTATTGTTAGTGTAACCCCCTTATTGTTATTATTGTACCCTTGTAACCCCCATTTTGTTATTATTGTGCCCTTAAATTATTATTGTTAGGTCTGCTAGGATTACATTGTGGCCCACTAGGATTACATTATGGCCACATGGACTCCTATATATAGAAAGGAGGTTTTGTAAATTGTATCATCCAAGAATTGTTCATTCATGTAATGTATTGGAGGTTTCCCCCTCGAAGTGGCTTATTTCTAAGGCGTTGATATCTCTTTTTCTCTTTTTGGAGTTGGTTTCACAACAAAATATCGAAAAAAATAGACTGCAACCTTCACAAAAAAAATACTGCTGAAGAAAATACAATGTTGGAAGAAATAGATGCACGCACACAATATGACACCATTAGTTTTGGACTAAGTCCCCGAAAATACCCAACTCGGGAAAACCAATGCAGCAGCTGAGGGTTTTGATATTATGCAATAGTGAATTTGAGTATAATCTATGGATGCATAATCTAGCAATCCAAAACAGAGAAATGACTGGCAATAAAACTAGTGAGAAAATTTCTCTCTTCACAGGTGATCCGACACTGACCTCAGCTCGATTTGAGTTTCTCCTTGCTCCCTTTGCGCAGTCACTGAGTCATCCTACGCAGTATTGCGTCTCACATGCTTGGAACTATGTCTCCTCTTGTTTTCTCTGTAGCTGCTATCTGGGAGATTGATCTTCTTTTCCTCTCGACTCTCTGCCCAGGTTCTGACTCAGAAGATCTTCTTCTCCCCAACAAATATGGAATCTCCTCACAAAGCTCTGTGCTGCCTTTGCATTGCCTCTTTGTGGCATTCTCTGCCTCTCTGCAATGTACTCACCGGAACTGGAAAATCTTCCTCTAACGTCACTATCTCTGCCCCTCTCTCACTGCTTAGACTTACTGAATCACCTCCAGCAACTAAATGTCGCTACTCTGGAGATCGTTTTCTCAGCAAAATCGAATACTCAACTGATTTGGTGTGTCTTCTCCAAGCCCCATCGAGTTCTACTTATAATCTTCCGTTGAGACTTCGACGACCACAATTAAAACTTAATCGATGGCTAAGATTAACTAGAAATCGATCCATGTACTTTTCTAAAAAATTCTCACAATGACTTAATTAATTCCTTTTAATTAATCATATTTCCTAAGTTTAGACTTAGGAAATATTAAAAACTGACTAATTAATTATAATTATGTCGGTTCTAGGTGGAATTTCCAGATTTCTGGGTATTGGAGAATACATGTATTCTAGTCACTTTGCCAAATCTCGTGTCTAAAACACATCCAATGCTACAAAACTAACACTCCCTCTTAGCGAGGAAAGTGTTCTAGTACTACAACTGCTACTACAATACACTGCCTTTGCATCATCTCCTGTCAAGCTACTGATGTCTGGATACTGTTGCCCACGAATTACTACGCAACTCTGATATACGCTGCATCTATGTTGCTACTGAACCTACTGTATTGTTGCCAACACTGCATCTGCACTGCAACTCTATTGCTGCTGCTACTACAACATCTGCAACTCCCTCTCATCTGATGTTGCTGCAGCTGCAACATCTGCAACTGAGAACTATCCAAAGGTACTGAACCAGTTGTGTTCAGTCTAATGCATCCGTCACCCAAGTCCTCACTACTACTAGTGTTTGCGTTGTCACTGGAGCCTCTACGATGCTGCTGACTCTGCATTGTGCCAACTGCACTGTTGGAAACCCTACATTGCACTTCCCAATATCTGACGCTGCTATTCACTGTATCTGTCACTCTGAGATCTGACCGCATCAACTACCACTGGTCCTTCCTGCTACTGCTAACTGTGGGCTCCCATAGAAAGGCACCTGATTCAAGAGGTGGACCTCCTCAAGAATCCTGCCTAACTTGTAATGCTCCGGGGCTACAAAACCAAGTCATCCCACCTCACTCTTGGAGGGATGTCTGCTATCATCGCAAAATCTTCCTCCAACCTGGAGGACAACTTATCGATCTTTGCGGATTCAACCTGCTGGTCCTGCTTCTGCTCCTTGTCCTCCTTTCTGAGAGGACATTGAGTGTTGTAGTGGCCTATCTCTACACTTCTGAAGCATTGAACTTCGAATGGTCCTTCTTGTTCTTGCACTGCTCCTGCTGCCCCTTTGATGCGAGGGCCACATTCTCCTCCTCCTTCACTTGCTTCGTCCCACTACTGCTGCTGCTGCCGCTGATGGTTCTCTTCACCAAATCTCGCCTCATCTCCTCCTCCTACAAATCAGCCCACATCCTGTGCCATTTTGGCATCTTGCCTCTTTCCAAAATACTCTGGACAAAGAACTTCCAGTCCTCGAAAACACTGTTGAGAGCTAAACACACCAGTTCTGTAGGTTAGGGTGTGTTAACTCTCCTTATCGCCTACACCTACCTACAAGTTATTTGAAAAAGCCTTCAACCCCACAAGGTGTGGTTGGTGGCAAGGCTCTCAGAGAAGGGGCTGTCACACTAATCCCAACTCTCTCCGTTTAAGGCATCTCCTAGGTTAGCTATGGGGGGGTGGTCTCTAAATGGAAAGCTAAGTTAAAGATTTGAGTTTCTAGGAGAATATTAGAGTGAAATTGGATTACTTTTAAAGATTCATGAGCATTTATGACCAACTTTGAAATAATGACAAACCATTTAACTAGTGCCTTTACAAATAACGTGCTCAAAAGTAAAAGAAATGCTTAAAGAGATGAGAACACGGTAATCCTGAAATGGAAACAAAACACTGTTAGCACAAGATATCAGAAATGCTCTCAAGATAAACGAATTTATGAATCAAAGCACATGAAGCTATCTTGTTCACAAGGAAACAATTAGTGATCTTAATATAAACCAGATGATAAAAAGACTTGAAAGTTAAACCAGATGATCTTTAGATCATGTTAGGTTGTATAGTCCTTGGGATCATGGATTGGTTGGTATCTTCGATATCCTACAATTTCTCTAGTGTTTATTAGCAACATCGACATTTTCCATTGACCCATCCCGATCTCCGTGTCTCTATGCCACCGATTTCCTCCCATCCCAGGTTGAATAGGGCTATGAAAGTGTGAGATGGGCAATGCCAATTGATTCAGAATTGCTCTCTAGTAGCTTTATGAGTCACTTATTTTGTTGTGTGCTAAAGTTGTTGTCTGAACGACGTCTCTACCTCCCCCTCTTGCATGCTTGATAGATAGCTACACCTAATTGACCTAAGTTGTTGATCGAGACCTTTGTTAATAATAGGGGTTGGGGGCATAAAGGAACTTGAATCAAGGATGTAATTACCGTTAGGATGGGTAGCCCTAGATTCCAATGCTTAAGAGGCATGATCACAAATTGATTCGTTGCCCCTTCCCTCATCCCAATTCTCCCTTATTCTTTGGATGTTCCATGCCAGTCATCCCTTTTTCTCATAATAGGGTGACGAATTTCTACAAGTATGTTAGGGCACCCTAATCCTCAAATAGCTAAATGAACATAAAGTTTCTATTCATTTTATTCGTGGTTATAAATACCATACTGAAGATGACAAGACAATCATGAAGACTTGTTTTGAATTAGCTTATGATAATTTCCTATTGCAGGATAGGCTGGCCCTCTCCATTTGTTCGTGGATACCCCACTTTGTCCCTTTCCACTAGGTTAAAAAGTCTCTTTAGAATGTCAGGTCCCGTCTGTTGACCACTGGAGTGGCACTTGATGATACTGAGAAGACTCCATGCCCAAGGATGAACCAGGAGACATTTGTACCATCAGATATCATCAGATATCATAAGTTCAACAGAGTTTTTAAACTCTATTTCTACTTCTTATAATTTTCTATTGTACCCAGATTCCACGCCCTACGGGGAATTGTAATAAGTGATGCTAGTAATGATGAGTTTTGAGTCAGTATTGAGTCAGTATTGAGTCTGTAACAGGCCTAGGTAGCCTGGGACCTTTCCAACAAGTGATTATTACTCTGGGAGGTTTTTTTTACTTGGTTAATTATCATCTCCCTACTAGGAGTTAATAATTAATTGAGTTTTTTCCTTCAATTTTACCCCAAAGCCGGAGTACGGATTGATGGTGAGGCCTTGGGTGACTCCTAGTGTCTAGAGTCAATGTATATTACCATACTAGATTACACAAAAAATTTCGTGGAATTTGGTTAGGTCTAGGTAGTGATTTTTTAATTTTTTAGATTTCCCGCAAGTCGAAAATTGCAATAAAAATTGTAATTGAATTGTAATAAGTGTTGTCTAGAGAAGTTGTATGGGGTATGAGTAATCAAAATTACACCTCTCACGCTCAACTTTCTACTATGACACACTTTGAGGAGTTAAAAATGTGTTTTGAACCCTCAAAACCCACTTTTCCTAAGTTTAGTGGGAAATCTGGCAATTAATTAAGCCAGAAATTAAATAAATGGAGAAAAATGAATATCCACACATGCTAAATGAGGTGGAAATGAGGTGGAAAATTATGGAGGAGTTAAAGTGAAGTCCCAAGGTGATATGGACTCCTAAAATCAAGGAAAAGACATGTGCTCAAATAAAATTGAATTTCCGGCATTAAATGAGAGTTGCTTACTTGGAAATTCAAATTTGTGAAATTAATGCATATTTGGGAGGATTTGGGAGAATATTTGGTGGATATTTTGGTGGGAAATTGTCCCCACATGGGTTACCAACCATATACACATGTCATTTTATCATAAAATTCGAATTTGGCACATAAGGGAAGAAGAAAATGATGCCCACTTGCCAGAATTCGATTTTTACACTTGGCATTGGAGCTCCACTTACCAAATTCGAATTTGCCTTGAGATCTCCTCCCTTTCACCACTTGACATATGGTTCTTCATTGGGATTTGCTCCCAACTTTCTATATAATAGAGCCATGGGCTCTCATATTGTAATCATTGTTTACTAGCTATTGTGCTTGCGGAAGCGCTGCTACCTTGTACACTTTCAGAAATATCAATAAAGACTTTGGGGTTTCATTCATGAGGTGTTCCTCCTTTTGGAGTGTGATGAATTGTTGATCATTGGTATAATTCCTTTTACTCATGCTTTGATCTAATTTGTTTCATATGCTCTTGTAGATTTGTTAATGTAGAGCTATCTTACATTGACATTTGATTTAGGAGTATGCTCTAGGTATAGAATGCTCTAGTTGGTTTCAAATAAATCTCTAGAGTTTCTTATCATTGTTTATTGCTAGATCTATATGGAACTAATTCTTGATTGAAGTTTTGTAGAGGGAACATCTTGTTGGGATCAAAGAATCAAGTGTTGGGGGAAATTTTTGGAGAGACCAACCCACTCTTGATACATTCTTAAAGGAGCTCTCATTTGTTCTTTGAACCTTCATAGTCTTATCTTACAAAATGGTTTTGCAAGGGTTTTGAGACATAGCTTGTATACAAGCCAAATACTTCTAAATTTGAATATCTTTTAAAACATTATACTTCATTGCTTTCATTTGCTATCTAAGAGCTTGAATATGACTAAGCAAAGAGGAGAGTTTACTCGAACTCTTTGGCTTAGCTCTTTGTAAATTGTTGTGCAATATTTTGTAATTTTATCTATCTAATATTTGATTGGTTTTGTAGCTCTCTTTCGAATTTTTTCTTGTGACAGCTTGAGTGGACAACTGCAAGAAATTACTAACAAGTTGTTGCAGGACCTTTGCGTTGAATTTCAAATGAGAAAGATAACTCTCTCTTCTTTGGTTGTGGGCATAGAAGAGGCTTAGCTTCTCTTCTCCTATTGTAAAGTCTGAATTTATTTTGAGTTCTTAGAAATTCTCACCGAGGAAAAGTCTATGATCTCAATTTTTATTTGTAAAGACTTTCCTTGGTTTAGAAAAGCCCTCATGGTCATTTCATTCTTCTAAAATTAATAAAAATTTCTGCTTTTGTTGTGGGAGCGTGGGTTTTACCCATTGGCATCCTTATCTCTCCATTCCAAAGGAGAGAATTTGTAGATGGATTGACTTAGTGGTTTTGACGTTTCCGTTTTTTTTTTACATCACATATGCATGCTCTAAGTGGAAAGTAACACAAATCGCATAGTCATTTAATTTCTTAATTTGCAATCTCATTTGTCATCACTTACTTATGTTTTGTGATCTATTTCTCATTTGGATAAGTTTCACAATATACTACAAGTAAAGAAGCATAACACTTTCAATTTATGGCAACTTGAGTTATTGTTCTAACTATGAAGCATATTTAATTGAATCATCTCCATCTTTTCAATAGCACTTGCAAACTCACTTTTATATCATTTAGGCATTTCACTTTTCATACTAGATTCGCATCTCTAAAATTTACCTCCAACTTAAGTTGGTTGAATAAACGTTTTAGGGACCCTCTACCTCTATGGACTCCTCACTGTGAGATCCAAATATTTGGGCGAGGGTGAGGTCTGAGGACTAGAGTTCAATTGTAACCTTGTTGTAGAACTAATTAATAAAATAAACTAAGAGCACTATCTCATCACATTTACTTGCAAAGTTCCCAAATTTTTTGCTATCTTGATGGTTTAAAGATTCACATGCAAATATTATCTTAAGAAGCACTTTGGATGCAAACATTTTAATTCCTTAAATTTTGCAACAAGCTTAATTCTATGGTACTTGGAAATTTGCTTCTACATACTACTTCATTGCATGTTGTCATTTTAATGATCATTATGCTTATGGATGATTGATATATCTCGTTTCATTGGCAAATACCCTTATTTGGTGTTACAAATTTAATTGCATATTGTGATCTTGGTCTAACACCTCCTTTGTGGGATTATTGTCATTATATCTTGAATTTCATTTTTGAGCAAGCATTTGTTATCTACTTTAAAGCACTGGTCTATATTTTGAACACGTCATTGAATATTGCTCATATACTTATATGCTTGTTTACATATTGGAAATCAAGTCATCTTTGATAAGTAATTCCTTCTAATCAGTTCTCCTAGAAATCTCACATCTTTAACTTAGTTTTCCTTTAAGGACCACCCCCCTTAGCTAGCCTAGGAGATAGCTTAAACGGATAGAGTTGGGAATAGGTGACAGCCCCTTCTTTGAGTTCCTTGCCACCAACCACACCTGTGGGGTTGAAGGCTTTTCCCACTAACTGTAGGTAGGTGTAGGCGGCAAGCGATAACACCGTCGATGCATAGACTACTAGAACTACCCCTTACTCATCAACTACTTTCAAAGGAAATAGTAATAAGTTGTTGTAGAGTCGTGGGTCCCATCTACCATCTCCCCTCCTAGTATAAGGATGAGCATGAACTACCTTGGAGTCTTTTGAATTTTCTTTTGACTCGTTGATCCACATTTGCATCATGCATATGATTTTTTTCTTTTTAGGGCCAAAAGTCATATATGTATTAACAACATAGGAGATCAAGTCTCAACTAGATATATTAACAAGTAGTAAGTTTATTTGGTGTTATGCTGCTTACTAATCAGTCACCTAGCTATATACTTGAATACTTTATGCTATAGACTATTCCAATATGCACTGTGATGCTAATGTTGTAGTATGAAAGATGAATATATTAGAAGTGCTTTAACTTCGTATATTTATTTGGGCTCCTCTACGTAAAGGAATTTACAAAGTGTGATAACTTATGCTTAAGTTCTTGATTGTAAACACTATTTCAATATGCAGTTAATGCTCATGCTGTAGTATGAAAAATGATTTTTTAGAATTTATATAACTTTGTGTAGTTATCCCTATTGTTAATGAAAGTATCACTATCAGATAGAATTCTATTGTAAAAACCTTGATATGTAGGACCTATTAGTAATTACCTGCCATTTTGTCATGTGGAAATTTTTACAAATTTCTACCACTGTTTCCATGTTCTTGGGTTCTAGGACAACGAAAAAGTGTGTGTTGGAAGGCTGGCTACCTGAAATTAGATTGAAATATCGTCTTGAGCTACTTTATCTTGTGAGAAACCCGAAATATATGGAACGTTTGGTTGGGGAATGAGGGAAGCTTTATGGCTACAAAGGCCTGAAGGCTAATGTGTGGCTGAATGCCCTCTCATTTCATGCCTATGTAAATATCCAATATGAGAGCATTGCTGCCAAGAGATACAAAGAAACAACAGAGTGGTCATATTTTGGAGACTTGTAGCATCAACTGGTAGTTAAGGTATTTTCTTTCCATTTTCATTTGTAACTGATGCCTACAGATCATCAGTTTCAATCAGAGTTTAAGGAGATAAGGTGAAGATCATAAGGTAGGATTTTCATATCTTCTATGTCATGGCCTTTATCCAACAATAGGATGTATCTACAGCTTCATGACCCTCTTTAGAAGAACAATATTAGAATTTCAGAAGCATACCAGCATATAAAGGATCTAGTGTGACCTGATTTTCCATGATTTCTATGGCAAATCAGGTCATTGATCTAGAAAGTAGACAAAATACTATCAAGCGGCTATTGGCCTGTTGTTTTGAGGAGAATCTGGAAAAAAAGATACAGTGTATACCTTAGAGTCATGATTCATTTGCGGGGTCAAGAAAACATAGTTGCTAAGTGTTAAAATGATATAAGATGCACCCAGATCTTGTATTGTTTTGATGAACAAGTGCAGGGGTCCAATGCTTTAAGATTTGTTTGGTGGTCAGAATCTAGTTGATATACAAAGCCTAAAGCTACAACAGGGCATGCATTTCCAAAAATTCAGGGCAACTTTTTGCAATAATTATAGTTAGTTTCTCCAACGGAAACTATTATTTTAAAGATACTAACTGAAGTGGAAATTGTCTCTGATATTAAACGAGTCAAGTGCTCATAACATAGTATGTTGGAGTCTCTGTTTAAATGGGCTATGATATGTATCATTTTATGGGTCATTCTGTTCTTGAATTGTGGTCTATTTGGGAGCACAGACTGTGTATTGAACTTAAGACATGATTAAATGATGAATCCTCAATGGTTTGTTATATATATATATGATATATAGACATATTTGTGCAGCAATTTTTGGGACTGGGTTGACCTGCAACATACAAAACTAAGGTAAGCCGACCTTTGAATACTGATTAGGACCGACCTTTGTAAAATGTTAATGCTGATGTGGATTTGAGAAGGGCTGAATTCTTTGAAGGAGTCAACTGATGATTAAAGGGAGTCCTCTTCCATCAAGGACTGTATGATCCACTTGGAAGGGAATTTGTTAGTCTAGGTGGCTTGTATTTGAATGCTGTTTTCCGCTGTTTTATTGGAGAAAAGATCATTGTGGACATGCTGTTTAAGGTGGTTTTGCATGTCAATTGATGGATATGGCTGACTTGTTGGAGAATATTTGGAGGCTAAACATGGCACCATGGAGCTCTCACTTGTCATCACTTTGGGGGGTTTCTTTACCTTGAGGTCCCACTTTTCCACACTTAGAGATTGTATCCATTGAATTTGTGGAGGAAGAGGAACTTTTTTAGAGCCTTTGGAGGTTGGATGCCAAATCCCGTTATTCCCCTTATTTCCCTTATTCCACTACTACATCCATACTATAGCTCCCTCTCAAGTGTTGCATCTTCTATGCTGCTAGCACTGCCATTGCTAACACTGCATCTGCACTGCGACTCAACTACTGAGAGAAGCGGCTGAACTCACCCAAAACTGAACAAGTGTTCAATGGATGCACCTCGGTGCTGTAGACTTTGACTACTGGTAACTACTGCGTTGTCCCTTTGATGCACTGCGCTGTTGCCACTCTGCACTGCACAAGACTGATCTACATTGCACTGCACTCCTGTGCACTGCGATGCTACTGCTACTCTGTTGCTGCTCTGCTATGCGTTGCTCAAAATCTGGCGCTGCTACCTACTGCACTGTCGTCTCCATCACTGCTCAGCTCTTACTGAAAGCTCCTCCATCCTGCTACTGCAAATACGGGTTCTCGTAGCAAGGTACCGATCCATGAGGTGGGCTCTTCGAGGATCTTGCCCTACTGAAGTTCAGGGTGAACTACAGTTCAATGTGACCCCACTTCTCTCCTCGAGAAGCGTGGGCATTCATAGCAAACTCATCATGTTCGATATTTGTGGCTGCAACTTTCAGATCATGCTTCTCATCCTTGTCCTTTTTCTTCAAAGGACACTGTGATGCAAATCGGCCCATCTCACTACATCTGAAGCATTTCACCTTTGAGACATCTCTCTTTTGTCTCTGTTGCCCTTGCTGCCCCTTCAATGCGAGGGTTGCATTCTTCTCCTCCTCCGGACTCTTAGATCCGCTCCCATTGCTTCCGTCAAGCTTGCACTTGGCTATATCTCTCCTTAGCTCTTACCCCTGAAGTGTTGACCACATCTGATCCCAACTAGGAAGCGTAGCCCTGCCCAAAATGCTTAGGAAAAAAATTTGCCACTCCTCCATGACTGCGTTAAGGTCTAGCCTCACCATAGTTGCTGAAGATGGGGTAGATCCCACAATTTCCAACTGATCTCGACTCTCCTGAAGCCTCGTAAGGAATGGAGCAATACGCTCCCCCTTCTGCATCTGGACCAACAAGAGCTTCTATTCCAGGTACATCTTCCACTACTCAAAAGTTCCTTCGTGTAGCAAGGACAAGGCCTCCCACATCTCCCTGTCGGTGTTCTTGCCAGCTATATGAGAGACTATGTGATCCTTGACACCATCAAGGATCATGCTCTTGGTCTTTGCCATATCAGACCGATACTTATTAAGTTGATCCATATCTAAAGGTACAACAACCACATTCGCCACGAACGTCTTGAGATTGTATTCATCTAGAAGGAATTGAATCCTTTCCTTCCATATTACATAGTTGGAGGAACCGTCTAACTGGTCCTGATCTCTAAGATCATGAGTTGCCATCTCAGCTGAACAACTGTTGAACTGCTTCCTCTTTCTCCCGCTCTGAACAACACTAGGTAGGCTTACACACTCCTCCTGGAGCTTGTAGATTTTCTGCCCTGATTTGCTACTCAGATCCTGGAAAAATGTTGAATTCCTCGTCTAGGAACTCACTGAGGAAGAATTCCCTGCTATGTGTTATTTTCTTTCTTTTGACACGTTTATGCCCGACAACCACCTGCAGAAAAAACTGCGTTCCTCTGACTCAGCATGAAGGCTTTGCGCTGCTCCCTCTGCCTCGAAAAAATCTCGAATCAAAAGTCCTACCTCTCTGTAGACTCACTTAAAGAGAGAAAACCTCGAAAAATTACCCCTCCTGGCTAGAACTACGCAATCCCCTTGAGGATTTGATCTACTGCTGCTGCAACAATTTAGCGTTTTCTTGAAAGCCAGATCTTCTCTTCCTATTTCACATCAAACACTCTGATACTATGTGAAAATTCCTACATCTGACAATCTAAGGAATCCTTCTGCAACTATCTGAGTTACTTCTCCTATTATGTAAATTACATTTACAAAATTAATTTAGATTTGAATTCTTTGAAGTAACTACTGAAGCAGCCTACACTTAATTAAAATGATTCCGAAACAAGGAAACTGAGAAAGAAATCAATCACACATAGGATACCTTTATTTTGGATTAAGTTCCCGGAAAAACCCAATGCGGGAAAACTAGTGCAGCTGATCTTAGGGGTTGTATTATTAAGCAGTATCAATTTTTGAATACATCTCTGAATACCTCAAGGGTTATTTATTTACAAAGAGAAATACTGGCAGAAAGAAAATTGTGAGAATATCTCAATCAATGGAAAATCCTGCTGATCCAGACACTGGAGAAGTTGCCCCTAGAGGTCACTGCGTAGGCCCTGTGTCACCTCCTCTAAGCACTGCGTCAACTCAGCTGTGGATCGATCTGACTCCTAGAATCACAGATCTCAGCCCCCCGGTCTCACACCCCGACTTCCGGCTTCTGGATCAGTTCCAATAGTGAAATCTCAAAAACCCTCTAAGCCCCTGTGCAACCTTTGCATAGCCTTGCGTGGCTTTGCGTAGCCTCTCCATCACCCTAACTGGCTCTGCTTGACGTCTCTATATTGATGATTCTCCGGTTGAGAAAATCTCTTTTCGGATGCTATCTCTGCCCCTCGCTGCACTGCATCACTTAGATCTGATCTTCATCCGAGCACTGCTCCGTCAGAAGAATTCGATCTCAAGATTCACTCTGTTTGTGTCTTTCCAAATGACCCTCAAGCCTTCCTTTATAGTCTTCTCATTGACAAATCAACGGTCGAGATTAGATCTCCAATCAACAGCTAAGATTATAAAATGACTTGATCTTTGTTTTCTAGATCATTCTCACTCTGTTTTATTAACGCCCTTTAATTATTTAATTTCCCTAAGTTAGACTTAGGGTCTCCATTAAAATAATTAATTATTTTAATAAAAAATGATCTGAGTTGAATTTTCACAAACAATTTTTGGGTTCTTTGGAATACCCGTGTCTAAGCCTCTCCACCAAATTTGGGGCTTAGAGCACTTTCTGATGCTACAAAAATCAACATCCTTCAGCTGATATCCTGGCACCGAATAGATCCGATCCTTGTAGTAGATCACATCATCCATCACTCGAAATCGATCATCCCTATGTGTGCCATACAAAATATCACAAGCTTGCCTGTCCTTGGAGTACTCAACCAATAGTTGAGCCTTCCAATCCTGCGTAACATCCATCAAGGACAGCGCTGTTGGTTTCCTAAAGAGGGCATCTACTACCACATTGTGTTTTCCCTTCACATACTCAATCTCAAAGTCGTAAGCTTGGAGCTTACTCACCCATTTTTGCTGCCTCTCATCTAGGGACTATCGCCCTAGGATGATCCGAAGACTGTTGTGATCAGTCTTCACTTTGAACTGGCTGCCCACTAGATATTGCCTGAATTTGGCTAGTGCATGCATCACCGCCAACATCTCCTTGTCATACACTCAGTACTACCACTCATGAGGTAGCAACTTCTTGCTCTCAAAAGCAATAGGATGGACCCCCTGTGTCAAAACGACCCCAACCCCTTCACCAGAGGCATCACACTATAGCACAAAGGGCTACGTGAAATCCGACAAGGCTAAAATCAGGCAACTTCTCATGAACCTCTTGAGGTGCTCAAAAGCCTCCTTTTCTACATGCGTCCACTCAAAATCTCCCCTATTCGTGAACTGTGAAAAATCATAACTCTGGATTCCTATTGCAACAAATCTGAATTACTTCTCCTATTATTTTCTTAATTATTTCATTACATTGAAATACCGAAGTAATTACTGAAGTAGCCTACAAAAATAATATTGTGGAATGAATCTAAGTGCTGAAACAAACTGAGCAAAATACAATGAAAAAAATCCACATTTGACACAGTTATTTTTGGACTAAGTCCCTGGAAAAACCCAACTCAGGAAAACCAGTGCAGAAGATCTGAGGGTTTGTATTATTAAGCAGTAGAATCTTGAGTACAACTAGGGTGCCAATATCCGGCTCACCCTTCAAAAAAATCTATACAATTGATGAAATTGTGAGATATACCTCACTCTGCAAGTCCCCGGCTGATCTAAATAGCGCTGGTGAAGCCCCTATCTGCCGCTGCGTGATTGGCTACGCTAAAACTGCGTAAGCCTGCGTGGGTAAACTTGAGGAACTGTGTAACCTCTCTCTGCAACTGATCAAGCTGATTTGAGACTAGATTTTGGCCCTCCTGGCTCAGAAACCCAACCTCTAGTTTTCTCCAGACTGACTCTGGAAGGCACTGCGTCACTTCTCCATGATTCCCCGCAGGGACTGCGTCACCCCTTCAGAAAACTATGCTGCCTCTCTCTACGTCACTTCTGCCTCTCTCTAAAATGTACAACTGGTCCTCCTGACCAGTTAATGCATCTACCCCTCTTTGGATTTGATCACTAAATCAAAATCACTTAGCAAACCCCGCCCTAGTGATTCGATTCTATCCAAAAGCTGTCTCCTCACACAAACTCGAAAATGCCAAATGCTTAATGTGCTCAATGTGTTTTCCATAGGCTCCTCACCCTCCTTCTTATATTCTTGAACGGCCAAGATTAAAACATAATCAAGGGCTAAGATCAACTTGGAGGTGATCCATGACTTTAACTAGAAGATTCACACTTAATTTAATTAATACACTTTAGTTAATCAGTTTCACTAGAAGATTCACACTTAATTTAATTAATACACTTTAATTAATCAGTTTCCCTAAGTTTAGACTTAGGAAAACTTTAAAAAATGATTAATTAATTTAATTAAACCATCTCTAAGTGGAATTTTCCAAAACCATTTCTGGGTTTTATGCAATACATGTGTCTTAGCCTATATGCAAAGTTACAAGGCTAGAGCACATCCGATGCTACCATAAATCAACATGAAATCTATAAGAGGTGCTGCAAGCTCTGAGAATCTTGTGACAAATCTCCTCTAGTATGTACAGATTCCCAGGAACCCCCTCAAATACATCATGTTCCTAGGTATTGGCCAATCTAGTATAGCAATAATATTCTCCTGATGTACCTTCACTCCATCTTCCCCAATCACAGCCGCAGGTACAACATCTTTGTTAGTCAAAACTCACATTTGGACATCTTCACATACAGTTTTTGCTCCTCAAGTATGCGGAGCATTACCTCCAAACGCTGAAGGTGCTCCTCCCATGTCCTGTTATAAATGATTATGTCATCAAAGAAAACTAGGACAAAGCGTCTCAACTGCTCACGAAACACGTCGTTCATACACGACTGGAATGTAGCAGGAGCATTGGTTAGCCCAAAGGGCATCAACAAGAACTTAAAATGTCCATAATGGTAGCGGAAAACAGTCTTTGGGACATCCTGCGCCCTCATGCGGATCTGGTGATATCCCGAAAGTAGATCTTGTTGATTTTTGGGGTAGCATCGGATGTGCTCTAGCTCCGAAACTTTGTGGAGGGGCTAGAACACATGAGATCTCCAAGACCCAGAAATAGTTTGGAGAAATTCCACCCAGAGCTTAAGTTATTCAAATAATTAATTATTTTAAATGGAGCCTAAGTTAAAACTTAGGGAATTTAAATAATTAAAGTGAATTAATTTAAACATGTGGGTGAGAATGTTGTAAGTGATGAATATCAAGTATTTTCTAATCTTAGCTGTCGATTAGAGATTAGATCACGATCATTAATTCATCAACAGGAAATGTATAAAGGAAGACTTGAGGGTTAGTTGGAGAATATCAAATCTATGTGATTCAGTGCAACAGTGAGGGGAAGAAGCAGTTGTTGGGCGGAGGACCAAGACTACATTGCAGAGAGGCAACAGAGACACCAGAGGGACCAGCACAACCACCAGGAGAGGTGACGCAGACTCCAGAGAGGGTGACGCAGGCCCACACAGGGCGGACGAAAGGGCTGTGCAGTAGCTCGAAGGGACAGTCCAAAAATTGCTGGAGATCGGGGTTTCTATGCCTGCAGGGCCAAAACTCGATTTCTGAGAGGCAGATCAACATAGATAGAGGGTGACACAGCCTTCAGCTAGACCCACGCATGCCTATGCATCTACTGTGTAGAGGCAGCGCAGAGGCAGTTGTGGTTTCACCAGTTTCTGATCCAGGATCAACCAGGACTTGTAGAGTGAGGTAAAAGTCATGATTTTTCTGTCTTCCAAGGATATTCTCGATTGGGTGAGTCGGATTATGTCACCCTAGATGTAGTCAGATTACTGCTGCTTAATAATATTGTAGAAATTTTTGTTTCCCACCTCGGTTTTCAATTTATCTTTATTTCTCCATATAGTTAAATGCCCATTCCCATAGCCATACATTCAACAAGCTGAAAAAATAAATATTTTTTTGAAAACACAAATTCTGGAAAATTTTCAAATGCTGGAAATTGCAGAAATAAAACTCAGCAAAATAAATCAGCCACATACAGAAAATAGACACGTTGATTTTTGGTCAATGTGACCCTGGAAAAACCCCCTACAACTCTTGGGGAAAACCATTTCAAAAGCTCTTCTTATTTCTGGAAAATGCTTTTAGAGTGAGAGAGAAATACTTAGAAAGTTTCAACAAGTAATATATACAACTTATCTCGTTTTCTGTGCTTAACCACTGCCTCGAAAAACGTATACACAGCAAAAACAGAGACAACAATAAATGATGTACAGCCTCGAATTTCATGCCCAGAATTTATAGCATTAAATGCTGATGTACAGATTTCCTCGAAAACTGTGCAAACAACAATAAATGTTGTTGTATGGATTTCTCGATTTCTATGTAGAAAAAAAAACAAAGCTACTGTACGGTTTTCTGCCTCGATTTCCGTGCACAAATCTGCCTTGAAAATGTGCCAGAAAATCAACAAATTGCTCGAAATCTGTGCCAAACCTTGCTGTATGGCCTCCTTGGAATACGTGCCAAATCTGTTGTACGATCTGCCTTGAAGCTTGTGCCTAAATCTACCTTGAAATTTGTGCCTCTACTTGTTGTATAGACTTGCTAAAGTGTTGTCTCGGTTTGTGTGCCAAGTTTTGCCCTCCTTCTCCTCACTGCCTAGAAATCTCCTTTGCTCTCCTTCTCTCAGTCTGCTCATGAAAGAATGAATGACCTTTTCCCTCATTTTCCTCCTTTAACCTAACCCTAAGCGACTTTTGGGGAATCCCTAAATCTAATGGCTGAGATAGCTTTAGATCTAGGGCTGAGATTAAATGCTCATTTAAATCTCACTTTCTATTTTTTAATTCACCCCACTTTAATAAAGACCCACTTAGTCATTTATTTCCAAAGTCACTTTTCCTTTCTAATTTTACATCGACTTTATTAAAGTCACTTTAAAATTAGACTTTAGTAACTTTATCACTTAAAGTCACTTTTAAATTAGACTTTAGTAACTTTATCACTTAAAGTCACTTTTAAATTAGATTTGACTTTATAAAAATTATAAAGTCACTTTAGGAGAAAAATTAAATTCTTTTGGACACTTTTCCTTAGGCCAAAGATCAAAGCCTTAGGGAACCACCTGTCCTCCGGTACCAAATTTCAACACTCCCTCTTACCGAGGAAGGTGTTCCTCACCACATCCATCTTGTCTCTGAAGTAGACATGCTTGCCCCGTGGTAAGGCTTTGGTAAGAATATCTGCAACCTGCTCATCAGTGGGAATATACTCAAGCTTCACAGCTCCCTTCTGAACATAGTCTCCGATGAAATGATATTTGATCCCGATATGCTTTGACCTTTCATGAAATACTGGATTCTCCGTGAGTTTAATGCAACTCTGATTATCACAGTAAATCACTGAAGGTCTCAACGGCTGACCAAATAAGCTAAACAACATCTTGCGAAGCCAGATGGCCTCACAACTAGCTAGACTGGCTGCCATATACTCTGCTTCCGCTGAACTCAATGCTACTGACTGCTGCTTTCGGCTGAACCATGACACCACTGCCGAACCCAACCCAAAACAACACCCTGAAGTTCTCTTCCTATCAAAAGCACAACCTGCCCAATCAGAATCAGTGTAACCTGCCAATCTCACTCCATCCCCCTGCCTGTAGTCCAGACCATAATCCACTGTCCCCTGCAAGTACCGCAAAATGTGTTTTGCAGCCACCCAGTGAACCTTCCTAGGTTCACACATAAACTGACTCATCGTGTTGACTACAAAACAAATATTTGGCCTAGTGTTGACCAAATACATCAAGAAACCAATCAGCTGTCTGTACAATGTAGGATCCACCAACTCGGAATCCGAAGCATGAAGCTTCTTCCAGTTGGTGATCATCGGTGTCGACATGGGTTTACAATCCTCCATGTGGAATCTGCCAACGATGTCCACAATATACTTCCCCTGCCCCAGGAAGAAATGCCCCTCTCCTGCCACACCTCCAAACCCAAAAAGTAATGCATCAAGCCAATGTCCTTCATCTCAAACTCCGACGCAAGATCTCTCTTGCAGTGCTCTATGAGTCTCTCTAAACCCGTAATGACCAAGTCATCCACATACAACACTAGAATGAGAGGCTCCTCACCTATTACAATGAAGTATAGGTTCGGATCTGCATCACTCTTTGTGAAACCCATCTCCTGCAAGTATGTGTCTATCCTGGAGTACCAAGCTCTGGGAGCTTGCTTTAGGCCATAAAGGGCCTGCTTCAGTCTGCACACATGGGACTCCTTCCCATGCACCTCAAAACCCTGTGGCTGCTCAATGTACACCTCCTCCTGTATGAAGCCATTGAGAAATGTGGTCTTCACATCCATCTAGTGGCTCTTCCAACCCATCTATGCTGCTATTGATATGATGGAGTGAATCGAAGTATATCGAGCCACGGGAGCGAAGGTCTCCTCATAATCAACTCCCTCTACCTGAGAGAACCCTCTAGCCACAAACCTTGCTTTGAACTTCTCAATGCTGCCATCTGCAGCATGCTTTACCTTGTAAAGCCATCTGGAAGTAACCACGGATTTGTCCTCAGGCCTCGACACCACCTCCCAAACATCATTCTTCATGATAGAAGAATACTCCTCCTGCATGGCCTCTCTCTAGACCTGCTGGCTAGCTGCCTCCTTATAGCTAGAAGGCTTAGAGGCTAAGATGTTGGCAACCATTGCCATATAGCTAAAAAACTTCTCAGTCGGTCTACTCTCTCTGACCGGCCTCTTAGGCCCAACAATAGATGTGGCCTCTCTCAAGGTATCCTGAAGCCACTTGGGCTTCCTCTTCCCTGAGCACACTTCTCCCACTGGAGAATGAAACTCCTCCTCCTCATCACCAGGAGCCTAAACTCCTGACTATTTGTCTGTTGTCCTCTTGCCTGAACCTAAACCTGTAGACGTTGAAGTACCGTGTGAACTGTCCATCAATAGACTCCCTAGTGAACTACTCTGCGGACTACTCTGCATGCTGCCCGAAGCACCACCCTTCCGATTCTGTGAGCCACTGCTCACTGACAGACCTGACACCGTAATCGATGTACCTCCGAATCCTCCTGATCCCTGCCCACTGGATCCCTGCGACTGACTCAGCTGCTCCTGAGGGTCTGGCTGATCCAGATACTCTAACTCCCGTGACCTCCTGAAAGCCCTGTCCTCCTCGAATTTCACATCCCATCTGACAACAACTCTTCTCTGTGCGGGAATATAAATTCGAAAGGCTTTCGAGGTCTCACTATAGCCCACAAAGATACCCTTCTTTGCGGTTGGCTCTAGCTTGGTCCTCTTCTCCTTGGGTACGTAGGAGTATGCAATACACCCAAAGATACGAAGATGACCAACATCAGGCTTCTTCCCAGAAAAAGCCTCCTCCGGAGTCACATGCCCCAAGGCATGATACGGACTCCTGTTCTGCAAATATACAGTAGTGTTGCAGGCCTCTGCCCACAAAAACAATGGTAACCCCTGATCATGTAGCATGGCTTTAGCAACCCCTCCGATGGATCTGTTCTTCCTCTCTGCAACCCCGTTCTGTTGAGGGTTGTAAGGAACTGTGAACTCCCTCCTAATGCCTGCCTCCGCACAACAGTCAACAAAATCTCCAAGGGTGTACTCTCCTCCATTGTCCGACCTCAGGGACTTGATCTTCCAACCCGTCTGGGTCTCCACAAGAGCTTTGAACTCCTGAAACGGCTTGAAGACCTCACTCTTGGTCTTCAAGAAATAAATCCAGGTCCTCCTGGAGTGATCATCAATGAATAAAACATAATACTCGTATCCACTCAAGGAAACATGAGACATCCGACCGATCACATCGGAATGAATCAAATCAAGTATCCCAGTCGATCTGCTCTCACTGCTGGGAAAAGGGGATTTGGAAAAATTGCCCATCGCACATCCTTTGCATGTATCAAAGTGATCAATACTGAAATTTGGCACACCTGTAGTGATCTCCCGCATGTCCTCAAGGCTCCATGATACATGTGCACCATCCTGCGGTGCCAAATCTCACATGGCTCTGAACTGCTAGCTCTGCTGCCGGTACTACTACTCAATGCCAAAAGGGGCTGAAATGTAAACTTGTACACCTTTGCATGGCGTACACCAATCACTCTAGCTGAATCAGCTAGAGCGCCCCTGGGATATATCAACACCTGTCCTCTCCTGAACAATATATCATATCCTCTGTCCTTCAATGCTGAGATGGATATGAGGTTCTTCCTCATCCCTGGGACATATAGAACATCTGACACCTTCAAGGGAGGTTTGTGTTCCCTGTTAAATGTCAAAGTCCCACCACCGACTGTTCTAACAATGCTGTCATCTCCGAGTACTACCTCTATATCAGTGCGTCTATTTGAAAGCTCTGAGAAGTACTCATGGACTCCTGTCATATGACGTGAAGCCCCACTGTAAACATACCAGATACCTAAAGATGCTCCGCTCGTGGAGGGAAATGCACACTCCCTCTCAACCTCTGTGGCAGGTGATCCTACACTAGTGGACTCACAAGCAATGAACCCAAACTCCCGGTCAAAGCTATCCGTAAAGTCCTCTATCTCCGCTGATGCTGCCATGCTTTGGTTCTTCCCCTTCTTCTTCTTCTCCAGACACAACTGCATAGTGTCCCATCTTCTGACAATTCCAACACTTCACCTTGGAATAGTCCTTCTGTGTGTTCCCCTGTTTACCTTTACCTTTGCCTTTGCCCCCACCATTACTTGTGGAATCTTGCTTCTTTCCCTTGCCTTTCTTGCCTCCTGCCGACAGTGCTACATCCTCATCCTGCTCAACTGGTTTGGCTGCCTTAAAGCTGAGTCTTTCTGATTTATGTCTGTATGCAATCATCCCAGAACCTCTCCCAAGTGGGAAGGGTCTCACGTGCACAAACCACATCAGCAAAGTTCAGCCATGAACTGGGAAGGCCATTCACTGCAATCCGCACCAACTCAGTGGGTGGAATGA
The DNA here is from genome assembly GCA_034641835.2 of Pinus albicaulis. NCBI lineage: Eukaryota > Viridiplantae > Streptophyta > Pinopsida > Pinales > Pinaceae > Pinus > Pinus albicaulis. Next base: position 516,583,662 of record CM076575.1, on the reverse strand, counting down.
CCTCTCCAACTGCTGCCAATGCATCTCTCACATTAGTAATCTTTGTGAGATATCCAGCTGCACTATCAGTCTTACCCATTTTAATGGTCTTCAACTTCTCCCTTAGGACCATTTTTCTGTTCTCATTGGTACTCTGGTATAGATTGGTCAGTGTTGTCCACATTTCATGAGCATATCTCTTTCTTCTCACATGAGGAATGCAATGGTCTTTGATTCCATCTAGAATCAGTGTCTTACCCTTGTTATTTTTTTTATTAAAGGCTGCCAACTGAACAGCATCAGTAGGCACAATAACAGGGTTTTGTGCGGTATGCACCATGATATCCCAGACTTCTGTCTCCTCAAAGATACTCTGCATTCTCTCCTTCCATACATTGTAGTTACTATGCCAATCCAACCTATCCTCCACCCTCAAGCCCAAAGACATGCTTGCTGTCCTAAATAAGCTGAAAATAACACTACTGTAGTAAAGGTAAAATTTTATGTGTGAAAAATCAGCTTGTTGTAATATCTGAGTGAAAAATCAGCTGCTTGTAATTTTTCCTTCTTGCTGTCCCAAACTGTCTTTCAGAAAAATATATCTGATGCCATGTAGAAATTTCTGTTTCTCACCCCGGTTTTCAGTTTCTCCTTATTTCTCCATATAGTTAAATGCCCATTCCCATAGCCATACATTCAACAAGCTGAAAAAATAAATATTTTTCTGAAAACACAAATTCTGGAAAATTTTCAAATGCTGGAAATTGCAGAAATAAAACTCAGCAAAATAAATCAGCCACACATAGAAAATAGACACGCTGATTTTTAGTCAATGTGACCCTGGAAAAACCCCCTACAACTCTTAGGGAAAACCAGTTCGAAAGCTCTTCTTAATTCTGGAAAATGCTTTTACAGTGAGAGAGAAATACTCAAAAAAATTTAGCAAGTAATAAATACAACTTATCTTGTTTTACGTGCTTAACCACCACCTCAAAAAACGTGTACACAACAAAAACAGAAACAACAATAAATGTTGTACGGCCTCCTCGAATTCCATGCCTAGAATTTACAACATTAAATGCTGATGTACGGACCGCCTCGAAAATGGTGCAAACAGCACTAAATGCTACTATACGAGTTTCTCGATTTTCGTGTAGAAAAAAAAAAGTTGTACGGTTTTCTGCCTCGATTTTCGTGCACAAATCTGCCTTGAAAAATGCGCCAAAAAATTAGCAACCTGCTCCTCGAAATCTATGCCAAACCTTGATGTACAGCCTCCTTGGAATACGTGCCAAATCTGTTGCACAGTCTGCCTTGAAATGCGTGCCCAAATCTGCCTCAAAATCTGTGTCTCTCTTTGCTGTACGGACTTGCTAAAGTGCTGCCTTGGTTTGTGTGCCAAGTTCTGTCCTCCTCCTCACTGCCCAGAAATCTCCTTTGCTCTCCTTCTCTCCTTCTCTCAATCTGCTCATGAAAGAATGAATGACCTTTTCCCTCCTTTTCCTCGTTTAACCTAACCCTAAGTGACTTTTAGGGAATCCCTAAATCTAATGGCTGAGATAGCTTTATATCTAGGGCTGAGATTAAATGCTCATTTAAATCTCACTTTCTATTTTTTAATTCACCCCACTTTAATAAAGACCCACTTAATCATTTATTTCCAAAGTCACTTTTCCTTTCTAATTTCACATTGACTTTATTAAAGTCACTTTAAAATTAGACTTTAGTAACTTTATCACTTAAAGTCACTTTTAAATTAGATTTGACTTTTTAACTTTATAAATTCACTTTAGGAGAAAAATTAAATTCTTTTGGACACTTTTCCCTATGCCAAAGATCAAAGCCTTAGGGAACCACCTGTCCTCCAGTAACCAAATTTCAACAAATATAAACCCTCAGAACTGTTGCACTGGTTTTCCCGCATTGGGTTTTTCTGGGACATTTGTTTGAAAAATACGTGTCCTTTGTTTGAATGTTTTACTTGTTTTTCAGTACTTGATTTGTATAATTGTGTAGGCTGTAGTGTATTTGCATTAGTATTTTTACCGAATATTCAGAAAAATAACTTGTAATTTAATAAGACAAGTAGGCAATGAAAATCAGATTTTTGCAGTATAATTTTTGTAACCTAGATTCAGAAATTTTCACATGGTATCAGAGCATGTTGCGGATCAAGTAGAGTTGAAGCCATCAGTAGAAGACGAAGGAAATTTGCTGCAGGAAGGCTATTGTCCCGAGTGACATCACAGATCCAGAAAGAGGTATGGAAGGGTGATGCAATCACCAGAGGAGCTCACGCAGAGCCTACGTCAGAGGCAGCGTAGTGCTTGTTGGACCAATGCAGAGGTTTTGAGCTCCAGTCTTTTCAGTTGCCGACGCTAGAAGAGCAGTTCGATTCTTCAGGAGTTGCTAGTGCGACATTGTTTTTGTTGGTGCAGAATCATGTCCATTGGGGCAATGCCAAAGTAGAGGGAAGCAGTTCCTCAAAAGACTTCTTGCCAAGAAATCTAGATCCAGTGTTGATCAACAACAAAGAGTGATGGGAGAGGAGTCATTCGGCATCAGTTGGCATAAAGATTTCTGTTAAGGAAATCGAGTTTCAGAGGGAGCTTGTTCCTTAGAGGGTTTCTAGCACCAAAGAAACCTAGATCTGAGCTTTTGTTGGGGCAACAACAAAAGAGGGAGAAGAGAACTAGTTTGACATTTTTGAGCAGAGGTGGCAGCACATGGACTGAGGGATTAGGACATGTTGGATGGAGCATCCAACTTGTCATCTGGAAGGCCAAAATCCTGTTAGTTTTGGATGATAATTGCATCAAGGATCATGTCTTGCATGCAGTTGTTGTCCCTGTTGATGCTCTCAAGAAGTATGAAGAGGCTCAAGAAAAGGCAAAGCGCATGATCATGGACGGAGTCAAAGATCATGTGATCCCACATATTACCGAGAAGAACATGATAATGGAAATGTGGACTTCCTTGACCACAATGTACCAGGGAACCTCTGTTCAGCGGAGGATGTTGCATGAGAATCAGCTGAGACTGTTTCAGATGCAGAAGGAAAAAGAGATTGACCCCTTCCTTGTGAGGTTGCGAGTGATCCCAGATCAACTAGCTTCCGTAGGGGCTACACCAGATGATTGACTTATGGTTAGGACTACCCTGAATGCAGTCACAGAAGACTGCGAAACTTTTTTCCAAGCTATTTTGGGCAAAGCAGCTCTTCCAAACTGGTAAGATATGTGGGTAGCTCTTCGACAAGAAGAGATCAAAAGGTTGACCAAAGAGGGAAGCAACATTACGGGGATCAAGATCAAGGAGGAAGAGGAAGATGCGACTCTCACATCTAATGGACAACATGGGAAACATTCAACGAAGAACAAGGACCTCTCGAAGGTCAGATGCTTCAGGTGTGGAGAATTGGGACATTTTGCCACACAATGGCCTCAGAAGAAGAAGGGCAAAGAAGATTCTGATTCGAAAGCTGCTGCAACAAAGGACGATGATGGGGATGATGATGATGTTGCCATGAGTGCTCATGTGCCTCAAGAGAAGAGGTGGGGTGACATTGATCTGTAGTTCTTTGAATTGTAGTGAGATGAGCAGGATCCTTGAGGTGCGCAAACTCTTGGATCATATACGAGCTACGAGATCCCTTAATGACAGTAGCAGGATGACTGGAGTCAGTTGGTGTGAGGATGATGGAGCAACGGACGCTGAAGGCTGAAGCAACGCAAAGCAGAGGCAACAACGCAGAGCAGAGGCAACAACAACGTAGCAGCAACAACGCAGTGGTTGATGGACTCCAACAATGCAGTGCAGAGCAGTGCTTACACAGTGCAGAGCAGCAACAACGTAGAACATCAGAGGGTCAACGTAGAATTAGCAGCAGAGGGAGCTTCACTATCAAGATGCATCCAGACTGGCTTGTATGTCAAGTTTTTGGATGGATTTTGTGGTGATATCCCGAACACAGATCTTGTTGATTTTTGGGGTGGCATTGGATGTGCTCAGTTCCAAAACTTTATGGAGGTGCTAGAACACATGAGATCTCCAACACCCAGAAATCGTTTGCAGAAATTCCACCTAGAGCTTAAATTATTCAAATAATTAATTATTTTAAATGGAGCCTAAGTCAAAACCTAGGGAATTTAAATAATTAAAGTGAATTAATTTAAACATGTGGGTGAGAATGTTCTAAGTGACGAAGGTCAATTCAATTCTAATCTTAGTCGTCGATTAGAGATTAGATCACGACCGTTGATTCATCAACAGGAAAAGTATAAAGGAAGGCTTGAGAGACAGTTGTAGAATACATACAGTGAATCTAGAGATCAAATTCTTCTAACTGAGCAGTGCTTGGATGAAGATCAGATCTGAGGGATTCAGTGCAACAGGGAGGGGCAAAAGCAGTTGTTGGTTGGAGGACCAAGAGTACATTGCAGAGAGGCAATAGAGACAGTAGAAGGACCAACGCAGCGACCAAGAGAGGTGATGCAGGCCCATGCAGGGTTAATGCATTGGCTCAAAGGGACAATCTTGTGAGGCACAAAGATCGAGGAAAAATGAGCTTGTTGACTGAAGGCCTAAACTGCAACGTTGACTTTTCTGCATTGACTTTCTGTTGACCAGTGCTGACTTTTGAGGAGATTTCTTTGAGGATTGTGTGTGTCACTTGGAGGGTTGGCTGATTTGATGTTGAGAAAGACTTTGTTGGCTGATGCATCTTGATGACTGTCGTAACACACACTATTCTCTATCTTTGTTGAACAAGAAGAATTGTAAAATCTGATCTATATTATTGGCTTGTCTTTTGTTGATCTATTATTGCGTTCTATTAGCATTTTACTTTCATGTTTATGTGATTGCTAAATTGATTCGGGCCTAAGAAAGATTGAAGTAAAATTGCATTAAGCATAGAACATACCATGGTTATCTAAAATTAACATAACTCTGTGTAAGAGGTAATGTTGATGTGTCCCAATGTGATTAGCCCATGGTACCACCACTCTTGGGCATCCGCTTCCAAATGAAGGGTGGCAAATTGAATGGCATTTGTTTCCCGCATGGGGTTCAAATGAAAATATGTGTCCAACTTTTGTATCCCTCATTGGCTGAACTCTTTGCTGACCCATCAATGTTTGGAAGTGTAACCTTCCCAGCTAACTGTTGACCGCACTTTGTACACCCCCATTTTTTCAAATTGGATTCGTCATGTTCGACGTAGTTGCGCCATTCAGATTCCATCATCAGTCAACAGTCGACAGTTTTACAAATGATGTAAACCTATTCTGCATGTAATGATGTAAATGATCTAAGTAAAACCGTCAATGTATGTAACAACCTAGGTAAGCCTAGTATGTTGTTGATGATCTCTATCCTAGGAGGTTTTTTGTCTCACTGATTCACGAAAGTGATCGGCAGAGTTTTTCCCTCCAGCCTCACCCCAAAGCTAGGGTGGATTTTGTCATCAGCATACTAAGTGAGTCCTAGTGTTTCTATCAAGTCCTTGTAAAAGTAGTTTGAACTACTTGGTCTACTAGATCATATGTTGAGTCGCAGAACTGGGTATTTATTTGAGGGTCTATACAAATGGGTTTTCCCCCTTCATGTATGTAAATGTATTATCTCATGTAAAAGAGGGTTGGAAAAATAATTATAATCCTCTCTTAGTCAATTAATTAAATTTTCTGGTCAATTAATTAATAAAATCCTAAACCAGAAATTTAATTAATTTAGGGTCCTAAATTAGGATTAAATCTTTAAAGGCAAAATTTGTGGGTCCTTGGAAAATGATTTTGACAGCCCCAGGCCAAGTGAATATTGAGAATTTTAAGAAATATTGGACCTTTGGGCCTTGGTGGTTAATTCAAGGTCAAAATTTTGGGGTAATTAACTCAAAAATAATATTTTTGAGTTAATTAAAATTGAATTAAATGATAAATTCGTTTTTCCCCAAAATTTTAATTTCAACGCTCCGGATTAAAAAATAATTAAATCTTTTGGACGTTTGAGATTATTTTGACGAGGATCATTCAAACTAGCCGTTAGAGATCTTGTCCTATAAATTTAGAGGTCTTTCTCATTCTTGAGTCATCTGATCTTAGGATCGTGCACTTGTTCTTAGAAGCTCTTGTAAATTTTTGAGGAATAAAGCATAAAGACTTTGGGGTTACAAATCTGGATGTTCCTTCTGAGATCTATGTGGTGAATTGTCTCTAAACTCTGCTACTTGGTTTCTTGCATTTTATGGTTGATGGCCTACATGGATTAATCTGCATACAGGTATCTTGTGCAGTTTTCTGGGTTTATAAAATAACATTCTGATTTTTCTAAGAGTCTCATGTTTTTTTTTTAAATCTCTATCGATCTAAGATTCAGATCTAAGTGTGCAAGGAAATTTTTTTAGATTGGGCGTCTGGGGAAGTCTTTGGTTGGACCAGCCGACTCTCAATAAACATAAATCTGATAAGCTCTTTATTTGTTAAATTCCAGGTCTATCTTACGATATTTGTGATTTTGCAGGGTTTCGAAGACTTGTGCCTCTCACTAAAACTTTAAATCTCTGAAAATTGTGCTAAAACGGATTCAGATCTGACCATGAGGGTTTTAAAACTATAAACTAGTTGTAAACTTGTAAATTTTCTTTTAGGACTGTAAGGGTTTGATCGTGTCTTGGTGCGTGTACCTTCAGATCTGGCTAGTTTCTTGTAGGTTCAGGGTTCAAATCGGAATTTTTTTTTAGATCTAAGGCAGATCTAGCCTCCAAAGGCCAGATCTGGCCTCAAGTTACAACTGTGGACGAAATTGGACATTGTTTCGATTTAAAGAGCACAACAATTGAGCTTAAACGTTGATAATTTTATGAAAATTGAATGTACTGGGTTTATTCGTTGTTCTATCCCATTTGAGCTGCTATCCCTTGGTTTTCAGTATTTCTTTGCCATTGAAAAGGCTTATCGATCTCTAAACGCTGCCCTGACTTCTCTATTCACCAAGTTACAAATCGACCCCCATCTCCTTATTTGCTTGCATCACTTTCCCGCTGCCTTTTCCATCCTGCAATTATCTTCAAGTCTGCCTGTCGTCCTACCTTGCTTCATTTGCAAGCCCACAAACTTCCATTTTCTTTGCCGTCCCCTTATTTCTTTGACTGGCGTCTTTGAAATCAAACACTGCCTTGATCCTCTTGCACCTATTTCTCTGCCCTGTCCGAGCTCCATATTCTCTGCATTAAACATTGATTGCATTTCTTCCGCCGCTGTCCAATCCATCTGCATTCTCATCCCCTTCGACCAACCTGCGTCCTCCAATCTTTCTCTTGTCGTCCGATTTCTCTTCTCAACCCTCCATCGAGCCCTTACCATCCTGCTTTCTTGCAACCTGAAACAAAGGAAACAAAATAAAACGCGAATTGTTGCCGTCCGACCTGACCTGCAAAACAAATAAAACGACAAACAAAAACATATGTATTTGTTAACCTTTGTATATGCGTAGTGTATTTTAACGTGGTTTCAGATTTTGTAATAGCGTTTTAGATTTTCGTTTTCCTTTTTTCTTTTTTCTTTTTTTTGTAGTGTTTCAATGTAGTTTTATTTTAGTAATAGTGTGTGTTTGTTTTTGTTTTACTTTTCGATTTAATAGGATAGCCTTTGTTTTAATTAGGTTTTAAATTTTCGATTTTGTTAGTCGTAGTCTTAGTTTAGTTTAATTTTATTTTGTTTTAGTTTTAGTTTAAGTTTAATTTTAACTTAGTTTAATTTTTTTTTAGTTTGTTTAGCTTTAGATTTTAGATAGTTTAAATTTGTGTTTTAGATTATAGTTTTTGTTTTTGTTTAATTTTTAGATTCTAACTTTTAGCCTTAGTTTAATTAGATTTCAATTTTTGTAGTTAGATTTTAATTTTAGTTTTTTTTTATTTTAAGAATTAGTTTAATTTTTGTTTTAGATTAAAAATAAAAATAATAAAAATAATAAAAAATTCTAAAAAAAAATTAAAAAAATACAAAAATATAAAAAATTTCAAATTTTTTATAGTCAAGTGTGCTAAATTTTTCTATCTAAAGTTTTGACTATAGAAACATTTTCTGGATCAAAATTAATTGAAGCATCATAAATCTGGAAATATTGCAAATCTGGGGCATTCTCCTCTTGTAATAATATTGCTGTGGGTTTAAGATATTTTAATGCATGGTTGTGGTGTTTTTCAATTATATATCATTATCAATCGTGTTTTAAATAAGCAGCAATTAATCGTCACTTACATCGTTTATAATGGCATAATGGGATTTTGTTTGACTCCATAAGGCACTGGTCTTAAACGTGAAATCTAATTTAGTTTTGTGGAATCTCATTCATTTTATCAAGTATTTGATGTTTTAGCTGTGTCTCCTGGATTCTTCATCCTCATTTCTAATAGGGTCTACCTCCCTTATCTTGCAAGGAGACAACTTAAATAGAGGGATTGGGGATCAAGGTGACAACCCCCAATCTGAGCCGTTGTCGCGGTGCCTTGACAATCTATGCGACAACACTAACCTCTGTACATCCTAGTTGGATGATCCTCCTTTATAATGGTTACCAGCTCCGATAGTACGCCTCTTCTTGAGGTGAATATACTCACCAAAGGACATCACCCGCCTAATTCGGGCATCAAACCCTTATACTCATCAATACCAGATGCAACTGAGTGGACCAAATCTACAACCGGGTCTGGCTCCCTCTTCGGTTTCAACTCATCCATGAAATGAGGCATCAAGGGACAACTAGTCTGCTCACGTTGAGGAGTGTGTGGGGGTTGACAAGTATGGCGACCTCCCCCTGCTCTGGAACCTCCATCACCTTGAGGCTCTGCTGCTCCATCTGGCCTTCCACCCATATGCAGCCTCATCACTTGCTGCATCATGTCCATCGTGATCTGCCCTTGTTTCATCATCTGTTGATTGGTTCTCCGTAGCTCCTAAAAAATTTGGTCCTGGCCCCTTGGGCTAGGTTTTTCATCATCCTCATGATGGTCCATTCCTCCCCTCTGGCCCTCCTTCCTTCAACTTTAGTATCTGAAAATGGATCTGGGTTGTCTTCTCTACCATGGCCTCTACCTCTGCCTCTACCACGACCTCTCCGGAAAACCGATCCTTGATATCTCGGTGGCATCACCTGCTTTTGCTCCCCACCCTGGTCAAGAACATGCTCTGAGACCATTGTAATATTCCATCTGGAAATTTGCAATGATAAACAAGACATGTAAATACAACAAGACAATTTTTTTTTAGAAATTACACACAAACCATAAATTCCTCCAAACCACCAAACTGGCCAAGATTTTATTAATAACAACGTTGTAGTACAAAAGAGTTGGAGAAATTACACCTGGGCTTGCACATGGCAAGCTATAGGTACCAGGTGATTAGTAAAAAAACGCCCCAAAGCTTACAATAAATCATGTCCTCAAAAAACTGCGTTGCTCCTCCAATTCTACACTGCTGCCAAACTTTGCCCACTGATTCTACCCCTTTAGACTGCCCATAAAATTATAGGAAATTGAGGGCAAACTCCTTGCCCCAAACCCAACAAAACTCATAAAGGATTTTCCTTGGTTCCAACCTTCTGAAATAGACCCTTCACAGCTTGCCCTCCTCCAAACCAGAAATCTATCACTATAGCTGAACCTTTCAAGCTCTGTACCCAAAACTCCGGCAATCTCCTCCAAATGGCTGTCCAATTGATTTCCCAACACCCCAGCTCCTAACTCCTCCGGATGATGCTGCCCCAAAATGCCTCACTCCAATGACTACGCAGTCATGGAGAAAGATGATGTAGTATCTGGATATGGGAAATGAATGCTACATGTAGAATGGCTCTCCTTGATGTAGATACACTCCACACTCTTGGAAATGAAGAAGAAACACTCCTGTAGCCCTACCATACAATCTCCAACTACACTACTCCTCCTCCAATAACGTGGCGCCTCCTATTGTGGAATAGTGACACTAGAACTGCATGCTGTGCCTCCAAAATTGCGTGAAGCCTGTCAATGGTGTTTCTTGCGGTCTCAGTGATAGAAGAAAGCCTTCCTTGGGTGGCACTCGAAGTCCACCAAGGAAAGGTTGAGCTTCTCTCCTTGGGAGGCTCTTTTGCTAAACATCACAATCTTGGCTCAGCTGAACAACTAAGGAAAATTTGATTTTCAAATAGACAAAAGACCCCAAATGCTTCTTCATTCCTTCTATTTATAGTTGTTGGCCATGCGTTCATTGTGGGCCCCATCTAGAATTCGATTTTCCTTAGGAAATTCGAATTCCATTTTCCCCAAGTGTGCATCTCATGTGGGTGAGTGGCCCCCACATTCCACTAACATGCAAATAATTTCATTTCTTCTATGTTCCCTTCACCAAAACTGCCTTGGGCTATTATTAATCAAAATGGAAAAATTAACTCCTCAAACATTAGGAAAATATTTAGGATGCCACATTACACATTCACCCTTTCTCTTCAAGTACAACATATGCATTAAATCACTTATTCAATGTTCCCGGAAGAATTTCACATTTACTTTAACACATACAAGAATAATGATATCATAACGTGTAGTAAACTAGTAAAATAACAATAATAACATCAAAATTCGATTTACATGAGAGAGAGAGTATATGCATTTATCAATTTCGCATTAGAAAGAAGCTCCAAAGACAATAGAGAAAATCCAAACATCATAGTGCATCAAGAAAACTCCAAAAAGTTTACCCAACAGAAAGTGCGAAAATATCTCAAGAGATACTAATCCAATCCAAGTGATGATGAATGAGAGAGAATGCCTCTCTTCTTTTTATACAATCCTCCAAGGGATTGCATGGCATAATTTAGACTAAAAATTCCTTTAGAATAAAATAATGTGCATAATAGCAATACTTTTGGTGACAAGCCCACCAAATAGCTCAATAACACAAGAATGAGCCTCTCAAGAGGGTCGAATGATTAACATAGTGAGTTGTTGGGCCTTTGAGAATGCCTTATGAAGTCCAAGGGGTGCCATCATGTACAAATGGACTCCAAACATAGTGGACAAGGGGGTGGCCCCTTTTTTTCCAAGCAGGGTGTGGGGGCACAAGGACACCCTCATGGGTCTCCAAATGGATCGAAAATGCCTGTAGACCATCTGTAAGAGTTATAATGATGACATAAGCCCTCCCTTCGCAGCAGGAGGCATCCTCTGGACTTGGAACATCTGCCAAGTGTATGGTACAAGTGTGGAGCCAGCTAGGCATGGTGAACTAGGTGCATCATCCTCATCTAAAAGGTGGAACATGAGCAATCAATGAACATTGCTGGGGATCCATGAAGTAATATCTGCTATGGCAGAGGCACTTGGCTCTCAATACTCACCCTACAAGTTCCATTGTGGTCCTCTAGAGCGATAGGACCCCGTATAGGGAGACCAAGCCCCAAATGAAGACACACTTGCAATCCTGCATAAGATCCAATGCATCCCCTTTCCCTCATACAACAAATCATCATAATAATAAAGTAAAAGAGATTACAAGTCATGGAATCACTGGGGCATTTCATGGTGGCATGCCCTTTCATAGTGGGTTTTGGCATGTACAAATGTCTCCAAGCTCAATAAAGGGGTTAATCAAGAACCCTATTAGGTGGTTTCAACTTGTAAAGGGGGTGACATGCCCATGGTACATCCCTGAAATGGCAGGTGGAAAATGATATAGTAATCAAGCGGAGTGGGGATTAAGTGAATCATCGAGAGCACATGTCATGGTACAAGGGTAGCTATAATAAGGGAAGCTCACACCTTGGTATATGAGTGTAGGAGGTTGCAAATCATGGTATGCGAGTTACCACGACCTTTTCTTTTCCACCCTTCTTCATATGCCTTTTGCCTTTGATTGATTTGTCTTGATAACTGCTTTGGGCTCCAGGGGATGAGAGCATGTTGTGTAATATATAGTAGTGGGTACCCCTCTTAAGGTGGGGTAGTTCATCGCCCACTAGGGGTTGGGAAAATCACGAGTTCCTTAATGATGGACGGGTATCATCTAGGGCCCATAGGAACCAGGGTGATGGCCATGGATAAGGGGTGGAGATCATGTTTATCTTTTGCCCATGTGCTAAATTTGTATGTCCCCACCATCTTTTGCATTTTGTGGTATATTTCCTGTTGAGAGTGGCCAAATTATGTTTTTTTCTTTTCTTTTAGCTGCATCAACCTCTGGGGCATCGTTCTAAGCCCAACCCAAGGTGTGGTCAAGGGGAGGGGGAGGCTAACCCTATGTGGACTGAGTGGACACATGTGGACTCGAATGGGAGAAACGATGAATGGGGCTAAAATGAGTGAAATGGAGTGACTATATGGTGTCGGGAAGTGGGACTACGCAACCAAAACAGGGATTTCCAATTTAGTGCCAACTCTAAAGCTAATGGCCAATAAAGGAGATCCCACGGGACTAGGGTAGAAGGCTAACCATGAAATCGGGTAGTGGAGACAGGAGTACAAACCTAGCCCACTCTTTGCGCCGAATCCCCCCACCAATCCATTGCCAAAAATTTCGATGACAAGTAAGGAAAATTACTCAACTATACCATTGAAAATCCATACCTTTGGGGTCGGGGGGCCCACCGTCAAACATACAATCATAAGAAGTGGGCGAGGGACCACATGTATGGCTCAGGTGGCAGAGATAATGGCACATTGAGCTTTCTGGTGGCTGGAAGGGGCTGCTGGTTGCTGCCTAAGGACTATCTAGTACAAAAAATTTCTCCCATATACACTACCCACAGGTGGTGGGTAACAAGCCCATTATGGCCCATTGTTCCCTTTTCACAAGATTAGCCTTGGACCTTATGTGGCTTAATCTAGCTATCACCCCATCCACCTACTTGGGGAATGATAAGTAGTTTGGATCTTGAACAATTTGTTACATTTTTTGTTACTCCACCTTTGTCTTGCATCAAGTTCTAATATAGAGCATTGTCTTGGTGGTTCTTCATGGGTTAAACCTGCTATCTGTGAGTTGGATTCACTCTTCTTTAGGTACAATTCCCTTGTCCTCATTTTTCTTTTCCTTACTTGTGAGAATTCTCCTTCCCATTTTTGTCCCTATCTTTCCCTTCTTAGTTCATTTACCCTCACTTTTCAAGAAGCCCTTTTCCACTAGTCAACCCTTTGGTACCTCTGGCTCCTCCATCGATTCTCTATCAAGTTTGTGTTGGATTCTCTTGGGAAACAAGCCCTTTTGTTCCTTGTCATTTGGGGTCCATTTTTCTCCATATCCCCTAGGTGCACACATTTCTTGTGGCCTTCCTCTCTTTTAACTAACATCGTTGTTTCCTAAACAATTTATGTGCCTTCTGAATACCATATTGTTGGAATCTCTTTGTCTTTTTCTTGATATATTAGACATTTCTATGCAAATTTCATTACAATACTTTCCTTCTTACCCCTTGATTTTTTCTTGTTGTAGCTTTTTCACTTTTGCAAGGGAGCTCACTACCACAACCATTTGCTCCCTCTTTCTTTTTTCTTATCATAAATGATCCTTAAACTGTTGTTGATATTCGACTAGACAGTTCGTCACAATTGATGCAATAAAATAAAAAAATTGAAATCTATAGTATGATGGTTTATTTCTCTTTAGATTCCTAGAAATTTAAATCATTGTTTATTGCATATGCATGCAAATTATAATTATGTAGGAAATAGAGAACAAAAAAATAAAAACTCACAAACCATGATTGGGACAAGAGATAACTTGGGAAACCCTTTTAGGAGAAAACCCAACTGGAAGGTGAGGTTGCTCTGCGCTCTTTATGTGGATAGAAAATGGTTGCATGTAGAAAGAAGTAAGGCCTTTGGGTTGCAGACTATTGTAATGCACAAATCCTCTTTGTGTGCTCTCTCCCCATCCATCTCAGCTAATTTGCTTTTCTATGGAACAAAATAGACCTGGAAAGAATGGAACCTTTTTTCCTCCTAGTGCCCCGTATATAACACAACCTGTTAGCCTACTAATAGTTAGATTTGACTCCAACCCTTAACTATAGTTACAATATGTGCTATTCTAAAGTCTTCTTTATTATGATCACATGGCTAGCCTCTTTTCCATGAGTAATGGGGGCTTACATGGCATCCTCTCAAATTATGGTGGTCAATTTCGATAGCTCAACTTTCGGTAGGCATAACATTCTCATGTGAGCTTCGATTGACGTGGTTCTTCCACAACTGGAATGGTATAGACATGTAGATTATGGAATCTATGTTGGGACAACAAAAATCACTCATTTATGGCCTCAAAAAGGCTCTTGATGTTTTTCACCCAAATTTTTCCAATTGGGACTATCGGTAAAAATGGTCTTGTGAGATGATTACTCCACCTTTTCCCCTCTCTGAAAGCATCAAGATGGACGAAAACAATATAATTATCAAATCCAAAACGTGCTTCCCTATTTTGGGAGGCTTTTGGTCCCCAAGAGCTTCTATTGAATGAGGTGAGGAAATTTTAACTCCACCTTTTCTTGGGTGTACTCTTTAGCTTTTTTTGGAAGCTGTCCTTTCAACCCAATTTTCTGAAGGTCATGCTGCCCATATCTCATAGTTTTGGACCTCTTCTGCAAAATTGTATCCTCCATCAAATATTTCCTAGGAATTTGGAGCCAAATCCGCTACAAAAGGTAGTGTTGGAAATAGTTAGAGTGGAGTGAATCAATATTTTATAGCAATTAGCACTTTATTAATCCTTTTCAGAGAATTAGTTATTCTTCAACATTATTATTGTTATTATTTATCGGGTATAAAATGCAGTAGAAAAATAATACAACAATGTAGAAAGATAAAACAATAGACAAAATACTTTTATGTGGAAATCCCCCTCTAAGTCCAGAACCTCCAAACGCCTCTTAGTAATTGTCTTATCTCTATTAAAAGAAAATTAATTACATCAAGTTTTCAGCCACAACTAAAGGTGGCTCAAACCCCCTAATTTATAGGCTACAACCTATAGCACATTGCGACACCCTAATAACTTACTGCAATCGGAAGGGCGCCCCAATGCCTTGTAGGTCAGGCCACAACCTGATGAGTGCCCCAACACTTTGTTTACCAACTGTTGTCGAAGGGATGCTTCTTTGCCTTGTAATCTATCAACCCCAATTGAAAGGACGCCACAATGCCATGTGTAGGCCACAACCTGCCCTAGCACCACCCTTTCACCCTGAATAGTTCTTAGTCCATAACCTGAAGGTGTCTCCAATCACCTTTAAGAGCCGATGGACCACGTTTCACAATTTTCACACTGGATACCCTTGTGCTTTGAATCAATATAATAATGTTGTATAGAAGATAACGTTGTACTACTCAATATGAATACCCTGGAAAATCCTGCTGCAAAAAACTTCTCAAACTGACCACTGCACATCACTGACCACTGCATATCATTGACCACTGCTCATCACTGATCACTGCACATCACTGACCACTGCTCATTACTGACCAAACTACTACCATTGAACAAAACTATCACAGTTGATCACTACACTACACTCGACGTACACTGTCACTGCTACTGATGCACTATACTACACTACTCACATATGAATATGCATTATAGTGCTCATGAAGCAGTCAACTATGTTGCTATACCAAAATTCCTGTACCGAGCACTGATGTGTGATTATGTGATCAGGAGTTCATAAATTTTGCTCAAAATTCAAAGTTACAGGATTAGGTTGAAACCAAGATGGTTGCGTAGATCTCGTCTTCCTGATTCTGGTGTCGTGAATGGTTCGAAAAACCGATGTCGTATGAGGAAGATATTGCGTTCTGATTGAAATGGCAAATAGGTAAAATTACAATAGTTTGACCAGGTTTGACTGGGATGCACAGTCAACAAAAAAGAAAATGTTCCTTCCATCGGACCAGTTGTTGGTTGACAAGTGTCATTTTACTATTTGAGGTACGGGATTGAAGAGCCAATTAGAGGGTGCCACATGGCTAGCCCTGAGGCCGCCACGTGGCCCTGAAACTGCATATTAAAATTTTATGAGGCAGCAGGGCTCGATCCCCTGACCTCCCTCCGGGCACGCATACCGTTTGCCAACCGGTCTACACATTGTCACTTAACCATACAAGGTGGCGGGTTTTATTTATCGTGTATTGCAAATCTATATGGGGTTGGGAACCTCCGGCAGTCCCAACCCGCCAGCGGTCCCTGTTTATGTCACATGGCAACATTAACGTTAGCCAAACCGACGCGGTCAGGCTAACCTGACGGCAATCAATCAACGGTTCAACCTTTAAACCGTAGTCTAATGGGAGTTCCGCTAACCGTCTATCTTCTAGCAGTTTGGGGGTGCGCATGTGGCCACCACCCAACCGCAACATTTAATGGGCAGTCAATTCGGCGGAGAAGTTAGGGGTGTGCCAAATTTGGCGGGCAACCCAGATTTAGCTCTAGTTAACTATAGTTCACTTTTAGTGGAGTTTTCCTAGGAGATACTGAGCAAAAGTGTAGGAGGCTCAATTTTCGACCATTCTGAGTGAATGAAGAGTCATTTTTGACTAATTGGAGCATTCTGAAGCCATTGGTGCAGAGAAATTAGCCATTAAATCACTGTAACTACATGTAATAGCAAAATTTTGAGCATAATGAAAGGTGGACAAGCCATTGGGAGCTGGACCAACAAATGTAGCCCATGAGGGGTGAACTGCTTCATCATGTCTGTTGTGTAAATTTCATGTGGTAACTTATTTCTTTGTTTTACATTGTCGTTCAGTGTTATTTATGCTTGTTTTATGCTTCTAATTCACTAAATATCATCTACAAATCATGGAAAAACTCCTTAATCCTTATGCAAACTAATGAACCAATTATGCAAATGTATTTAAAACTGAAAGACATCTTAGCACAACAAAACTAATACACTCATTTCATATCAAATGGTATCAGAGCTAGAGTTTATTCTCTGGTGTTGTTTAGTGCAAAGAATTGTTTAACTGTTTGCAAATTTTAGATGCTTACAAGGCTCAAGCTCAAAAAGGGAGAAGGCAAACTGGTGGAAGAAAGAGGGTCTCAAAAGGAGCCAAAGAAAAGGAGAGCAATATTGCCACAATCTCGACCACCTAGTTCGCCTCCTAAAGAAGCAGAAGCTCCATTAAGCATGCCTCATGAGGAAGGAGAAATTCATGAAGAAGTTGACCCTAAGGAGGAAGAAAAGAGTGTTCAGGAAATCATTCCTTGACATGACTGAGATGGTTAGAATTCTTTATCAAGAAAGGAATGAGAGATTGGAAGGAGAAGGATCTAAACTCGAAAAGGAAGGACAAGGATCTTCAGGAGGTCAACATGATGAAGACAAATCAAAGAAGGGAAATGGAGGAAATGGAGGTAATGGAGAGCCACCATCTTCACCCTCATCATCATCATCATAATCTTCTACTTCTTCTTCAGTACATCAGCCACACAAGTCCAAGAGCACTAGTAAATCTCCTTTATTAAAACTTGATGTTAAGTTCGAATTGCCAATGTTTAATGGTTAAGTAAATGCAGACAAGCTAGATAATTGGATTCGATAATTGGAGGTATATTTAAGAATACAAAACCTTCAAGATGATGATACAAAAATTCAATTAGCTTCTTTGAGAATGAAAGATGCAGCACTTGTTTGGTGGGAAGCCAAGACAAAGGAGGAAATCAAGAAACATGGTAAGATTATTCTATCATGGTCAGATTTTATCGCTGTTATTAAACAACAGTTTTATCCATTAGCTCATATGTAGAAAGTCATCATGAACTGGCTGAACTTTAGGCAGTTAAAGGGACAAAATGTGCAAGAATACACCCAGGAATTTAGGAGAATAACTCTTTTATTAGGGGTGGATTTGCAGAGCCAAGACACTTTGCTAAAGTACATAGGAGGCTTACATAGCTACCTAAAACATAATATTCTTATGTTTAACCCCACCAGTCTAGATGAAGTTTGTGTTCAGGCCACACATCTAGAAGCTAGAGGGAAGAACATTTGTGAAGAGGGTAGGAAGAAACCTTTCAAGGGTAAAGCCAAGGAAAAGACCTCAAAAGGTAAAAACAAAAAGAATGCATCTATTAAGAAAGAGGGAGAAAAAGTGATTTGTAAACATTGTTCAAAAGAAAGCCATGATGAAACTCATTGTTGGAAATCACATCCTGAATTGAGACCAAAGAAACCCAATAACAAAGGGAAACATAAAACTGCTACTATATCTCAACATGATTTAGGATCTGATTCAGGTGATGAAACTAAAATTACAGCCATGGGATTGAAGAACATGAAGGGAAAAGGAATTGAAGCTAAACTCAGTAACAGTACATCAAACTGTCACATAAACACTCCAAATGAAGAAGAAAGAATAGAACTGTTTCATGTGACGGTCATATCCAAGAATACCAAGATTGACACACTGTTTGACAGTGGGTCACAAGAAAACTTAATCTCTGAATATTTGGTCAAAAAACTTAACCTTGAGACCATACCACTTCCAAAACCATATCCATTGGGTTGGACTTGTAAGGATGCAAATCTACAGGTTACCAAGAAATGTATATTGAGGTTTGCAATCACTACAAGCTTTGTTGACACAGTTGAATTAGATGTGGTTCTACTTGACATAACTGGTATTGTATTAGGGAATCCTTACTTGTATGATAGGAAAGCGATCTTCTATCACCATGAGAACAAGTATCACTTATTCAAAGATGGCAAGGAGTTCATTGTTAGAGCACACCGCAAGAAGACAAACATTGCTTTGGTAAATGCTGGACAGGTAACGAGGCTGGTAAATTCAAGTAAGAATTTTGTTCTTCTTATGATTAAGCCCAAAAATGATATTAATCATGAATATTTTGAGGGATGTGATCCTAAGTTGAAATCAGAATTATATGATGTGGTTAATGGGCATCATGAGATGTTTCAGGAGCCAACAGGATTGCCTCCAAAAAGGGAAATTCAACATGAGATTCAGTTGCAGTAGGATTGTCCTCTTCCAAACATTTGTATGTATCACATGTCGATAATGGAGAATGCTGAAATAAAGAGGCAAATCAAAGAGATGTTGGATAAAGGAATCATAAGGCCAAGCACCTCTCCATGCGGTTCACCCATAGTCTTGATACCAAAGAAAGATGGGACTTGGCGCATGTGTTTAGATTTTCGAGATTTGAACAAAATTATGGTAAAAAATCGTTACCCACTCCCAAGAATAGATGATTTTATTGATCAGCTAAAAGAAGCAAAGTTTTTCACTAATTTAGATTTACGAAGTGGATATCATCAAGTAAGAATTGCAGAAAATGATATATGCAAAACTGCATTCAAAACCAAACAAGGACTCTTTGAGTGGCTAGTTATGCTTTTTGGTTTATGTAATGCACCAGAAACTTTTATGCGAAACAAGAGAATATCACGCCTTGCATGTAAATAAAGTGCTTGATATTTTGAAGAAAGAGAAATTGTTTCTTAAGATGTCAAAATGTGAGTTTGGAAAGACTTCTTTGGTCTATTTGGGACATATTGTAGGAGGAGAATTGATGATTGATCCTTCTAAAGTGGAGGCCATTGTGAATTGGCCCACACCCAGAACAGTTACTGAGGTAAGAAGTTTCTTAGGTGCAACTCAGCATTGGAGGAAGTTTATTGCTAACTTTTCTTCCATCGCAGCTCCTATGCATGCAGTGATAAGTGTGAAAAAAGGCTTCCAATGGAGAGGTAAACAACAAAAAGCTTTAGAAGCTTTAAAAGACAAGATCAGTTCAGCTCCAGTCCTTGCATTACCAAATTTGAGACAACCATTCGAGATACAAACCAATGCTAGTGACTATGCCATGGGCGCAGTTCTTTTGCAACATGGTAAGCTTATCACCTTTCATTCAGAAACTTTTAATGGTGTTGTGACTAATTATCCTACATATGACAAAGAAATATATGCGTTGGTACAAAGTGTCAAGAAGTGGAAACACTACTTGATGGGTAAAGAGACTATCGTACACACCGATCACCAACCATTACAATACTTGTAGTCGCAAACAAAATTGCAGCAATCAAAACATTTCAGGTGGATGCGATTTCTTCAACAATTTCACTTGGTTATAAGGTACAAAACAGGTATATTCAATAAAGTTGCAGATATGCTTTCGATACCAATCTCTAGTGCTTCTACTTTACTAAAAAATGATTCTGTTGTACATGAGAGTTACATAGAACAATATGCACATGACATTGATTTCCAAGATGTGTATGTTAGTTTGAGTGAAGGGAATCAATTTGAAGAAGAAGATTATCACATGCATAAAAAAATTTTGTTTCATTTGGGAAAGCTATGTATTCCACAAGGAGAGAGGCTAAATGTCATGAGAGAAGCTCATTCTTCTCTTATTGCTGGACACTTTGGGGTAAGCAAAACAGTGGCGCATCTACAGAGGTATTGTTATTGGCCTCGCATGATAGATAGTGTGTCATGTTTTATAAGAGGTTGTTCTATGTGTGCAACAAGTAAGCCTAGTAATAGGAAGCTTGGATTTTACATGCCACTACCGGTACCATCAAGGCCATGGGAGAGCGTCTCCATGGACTTTGTTGGAGGTCTACCTATGTCAAGAATGAAAAATTCAGTAAAATGTGTATACTTATGCCATGTAAGAAAACCATTACTGTTGAAAAAACTGCTGAACTTTATTTTCAAAATGTTTGGGTTCATTTTGGATTGCCCACTTCTATTGTTAGTGACAGGGATTCCAAGTTCATTGAGAATTTTTGGTCAAATCTATGGAGAATGATGGACACAAAATTGACAAAGAGTACCGCTTTTCATCCACAAACAGATGGACAAACTGAAGTGGTGAACATAACAGTTGTACATCTATTGAGAGAATATTGCAGCAAACATCCTAAGTTGTGGGATGAATAACCGCATTATATTCAACACGCTTATAACCGGGCAAAGCACTCTTCAACACAAACCTCACCTATTGAAGCATGCTTTGGGTATTTGCCAAAATCGCCATTAGAATTCATCTTTGGGAAGGATGTTGCAATTGATGGCCATAGTGATATTGATAAGGCTCGAAAGTTCATTGAGCAAATTCAGATATTACAACAAGAAGTTCAAGAACAGCTTGAGAAAAGTCAAAGCAAATACAAAAAGAGGCATGACAAACACCGGGTTGATCACAAGTTTTCAAGAGGGAGATGAGGTATGGTTGCACATTAGCAAAGAAAGGATGCAAGGGGAAGGTAAAAATCTCAAACCCATTTGCTATGGTCCTTTCAAGATCATAAAAAAAGTTGGTAATAATGCATTCCAACTTGACTTGCCTTCTTACATGCAAATGTATTCAGTTGTTAATGTTGAAAACTTACGCTTATATGAGCCTCCTTTGATCGATGATCAAGGAAGTGATGTTCAACTACCTTCTATTGAATATTTCTCCTCAAAATTTCTGGATGAGCTCAAAGAAGATACCATTCTTGACAGGAGGACAAGAGCATCAAAGAGGGGAAGTGTTGACTACCTTCAAGTTAGGCTCAAAGGCACTAAACCAAGCAAGGAAAAATGGATGGAGATTGGAAAGGTGAGGGAGTTTTACCCTCATTTTCTGAACAGGTAATCAAGTCTTTAGGGGTCCAAAAGCTTCCTAATGGGGAGGAATGATCAGGAGTTCATAAATTTTGCTCAAAATTCAAAGTTACAGGATTGGGTTGAAACTAAGATGGTTGCATAGATCTCGCCTTCCTGATTCTGGCGCTGTGAACAGTTCGAAAAACCGATGTCGTATGAGGAAGATATTGCGTTATGATTGAAATGGAAAACAGGTAAAATTACGACAATTTGACTAGGTTTGACTGGGATGCACAGTCAGCAAACTGGATGCACAACCAACAAAAAAAGAATATTCCTAAGAATATTCCTTCCACTGGACCAATCGTTGGTTGAAAAGTGTCATTTTACTATTTGAGGTACGAGATTTAAGAGCCAATTAGAGGGTGCCACGTGACTAGCCCTGAGGCCTCCACGTGGCCCTGAAACTTCATATTAAAATTTTATGAGAGGTAGCAGGGCTCGACCCCCTGATCTCCCTCCGGGCACACATACTGTTTGCCAACCGCTCTACGCATTGTCACTTAACCATACAAGGTGGCAGGTTTTATTTATCATGTATTTCAAATCTTTATGGGGTTTGGGAACTGCCAGCAGTCCCCGTTTATGTCACATGGAAACATTAACGTCAGCCCAACCAGTGCGGCCAGGCTAACCTGGCGACAATCAACACACGGTTCAACCTTTAAACCGCAGTCTAACAAGAGTTCCACTAACCGTCTTATCTTCTAGCGGTTTGGGGGTGCACATGTGGCCACTACCTAACCGCGACATTTAATGAGCGGTCAATTTGGCGAAGAAGTTAGGGGTGCGCCAAATTTGGCGGGCAGCCCAGATTTAGCGCCAGTTAACTGGAGTTCTCCACTTTTAGTGGAGTTTTCCTAGGAGATACTAGGCAAAAGTGTAGGAGGCTCAATTTTCGACCATTCTGAGTGAATGAAGATTCATTTTTTACTAATTGGGGTATTTTGAAGCCATTGGTGCAGAGAAAACAACCATTAGATCATTGTAACTACATGTAATAGCAAAATTTTGAGAATAATGAAATATGGACAAGCCATTAGGAGCTAGACCAGCAGATGTAGCCCAGAAGGGGTGAACTGATTTATCATGGCTGCTATGTAAATTTCATGTGGTGACATATTTCTCTGTTTTACACTGCTTTTCATTGTTATTTATGCTTGTTTTATGCTTCTAATTCACTAAAGATCATCTACAAATCATGAAAAAACTCCTTAATCTTTATGCAAACTAATGAACCAATTATGCACATGTTTTTAAAACTGAAAGACATCTTAGCACAACAAAACTAATACAGTCATCTCAGATCATTATGGCTCAAACTAAGGTGCCTTAGCTCATCCTTATGACGTGCTAGTAAGGGTCTCAAACTTGGCCCAAGGAGGGCTACCAACATATGTCTTATCACTTCTATAGCTGATCACAAGTCATACACTGTTGTCCATATTTCATGTCATCAAGTTGTAGAACATAGTGATTATGTGTGGTAAGTCTGTGTACCAAGTCACTATGTCAAGTATAAAAGATCAATGTAATCTATAGGTCAGGTATCTCTGTCAGCATCTCATTATATCATCAACAAGAGTCCCTTGTTGTAATGTTAATCACTATCATTACTGCTCAAAATTATTTAAACCATACCCCTAAAAATAGTAAGTCAAAATAGAATAGTCAAGTCAAAGTATCATGTTGGGGTTGTCAAATCAAGTTACGCCAAGAGTCATTGTTCTAATTTGGATAAAAAAATATCGTTGTCATATCAAGTTTATTATATAGTCATACATTGATGAATATCACTTGTTATCATTTCTGCCACAAAAGGATTTTCAATGTAATAACATATAATGATCTAGGTCTAGGACTGATCAATTTATTGTTAGGTGTATATGTATATAACAAGTATTCAAGGTCATGTTTTGCAGCGCTGCTCTAATGGCTTCAGAACTTCCGTACCTAAATCGAGTCCATAATTTATTTTTGCTACTTGCATTGAATTTTCTACCGCTCCAAGACTTTAGGATGTAGATTCAAGGTGCAAACATATATATCACGACTTGCTGTAATATTGTCCTTTTAGTTCTTCTAGTTACAAGGTCTGCTATCTTTATCAAGTGAATTCAAATTTGTATGTGTTATATTGTTGTCTTAAATTAGTTCATCATGCTCTTCATGCATGAACTTGGAAATCCACAGTCTAGCAAGCTAACTCATTCAAGGTACAACAAAATCAATGATTGGCTTAGTGCATTTGGTTCTTGAAGTTATTCACTGATACACAATGAGATTGCAGTGGAAATTTCTGTCATTTATTGACAACTATAGGATCACTATGTCTTCTCTCATTGCAGGTCTAATCAATATCAAGAGATATTGTGCACATGTTATACAAAGTCTTGAAAATGAAAGTATTGCCACAAGTTCTATTATTGAGTGAGGGCCGAGGTTAATTATCATTAGACTGATGTTGAAATAGTCCTGGAATAGGTTTGTTCCAACAATTAAATAGATTCCCTAATCGTAAGGCCGCAAAAGAGGGGATGCCTTGCAAGAAAAATTACCCCAAAGAATCTCCATTTACTAAAATAAAATTTGTAGTACAAAAGCCTGACCTAACATAGTATAAATGTGTTGATATTTTGGGGTAGCATCGAATGTGCTCTAGCTCCGAATTTTTGTGGAGGAGCTGGAGTACATGAGATCTCCAAGACTCAAAAAGCGTTTGGAGAAATTCCATCTCGTTTGATAGTTATTCAAATAATTAATCTTTTTAATTAAGGACCCTAAGTCTAACATAGGAAAATTAAAAGATTAAAATGAATTAAATTAAACATCTGATGAAAATGTTCTAAGTGACGTGGATCAAACAACTTTTAATCTTAGCAATTGGTTAGAGATTAGATCACGGCCGTTGGTTTTCCAATGAGAAAGGATAAGAGAAGGGCTTGGGGTCAGTTGGAGAACACACACATTGGCAAAGCACTAAAGCTAAGCTGAAATTCTAGGGCGTGGTTTGCTAAGAATTTCAGGAAGATTTTTCAGTGCAGCGAGGGGCAGTACTGGCAAGGGATTCTGAATCCAAGGCCAAGAATATAGCGGCAGAGTGGCAACATATCCAACAATGCAGAGGGAAGCCAGTGCTACGCAGTCCAGCGAGAGCCCAGTCAGGGGCAGCGCAGAGGCAGCAGGAGCCACGCAGGGCTGATGTAGGCCCAGTCAGGGCAGCGCAGAGGCAGCAGGAGCCATGCAGGGCTGACGTAGGCCCAGTCAAGGCAGCGCAGGGGCAGCGTAAGCCTAGCAAGGGTGACGCAGGCCCTTCCAGAGCAGCGCAAAGGCTGACGCAGGCCAGTAAGGCTGAGGAGCAGCGCTAGGATTTCCGGTGGGCCAGAAAAGGCTCGAGTTCTGTAAATCCCGTTTGAGGGTGTGAATCAACCATATTTTCTGTCTTTGAGTGAAACAGGTATTGTTGCCGTGATTTTCTCTATAGGGCCAACCATGTTTGGTGCCCAAAAATTGTTGTATTCAAATTCTACATAATAATAAAACCCTCCAGAGCTAGCTGCACTCATTTTCCCGCATTGGGTTTTTCCGGGGACATTTGTCTGAAAAATCTGTCACTTTGTCATATGAGCGTAATATTCAATAAATGATCTTTATGTGTAGGCTGCTATTTGTGTTTACACACTGCAAATCTACACATACATACAAATCAAGTACTGAAAAATTAAGCACACGTGATAAAGGACACACTATTTTTTTGACAAATGTCTGCGGAAAAACCCAATGCGGGAGAACCGGTGCAGGAACTCTTGAGGGTTTTATTATTATACAGAATTATGAATACAAACAAGGGCGCGAGTAGTGGTTTTCCCAACATAGAAATCCTGACAGATGTACCTCTATCTCTGGAGACAGAAAATATGGTTGATTCAGTTGAGGATGAGGAACCCCACAGGTGCCTACGCAGTCACTACATCACCCTTCTGTGTGGCTGTGTCACCCTTTCTGGATTTGCTGAATATGAGCCCTTTCAACCCCACTAAAACACCAGCGTTGCAGCCACTGACTCTGCGTCAGCCCCTACTGGCCTGCGTCACCCTCCTGTGACCGTGTCAGCCTCTATGCTGGCTCTGCATGAGCCTGGCTGGATCTGTGTCACCCCTGTTGGGCCTACATGTCCTCTACATCACCCTTTCTGGATTGCGTTGCCTCTTTGGTACAGATCTGCCTCTCTGCAATTGTATTCTCGGCCTCAGATTCAGAAATCTCTCTGTCGATCTACCCCTCGCTGCATTTTAAGCTCACTCGAAAATTCTCAGCAAACTGCGCCCCGAAATTTCGATTTAGCTCAAGTGATACCGCTCTATGTGTTTCTGGCAACTGACCCCGAGCCTTCCTTTAATAATTTTCTCGTTGAATAATCAACGGACATGATCTAATCTCTAATCAACGACTAAGATTAGAAAAGACTTGATCCTCGTCACTTAGAAAATTCTCACCCACATGTTTAAACTAACTCACTTTAATTTTTTAATTTCCTTAAGTTAGACTTAGGGTCTCCATTAAAATAACTAATTATTGGAATAACTTAAGTTCAGGGTGGAATTTCTCCAAAATATTTTTGGGTCTTGGAGATCTAATGTGTTCTAGCCCCTCCACAAAGTTTCGAAGCTAGAACACATCCGATTACCCAAAAATCAACACTCCCTCTTAGGGAGAAATTTGTTGTAGCAACACTTCACTCCATAAGCGTTACTTTAATCCATGGCATCAATCCCTTGCGTTGTTGATGCTCGGCCTGCTGCCCCTCATCCACTGCGCTGTTGTCTTTTGTACTGCTGCCCATGACTCTACCAGAGTCACTGCCTCATATGTACTGCAACTCCCTCTCAAATGTTGTATCATGCTGCCCATAGCATTGCCACTGTTAACTGTTGCACTGCAACTCAGTTGTTGAGAAGTAAGCAACTAAAGGACATCACCAAAAACACTGATAGACAAGTCAGTTTGGTTGCATCTCGATACTGAAGAACCCTCTACTGTTGAACTGCGCTGAACCTTTGAAGCTCTCCGATGCTGCTGCTTTGCACTGCTCCTCTGCACTGCTGCTTCTACGTTGCTGTTGTTGCTCTGCACTGCCCCTCTGCGCTGCTACTTCGACGTTGCTACTGCCTTTGCACTGCACTGCTCCAGTATTCAACATCCTAGCACTGCCACTGTGCCTCCACAATCCTCTACACCAACTGACTCTAGTCATCCTGCTACTATCTTTAAGGGCTCCAGTGGATCGTATGTGATACAAGATTTTGGGAACCTCAAGGATCCTGCCCCTTTCACCATCTATAGCTCAATCTACAGATCTATGTCGCCCCACCTCTTCTATCGAGGTACATGAGCACTCATAGCCACATCATCATCACTACCATCATCCCCCTTGGCTCCTGCAACCTTAGAATCTGAATCTTCCTTGTCCTTCTTCTTTTGAGGACAAGTATTGGCGAAATGTCCTAATTCGCCACATCTGAAGCACCAGACCTTGGAGAGGTCCTTTTTATTCTTCCCTTACTATTGCCACTTTCCCTTAGATGTGAGAGCCGCATCTTCCTCCTCCTCCTTGATCTTGGCTCCTCCGCTGCTGCTGCCCATCTTGGAGATTCTCTTGATTTCCTCTTGACAAAGATTTGCCCACATGTCCTCCCAATTTTGAAGTTCTTCTCTGCCCAAAATGCTTTGGACAAAGGTCTTCCAATCATCGATGACTGCATTCAAGGTAGTTCTCACCATGATACCATCATTAGGAGTTGCCCCCATAGCAAATGGCTTATCTCGAATATGCTTCAATCTAATGAGGAAGGGGTCAATTTCATCTCCCTTGTGCATCTGAAATAGTCGCAGCTGATTCTCCGAAAGCATCTTCCTCTGGACGGAGGTGCCTTGATACAGCTTGATCAACATTGTCCACATGTCATTTGTCGTGTTTTTCTCGGCAATATGTGGGACCACATGATCCTTCACTCCGTCCATAATCAAGCGCTTAGCCCGTGCTTTATTTTCATCATACTTCTTTCATGGATCAACATCGACCAGAACAGCTACAACCATCTCGGCATGATCTTTGATGTGATAGTCATATAGGATAGATAGGATCATGGCCTTCCAGATGATGAAGTTAGATGCGCCATTTAACCTGTCTTGATCCCTCAATCCATGCGAGGCCATCTTTGCTCAAAAATGTCGAAACATATGCTCTTCTCCCTTCTTTTGTTGCTGCTCTTAGCAAGAGACCGGATCTGGGTTTCTTGGCGATAGAAACCCTCTAGAGAATATGCTCCCTCTGACCAGTGATTTCCTTCTCAGAAATCCTCCACCAATTTTGTTGAATCAACCCTCTCCAATCACTCCCCTGATCAGATCTCAGGATTCTTGGCTAGAAAGACTGTTGAGGAACTGTTCCCCCTTACTTTGTCAACCTTGCTAGACACTGTTCTTTACTGGTAGCAACTTCGAAGAACAAAACCGCACCTCCAGCCACGACAACTAGAAGAACGTCGCCCCCTCTCGGACTACGTCGCCCTCTTAGGCCTGTGTCAGCCTCTGCGTCAACTCTGCATGAGCTAGACAGTCTCTGCGTCACCCTTTTGCGCTTGTGTCAGCCTCTGTGTGAGCTTGACAGGCTCTGCATCACCCTTGATGGGTCTGCGCTTTCCCTCTGGTGTTGCATTGCCTCTTTCTGGACCTGTGATGTCTCAGCCGCCTTCCAACAACAAAAATATTTGTCATTTCACTGATCGCTTCAGCTCCCCCTGATTTGCAATAACTTTGATACCATGTGAAAATTCCTAAATCTACTTAACAGAAATTTCTATTGCAGAAATTTGGTTTACTTCTCCTACTTTTGTTTTTACATTTACAAGTTATTTTCAGAAATATTCAGAAAATAATGAAGTAAACACACTTGATATCTACACATGCATATACATCAAGTTCTGAAGAATTAAGCACACATGACAAATGACACACAATATTTTTTGGACAAATGTCCTCGGAAAAACCCAATGCAGGAAAATCGGTGCAACAACTCTTGAGGGTTTTATTATTATGTATAATTCTAAATACAAACAAGGGCACCAATAGTGGTTTTCCGAACAGAGAAATTCCGACAGATGTACCTCTATCTATAGAGACAGAAAATATCGTTGATTCAGCTGAGGATGAGGAACCCCACAGGGGCCTACGGAGTCACTGCGTCACCCTTCAGTGTGGCTGCGTAACCCCTTCTGGATCTGTTGAATACGAGCCCTTTCTGGATCTAATCTTTAATCAAAGGCTAAGATTAGAAAAGACTTGATCCTCGTCACTTAGAACATTCTCACCCACATGTTTAAATTAATTCCATTTAATTATTTAATTTCCCTAATTTAGACTTAGGGTCTCCATTAAAATAATTAATTATGGAATAAGTTAAGTTCAGGGTAGAATTTCTCCAAACGATTTTGGGGTCTTGGAGATCTCATTTTTTCTAGCCCCTCCACAAATTTTCGAAGCTGGAGCACATCCAATGCTACCCAAAAATCAACACTACATGCGTCTTTCTTTTTATTGTTGTTTAAGTGTATATCTAAAATTTTAGGAGAGGAATTAGTCCTTTTATAGATTATAAGTGGTGAAATGTTTAGAAATCTAGGGAATATGAATTAGGATATTTCTCTTCAATGATAACTCCTTGTGAATGCTTTTTACTTCTTTAGATTAGGATCTTCTCTTTGATTAGATTATTATAGTGTTCTTCTTCATCAAACAACTACAAAAGCATAAACAATAAAGAGACAACAAACACAAAATATAGGCGATCATCCAGGGCCAAAACTGCTCCAACTTGAGAGGAAAACCCAAACAAATTCTTCTTATAAAAACTTCAGTTGACGTATACCAAGACCATGACCAAGACCCTTGACACAATGACCTCTACAAGACCAAGTCACAAGCCTTCTAGATTCAACTTCCTTCTTCCTTGAGCCAATGATAGTCAAATTTCTTCCTCCTCTCGCTGCTTCGGCTATCCTTCGAAATTCATTTCTTGGCTCATATTTGCACCTTTCGACCCTTCTTTTGAAACCCTAGTTGCAACAATTCACCTAGATTTGTACCTTGATCTTCTTCGCTTGGCTAGGTCTTCCTCCAACACTTCAACTTGATGAAAGTCTTCTTTTCTTCCATGATTCGACTTCTAGATGGATTGTGTAAGCCTCTACCCATTTTCTGCAGTAGATACCCTTGAATTTCTCGCACGTGTGAAGAGTATTTGCGCAAAACAAACCCACAAATATTTGTTCTTCCTTTTATTTTATTCGTTGGTTATGAGGCTCCTTTTCTAGTGATATTTGCACTTCTTATTGCAGACTTACTTGAATGAATTGCTTGTCCTTATATGGAGGCCGAGATGCCCAATCTATAGTATTTCGTCCATCAAAATAAGTTAACTTGTGCTATGGTGGGCTGACTTGTCATTCTGGAAGCATCCTTAGGCTGACATGAAGAAGAGCTTGTGACAAGGTCTTGGAGGGCTAATAATTTTTCTTTTACAATGGATTACATGCCCAAAATGGGTCTTGAAACTTTGACATTGACACATTTTATGACTCGTTGACCAAACCTAATAGCTCTCAATGGGAGCTTTAACTAAAAATAAAATTTCTTGATCATGAAACCCATGATCCAAGCATTACAAAAATAATTTTATTTTTTTTCTTTACATCAATTACATAAAACCATAATTACACATGTCATTTTGAAGACCAAACCTAGTTACACTTTTCAACACTCCCTCTTAACTAGGGAGGTATTCATAATCCATACAAAGTACTTGGTCATTCTCAATTTGAAGAATTCTCATAAGAAGAGTTGGATTTGTAACCCATCTGTATAGAGGATGGTAATCAGTGGTGGAAGACATCCACAACTTCTTCCCTTGACAGCCCTGTATAAGTCCATCCAGATATTATTCAAAAATAAGAAATGAACATTACCTTTGTGATGGTCTTTCATCATGGCATCTTTTTTTTAGCATCAACATCCTGCATACATATTGACACATATCCAAAAGATATTTACTGTCAAGAGTCTCTTTCCTTTTGAGACTTCATAAGAGTCTTCATATCTTTCATGGAGATATCATAGTCAAATCCCTCAACCCTCGGATGTTGATTGCCTTCTCCATAGTTGCTTATTTCACAATCTCTTCCTATCTTCCTTCACACATTTCCTTCCAAGAACTTTCGATCATAGTTCCTTCAATTATTGTCAACCACCTAATATTTCATATCTAGTCAATGTTTGATCCATGCCTTCTAGCATCTTTTCAATGGAGGAGATCAGTTGCTTTTTATCATGCTC
This sequence comes from Pinus albicaulis, assembly GCA_034641835.2. Taxonomy (NCBI): domain Eukaryota; kingdom Viridiplantae; phylum Streptophyta; class Pinopsida; order Pinales; family Pinaceae; genus Pinus; species Pinus albicaulis. The sequence goes on along the minus strand of CM076575.1, from coordinate 516,552,641 downwards.
TCGAAGTAGAGCTTTTATGCATGTTACCCGCAACCATATGACATGACTCTAGTTTAAAAAATACAAGCATACATACCTCATTTTTCTTTTAGGTCATCCAGATTTCCTTCAACAACTTCCTTGACTGAAAGAACTTCAATTCCTTGACCTACCTTTTGACATCATACCATTCTTTCATGAATTCCTCAGTTTGGAATTCTTGATGAAACACTTGCTTCCTTTTGACTTGTTGAATCTTCCGATGAAGATTCTAATAAAGGATCTTAAGTATCCCCCTTCAACAAATGTTTTCCCCTTTTAATTGATGTATGATGAATTTTGTACTAGATGAGATTTTCTCCTTCTAATAAGTACCAGCGATGCTTCAAATGAGGCTACCAAGAGCTTTATTCTTCTATAGGTGATTACTATAGACTTCTATTTCAACTATTATTAATGTCACGAGCTCTTTTTTTCAATCGTATGCTTCTATGATGCCATGATGCATACTATCATGCTTATAATGATCCTAAATAGAAACTTGAAGAATTTGGTGAAGAAAGCTTATCTCAATAATAGTAGAGATCTTTTAGTTCATCCTTTTTGCATTTCTTCTTTTCAACTTCTTCCCCTTATTTAGTGATATGGGCTTCTTCCCTTCTTCGTTTATTGATGCCCTTCTTGAGCTTAGGACAATCTCTCTTGTAGTGCCTATATCCTTGACATCCATAGCATTGGATCTGAGACATATTGATCTTCTTCTTTTTTTGAGGACCAAACTTGCCAAATATTCCTTTGCTTCTTGACATGGCAACAAATGTTTGATCCTGCTCATTTGATCTTGTACAATTTTTTTCCTTCAACTTGTTTTCTTCACTCTTGTATAGTGACCAAAAATTATTGAATGGGATAACTCTCTCCTCTTCATAGGCCTTTTATAAAAGGTTTCCTTGTTGATCAGTTAGAGCATATACAACAATGGTAATCATTTCTTTATCGGATAACATCTCTCCTAGATATTGAAGTTGATTCCTTACTAGAGATGCTTTTGTGAGACATGTAGATATCCCTTCATCCTTTGATGCTTTCAATTTGCATAGATCGGATCTTAGTGATATGATTTTTCTTGTCGTGCTTTCAGAGAATAATTCTGGTAGCCTTTCATATATCAGTTTTTATGTCTCCAACTCTGCTACATATGGGATGAGAGAATCCTTGATGGATTCTATAAGGATCCTTTTTCATATATTTAGATAGTGCTTTCCATTCAGATGGTTTGGAGACTTTGCCATTGACATGATCAATATGTTAAAAATATGCAACCACGGTCAAATTCCACTTTGGACTACTCATTTGATGGAGATGATGATGTCATTGAGGTCCTCTTCTCGAAAGGATCAAAATTGACCTAAAGATCACCTCGTTCAGATAAGAAAAAGTTGGTTTTTGATTTTATGCACCCACTCATGGATATTGGATTAGGTTGGCTTCACTCACATACACATTTGGACTGGTCGGCCTCAACATCAAATGGACATCATTCGACACCCCCCTAGAAGCCTATAAATGCAAGTGAGTTAGAAGCTCATTTGGACACCACAACATCAAGCATCTTCTTCTCGTCTATCTGATTTGGTTCGACACATTAGCAAAGGAAAAGGTCGTATGGAGGTCCGAAGTCACAGATCCGAAGTGCTCACAAAATTAGGGTTTATATTCCGGACGTTGGCACAAAACTAGAAAAATTCGTCCCTAGATGCACACATCCTATGGCCAAGGTAGCGTCCAGGAACTAAAGACGCTCCCATGCTAACCTGAAGGGAGCGTCCAGGGGTTTGACCATAGTTGACCATCATCTGAAGTTATCTGAAACTGTCTGAAGTCTTAATCAAGTTGTCTCTGATATATTCTTCCACTGTATATTGGTTTATGAAGTTGTTGGGTTGTTGTTGATCATATTGTATTGGGCTCATTGTATTCTCTTCTGAACCAAGGTGAGCGAAAACAGGGAGCAGCAGTGGGAGTGCCATTTTCAAAAGCACCCGGTCTAGGAGCGTTTTTTTATAATATATATATTTTTTATATTTTGATGCATATAAAGACACCTCCAATCTTAAAGGGGAACGACCAAGGATTGAGTCATTTCACAAATTGATGTTTGCTCCATTTCTTAGTATCCAACTCAGATGATCATTTCTTAGAGAATTTCAGGAGGTCACTAATTTCCAAATAGGGGATCCTAGAGGTTCTCTATTTGGAGATTGATTGTTACCAACCTGCAAATATTTAGCTTGATCATTTATTAGAGAATTTCAGGAGGTCACTAATTTCCAAATAGGGGATCCTAGAGGTTCTCTATTTGGAGATTGATTGTTACCAACCTGCAAATATTTAGCTTGTAAAACTTGAACCCACGACAAATCTAGTTTGTTTTTTATCTTCCATAAAATTTTGGCCCCCAGTCCAGTATTAACCAGAATGGGGTCCCAAATATCAAATCAACCATGTTGCTTGGGTGCTCATACAACACTCCAATTTACTAGATGGATTTGTTTATTGTCATATTTACCGCCCTCCCATAAACATTTCCTAATATAGGCCCTAATTTGTTGCAACACAAACTTAGTAGCTAGCATAGTAGAGAATTGATAGATAAGAATGGATGAAGTGACAATGGAACAATTTTGAATGACAGAAAATGTGAATAATAAGTGTTGAGCTCCAAAGATGTTCTTTCTTCCACCACATTCCACTCCATTTCCTTTATCCATTATTAATCACATGCTCAAATGATCAGTAGAATTGGTTAAAATTGCTTTAATAATATATATCATGACTAACTTGCTATGTTTTTATGATTTTGTCATTGTAGTACTTTTTGAACTAGATCTAGCTACAGAATGCAGACATTCTGTAGCTAGTTGCCGATTCTGCAGCTGTCTTCATGTCTACGCAGGTTCCAGGTGTCATCTCAGAGGAAAACACATATGGTCGTATTCCACATCATTCCCTCATCATTTGTTGCTCTCAACGAAGTTTGAACGGAATTCTGTAGGCAATTATGTACGTGGGAACTCAAACTAGGAGAGAGACTCCTAATAGGACAAGGACAGTCCAGATGTCTTTAATTATATTACGTGACCACCATCAGAGTCCTAGTTTGGTTTTTATTTGGAAAGACAATTATCCCTAGGTTATCTCAATACCGTTATGTAATTTTGTTACAAATATGGCTCGGGAAACCGAGGGACAAGGTTAGATTTTGTGGTTGATTGCTAGATTTCTGAAGTCCGAAAACACTCTGTTTTTGAAGTAATTTCTCTTTAATGAAAGAAGCAGCACTTCCTTGAAAGCGTTGAGTCAATCTTGAAGTAGATTTCGTGCTACTCCGGTGGTAGAGGGCCCCTGCTACCTGAGCAGCCTTGTTTATACGGTTTAGATAAGTATTTTAGTCTCGTTTTTTTCATTTCTAGCTTAAGCAGGTTTCTGAAGTTTATGTTTCATGTTTGTTTACATTAATCATCACAACTAGACTTACTCTTATAAAACTCTTCCAAAATATCATCACGATGAATAAGGCATAGCTGTGGTGTTGTAGATTTTAGTTGCATTTCCTTTCGAATTTTATGATTTATGCTTGTTTACACTAAGTGTCACAGCCAGTCTTACTCTTACAAACTCTTCCAAAACATCATTAACAATGAATAAGAAACAGCTGTGGTGTCTTAGATTCTAGTTGTATTTTCTTTCAATCTTATGTTTATGTTCAATTGCATTGAATAATACAGCCAGACTTGTTTTACAAACTCTTCCAAAATATCATTCCTATTGAACGAGATGGGATGTAGAATTCCATAGACTAGTTGCATGTTAATTTAGTTATAGCACTCCGGAGGTTGATTGCATTTAGTTCAGTTCTGTCACTACATTTCCAGTTTGATAATGGCATTTTAGTTTAACTCTGTTCACTCTACTTCAAGTAGATTAGAAGCACTCTAGTTCAGTCTCAGTTCATTTTTGTTTCAAGAAAAGATTAATGGCATTCTAGTTTAAGTGTAGTCACTGCATTTTAAAATTGATAGACCGCTTTCTAGCCTAGTGTTATCCATTGTGTTTCAAGTAGTGCTAGTTGTCAAAATTAGTCTCTCGGCCTTCATTATTTACAACTTACTTTTGTTTTGAATTTATATTGATACATCATCACATGAACAGGGGTCAGTAATATCAGTTTAAGGCTTTGATCATTCTGCAAATCTTTTACAAATTCACCTATAGCCTTTTTACCAAGCATTATTTTAGAAAATCTCAAAACTTATGAATAAGGCCTAGAAGTGATAATTCAAGTTGCAGAATAGGGTAACTTCAGCATCATAGGTTAATCTAGAATAGAAACCTTATTGTGTTACAAATAATCATTTTGTAATATTGTGAGTTGATTGTTTATTTAGGAGAACTTCATTTACACTTAACTTGTCCATTTCTCAAGCTCTTCCAACACACCTTTGATGAATGAATTGGATAAGTTCAAGCTCATGTTGTGATTTATTTTCTTGCAATGAAATCATTATCAAGCTTTGCATTTGTTGTTTGTCATCCATAGTTTAGGCTTTGTTCTGTTTTAAATAACCAATAGCTTTTTCTCACCAGCACTTAGTTCTTTCCATTTTTAAACATAAAACCGTAAAACCAAAAACATCATAAAACACTAAACACAACGTAGTGAGAAACAAATACCTAGGCACATACATTGCACCACACTTCAGCAGTTTACCAATCTTGGTTGACAATTAATGAACTCAATTTAGGAACACTAGGTTGAGCACAAACATTTTGGCGTCGTTGCCGGGGAAGTGTAACTAGGTAGCCTTGTTTCTTAACTTCCAAAAACAATGATATGCGTAGAGAGAGAGACTCAAGGGGTAGATTCATAAAAAGCAGAAGTTTGATTCCTAGAACACCACTTGTTTCACCTAGACCAAGAGCCAGTACACCTCCAACTCAGACCCACACTCCATCCTTTACTGATCCTAGACTTCCAGAAGACTTAAGATCAGATATTCCATTAGAAAGACCTTCCACTTCATCAACTGAACCTGTCTTAGAAGAAGATTCAAGGACCCCTGCTAGAGATACAATTTTTCCACTTCCACAGAAGAATCAACTATGGCAGAAAAAGGGGGAGGAGGAATCTTTAATGGAGAACACACATTATTTGGAGGGGGTAGAGGTAGAGGTAGAGGAGAAGGAGGTAGAGATGCAGAAGGAGAAGGAAGTAGAGGAAGAGGTAGAAGAGAAATGGGAAACTCTTTTGGGTTTCCTATAGTAGATGAAGAAACCAATACAACTATGAAAAACATTTCACCCTCTGTCCTTCCAAACTTCTATGGACTTAAAACTGAAGATCCTGAAACCTTCCTATTTGAATTTGAAATCCTGTGTAGAACTTATGACTACTTACAAGATGCTCAAAAACTTAAACTATTTCATTCAACATTGAAAGGAGCAACATTGAAGTGGTTTATGAGTTTGATCAACAGTTCTATTAGGACATGGGAAGACATGAAACAAGAATTTCTAGAGAGGTATTTGGATTATTGTATGCCAATCAATCATAAGGAGGAAGTGTTTAAGATGTTACAAAAAGAAGATGAAAACCTGGAAGATTTGTTGGAGAGATTTCATTACAACATCAAAAGAGCAAAAATGGAGAACTTAGACCAAGACACCTTAAAAGCTCTCTTGTTGAAGACAATTAGGGATGAATGGTTGGATATCCTTAACATGATGGGAAAAGGAGATATATCTCAGCTCACATTACCTGAAATATCTGAGTTATGTATCAACCTTTCAAGAGGGAAATCCAAAACTGTAAAAGGTCCAAGAGACCCTGCTCTTGCAAGGGCAAGTAAGTCTGCTTCTGGGACAATGAGTAGGGTAGAGATAGGGCATATGCTTGATGAATTCAAATCTGACATCTTAGGGAGTCTTAGTGAACAAATAGACACCCTTAAGTTACAAAACAAGCAAAAAGCTGAATATGATGCCTTAGCAATCTTTTGTCCCAAATGTAGAAGGAAGCATGCCTTGAGAGAATGTCCTTTGGATGCAAAAGTTGTAGAGACTTGTGTAATTTGTTCAGAAAAACATGAGACCCAGAGTTGTCCTTCACTTCCTGGTCTTAAAGCTGTCTTTCAAGAGGAAACTCCTACAAATTCCACAGAATCTCTCAATTTTGTCTCTAGAAGGCCTTGGCAAGGACCTCAAACACAAGGATTCCAGGATCAGATGTATAACCAACCTCCACCAAATTGGAATTCTTGGCAGCAACCTTGGCCCCAATTTCAAAATCAATCTCAAGCTTGGGCACAAGGAGCACAAAATTCCTATGGAAGATACTCTCAGTACTATCAGTATCGACCATCCTATCCACTATACCAACATTTTTCTCCTCAAAGTCCTCAACAAAACCCTCAACAGAATCCTCAGAACCCACAACATCAAAATCAACCACTTCAATTACCATTTCCTTAGAAATCAAATCAGTTGCCTGCTCAACCCATACCAAACCCCAACAATAAAAATCCTCAGAATACATACATGATAGAAGGACAACAGTTTCCAATTTATTTAATCACTCCTCTAGACCTTAGTGATGTTCAACTTAGGTCTGGAAGAATACTTGAAAAGAGGAAACCTTCTGTGATCATACAAGAACAAGACAACTCTGAGGAAGATTCTCTACGGGAAAATAAAAGTCTTGAAGAAGACACATCTTTTCAAGACCCAAACATTGAAAAATCAAAACAAAAAGAACCAATCATTTCAACTCCTGTATTAGAGCAGCCATCAACATCCACTTCTACACCTCCCTTTCCAGAAAGATTACAAATTGATAGGGGTGTAGAAAAACAAATTATGGTGCCTAATTATGATTTCCTAGATGAACTGAGAAATGTTTGCATTAAGATTCCATTACTACAAGCTATCAAGGAAATTCCAATTTTAGCAAAGACAATAAAGGAGTTGAGCATGAAGAAGACAAGAAAAAGAATAAGAGAGACAGAGAAAATTCAACTGGCAGGAAAAATAGCAGACATTATGATGGGTAAGATTGCTATTCCAAAGTATCTAGACCCAGGAAATCCAGTTGTTAAAATTCACATCAATGTAATTGAGATCCAAAACACACTCATTGATTTAGGAGCAGCAATCAATATCATGAGTAGACAAATCATGGATAAACTGAAACTTCCTAATCTTCTCTTTACACCCACATTATTACAATTAGTAGACAGATCTGTGATCAAGCCTGATGGGGTAATAGAAGATATTCTAGTGTCCCTAGATTCTTGGGAGTACCCTGTGGATTTCATGATCCTAACTCTTAAGAATAATCTAGGAGGACATCCTATTATATTAGGAATACCCTGGTTAGCTACAGCTGATGCTTTCATTAGTTGTAGATTCGGTGATATGTATATCTCTAATGGTAGTTCAACTAATAAATTCACTTTGTATCCTCCATCAAGGACAATTACAGATTTAGATGATACTCAATGGATAGAGGATGAATAAGACTTACAACCTCTCTTCACAATTTCAGAAATTAGTGAAGATAGTCAAATTCTGAATACTTTAGAAAACTTTGAATCCTCTTCGGAATACAAACATGAACAATTTCAAGAAGAATCCAACATTGAGTTTTTGTCATCAAGACAGATGTCTCTTTATTTTATGGATAAATTTGGCAGCTCTATAATTGAGATATTTCCAGGGAAAACTTTGAACATAAACAAGAACCTAGAAAAATCTCAACAAGAAGAGTTAGTCAAGATCTTACAGAGACATTATTCTGCATATGCATGGGAGTACACTGATATGAAAGGGATAAGCCCCAAGACTTGCACTCATCACATCTACATAGAGCAAAATTGTAAACCAATCAGACAACCTCAAAGACGGATGAATCCAATTTTAGGGAGATTGTTAAAGAAGAATTGCAGAAATTGTTGAATGTCAACTTTATCTATCCTATTTCAGATAGTCAGTGGGTTTCTCCTTTGGTAATTGTGCCAAAGAAAAATGGTAAATGGAGAGTATGTATTGACTACCGAGAATTAAACAAAGCTACTCTTAAAGATCATTTTCCCCTACCTTTCATAGATCAGGTGTTAGATACCTTAGCTGGCAAAAAATACTTCTCATTTCTAGATGGGTTTAGTGGTTATAATCAAATTCAAGTAGCACTTGAGGACCAAGACAAAACCACATTTACCTGTCCTTGGGGTACCTATGCTTACCGAGTATTTCCATTTGGATTATGCAATGCACCTGCAACATTTGAAAGGGAAGTATTAGGAATATTTCTGGATCTAATACATGATTGTGTAGAGGTATATATGGATGATTTCACAGTTTATGGAAACACATTTGAAGAAGCCTTAGCAAACTTGGAAAAAGTTTTAAAAAGATGTAAAGAATAAAATCTTTCACTTAGTCATGAGAAGTGTTTTATGATGTTTACTGAAGGAATTGTTTTAGGACATCACATTTCAGGGGATGGGATTAGAGTTGATGAATCAAAAGTTGAAATCATATCTAACTTATCTATTCCAAGTTGTCAAAAAGATGTTAGAAGTTTTCTAGGATTTACATGATATTATCGAATATTTATAGAAAACTTCACCAAAATAGCATCTCCACTCTTCAAATTACTTACCAAAGATTTTGAATTTAAATGGAATTCTGATTGCCAGTTAGCCTTTGAGACCCTGAAAACAAAATTTTCTGAAGCACCTATTTTAAGGGGACCTAACTGGAAGCTACCTTTTCATATTTCAACAGATGCCTCAGATACAGCTCTAGGAGCAGTATTGGGACAAAAAGACCTGATTCCTTATGCCATCTACTATACCAGTAAAAATTTGACTCCTTCAGAGTTAAACTATATTGTAACTGAAAAAGAGTTTTTAGCTGTTGTTCATGCCATAAACAAATTCGGACACTATATAACAGGCTATGAAACTTTTGTTCACACTGATCATTCTGCAATTAGATACTTAATGAACAAATCAATTACTAATGGCAGAGTCATAAGATGGTTATTTCTTTTACAAGAATTCAACATTACCATTCTAGATAGGCCTGGAAAACAAAACACAGTAGCTGATTTCCTATCTAGACTCCAAAAAATCAAAGATGACACTCCAGTTGAAGATCAATTTCCTGATGAATATCTTTTTGCAATTTCTACCCAAACTCCTTGGTTTGCTGACATTGCTAATTATTTAGTTTCAAGAAAATTTCCTTCAATAATGAATGCAAGAGATAAAAGAAAAATCATTTATGACAGTGCAAAATATTCATGGGTTGCTAATGAGTTGTACAAGACAGGTCCAGATTTTATCATTAGGAGATGTGTTCGGGAAGATGAGATGCCTGAGATTCTCAAAGCATGTCATGATGAACCTTGTGGCGGACACTTTGCTGATAAGAGGACAAATTATAAGGTCCTTCATTTAGGATATTATTGGCCATCCCTTTTTAAAGATGCTAAAGAGTATGTCAAAAGGTGTGACAGTTGCCAAAGGGTAGGGAAACCTTCTCCTTCAGGTGAGATGCCATTGCAGCGTCAGGTACATATTGAACCTTTTGAAAAATGGGCTTTGGATTTTGTAGGACCTATTAGTCCTCCATCAAGACAAAAGAAATATATATTAGTTTGCACAAATTATGTTACCAAATGGGTAGAGGCCAAGCCATTACTTTTTGCTACTGAAGCATCTGTAGTTAATTTTCTTTTTGAGGATATTTTTACTCGTTTTGGTGTCCCAAGGGAAATTGTTAGATCAAGGAGCTCAATTCACATCAAGGCTAGTGGAACAATTGATGGAGAGGTACAAAATCAGACACAGAAAATCTACTCCCTATCATCCACAAGCAAATGGCCAAGTGGAATCTACTAATAAGGTCATTGAAGGGATCCTAACAAAGACTGTTCATTTACATAGAAGAGATTGGGCAGATAGGCTTCCTGAAGCCTTATGGGCCTATAGAACTACATGGAGAAGCACAACAGGTCATACTCCTTATGAAGTTGTTTATGGAAAGCAAGTTTTGTTTCCCATAGAGTTCCAGATTCAAACTTTCAAAATGGCAGTTCAGCTAGGACTTGATCTAACAGAGGCACAAAAGCACAGATTGGAGAAGATTAATGAATTGGATGAAATCAGACAAGATGCAGTTCAGAAAACAAGTATAGTCCAACAGCAAAGGACTAGATGGCATGATAAGTACATCAAAGAAAAGAAGTTCAAAGAAGGTGACTGGGCTCTCTTGTTTGATTCAAAGTTCAAATATTTTCAAGGTAAATTCCAAACACATTGGCTTGGGCCATATGAAATTGTGAATTTTTTTTACAATGGAGCAATAAAAATCAGGACAATAGATGAAGAAGAGGTCACTTTTCTTGTGAATGGTCATAGATTGAAGCTGTATCATAAGCCACTTTCAAGAGAAGAATTTGTCAAGAAGTTCCAGGAAAACAGTGATGTGAAGTTAATGAAGAAGAATCTTTCTTCTTCATCAACTTAATTGAATTTTCTGAAGTCATTTTATTGAAAAAATAAAAATTAAAAAAAAAAAAAAAGTATAAACATGAAAACTAATCACTGATTAGCATGTTTATACAGAAAAGGTAGAGTGAAAATCAGAATCTTTCTGACACTTTAGCTTTTCAAATTTGTTTTTCTGCAAGTAGTTGTTACAAAATCATAAGTGCAGATCCATTTCACTTATGGTCCATTTCATTTCATTCATCCATACTCCATTTCATTCATTCATCCACACTTCATTCATTTCACTCCATGGTCCACCTCATTTCCATTCCAGATTTTTAAAGTTTGATGTCTTTTTGCAATTGAATAATACATATCATGAATTGCAGGCCACTTCTTATACTTCACTCCATTTCATCAGTTGTGATCCATTCCACTCCATTATTTACTTCATTCATATTCCATTACACCATATTTCATTATCCATCTTCACTCATTCCATAAAACATTCCACTCATGATCCAAACCATTCCATTTCATGTTTCAAGTTCTCTACAGGTACATTCTGCAATCAATCAGACATTCTGCAGCCAGACAGACATTCTGCAGCCAGAGATCCTGAAGGCACTGTCTAGTAATCACCTGATCTGCGATGAAATGATCCTGCATATCCATGACAAACAAGCAAAATCAAGAAGGTTATATGAAGACTCAAAAATTAATGATTTTCAGGAGAGAACAAAACATATGAAGATCACAAAAAAAAATCAGAGGAAAGGAAAAGGTAAAAGTTCTGATTATAATGACATATCATGAAAGATTTTAGTATAGTTAAGTTATGAATAATTCAAAAAGTTGTTTTAATTAATTTTGTTGATCATGCCTAACAAACCTCCCACAAAAAATTTGGATAAAACTCCTTCTATTCCACCATTTCAAATCCCATATCCAATCATCATTCAAAAAAAAAATCTAAACGGTTAAAGTGCTGAAGTGATTGGATTAGTCACGTCACTAGGCCAAAGCATTTAATGATGATTTTGAATTCGTTATAAAATATCTCCGTGGTCTTTTCTTCTGTGATATCTTTCAACTCATATACATCATCCTCACCTCATTATATTCATTCCGCAATCACTCCATATCATTCTTTCCCATAGCCAACTCTTAACCATTTCAGTCTGTAAAACAGAGGAAACTTCTATGGGGCAAACAGCCATTATCACCGTGAACAGAGGAGCAAAAATTTGAAGGTTGGAAAGAGAAGTGATGGGTCTTATAGTGAGGACTGAACCGGTTGGCACTAAGTACTTGGAAGGTTATCCCCAAGTCAGATAAATGTTGCAGAAAGTAGGGTGGTTGCAATTCTTTGAAAAATTTAGTGGATTTCACAAAGAGGTGACCAAAACGTTTGCAACATTTTTCAATGGAGCTGAGGTCGAGATAGGAGATATCAAATTCACCATTACTGAAGCCTTCATTGCAGAAGCAACGGAATTGCCCAGACAAGGAGAAATGTGGTTCAAGAATAGAGAATTTCATAACCAAGCGTGGAAGCAGATACTCAAGTCACCAAGTATGGATGTTACCATTTTTAAAAAGGGTATCCCTAGCTTTGCACTAAAGAACAAATGGAGGAACATGTTGCTTATCTTGCAAAAAAAAATCATCACTTGTGAAGGAAGATATGGTACTTTCTATGTCTATCATATTCGGTTGATAATGCATTTCCTAGAAAAAGAACTCAATTTGCCCTTTTTCTTGCTTCATAGTTTAAAGAAAATGGCCTCAAGTGTTCAAAAGAGAATTCAATTTCTGGAAACAACCTTATACCACCATGGTTTAGTCAAAGTTTTGATTGAACATCATTTGAGCAAAATGGGAGATAATTGGGAAGATTTCTTAGTGAGAAATCACTTTGAAGAACCCAAGGAACCTCCACCTGAAGACAAACCTACAAAAAGAAGCAGAAAATGGAAAACCTCCAAAACTGAAACTGGTAAAACAATACAAGAAAGTAGTGAAGAAATGATTTCTGAGAAATTGACTCAGATTAAGAAGCAGCTTAAAAAAGAGAGGATAATAAGAAAATTTGCCAGAGAGAAAGGAGAAGGGCCATCTCAACCGAGAAGGAGCCACAGACTTAGAGGGATACTAAAGAAAACAAAGGTTAAACAAACCGGAGTCATAAACATAGAGGACGAAGAAACACCTACTGAGGAGGGTTTTGATGAAGGAGCTCTCGAAATAGACCCTGCACAGCAAGAAATTTACAACTATGTTGAAACATTAGAGAAAAGAGCTTCAGAAGGAAGAGACAGAACTCCTAGTCCACCAAAATCTGCAGTTGATATCCAAAGGAGGGATAAATATGAGTTAGAAATACTCAACAGACATATCAAGAATGAGAATGAAATTCTGAGAGAGCAAGTTAAACTAAAAACTGATATGAATTCAACTCTGTCTCTACAAATGCAAAAGTTATACAAGGCCAGTGAAAAATTGAAGAAGAGAAATAAAAAGTTAACCAGGGCACTCACAAATTTGAGATTCAAGTTAGTCATAAGGAAGCCCAGAAGGCCTTTGACTGCCACGCAAAGCAGAAGAAGAGAGTTGGATGTCCTTGCAGAGGTCTCAGAGTTCATGGAATAGTTGCATGACGACATGCAAGAATCTAGCAGTGGGGGTATGTTGAGCTCCAAAGATGTTCTTTCTTCCACCACATTCCACTCCATTTCATTTGTCCATTATTAATCACAGGCTCAAATGATAAGTAGAATTGGTTAAAATTGCTTTAAGAATATATATCATGACTAACTTGCTATGTTTTTATGATTTTGTCATTGTAGTACTTTTTGAACTAGATCTAGCTACAAAATGCAAACATTCTGTAGCTAGTTGCCGATTCTGCAGCTGTCTTCATGTCTATGCAGGTTCCAGGTGTCATCTCAGAGGAAAACACATATGGTTGTATTCCACATCATTCCCTCATCATTTGTTGCTCTCCACGAAGTTTGAACGGAATTCTGTAGGCGGTTATGTACGTGGGAACTCAAACTAGGAAAGAGACTCCTAATAGGACAAGGACAGTCCAGATGTCCTTAATTATATTACGTGACCACCATCAGAGTCCTAGTTTGGTTTTTATTTGGAAAGACAATTATCCCTAGGTTATCTCAAGACAGTTATGTAATTTTGTTACAAATATGGCTCGGGAAACCGAGGGACAAGGTTAGATTTTGTGGTTGATTGCTAGATTTCAGAAGTCCGAAAACACTCTGTTTTTGAAGTAATTTCTCTTTAATAAAAGAAGCAGCACGTCCTTGAAAGCGTTGAGTCAATCTTGAAGTAGATTTCGTGCTACTCCAGTGGTAGAGGGCCCTTGCTACATGAGCAGCCTTGTTTATACGGTTTAGATAAGTATTTTAGTCTCGTTTTTTTCATTTCTAGCTTAAGCAGGTTTCTGAAGTTTATGTTTCATGTTTGTTTACATTAATCATCACAGCTAGACTTACTCTTATAAAACTCTTCCAAAATATCATCACGATGAATAAGGCATAGCTGTGGTGTTGTAGATTTTAGTTGCATTTCCTTTCGAATTTTATGATTTATGCTTGTTTACACTAAATGTCATAGCCGGTCTTACTCCTACAAACTCTTCCAAAACATCATTAACAATGAATAAGAAACAACTGTGGTATCTTAGATCCTAGTTGTATTTGCTTTCAAATCTTATGTTTATGTTCAATTGCATTGAATAATACAGCCAGACTTGTTTTTACAAAATCTTCCAAAATATCATTCATATTGAACGAGATGGGCTGTAGAATTCCATAGACTAGCTGCATGTTAATTTAGTTATAACACTCTGGAGGTTGATTGCATTTATTTCAGCTCTGTCACTACATTTCAAGTTTGATAATGGAATTATAGTTTAACTCTGTTCACTGTACTTCAAGTAGATTAGAAGCACTCTAGTTCAGTCTCAGTTCATTTTGTTTCAAGAAAAGATTAATGGCATTCTAGTTTAAGTGTAGTCACTGCATTTTAAAATTGATAGACCGCTTTCTAGCCTAGTGTTATCCATTGTGTTTCAAGTAGTGCTAGTTGTCAAAATTAGTCTCTTGGCCTTCATTATTTACAACTTACTTTTGTTCTGAATTTATATTGATACATCATCACATGAACAGGGGTCAGTAATATCAGTTTAAGGCTTTGATCATTCTGCCAATATTTTACAAACTCACCTATAGCCTTTTTCCCAAGCATTATTTTAGAAAATCTCAAAACTTATGAATAAGGCCTAGAAGTGATAAGTCAAGTTGCAGAATAGGGTAACTTCAACATCATAGGTTAATCTAGAACAGAAACCTTACTGTGTTACAAATAATCATTTTGTAATATTGTGAGTTGATTTTTTATTTAGGAGAACTTCATTTACACTTAACTTGTCCATTTCTCAAGCTCTTCCAACACACCTTTAATGAATGAATTGGATAAGTTCAAGCTCATGTTGTGATTTATTTTCTTGCAATGAAGTCATTATCAAGCTTTACATTTGTTGTTTGTCATCCATAGTTTAGGTTTTGTTCTGTTTTAAATAACCAATAGCTTCTTCTCACCAGCACTTAGTTCTTTCCCTTTTTAAACATAAAACCATAAAACCAAAAACATCATAAAACACTAAACACAACGTAGTGAGAAACAAATACCTAGGCACATATAGTGCACCACACTTCAGCAGTTTGCCAACTTTGGTTGACAATTAATGAACTCAATTTAGGAACACTAGGTTGAGCACAAACAATAAGCATGTAGTCAATTACAAATAGTGTTCATTGTGATCCATATCAAACTATTTTTTGTTGACATTTTTGTGTATTTGGGGTAGCATCAGTTGTGCTCTAGCTCCCAAATTTTGTGCAGGGACTAGAGTACACTTGATCTACAAGACCCATAAATGGATTTGAGAAATTTCAGTTGGTGTTCAAGTTATTCAAATAATTAATTATTTTTAATGGATTTCCTAAGACTAACTTAGGAAAATAGAATAATTAAAGTGAATTAATTAACACATGTGTTGAAATAGTCTCAAGTCACATGGATCAAGCAGTATTTTAATCTCAGTCGTTGATGGATGATTTAATCTCAGCCATTGAAGGGTTCAACAAAAAAGTATAAGAGAAAGGCTTGAGGGTCAGCTGATAACACACATTATTTTAGAACTAAGGAATAGATCTGGAATTCTAGAGTGAGTTTGCTAAGAATTTCTGGAGGAATTTCCTGCACTGAGGGGTAGTATTGGTTGAGGGAATGATCTGATTCCAAGAGCCAAGAGTCAATAAGAGGCAAAGGAACAACAACAGGACAACGCAGAGAAGTAGAGCAACTTTTGCGCAGGTGTTGCGCAGTCGCTGTGCAGGTGCTACGCAAGACAACGTAGAGGCACTGGGAGGCTTCAGAAATCACGCAAAGGGTCTTTTAGGGCTAGCGTTAGGCTGTGGGACCCTTCCAAGGGTTACACAGTCCCTTCTAGTGCAACGCAGTGGCATTTGAGGCTAGCAGGGCTGACGCTGGGGCTTCAGGGGCAACGCTGAGGGTTTCTAGGGTTAGATTCGAGCTGAGTCCTGTAAATCCCGTTTGAGGGTGTGGATCAGTCAGATATTTGGCACTAGATCTTCAGGTTAGCTGCAGATTTGATATATTTTATTCTTTGACGGGTTTTCCAAATCTAGAACCCAGATTTACTGTACTTATAACTACTTAATAATAAACCCTCATATCTGTTGCACCGATTTTCCCGCTTTGGGTTTTTTCGGGGACTTGTGTCCAAAGATCCATGTGTCACTTTGTTGCATGAGTGTATTATTCAGTAATTGATCTGCATGTGTAGGCTGTAGTTGTATTTATTTTCAATATTTTCTGAATCTAAATTCTAGAAATAACTTGTATTAATTAAATCAAGTACGAGAAAATAAACCAATACACTGCAGTAGAATTTTCACATGGTATCAGAGCGATAGCAGATCAAGTTGGATATCTAGCAATCAGTTGAAGAAATATTTTTTCTGCAGGGAGGCAGAAGAAGCAGCAGATCCAGAAAGGGCATATTGAAAACAAGCGAAAGCAGATCCAGGAGACAACATTGAAGTTGCAGAAGGCCTTTAGGCTTACGCAGACCCTTCCCAAGGCAGCCTAAGGAATGCGTCACCTAGTCTGGGGTTACGCAGTCCATTTCTAAGCAGCACTAGGACTGCATTGGGCCAGCCAGGAAGACCCAGTACAATCACTTCTCCTATTGCAAAAGAATTTTTCCAAGATCCAGAAGTAGTGCTTCAAATATTCAACAATGTTGGTGGGGTAGAGATTCTACAGGTGCAGAATTATGCCTAGCTAAGGAAAAAAATGTGGGAGGAAGACAAGTTACTCAATAGATATGAGCCAAACAGATATGAGATTCGATCAGGAGGATCAGAGAGTATTGTTCGTTTGAATTTTGGTGGAAGATTTCAAGGAAGGAAGTCAGTTTTCAACAGAAGCAACTACTAGAGGGTTTCTAGTCACCAAGAAACCCAGATCCAGTGGGAGAAGTATTGTTTCTTTCAGATCTGAGCAAAGATGGCTTGATATGGACTGAGGGATCAAGATAGATTGGACGACATGTCCAACTATGTTATCTGGAAGGCCAGACTCCTCTCAGTTCTGGATGAGTATGGTCTCAAATATCATGTAGAGAAAGTTCTTGTTGTACCAACCGATGCAGATCCACTCAAGAAGTATGAAGAAAATCAAGCGCGGACTAAGCGTTTGATCATAGATGGAGTCAAGGATCACGTGATTCCTCATATTGCTGGTAAGAATACAGCAAATGACATGTGGACAACCTTGGAGGCGATGTACGAAGGAGGCTCTGTGCAAAGAAAAATGCTTCTTGAGAATCAGATGCGGATGTTCCAAATGATGAAGGGTGGAGAGATAGATCCATTCCTCTTCAGACTTCAAGCTATCTGAGACCAGTTGATTGGCATAGGTGCTAATCCAGATGAAGGGCTCCTAGTGAGGATGACCCTGAATGCTGTCTCTAAAGAATGGGAAACGTTTGTCCAAAGCCTTCTGGGAAGGGCAGTGTTACCATCATGGGCAGATATGTGGGATATTCTCCGCCAAGAGGATATCAGGAGGATCACCAAGGAGCAGTCTATCAGTGGAGGAAGCGGATCAGCCAGAGTGAAGAAAGAAGAGGAGGAGGATGCAGCCCTTGCATCAAGGGAAAAGAAGCAAGGAAAGAAGAAGAAGGACCTCTCCAAGGTCGGGTGCTTTAACTGTGGTGATCTTGGTCACTTTGCCAATAGTTGTCCTATGAAGAAGGACAAAGGAGCTTCTGATTCCAAGGCTACAGTGGCAAATGACGATGGCTCTAATGATGATGCAGCCATGAGTGCTCATGCCCCTCGAGAAAAGAGGTGGGATGGCATGGATTTGTAGAGAGCTACAGACTATGGAGGGATCCTTGAGTCAACCCTACTCTTGGATCACATACGAGCTACGGGAGCCTTAAGACGACAGCGGGATGATTTGGGAGGTCGTTGATGGCCACATTGAAGCAAAAGAGGGAGTTGAAGAGCTGAAGAGGGAGCAGCATAATGTAGAGGCAACAACAGCATGAAGGCAACAGCGCAGAGAGGCTGATGGGACTTCAGCAGTGCAGAGAAGTTGGGCTCATGCAGTGCAGTGTTGCAGCATGAAAATATCTCCAGAAGGACATCGTGATTCATCATCCAGGAAGCCTCAATGATGGAGAGAAACTTGACTTACCTGTCAAACATTTGGTCAGTGTCTTTCAGTTGCTTACTTCTCAGCAACTGAGTTGCAGTGCAGTAGTTAGCAATGGAAATGTTATGGGCAGTATGATCAACAATTTGAGAAGAGTTGCAATACAAATATAGCAGTGTCAGTGACAGTGGTGTTAGCACTGGTATTTGCATCCCACCCATCCCACCTTATTTTTCTATGTTTTCACCTCATCTCCGTCATTATCATTGACCTCGCTTCATTTTTTACTATTTTCACCTTTTTCGCCAATATCCAAACATTTCATCTCATTTTCTAAATTATCCATACTAAAACCCAAACTTCATTTAATATATACCTTATACTATATTTAAAACCCATTGTTTAGCACTTTGAATTCCATTTAAAATCCCATTTGAACCCCAAAACCCACATATATAACATTTCGGGGCTTATTACTTTATAAACCCATTTATTATAAAGTTTCGTACTTTATGTTATAAGCTCTGCCAACAATCGAATAGTGGTGTTATATAAAATTACCGTTATATATATTACATATTATATATATAACAAGATCTGCTTAAACCATTGGTGGGACCCCTTGTGCCTTATCGCATATCGCCATCGCAAAGTTTTGTTACAACAATCAAATGGCAAAACTCCAAAATGCCGATGCGATATTAAGTGGGACCCATTCCCCACCATGCTTCCCTTTTATTTCATTTTCCATTGAAAAACATTAAACTTACCCTTTTTCCGCCTTTCCGCTATACCCTTCTGCCTTTGCCGTTTCATCACATTTTGCAGATTTTGCATGTTCCGCATCGGAACTAGACTTTAAAACTTGCGCTTGCCGATTTGTGATTTTCCACATCGCTAAATCGCATTGCATATACGTTAACTTACCTTGTGAGTGCCCACAATCTATTTTATTTAGTTTGCGATGCGATAAGTTGACCCCACCTCCGTAGCTCCACCCCCACCTTACAGCCGATGCAATACATTCATAATTCAGATAAACTTTATAACACTTATCACTTAAACCTTCTGCCAATTCATAACACTCCGCCAATTGCCAGTGGGTCCCTCTTCCCCGCACTTCGCAAATTTTAAAAGTTAACCCCACATCTTATAACTAAAAACTAAAACTTGTGATGTGTGCCTGCGATCTAGTCCCTCTTCTTCCCTGCCATGTCACTCATCTCCTCCCCCGCGTGTCGCACTTCGCAGTGTTTAAAGTTTATATCCTCCGCGCTTATAACTAAAGGCTAAGAGTTGTGATATGCACTGTGGTCCGATTCCACCGACCCTCCACGTCACATCCCCTTCGCATTGCACCACCGATCGTATTCTTTATAACTTAAAATGTAAATGTTGCAAAGTGCGTGGATGCGATGCGCTTCAGAATTAAAGTTTAAAAGGCTTCAAGCCTTGTATTTTGGGTTTTTCACGTTATTTTGTTTATAAAAAGTTTTTAACACAAGAAGAGGATTTTGGGTAATAAAAAAACAGAAAGTTCGATGTCGGGCAGCAAAAGCGTTCAACACTCTATTTCCACAACAGATCTCCCAGCATAGCCCTTATCTCCTATGTTAGCATATTAGCGAATTGAGGTCCACATCCTAAACTGCTCCATTACATCAACACATTAGCAACACCGCAGCACAGGAAAAAAGGTCGATTCAGCTCAACAGTCAGCATAATAAAACAAATTATTAACATTTATCCATGTTCTCAAGGTGCAGATCCGCAAGGGAGGTTTCTCCAAATTCTTCCAAATCATGAATTCGAAGACTTGGGCAAGCAGTTCAATCTAGTTTAAACAAATAAACATTGTTATGTTCCTAGAGGTTAGGAAAAAGCTTTGTTGTTTGAAATAATTTTGGATCTAAGATTTGCCTCAGATTTTGTAAATTGGTCTATAAATTGCAAAAATTCAATGTAATAGAGGTGGAAGGTTGGATGTTGGAATCAGTTTGATTTTGTTAGTTGATCAAGGGAACTTGTACTCAATTTTGGCCAAGCTAATAAAGAGGAGTTGCAGCGACATTTATGGGATACTTGTGGTATTTAATGTCTTTCATAGTTTCTTCTTCAGTCACATATGTTTGAATGTATTGTTCATGTCACTTTCATGTTTATGTTATGATCTTTTACAAGTTTGAAATTCAGAAAACATGCTTGCACATGCTCTATTTTGGGTAACTGATCATACTTTGTTTCATATCCTATGTCTGAGATAAATACATCTCTAATGCTTCCCTCAGCCTCATTACATTTTCTAAACCATTCCATAACCATTATCTTCAAGTGATTGGCATTATACCTACCTTGCCCCATTCATCCCTGCAACCCTAACTCTGTAGCCCCGACGTAGTTTTCCTTGACCTAATTTAATTATCCGTTGATTTACCCAACCAAAACCAAATCAAAACAACCCCTTGCACTCACTATCTAGCCTAAAACCCTAATTTCTCTAGCTCTCTTGGATGTGACCCTTTTGGAGAGAGCCCTCTTCGGCTTGATAGGGCTAGCTATCAAGTCAAAAGCTTGGTTTGTGGTTACCTTTGTTGGGATTCCTTTCTCAGCCTGGGGAATCTGGTGGAGTGTTAACATGTTGGGGTTGTTGCCGGGGAGGCGAAAAGACAAGTCTCCCCTGGGAGAGAAACGACAAAGATCGGATCTAATTATTGATGGTGAACAACAGTTGAACACATATGAACGCTGAACCATTCACCTGGCGACTCCATTGACTGAAAGATCCAGGAAATCAACAATTCATGGCGACTCCACTGGATGAAGATCAGTAGTTTCAAGAATTTTCAAGATGGAAACTGTTGCAAGAAGGTATGCTCCCATGATCCAGGATCACATTCCATGTTTCCCAAACAAAATTCCTGAGGTAGATTGGAAAAGGAATTTGCCTATGTTTAAAGATGATGATAGAAATGATGTTGCTTTACATCTGGTTAAATTTCACATGCATACACGCAAGTTAAAGGTTGAATTTCCTGAAGATTGTCTTTTAAAGATGTTCATGGCTTCTCTTGAAGGAAAAGCACGACCTTGGTATGAAGGTTTGCCACCTGCCAGCATTTGTTCTCTTAGAGTTTTCCATTCAATATTTTATGAAGAATACAAGGAGTCCTACCCTTCTTTGTCTTTGGTTAATAATTGTTGTGATCAATTTTGGGTTTTCATTCAAAACCTAGAGGATCCTTATGATGATAATGAGTTCATGGATGAAGAGATCTTGGAGGCTTTGCATGAAAATCCTTTTCATCACCAAAAAGAGCAAGTGTTTTCTCTCATGGAAGAAAAAGATGATGTATATTGTCTTGATGTTCATAAAGACATTCCACAAGAGACAATTCTTGCAGCAGTACAACAAGTTGATCAACCAAAGGTTAAAGAAGATATTCAGCATAATTGTGAATCTTTAGGAGAGAAAGAAGACAATTATTGTGTTATCAAAAGAAAACATGTTTTCTCCTCTGCCTGAAGATGAGATAGATCAACTCCTGAAAAGTCATATTACAGTCCAAGCTAAAGCAAGTTTGTAGTGTTCACATAGTCAAGAAAGTGTTGTTAAAACTTCTTCCATTTTTGAAAATGAAAATCTAGGGTTAAATGAGGACAGTCATAAAACTATATTTATAGATGAACATGAAGAAAGACAATCTCCTTTTTCAATGTTCATATTCGATGAAGTTTCTCCTGAATATGATTTGCCTATGTATGATAAATCTGAAGATAATTTCGATGAAGAGCTTGATGAAACTATACAAGAAATTGCTGTGAGTAAACCTATTTATGATGATGATTCCCTGCAAGGAGATCAGCTAGCAGATACTGTTGTCTTTCATGAAGATGATAGGGCTGTCCTATTTGATAATCATGAAGAATGTTTCTTATCTAAGGATGAATTAGAATATGAATTTGAGGAGTATGAGCTTAAGACAGATAGTATGCCAGAGAAAGAATCAGAGTTGCTCATGCTTCAAGAATTTGCAGCCAACACTCAGATAGCAGAAAGTCATACTTCCCTTTGCTCTCTTATCGATCAACAACCAAGTGTTCTTTCAGATCAGAATGAAGGGAGTATTTGTATTTTTGTCGCTGGATCTTAAGACAAGGTAATACTTCAGTGTTTTCAAGATCCCTTCAGTAGTATTTTGCAATCATTGGAGAAAATGAATATTGTCTTGTTTGTCAGCATAATCCTTGGTTGCAGTTTCTATTGTGAGTTGCCTACATGTACATCATTCTGCTTGCTCAAGGAAAGTGAGAGCATAACATCAGTCAGTAGCCATCTCCTGGATTGGTTACACTGGAAGGATCATTTCACCTAGTCAACAATTATGCAGCAGATTAGAGTAGGTTGCTATCATTTCAGTTTGATTTTATTTTATTTTAGCAAGTGTTGACAGAATTCATCAAGGTTTGAAGCCCGAGGTGAAGGCCCTAAGGCTTTGATGTTCTGTTAGTGTGAGTTGAAGTTTGCAGTGTGTTTTCAGTTTCAGTTTACAGATTGGACTCCATTGCCCAATGGATAAGGCACTGATCAACGAGTTCCCAGAGATCCGTTGTTCTAGACACCTCCTTCGGAGCTATCTTCCCTATTTGGAGCCGATGTTAGCACTGGTATTTTCATCCCACCCATCCCACCTTATTTTGCTATGTTTTCACCTCATCTCCATCATTATCATTGACCTCGCTTCGTTTTTTACTATTTTCACCTTTTTCCCCAATATCCAAACATTTCATCTCGTTTTCTAAATTATCCAAGTTATTACTAAAACCCAAACTTCATTTACTTATATAGCCTAAACTATTATTATTTAAAATCCATATTTTAGCGCTTTGAATTCCATTTAAAATCCCATTTAACCCCCAAAACCCACATATATAACCTTTCGGGGCTTATTACTTTATAAACCCATTTATTATAAAGTTTCGGACTTTATATTATAAGCTTCACCACCCATCGAACAATCGTGTTATATAAAATTATCGTTATATATATTACATATTATATATATAATAAGAGCCGCTTAAACCATTGGTGGGACCCCTTGTGCCTTATCGCATATCGCCATCGCAAAGTTTTGTTACAACAATCAAATGCTAAAACTCCAAAATGCCAATGTGATATTAAGTGGGACCCATTCCCTGCCATGCTTCCCTTTTATTTTATTCTCCATTGAAAAACATTAAACTTACCCTTTTTCCGCCTTTACGTGATACCCTTCTGCCTTTACCGTTTCATTGCATTTCACAGATTTTACATGTTCCGCATCGGAACTAAACTTTAAAATTTGCGCTTGCCGATTTGTAATTTTCCACATCGCTAAATCGCATCGCATAAACGTTAACTTACCTTGTGAGCGCCCACAATCTATTTTATTTAGTTTGCGATGTGGTAAATTGGCCCCACCTCCGCAACTCCACCCCCACCTTACATTCGATGCAATACATTCATATATCATATAAACTTTATAACACTTATTGCTTAAACCTTCCACCAATTGCCAGTGGGTCCCTCTTCCCCGCACTTCGCAAATTTTAAGAGTTAACCTCACAGCTTATAACTAAAAACTAAAACTTGCGATGTGCATTTGCGATCCAGTCCCACTTCTTCCCTACCATGTCACTCATATCCTCCCTTGCGTGTCGCACTATGCAGTGTTTAAATTTTATATCCTCTGCGCTTATAACTAAAGTCTAAGAGTTGCGATATGTGTTGTGGTCCGGTCCCACCGACCCTCCACATCACCCACCCTCCACGTCACCTCCCCTTCACATCGCACCACCAATCATATTATTTATAACTTAAAATGTAAAGGTTGCAAAGTGCGTGGATGCGATGCGCTTTTGAATTAAAGTTTAAAAGGTTTCAAGTCCGGTATTTTGGGGTTTTCACGCTATTTTGTTTATCAAAAGGTTTTAACACGGCAAGAGGATTTCGGGTAATAAAACAACAGAAAGGTCGATGTCGGGCAACAAAAGTGTTCAACACTCCATTTCCACAGCAAATCTACCAGCACAGCTCTTTGCCCGTCTGGCAGCATATCAGCGAATTGAGGTCTATGTCCTAAACTGCTCCATTACATCAGCACATTAGCACACCGCAGCACAGGGAAAAAAGGTCAATTCAAGTCAACGGTCAGGATAATAAAACAGATTGTTAACATTTATCCCTATTCTCAAGGTGCAGATCCACAAGGGAGGTTTCTCCAAATTTTTCCAAATCATGAATTTGAAGACTTGGGCAAGAAGTTCAATCTAGTTTAAACAAATAAACAGTTTTATGTTCCTAGAGGTTAGGAAAAAGCTTTCTTGTTTGAAATAATTCTGGATCTGAGATTTGCCTCAGATTTTGTAAATTGGTCTATAAATTGTAGAAATTAAATGTAATAGAGGTGCGGATGTTGGAATCAGTTTGATTTTGCTAGTTGATCAAGGGAACTTGTACTCAATTTTGGCCAAGCTAATAAAGAGGAGTTGCAGCTACATTTATGGGATACCTGTGGTATTTAATGTCTTTCATAGTTTCTTCTTCAATCACATATGTTTGAATGTATTGTTCATGTCACTTTCATGTCTATGTTATGATCTTTTACAATTTTGAAATTCAAAATGCATGTTTGCACATGCTCTGTTTTGGGTAACTGGTCATACTTTGTTTCATATCTTTTGTCTAAAAGAAATACATCTCTTACTCTTCCCTCAGCCTACTTACATTTTTTAAACCATTCCATAACCATTATCTTCAAGTGATTGGCATTATACCTACCTTTCCCTATTCATCACTGCAACCCTAACTCTATAGCCCTGACCTAGTTTTCTTTGACCTAATTTCATTATCCGTTGATTTACCCAACCATTAGCAATCTCCAGTTGTGACAAGGTTTGGAAAGACAGGAAACAATGATCAGGGTGGTGACTTCGCACTGGAAGCTATGGAAGCTTAGTGATGAGCTTCAAGAGACCCTGCACATTCTTCAGTGGTGCAAATAGCAAGTGGTTCTGCCACCACTGTTCTCGGGTGACCTGGAGAGCGGCTCCCTTGGGGTCCAAGGTAAATCACTCCCCCTGTTTCATCCCTAGTCTTGACAGTGCTTCACTTTTCTTGAGATTTTGATATATATCGTACTACTGATTTTCTCGTGCACACCTGGTTCAATTTGATTACGGTTTCACTGGTCGATTTCTGTTGACAGTGGGGTATCTTTGAGCCTTCATTCCAAATCTCTTCGTTGTTTGCTTCAGGCCACCTTTTATTATCACTGTGAGCATTGTTCTCCTAATTCTAAGTTGCTATTGTTACCGCCCTGCCATTGATTCATACACTTTGTCATCCGACTGTAAAACAAAAACCTCATTAGTTTGCGCAGACTATAAGACCGAGCGTCTTAACCTGCATATAGAAATATATCATTTAAGAGTTGGATTGTGCCAGCAAAGCACAATGGCCAAAAATACTTGCGAGATCATTGTGACGCATCAACATCGCATTTCAAGGCTTGAATATGAAGTAGATGCTCTACGAATTGTCATTGTGGATCTCAGACTGCAAGACAATCAATTGCAACATTCTGTGACAAGTCCCTCTAGGGACACTAATCTCAACATGCCAGTGGACCCTATGGATTAACTGTTCTGTCATCGTTGGTACTATGTATCTATGGGTTGGGTTTCAGTTGTGTAGTTTGTACTCCTAGCAAATAAGAGTGCTGGTAAATTTTGGATGTTTTGGTTAAGCTAGGTGGGGGTATTTTTAGTATTTTCAATCAAATCATTTGGTTATTCGTGAACTCAAGATGTAATTATCTAGATATTTTTTGGTTTTTGTGACCTTGCGGATTTAATAGAATCCACATATATATATATATATATATATATATATATATATATATATATATATTTTTTATTTTTTTTTTGGTATATATATATAAAATTGTGTTAGTATTATTTATTATGAGAGAGTCTAGTTTTTATTATTATTATTATTTTGTAACTTAGAGGAATCAAAAACTAGGTCAGTCTCGTATTTGTATGAGGTCAATTATGACCACTACCACTATACCTCTGAGGCATATGACCTATTCTTCTCTTAGTAGACCAGATCACAGTCTTGAAATTGAACTTTGAATTTTTTAATTTACTACCCCACAAAATATCTAGTTTAGTATTTTATTTTTGTATTTGTATTTTTACTGTTACGTTTTATTTTTATATTTTTTCAAACACCTTTTTATCTTTTAATGCTCTTTGTCTTCATGTTTCTTGTTTTAATGCTCTTGTCTTCATGTTTATGTTCATATTTATTAAAATTCATCTTTAATCTTTTTATTGACAATTAATTTTGATAATGAGTCATAAACATTGACTAAAAACGAATTCGGTGAACTATTTTATAATTCCACATTTTTACTAAACTCTTTTAAAATAATCTTCCAACCATTATTATTAAATATTAAAATAAAATGTTAATCATATCTTTTAATCATATCACCATATTACTTCAATTCAATGTTAAAGTAAAACCAATCAAAGTGGACTTATGAGTAGGGTTTTGCGAAGGATTAAAGTGGCTACCAAAGTCAAGATGGCGGGAAAGAGGAAAAGTTAGTCACCAATATCGAAATAGATAGTAAATCCAAGGGAGAGACTTGGGGAGAGCCATCTTGTGTGATAATGTACATCATACTAAAACGTAACCCTAATGAAATTCAAGGTGAAGTGAAATTACTTATGTAATTTTAGTTTAATAACAACCATAAACTAAGATTTTAAATTATTTATAAGAGAGATGGATGAAACAGGGGTTAATATATTCATATCTTATTTATAAGGGAGATGGATGAACAAAGGGGTTAATATATTCATAGCCTCACACTATCCATCATCAACTCATTATATTTCTGTTTCATTTTGTAAAAGAGAAATGACTTTTTATTTTATTGCAATGCTCAAAACTTTTTTTCTAAACAATGTGCCAAAAGAACATCTATTACTCTCACAATTTTGTGGTTTGGGGTACAATCCCACACATTTGATTTTTTTTCATTTGATTTTTTCAAAAAAAGATACAATGGTGCTAATTTTGTTGTTAATATTGAGTTTTTTTGAATTGTAAGCATTTTTTTTACTCATACCCGCTCGCTGGTTACGTGAGTGTGTTGATGGTGGGAAGATCCTCCATATTCTCCACGACAACACAAATTTATGTCGGTGGAAGAGTGGCAGACCAACAAACGGAGGCATCTCAGCAGGGATGGTATTTGATGGTCAAATTGCCTGTCACGAGGTGATTCGCTCATTAAATGCATTGTTAAAATGGACACCACCTTCAAAAAATTTCTTGATGGTCAAATTTCCTGTCACGGGGTGATTTGCTCATTAAATACATTTTTAAAATGGACACAACCATCAAAATTCTTCCTTGAAACTTGAAAATGGGCTAGGGAGATGTAAAAATATTGACATCTTCAACTCATTATATTTTTGTCCCACTTTGTAAAAGAGAAATGCCCTTTTATTTTATTGCACCACTCAAAACACCTTTTCTAAACAACGTGCCAAAAGAACATCCATTACTCACAATATTATTGCTTGGGGTACACCTCCACACATTTGAATTTTGTTCAATTGATTCTATCCCAACACAACAAACTGAAAGAAACAATGGTGTTAATTTTGTCGTTAATTTTAAGTTTTTTTGAATCATAAGCATATTTTTGATGGTTGTGTCTATTTTTTAAAATAGACACAACCATCAAAAAATTTCTTAACGGTTAAATTACCTGTCGCGAAGTGATTTGCTCATTAAATACATTTTTAAAATAGACACATCAATAAATTTTTCCTTGAAACCTAGATGGATTAAGATGGATTAGAAAGATGTAAAAAATTGACAAGTCTGTTTTGAAATTCCGATCATAATCCCCACATCTCATACAAACGTTTTGGTGAGAGATGAAAGATTTTACATGAAAAAAGTGATAGGATTTTCCTCATATCTTTTTAATCGTATTGTAGGAGTGTTGCCATGTTAGTGGGGCCCTCTTAGACTTTTGAGCGCACAACCCTTTAGGAAGTCACGAACGTGTGAATGACCATCAAGATAGTGGTTGCCATGTCACCCTCATTCAAGGGTTATGCTCATCTCACTTTTGGAACCGTTGAATTATTTAGAAAGTCTCATCATTGTCACTTTCATGGGATCAGTTGTTTAGGTCAATCCATATAGAGGCTTGAATACTCCTTTAATAATTCCTTTCATGATTTTAAGTAAAACCCATAGGATATAATATAATTAAATGTAATATTGTAATAATTAAATGTAATATTGTAATAATTCGAAAAGGGGAGCTATCGGAGAGGGACAACATATAAAATCTGTAGTGTTTGCTCTCCTCGATCTCAAATCAAAAGTATTTCCTCATTTAAATATGAAATTATAAAAGTATTTCATCATTTAAAAATGATAGTATAAAGATATATAATTGAGTTTGGTTATATATATATATATATATTATATATATATATTATTTTAGATTTTAAAACATGTATAATATTTTTTACAAAATTAATAAATTTAATAATAAAAATAATAAAATATCTTTAATATTTTATAAGGAAATTAATAAATTAAAGTGTAAAGATGTTTAAATAAAGAATGACATTTACACCCAAAAAGAAAAATTTAGACAAGGGAATGCAATGTATCTTTATTCAATTTTACATGTATTTTTTTTTAAGAGGAAAAAAACATTGTTCATATTAAGAAAATAAAACATTGTCTCATGAATGCAACTTATGGCATTAGACCAGTTTCTCAAAGATGTGTTCTAGCCATCGCGAGATTAGACGTTTACATAGATCATCACATAACATTTCATCCTAAAGAAACCAAGACCGAGGGAAAAGAAAGTAAACATTCGTTTGAGCTTAGTCAGCATGACAAGTCTATATATGAGAAAAAACAAAGATTCAAGACTCAACCAACCTGTTCATCAAAATTCATGACAACCAGACTAATAAACAGTGATATAAGCCACGTTAGTCCAGAGACGAGACGAAACAAAAGGATAGTAATATATTCAGGCTCTCTTGGCAATAGGTCGGCTCGCTTGATGGAGGAGATGCGTACACCTTCTCATTCAAATGGATAGGAGGCGCTTACTGCATAGATATCTGGCTTGTTTGATTGCAAAGAACACCATGAAGAATAAAAAAAACCAGACAAAACCTGCAATAAATAAGGCCCTGTAGCATTCAAGGTGACAGGACAACATATTCTTGTAACAGTCGAGAACCATGATAATGGAGGATATAGATATAGCCAGGAGGGGCAGAGAGACTCTTCTTTGATAACTAATCAATGCGAATATTGTTTTCTCTGTATATGTGTTGCAGTGGAGGATTATTGAGCTTTGCGAGGAGGTATTTTATACGGAAAATCCACCCATGCAAACCTTTTGGTTTATAGTGAGACTTTCTAGAAATCCCATCTAGGACAATCTTAGCATCTTTGTATATGTTCACAGATTGCAATTGCAAATTGTAGGCCTACCATAGACCACTCCAAAATGCCAAAATTTTCGCCTTATTATTTGATCCCCTACCACCATTCCAATAGATCTGGTATCTTTCCAGATTTTCAAGCTTTATCCATGCTCCGCATCCACACAAGCCCCCCTGTTGAGCCCCATCAAAGAAAACTGCCAAAAGAGATATTGAATGGGGTTGGATGCAGTGCGACAGATCCTTTATGAAAGATACTGGAAGCGGTTGAGTAGTAATCCAAGCCATAATGGCCCCATGGATTTGAGAAATATTTATAGGCCTTCCATCAAATATAAAATGATTGTGAGCTAACCATACTTCCCAAAAAAAATAGAAGGACAGAGCTTCGAATTTACCTTTGTTCACTCCCCATGTTGCAAGAGTGTTAATGAAATTGTTCGATCGCCACCTCGGATCAATAAGAAAATGAGAGAAGAGGGACCATATCTTGAGAATAATAGGGCAAGACAGAAATAAGTGGACAACCGATTCTCCATGGGTTTGAAAAAAAATGCACCATACAGGACCATGTATGCCCCTTTTTGTTATTTTATCCCAGGTCAGTATACATTCCTTCCAAAATAACCATCCAAACAGTAAGATTTTATGAGGGATTTTCCAAAACCAATATACCCTGAAAGGAGAGAGAGCCTTGTCTCCAATCTAATTATAGATAATGTAAAATTAGTTGTCCTTGAGAACAAGCCCATCCCCTTTCATGAACCCGTCCCATACTATATGATCAACTCCTTGTTGAAAGCTTAAACCACCTGCTTGTAAGCATGCTACATAGTGTTGCCAAGATCCATCATCTCGATCATGTAACCCTAATTGGGCGGAATATTTCCATTTCGGACATCCTTGTTTCCATATAGAAATCACTTGTGAGAGATAAAATATACCTCTGTGAGACAGCCTATGAATGAGCCTGTCATCCATCTGTTGCCCACCACTTAGACCCAAAATTCTGTCATTGCCCAGGGAAATTTGATGTCCATTTCGAAAGCTTCAGACGAGTCGCTCTGCAAATAACCCCATAACTTTTTAGAAACTTTTCCAGATGTAAGACTCATATTTCTGATTTACATATGATTTCCTATATATCTGCAATAAAGGGTCTCCCTCCAAGTATTTAATCCGAATGAGATCAAGCCAAATGCCCCAACCTTTTAATGCTCTCCATAGAGATTTTATTAAGAGAGCATTCGAAAAGGAGCGTACATTCAAAAGACCCCAACCCCCAAATTCCCTAGGCACCGAGATACTGTCGAGCTTGTAAAGATGATATTTATTTTCCTTAGAAGCCCTTGTCCATAAAAACTGAGAAATTGCTGCGTTGATTAGGGATATCGTGCGAACAGGGAGATAGAAGAGATGTGTCCCATATACCACTAACTGATGTAAGATTGCTTGAACTAGAATATATCTCCCACCTAAGGACAACCATTTGTGAATTCTACCCCTAAACTTGTCAACAAGTCAGGTCTAGTCCATTGTTTTATAGCCACATGGCTTCAATTTGAAACCCAGGTAAGATATACCCTCCGATATATGCTTGATATGTACCCCCAAGAACCCAACAATGAATAAATCATAAATATAGTTGCGTGTCCCCGACCCGCCACAAAGAACTCTAATGGCATTCCACTAATGATAACTGCATACCTGACAATAGAAATACAGGCCATGGTCCATATAATGTTTGGCAGAGAGATGCCAATCCTTAAGAGAACCGATCTAATAAAAGACCATTCCACGCAATCATAAGCTTTGTATAAATCCACTTTCATTATGAGAGCCTCCATTTTCCAGAAATGTACTAATTGCAAAACCTCTTATGCGGATGCAACAACATCATGTATGGAACAACCCTGTAGGAACCCATATTTTTCTACAGATATGCATCTAGATAACACCTCTTTAATTCTTAGTGCAATAATTTTAGAGGAAATTTTGTATATGATGTTGCATAAATCATTTGGCCTGAAGTCTATAAATGATTGGGGGCATGTTTATTTAGGAATCAATGATAAAAAGGTTGAGTTCATATCCCCAATAATGAAACTCGATTGCCTAGACTTCTCAATAATTGTTTGAAGTTTGTACCCATCAACTCAAAAAAGTGAATGAAGAACTCAACTGGCCATCCGTCCTGACCAGGACTCTTGTCTTGGGCAAAATATTTAAGGACCATCTCAATCTCATCTGTGGAAATGGCTCTCCCCAGATCCTCATTTGCGATGATATCAAAAATAACTGGCATGTGGTCCAGCACCCACTTCTGACTCATGTGATCAATCCCTACATGTGCCAGAGAAGTCATAGAAGTAGTCGAAGGCTTCCTTCTGTATGTCCTTGGTGGAGTAAACCTTGTTTCCCCCTACCGATACAATGTGCGAGATAGAATTCATATTTTTCTGCCCATTTTCCATCTGATGAAAATATTTGGTATTCAGGTCACCTTCCTTTAGCCATTAAACATGACTCTTTAGCTTCCAAGTCACCTCCTGTATCTCTAAGATTTCCATCTTTATTTTCTCCAAGCCCTCCAGTAGAACATATGTTTGTTGGAGCAGGGGAGAATCTTTCATACCTTCATAAATGTGTGCCACCCTTTCAGAGATGTCTCTCAACGCCACGTGTAACTCTTCCTTTTTTTTTACGTTCCCATTTTTGTATGGATTTCCAAATTGCGCAGCTTCTTTGATAAATTTTTCCAGACATATCTCTCAGGAGAAGCACCCTTATTCCATATATGTGTAACCAACTGATGAAATTGAGGATGTTTTACCCATATTATGTTAAACTTAAAAGGCAAGCCATGTGTCACCTGTTTCATGCGCTGTGTGAGAGTGATGGCCATATGATTAGATAGAGAAGTGACAACCACTTGTGACCGAGTGTTCCCCAATATTTCTGTAATACTCTCGTGAACCATAACCCTGTCTAATTGCTTCCATGTAAACTCAGAACTGGAACGACAACTGGTCCAAGTCGTAGCAAGGGGAACTGGACGGATGTCCAACATATGATGATCATTAAAAATCCGGGCAATACGATCAGCCTAAGGATCCTGTCTGGACTTGTGCCCCCAAAATTCACCCATCGACATAGTGGAGTTAAAGTCCCCAATAATAATGAGGTTGCTAATGCATAGAATACCAGATGAGTTTAGACGATCCCAGAAGGAAGATCGATACTGACAGGGAGCATATAGATTAATCAAGTGTACAATATCAGGAAATCCGCGAAATCTCTCTGAGAGTCTAATACCCCCAAAGAAACTATAATCTTGGAAATCTACCATCTTGGGATTCCACATAGCTAACATACCCCCGACTTTACCAATCAAGTCAATACCAACCGCATGCTTACCTAGTCGGATTTTAAGAAATGTACTAAGGGCTTTGGATCATGAGCACATGGTCTCTTGAAATAGGCAATACAAGGCTAAATTTCTACAAATAATTCTCTTAGGCGAAGATGTTTCGAGGGGTTTCTTATCCCCCCGATGTTAAGAGATAGGATATAATTCATTTGGGCACCTATATAGGGCTGCATGTTCTAAGTGCCCGAAGATCATCAACAGAAGAAATGGGGACGTTCCTAAAATCATACAAATCATCCTTGAATAAAGATTTAGTATTGAGCTGGCCCCTAAAATGTCTGGATCCAGATTTGGATTTTTTCCTTACAGTGATATTTGATGTCGAAGCAGGTGAAATGAATATGGGAGGATCAGGAGGCAACTTATCAAACATAGTTAAGGCAACAATGTTGAGAGTCGGGTTGCCAAGTAGAGACTCAATATCACTTCCGACCATATTCCTAGGAGAGTCAGAGGTTACACCCACCTCCAAATCATGAGGGGGAGAGGGTGAAGCCCATTCAAACAGAGGCATAGAGGGGGATACAGTTGTCAAACTCTCCAGACTCGGCTCATGTGGAGGTACTTCAGTATCATCAAATGGGCAAGAACCAACCTCATTATGAATGGGGGGGGTAGATTGGATTAGTGAGCTGAGGCAGAGCACATGAGTCATGGGGAAGGGGGTCAACAACAAGATTGGGAGCAATATAAGGCGAGGGTGGCCTATCGGATCGAGATGTAGAGGAAACAGAAAAATCACAATTAGATGAGGGAGGTGACGACTTACCTGATTGGTGATGGTCCATAGAACTGTGAGACGACTTCCCTTTGTAGCCAAAACACTATTTTGATTTGTTGCGCCCCACCTGCCAATGCCGCGAGGGACATCTGTTCATGAGGTGACCAATATGGTGACAGATCAAGCCTTTGAACAAAACCCCCAAGAAATTGATCCTCTGTCTATGTCGATGTTGCCCCTAGAGTAGATCCACATTGCCCGGCAAGCTACCTGTGAAACTGACTTTAACCAGGAGCCAAGATATACGTTTTTCATTTGTTCCCAAAATTTTCGGGTCAACAAGCCTCGTGTGCCCGATCGAGTTTCCTATCGCCGTCAAAGCCTTGAGAGTCCAGAACTCAAGGGGGAGCCCCGACATCTTAACCCAAACCAACCTATTTTTTTGTACGTCCATGACTGGGTTAAAGTCGAAGTACCAAGGAAGGAGCTGCATAAAGCTTCTACCACGAACCCATGTGCATCTGAGAATTTTGACAGAGTCGTCCTCGTGCATGAAATGGATGTTGAACCAGGCGTTCATCATCAAATTAACTTTTGGTGCATATCCCAAGATGGGACTCCAAGTGGTCTTGACCCACGCGACCATGTCAACTTCTGCCATTTCCGAGAATATCTAACGACTGATTAAAGCTTTTTTTGGAGGCTTGCCACCCGACCCCATAGATCATCATATTCCAAAATTACTTCTTTAATCTCAACTACTGGTTTGTAAAAAAATTTCCCTGACAAACCCTTTCTGTTATTATTTTATTGAGAGCCCTCCTAAATGTTCTTTTCCCCCCCATGAGAATCTAAGTGTTCCTTGTCCACACAAAGCGATATATTTCCAGGTGGCCTCGATCTGGTCTGTGTTAGAGACCCCATATCTGGTCCTGGATTAGCATTGCGGG
The DNA here is from genome assembly GCA_034641835.2 of Pinus albicaulis. Lineage (NCBI taxonomy): Eukaryota > Viridiplantae > Streptophyta > Pinopsida > Pinales > Pinaceae > Pinus > Pinus albicaulis. Next base: position 516,517,679 of record CM076575.1, on the reverse strand, counting down.
TCCTTTCTGCCTCCAATGTGGCAACAATTAAAGCTTCATGTGCTGACGTGTCCGAGGATAGGATATCAGAACCATCCGCCATCTCGACCCGCCACCAATGGTCAATTCCCCAGTCGGTCCTGACACAGTCTTTGTCTCCCAACCCACGCTTTTTAACACACTGTACAGGAGGAAAGAGCCCAAAATGGCTTGTTCAGATATATTGTCAGAGGTTTTAGAACTTCCTTAATGAGGAGTCGCCACCCAGAATAGGAAACAACCTGGATTGTATCGTACCACACCAAAAGGACCTCGATAATGTTCCCAACAACTCATTGAACTAGGCTGACGTGACTAAAACCCAATCCCAATGCTTATGAAATGGCAGAGTTGTGACGAAAGATATAGAGGAATAAAGAACATGTCAAGAGTCCCTAGGACGAAGTGTGAGAGCGACGGGAGTAGGTGAGTTCAAGTTCCCCGGCTGTCGAGAAAACCCAAAGTAACTGGAAACCAGGGTGGTGGTCTAAAAAAGATAATGGAAAAACCAGGGATAAACGATATACGGGAGTAAACTCAAAAATGGCAGCAACAACATCCAGCACAGTACCACCAGCGGAAACAAAATTGAAACCCGAAGTCCTTACAGGGCCCGGAAATTATAAAGGAGTCTACCCATTTATGCCACAGAAAGGTCAACCTAGACTAGTTCAGAGAATGTGGTGTATCATAGCTCTTTGTTGTTTCGTGGGAGGGTAACCTAGCTCCTCGGTTTTGCATTGAAACGATTGTTTGAAGCCACCAAATGAGTTTTCATGATGGCTATCAGGATAATGAGCGCGGATAGAACCAATATCCAAAACTATATTGAAGCTGCATTATAATCCGAAACCATAATGCAATCAAAATGCCATACACCACCCAAAGAAAAAACTATTCATCTACAACCCGGCCTGGTTTTATATTTTTCATCTATCTCATACCACACTCAGATGGAAACAACCTAGAAGCCCGATACCACCATCATATGACAAGTTTCAGTACTTGTGACCCTTCTTGACAACCTCCAGAATGTGTCAAACCTCAAACCAAAACCCAACCCACACCTATGACATAGAAGTTGTTCCAGTTGCAGGCCTTTACCTAGTGCTTACATCAACGCACACTTACCTTATTCTTGTGTAATAATCCCAGTGTAATACACAACAAGGAGTATATAGCGTGGAATACCAACTTACAAGGAGTATATAGCGTGGAATACCAACTTTACAATTTAGAGAGAGAGAAGATTACCATTACTAAGAATCTCAGAAAACGAAGTTTGCAGCCCACATCCCATTCACCCAGAAAGATGAACAAGCTCCCATTCAAATGAAAAAACCTTCACACCCTAAACAAGAACCTATGACTTCAAAAACCTATCACCCCATAACCCATATCCGGACCATGATACTTCATTCCCTTATGACAGTAGATACCTAGACACTAACCAGAGTCTAGTGCTTAATATTTCATACCCTACCACCCCATCTTACATTCGACAAGGAGAGAGACGATGTAGCCTCATACCTAGTTTTACACGTCCTTTCGCAAAGCTCGAACTTCTTCAAGAACATCCATGTTCCTTTTCCCCATGATCAGATTGCTAGTCACCACAGAGAGAGAAATCGAACTGAAGGATAATTCATGTGTGTGTGGGACACACAGATAATTCATGCTTGCTTGCATAGGTAGTGAAGTAGTATGAGTGGACTGTCGTTTAATCTATGTGTTCATCGCATTTCAAGTAGGAAAGTAAGATCATTCCAAACGTCTACAATTCATTGACTCTTAAGATCATTCCAAACGTCTACAATTCATTGACTCTGTGTCGAGAATAGAGTCCTATTCAATCTTACATGTTTTACGTATATATCGATCACTAAGTATGTGATGGCAACTCTTCCTCTTAAACTAATGAAGAAATACCTTACATGTTTCAACATGAAAGTAAATGTTATGAGATTATTTTTTAAAATAATATCAAATGTTGATAAAAACATAAAATAATTCTAAATTTCTCTAATGCAATTCAGAATAAAATCATTTTCTTAATAAAACTTATTTTTTAAAATAATATAAAATGTTGATAAAAACAATTTAGAATAAAATCATCTTCTCAATAAAACTATGTTTTTTATCAACTTATAATAAAATCATTTTCTCAATAAAACTATGTTATAATTATGTTATTAAAACATATTTTTATATAATTTTAGAAAAGAAATTACCATGAATATTTTAAAATTAACAATAAAAATATTATTAAATTATATAACTTTATCAATATGTATACTCATTTTCAATTAAATGTATAGAAAACTAAAATCTAAAAGAAACATTAAATTAGCTATATCTAAAAAAACAATATTTTTATAATAAAATGACAAATTCAAAATTTTTCAAAATAATTAAAAACGTGTTTAAAAAAAAAAACAAAATATTTATCAAAAACTTGAATCAGCTATATCACAAAATCCAATGTAAAATGGCAATATTGTAAAACGATGCCATTGTGATAAAATGATAAATTCAAAATTTTATAAAATAATAAGATGGGATTATTCTTAGTTTAATATATAGAGATAAAGCGATCCTAACATTAAACTATTTTATGCACTCTTTCAACATTAAATATTTAATGTATTGAAATTTAATATGTTTATGTTATAAAACAAATAAATGTTTTGGGTAAACATTCATGAGATTTGAAGTTTATTTTTACGTTTTACATAATGTTTCATAATACATAATCACCAATTCAACTACTTCTTAAACATAAAATAAATAATTAATTAATTTTTTAATAATTTGGAATTGATATTTTAAAATTAAAAATTAAAAATATTGTTTTAAAAAAACTATAATTTAAAATAATATATTTTTATTTTAATTTATTAATTTAAAAAAAAAAACATATATATATTAAAATGATGGCCGAAGTTTTTTTTAATCAAAATTGAAAAGTTGTATTCAACATATGCAGGATTATGTGCCTATTTGCAAGTTCATAGGTATTTCACTTATATAGTGACATACTGTAGCATGGATAAAGAAAAAGTGGAAACCAAAAGGCCACATAGTTATGGAGCTAGGAGCGAAAGGATTTTTTATTGTAATCTTTGCCAATCTCGAGGACCAAAAAATGGTTTTTGAGAAGGGGCCTTACTTCTACAATAATGTAGGATTTTTCATGAGGCTTTGGACTCCAAGATATTGTCTTGATAAAGAAAAATTCTTGGCAGCCCCATTATGGATCTACTTATACTCTCTCCAAAAGGAGTATTGGGAACAAGAAATTCTATAAGGTATTGGAAATCCTATTGGATTCTTGATCAAAACATCAAAGGTCGCCAAATGGGGAAGATATACAACATAAGCTCAAATTTGTGTCTACATGAATAAATCCTAACCCTTTTTGAAATCAATAGAGATATCATAACATGACGAAGAAATCATGCAATCTATGGACTATGAGCACGTCCCATTTCAATATAGGAATTTCTATAAATATGGCCACCTATTCAAATATTGCCCTCTTACACTGATGGCCTCCCTAGGTTCAACACCAGGAGAAGAAATCCAAAGTCCCCCATGCCCATTGCAAGGGAGCTCCTTCAATCCAAGAATAATTTTGAAGCATTGGGCACTCCATAATTGATGGATGTAGAACCAATGCAAAAGGCTGAGACCTCAACATCACAATAAGACCTTGTATAGGAATCTTTTTACAAGAAGTGAAAAAATTCATAGAACCAACACAAAACCCAAATAGAAAGGGAAACAATTATGAACAATGTTCAACTTGAGCAGTAATAGGACAATCATTAAGATATGTACATAGATGAGATAGTGTTTTCATCAATATTTGTTTAATAGAAAGGTAAAGACCATCCACCCATCCCAGATGCAGAAATGATTCATCTTCATCAAACCTACCTGAAAGTGAAAAATTGAAAAGCATATAGACCAGCAGGAGTAAGATTTTCAGACATAGTGTTGAAGGTCCATTCTCATACCTTCAAAGATAATCCAAGATAATCTGTGGACGAAAAAAAGAGAGGAAGAAAGACAAAAAAAAAAACTTAGCTAGGAAGTAGGGGAGTTATTGGAAAACTTAGGTAAAGTAACATTGATCACGAAGATGTTTTCCTCCTCTCAATCCATTTCTAATGAAAATCATCTTATGGACCATTGAAGGGCTCAACTAATAAGGAAGGAAGAGGCTCTTGAAAGATTGCATTAAAAGGAAAATTCCGAGTGCTCTTATTCTTCAATAAACCAAATGTTCCAGCGATAAAATAGTTTTTTTGGGCATAAATGTCAAAAAGGTTGTAAATCTATAGCCTTGAATGCCTTTGACCAAGCTATACGGCTTGATGTCATATGGAATCCTATAGATATTGCATTCTCAAAACCTTTTGTGCCCATATAGATCCTATTTGGTCACTTCAAATCCCTTGGATTGAAGGAGTAGGGTTTCGTGCATGTTGTCTACAATCCTCTTCCACTAGCCGAAAACGAGGGATTTCTAAAATCCCCCCCATCTCAGGAAAATTCTCCAGGAAGAAATATGTATAATTCGAGGAGACTTCAACATGATCAAATCACTAGAGGAAAAGCAAGGAGGCATAGGGCACATGGAAATTGATTCCCATTTGTTCAAAGAAACTATCAAATCCATGCAAACTACTAATGTGGACACAATAAATGGCACCTTCACTTGGAACAAATCGAGGGGAGGTAAGAATCATATTTCTTGTAGGCTTGATAGGTTTCTCATTTCAGAATCTATTATGGAAAAAAGAGATTTTTTCAAAGCCCTCCATCCTCCCTTATCCAATATCTAATCCAACCTATTTTCCTTGAGCTAGACACAAAAGTCACTCCTAACAATATGTCTTTCATATTTGAAAGCTTCTAGTTACATGACCCCTCCTTTTTAGAGAAATCCAAACAATGGTGGAAAGAGATAGAAATCTCAAGACCCTGTCCTATGCACAAATTCCAACAAAAGCTAAAATCTTTGAAAGCACAAATATGAAAATGGAATAAGGAATATTTTGCCAACATATTTCAAGAAAAACAACTGGAAGGACAAATGGAAGCCATTTAGCAAAAAATGGTTTTAGAATTGGAAATTGAAGAGTTTTTTCAATAGGTTGGAGCTATCATAACCCATCTAAAGGAGCATAGGGAGCAAGAAAATATTCTCAGGAAACATAAATCTAGAATTAATTGGCTAAAGGGGAAAGAAACACAAAGTTATTTCACAAGTCCATGTCAAAAAACCGACATCACAACTACATTTTCTCTCTACCGGACAATGAAGGAAGAAAAATAAGAGGGCACAAGGCCTTTGAGAAGGAGCTTACATGATATTATAGTGGACTTATGAAAGAGCCCACTCCTAACAAATTTCCCACAATAAGAAAAATTATTTCCCATATTCCAAACACAGTCACTGTGGAGTAGAATGAAGCCATAATGCATGAAATCTATATTGTTGAGTTGAAAGAAGCAGTAATGAGAATGCCTAAAAGCAAAGGCCCAATAATTTTTGGATTCACTACAGATTTATTTCAGGCTTTGTTAGTCCTTCTTGGGGGAGGATATCCATAATTTAATTGAACAATATTGGAAATCCAAATCTATATTGTTAGCCCTCAATGCAACTTTCCTAAATATTATCCCAAAATATGATTAAGAAATGTATCTTAGTTGTTTCATCCCCATTTCTCTTTGCAATTTCACATACAAAATCATTTCCAAAATTATCGTGAATCTTCTAAAATTCCTATAACCCTCCCTCGTCTCAAAGGATCAATCAGGATACGTGGAAGAAAGGAAAATTCTTGATGGGATAGTAGTGGATCATGAACTCATCCCCTCCCTATATAAGCTTTAAAATGAAAGCATTGTCATCAAACTGGATCTCTCCAAGGCCTCTAATAAGCTCGAGTGGTCTTACCTATATCATGTCCTTGAGCTTTTGTCGTTTAAGAGGATTGGACATATTGGATAGGTTATTTATTTTCCTCCCCTTTTTTCTCCATTCTCTTCAAGGGTTATTTGACATGCAGCTTTAGCACATCAAGAGGAATTAGGCAAGGTGATCCTCTCTTTCCCTTCATCTTTGTCCTGGCTATGGATGGTTTATGGTGCTGCATTCATGTGGCTACTCACCAAGGCATAATCAAGGTTATCCCCATCATTGGAACTATGGATCCCATCACACACCAAAAATTTGTGGATGATACCATATTAATGGGATTTCCCTCAATCCAAGAAGAAATATCACTCAAAAAAATTCTCAACAACTTCATGGTCGTCTCAAGTACTTCTATTAATCCAATGAAATTTCAGATTTTCTTTTTCAATACACATTCAGCAATTCAAGTGCATCTTGTAAAGATTCCAAGCTTCTAATGCTCCTCTCTCTTAATGGATTACCTTAGAGTTCCCTTGTAGAAAATTATTTGAAAGCATTACATTCGTAGGATCTCTTAAGATAAGATCTCCTCCAAGATAGATAAATGGACTTTTTTTCTCTTAATATTACTAGTAGAATTGTCCTCAAATCTATCCTCCAAGCTCTTCTGATTTATTATATCTCGGTCATAGTAGCTCCAAAAGGAGTCTTGTGCTCCATAACAAATATTTACTACTCCTTATCAGGAGGGGCCAATAACGGAGAGAAAATGGGCCCTTGTAACTTGGGACAATGTATGCTTACCAAAATTGAAGGGAAGTTTAGGTCTCAAGGACCCTAAACTTTTGAGCAAGATTCTTGGTGCCAAACTATGGTGGAATTGGATATCAGGTGGTATTGAACTATGGAAAACCATTTGGATAGGTAATTATTTCCAAAGTCACACCCTTTAGAAAAACCTCAAGGTGCAACATCAGGTTCTAGGTTCTATTTGGAATCTAGTGGATCTCAACAAAAATCTCATTTAATAACATAGCTTTTGGGAGATAAAAGAGGGGACCTATGACATATTTTGGGACAATTCATGGAAATAAATAACCAAATTAGGGGGACATGCCAACTTCACACAACTACAAACTTTTACGATGGAAATAGGATACATCATGGTAGCCTAGTATTAAAAACACCAACCGGAAGAAATTACATGGCATACCTGGAAATCCAAAGAGTATTGGAACTTGGACCTCCCTCCTCAAGAATGGAATCTCTTAGAAAAAGGATTACAATAGAGAAAAATCCCTATTATGGAAGGAATTGGTAAGATACGATGGGTCTATAAATAATTGGGCACCTTCATAGTCAAAATGGCTTATCAACTAATCTATGAGCACAATCAAGTATGACAAGATTCAATATGGTATTGTTTTTGGAAATTAAATCTATGCCCCAAAGTCAGCCCACTTTCTTTGGCTTCGTATGCGATGCAAAGCCTTAACTTGGGAAAAAATTATGAAAATAGGTTTCAAAGTTCCTTTGTTTTTCTATTTCTACAAAAGAAATCAAGAAACAACATAACATATATTGAATATTCAATTCTTGACCCTTTGCAGAGCGCCTATGGACTCAAGAAACTCTACTCTTTGGGCAATCAAATTGGCACAATGAAAACTTTATCGAAACGTTATTTTCTTAGATATTTTCATCCTTCAAAAATCCAATTCTAAATTGACTTGTATCTTCACTCTAGGCTTCGTTTTATGGTCTTCACAGAAGGAAAGAAATGACATGTTTTTTACATAATCATTCAATACTAAGGATGTTTGGCTTAAGATGCTTAATAATATTAAGGAAACCATACTTTTAATCCCCTAGACCCTAGAAGATTAGCTAGAATCCCCTATACAATCTCCTATCTTGGCTAATCTCTCCCTCCATCCTTCCCCGCCCCCGCCCACAACCCCTCTCCCTCTTCTTCTTCTCCCTTTGTCTAGTTTCCCCTCCTTCAAACTTCCTCAAATTTAATTTCGATGGAGCCTCGAAATGTTACCGAGTATTTTTCTATATTTTTGTTGTTGTTTCTTTCCCTTCATGGGGGTAGGTCCAAGTCGTCCTGACCCAGCCTCCCCCATTGATATTTCCATTTTTTTTACCAAACTTCCCTACTGGTAGTGCAAAATGTTAGAATGAAATAATGGTCAGCAACACAATTTACCTTGGTCGGTGGTGCTCTCTCCTTGGTGATCGAAAAATAGAGGCTTGTGAGCTCAGGTGTATTACCCTGTGTTTGGTCCTCACTTCCCAAGTCAACATTTATCATGTTGAAAACCACTATCAGGTATATCGAAGTTCAGTTGTGAAATATGAATGCCATATTTTCCATAATCAATTATTTTTTATGCTAGAAAAGAAGTTTGGGTTGGTGGTTGTTTCTAGTGTATGAATAACTGACACTTTCGTCCTTCGCTCTCTCCTTGAGGCAGACTTCTACTGGGCTTCATGGTTTTCTTTTTGAGATGCTCTAAGGAATTCTCATAGCCTTGTTATTCCCCCCTTGGCCTCACCATTCCACCTAATTTTGGTCTACCACTGCTTTATTTTAACCCTCTCCTTGATCCAACTATTTTCCATTATCTTATAGGGTTCCCCCTTGATTATTTATCCTTCATTTTTCTCTCCAATAACCCCTTTTCCCCTCAGCCTTTCATTTTCTCCCAGATGCCTTCCTCCATGTTGTGCCAAAGGGCTCAGATCTGCAAAGACTCCTCAAGCAAGGTGGAAGGGAGTTATTATGCTCATCATTAGTCCCAGAATATTGTTAGGCGATATCAATCCCAAACTCTAGAGCTTATTCAATAGGAAATTGATCAAGATGATGTCGAGGTCCATGCAAATAGGAATGAATACACTAATGCATAACCTCCAACTTTGATTTCTGCTTGGGTGTCTAATCTAGGTCACACCTGGGGTCACGAAAATAAATACTTATGTACAATTGAATTATACTGGAATATCAAATCCTTGCTTAGTAAGGGTAAGAGAGAGATTTTGATGCAATTGGAGCATCATGACTTAGGCCTTGAGCGTATAGACATGACTCTTAGATCGGATCGATTTGAGGCCATCCTAAACGAGAGAAAAGGTCCAACCTTGCCAGAGACCATTGCAAAATGAATAAAAATCTTCACCTTCTCTTGAGTTACTCTCATGTCTCACAGTTCTGCAAATCAAGCTTTTGGTTTCCTATCTTTATGTTATCAGTTAATGTTATCTAGTTTTTTATTACTATTTATATTCAACTAGATATTGTACAATGTTAACTATATATCATAATAATGATAAGCAATTGATATAACCAATGCTCTTTTTTTGTTAATTTTTGGACTAAATATTTTCTTTTCTATTTCAGGTCTAGTTTCCATAGTGGCAGATCAATGCAGAAAAATAGATAAACATGTAATGTTATTTCCAGGTTAATAGATTTTTCTCAATTTTAAAAAATATAATAAATAAATAAAATATAGATAAAATAATACATTTCATTTGAAAATGGAAACATATTTAATTATATATATATGAAATAAATAAAAATAGTAAATTAATTAATATATTTTATAAAAATAAAATAATGTATTTCATATGCTTGTTAAATATAAAGCAATTTACTAAATAGATAAATTGTTTAAGGCACTTTGAGTGATAATCACCGAGTTTTGAAACCCCTAGATAATCTTGTCTAGCTATAAAAAAGCATAAACCATTAAATTAAATGGTATATAACAATGAATGTGAAAGATTACTTCAAATTCACTAATGAGTGATACATAACGATATATTTAATGGAGAGCGTGCCGGATTATCCACAGTCTTACGAAACACTTGTCACACATGACAAGTGTTTCGTATTTATTATACTTTTTGGATTCTTTTTAGTATATTTTTTGGTTTAGTTTGTTTAGAATTTGATATAGATTTGTTGGAATCACAAGTTTAAGATGTGAACTCTTTACAATCTTAGTGTCCTAGGTGTTGAAAATGACAACAAAAAAATCCTGATTTAATTTTCCCTTGAATTAAATTAGTAGAAATATGTAATTCTACATCACAAGACAACAAGAATGTGTTAACTAAGTTAGAAAGACTTAGTTGGCTTAGTTAATTCAAGTTGAGTGCCTAACTTGAGTCATTTAGAGTGAGTCCTAAATTTGAGGAGCCCACATTGAGTTTAATTTGAGTTGTAATAATTTTACTCAGTCAAATTGAGTTAAAGTTAGCTAAAATAGTTCCAACTATTGGAGGAACTAGTGGGAGGTCTAGTAGAGTGGTGTGTACTTTGCGATCAAGAATTTAACGGATAAATCATCCATAATTAACTCATGCATGTGTGATCTACGAGTTCCCCGTTGAGATTGGAGTTCAAGGGCAGTGTGCTATCAGTTGTATAATTATCCGAGTTGTACATGTGGTGCATGCAGTCAAAGCAGGGCCTATAGGGATTGCGCAATTATGGATGGGGAATATCCCTAAATAATAGCGGATAATTCCCAAGGAAACAACACAAGGAAATAGGAGCTTGGGCAGACAATAAATTGGTTAAGTCTTGACCAAAGCAGGCTTGTGAAGCAGTGAGATAGATTATACTTGTGCAGAGATTGTTCAAGCATGAACAAGCATTGTATTTCTTATCTATATTTTGATTAATGCAATACATATGAGGAAGGGGTTTTGAGCAGTAGATTTCCCCTAGATATATCCTTGTGTTATGTGTTTTTTTTTCTAAGTTAAACTACTTCTATTATATCATATAGAACAGAAAATTACAGGTCTCTTCTTGTGGATTTGACGAATCCAATCCAGAGGGAAGTTTCAACATTTTTCCACCCAAAGTTGGATTTCCCCAGTCGGGGAAACCGGTCCTTAAAAACCAAAGAGTAACTATTGCCCATAGCGAGAAACCAACAGATTTAGTTACCAAAATAAAACACGAGTCACAGAGTAGATAATTCCAAAACAAGAGCATGCTAACGAGATTTAAAAAACTGAATCTAAGGTGAACCTGCATTCTTGTTGCTGGAGGTGGGAACTTCTTCCTCAATTCTGTACACGTAGTACCCATCATCCGTCTCCTTGCTCAGCACGTGGCGAGCAGGTTGAGGACGTGGCGATGCTGGGGTGTCGAGTTTAGCCGAGGAGGTAGCTTGCAGTCCAAACTGTTCCATCTGTTGGGCGTGGAGCCTGATTTTCACCCTGATTCAGAGATCCTTGTTTTAGCCGGATGTATACCCCAGGAAAACTGTACACCCCTGCAGCGAGGGGGTGCGGGGGGGATGACCCTTCGGCTGGGGGGTCCGAGGGCTAGTGGTCCCTTGCTGGGGGTTTCAAGGGCAGCGCCCTCGAAGCTAAAAACAGATGTAAAATTGCCTTGTAAAAGTATATTAATTTCTAGTCAATCTGGACCATTCATTAGGCAGATGATCTGACGGTAGAAGTTATGTTTAGTTTAGGATTTTTTGCCCTAGAAGGAAACCCCTTGCTTGTATGAGGGTATTGTATTGCGGCTGTGTATTGTATGTGTATTCTCAGAGCGAGAAACAGATAGGGAGACGCTGAGGGAGAATATAGGATATTACAACGGATCTGTTGTAGGTTGTGTCTCTTCATTTTGTTGGATAATAGAAAGGAAGGACTGGCTGTTCGGGGTGGATGTAGCCCAAACTGGGTGAACCACATATATCTGTGTCTCTTTGGTTTTATGTGTTTTGTGTGTTTGTGTTTTCTGCATATTTTATGTGTTTCATTGCTCTGTAATATATAATTTTCTAACAACTGGTATCAGAGTCGAAGGTCTATTTGGTTGATAAACTCGCAGGAAAGAAGGGTTCTTGGTTCCAGTGGGAGCAATGGCAAAAGATGGTAAGTTTAGGGTCGAGAAATTTAACGGAAAAAACTTCCCGCTGTGGAAGATGCAGAGGGAAGATTATCTGTATTAGAAAGATCTATACCTACCATTGAGCGGAAAAACAAAGAAGTCGACGGCTATGACAGACGCAAAATGGGAGATTCTCAATAGAAAGGCACTCGGAACATTACGGTTGTGCCTTGTGGCATCAGTAGCCTTCAATATTTCGAAGGAAACAACAACAAAGGGTTTGATTAAGGCATTGGCGAAATTATATGAAAAACCCTCGGCCTCAAACAAGGTATTTCTCATGAAACGTTTATTTAATATGAAGATGTCAGAAGGTGGATCTGTTGCAGACCATTTAAATGATTTTAATACAGTTACTAGTCACTTAAGTTCTGTAGGGGTAAACTTTGATGATGAAGTTACGGCTCTTTTATTTATGTGCTCATTGCCAGAAAGATGGAATGGTTTAGTTATGGCCATTAGTAACTCTGTCTCTGGATCTAGTACTTTAAAGTTTGATGATGTTGCTGGTGCTATCCTTAGCGAGGAAATGCGACGGAAAAGCTCCGGTGAGACATCGGGTAATGATTTGAGTGCAGAGTCTAGGGGAAGAAGAATGGAAAGGGGAAAGAGCTCAGGGTATCGCAGTAAATCAAGGAAAGGCAGATCCAAGTCCAGATCGGGGATAGTGTGCTAGAAATGCGGAAAGAAAGAACACCTAAAGAAAGACTGTAGATCTCGAAAGGGAAAAGGAGGAGGCACACAACAAGAAAACAATCATGAAGAAAATGGGACAGGTGATGTGCTACAAGATGCTTTGATTCTTTCTTTCGAAAATGTTACTGATTCCTGGGTAGTAGATTCCGAGGCCTCATTCCATGCCACACCTGATAAGAAATATTTTCATGACTATGTTCAAGGAGATTTTGGACAAGTTTGTTTGGGTGTGATAAACTCTGTAAAATTGTTGGAATGGGTAAGGTTCTTGTAAAACAGTAGAATGGAAACCAATGGCTATTAAAGGAGGTAAGGCATGTTCCAGATCTGAAGAAAAATCTGATTTCAATAGGGCAGTTAGGCAGTGAAGGTTGTGTGACAAATTTCACAGATAAAACTTGGAAGGTCGCCAAAGGAGCCCTGGTAATAGCAAAAGGTGAAAAGGTTGGTACATTGTATTTATGCAATGGTATTTATAACTCTGTTAATGCTTTAAATTCCAAAGGAGTAGATGCAACATTATGGCATCATAGGCTCGGACACATGAGTGAGAAGGGGATGAAGATTCTTCACTTAAGAAATTTGTTGCCGGGTTTGAAGAATGTTGATTTGGATTTCTGTGAGAATTGTGTTTGTGGAAAACAAAAGAGAGTCATATTTCTCAGAGTTGGGAAAGAAAAGAAGAGCGAAAAATTAGAGCTTGTGCATACAGATGTATGGGGACCTGCTCAGGTATCATCTCTCAATGGCTCTCGTTATTATGTTACTTTTATTGATGATGCAACTAGAAATACTTGGATTTATTGTATTCATAATAAATCTGATGTATTTGACACTTTCAAGAAATGGCAAGCTCTGGTTGAGATTGAGATAGGAAAGAAGTTGAAGTGTCTCAGATCAGACAATGGAGGTGAATATTGCAGCAAAGAGTTTGATAGGTACTGTTCAGAGCATGGAATTCGCAGAGAGAAGACAGTGCTAAGAACACCACAAGAAAAAGGTGTGTCAGAAAGGATGAACAGAACAATCATGGAGCGTGCAAGGTGCATGAGATTGCATGCATGATTTCCTTTGCAATTTTGGGCAGATGCTGTAGATACTACTGTTTATCTAATAAATAGAGGGCCTTCAAGTTCCTTGGATGGTGGTATTCCAGAGAAAGCGTGGACAGGTAAAAAGGTAAACTACTCATTTTTAAAGCCTTTTCGCTGTGAAGCCTTTGTCCATATTAATAAAGAAAACAGAACAAAGCTTGAGGCAAAATCAAAGAAATGTACCTTTATTGGATATGGTGTTAATGATTTTGGTTATCGCTTATATGATTATGAAAATCACAAAATCATTAGGATCAGAGATGTAATATTCGATGAAAATGTCTTTTATAAGAATCAGTTGCAGGAAAAGGAATAGGAAAAAGAAAACAAAGAATACATAGTTCTTAATGAGATCATAGAAAAAGTAAAGGTGCCTGAAAATAATAATAATCAATAGCCACAACAACAACAACCAGCACAACAGCAACAGGCACCTCAACCTTTTGAAAGTAGTGTTAGAAGATCCCACCGGATAAATAGACCCCTTATGATATACTCTCCTTCATTATATTACTTATTGTTGACTAGTCCCCAAATTTGAACTTTGAATGTTATGAAGAAACAATGCGAGGTTGAAAGCGAGGAAAGAGAGTGGGAGCTAACATGGAAGAAGAGATGGACTCCTTAATGCATATGAATACAGGACTTAGTCAGAGTTGCCTATGAGGAATAAAGAAGTACACAGTAGAATAAATGGGTTTACAGGCTGAAGGAAGAAGATGGAGGAAAACAGAGGTACAAAGCTAGACTTGTGGTGAAGGGGTTTGCACAGAAGAAAGGTATTGATTTTGATGAAATATTTTCTCTTATTGTTAAGATGACTTTAATCAGAACTATTTTAAGTCTTGTAGCAGTGGAAGATTTACATATTGAACAGTTATATGTAAAGATAGCATCTCTCCATGGAGATTTGGAGGAAGAGATCTATATGGAGCAACCAAAAGGATATGAGGTTAAAGGGAAAGAAAAATTAGTGTGCAGGTTAAAGAAGAGCAATATGGCTTAAAACAGGCTCCAAGGCAGTGGTATCTAAAATTTGACAAGTTTATGTCTGAACAAGGTTATACTAGATGTCACTCTGATCATTGTGTATATTTGAAAAAGCAAAATGATGGAAGCTATATTATATTGTTATTGTATGTAGATGCAATTCTTGTTGCAGGGTCTAACATGCAGGAAATAAATGTGCTCAAAAGAAAATTGTCAAATTCATTTGCAATGAAGGATTTGGGAGCTGCAAAACAAATCCTTGGTATGAGAATAAGTAAATATATGAAAAATCGCAAATTAACACTATCTCAGAATGAATACATACAAAATGTGTTGAAAAGATTTAATATGCAGAATGCAAAACTAGTTAGTACACCTTTTGCTAGCCATTTCAAATATAGTAAGGAGATGTGCCCCAAGACCCAAGAAGAAATGGACTATATGTCTAAAGTTCCATATGCATCAACAGTTGGAGGCTTAATGTATGTAATGGTCTGCACAAGGCCTGATATTGCACATGCAATGGGAGTTGTAAGCAGGTACATGAACAATCCAGGAAAAGAACATTGGATGGCAGTAAAATGGATTCTCAGATATTTGAAAGGTACCACAAATCAAGCATTATGCTTTGGTGGTTCAAATGTTTCTCTATAGGGATATGTTGATGCAGATATGGCAGGTGACAAAGATAACAGGAGGAGCATTACAGGATATGTGTTTAATTTAGGTGGAACAAGTGTTAGTTGGGTTTCAAAAATCCAAAGTGTTGTTGCACTTTCAACAACAGAAGCAGAGTATGTTGCTGCTACACAGGCTAGGAAAGAAATGATTTGGTTACAAAGGTTTATGGATGAATTGGGTAAGAATCATGATATGGGCATGTTATACATTGATAGCCAAAGTGCCATTCATCTTGCAAAGAACTCAACATTTCATTCCAGGACTAAACACATACAGCTCAAGTACCATTTCATACGGTTAGTATTGGAAGATGGACATTTGAAGCTGGAAAAGATACACACTAGCTAGAATCCTGCAGATATGCTAACAAAAGTTGTAACTAGGGAGAAACTGAGAATATTCTCAGTTTCAATTGGTCTTCAAGGATGACAATAAAGATGAGAAACATCTAGGTCCAAAGAGGAGTCATTGTCCAGCAAATGAAGCAGCAGTGGAGTTGCTACAATTAATCTCCAAGTGGGAGATTGTTGGGTGTGGAGCCTGATTTTCATCTTGATTCAGAGATCCTTGTTTAGTCGGATGTAAACCCCAAGAAAACTGTACACCCCTGCAGCGGGGGGGTGTGGGGGGGACTTCTCACCCCCGCGGGGTCCGGGGGGGCTGACCCCCTGGCTGGGGGCTCCGGGGGCCAAAGGTCCCCCGGCAGGGGTTTCGGGGCAGTGCCCCCGAAGCTAAAAACATATGTAAAATTGCCTTGTAAAAGTATTGCGATTTCTAGTCAATTTGGGCCGTTCATTAGGCAGATGATTTGAAGTTAGAAGTTATGTTTAATTTAGGGTTTTTTGCTCTAGAAGGCAACCCGTCGCTTGTATGAGGGTATTGTATTGCGGCTGTGTATTGTATGCGTATTCTCAGAGCGAGAAACAGATAGGGAGACTGTGAGAGAGAACAGAGGATATTATAGTGGATCTGCTGTAGGTTGTGTCTCTTCATTTTGCTGGATAATAGAAAGGAAGGACTGGCTGTTCGGGGTGGACGTAGCCCAAATTGGGTGAACCATGTATATCTGTGTCTCTTTGGTTTTATGTGTTTTGTGTGCTTGTGTTTTCCGCATATTTTATGTGTTTCATTGCTCTGTAATATATAATTTTCTAACACCGTCTTGTTTTCGGCCTCGTAGTCCGAGCTGCTACCTTCATTGTTGCTAGAGTTGTCACTGGAATCATTGCTACCACTAGAGGCGCTTTTCACGAGGAGAGCCTTCATCTTATGGGGGATGAAAGCAGGCTCAGGAGGAATGGTAGATTTACGCGACCTCTTCTTGCTGCGAGAGATAGAGGGAGTCGAAATAGGAGTAGGGAGCTGTAGAGAGAGTTGGGCGTTCAAATTTACAGGGGGGTTCCTATCATGCTCATTCCATCCAATAGAAAGGTTCAAGACACGACCCTGGGAGAGCGAAAGTGGAGGACGGGAAGGCTGGCCACACCTCCCAGCTCTTCTACACCTCATTCTGTGGTGTTGAGGCATAATTGTCCAAGGAGCCGAGTTGCAGGACCAAGAGGGGGCCGTAGGAAACACAAGAGAAGAACAAATTCCTAAGGGAAGGCTGAGGCTGGTCGAATGAGGACCTTGCACCAGAGGCGGAGGGAAATTGTGTAATATTCCCAATTAGCCAAGCTAATGGGAATGTTCTATTTTTCCTTGCTTTGTTTTGCATTTCATGATTGATTAATAAATTGTAAAAGAGGACATGTAAAACTCCTGAAAACCATGAATAAATCAATGCCTATGTGAACAGAGACATATCTGGGCCATGTAAATAAACTCTTGCAGGTGTGAATGGGTTTAAATCACAAGATTGGGTCAACTTTGACCTAGTCAACAGTGTAGTCTAGATGCATTGAACCTCCTTTAGGGACAATGCAGTTCTAGAAGGAGATTCTAAATGTGAAAGGGGCTAAGCGAATGAAGTGGTTTAGGGTTTGGCAAGACTCCTATCTTATAAAAGGAAGAGGAGGGCAACATGAAGAGGTTGTTGAAGATTATTATTTATGAAGGTATTGTCTGCTTAGACATCCCTTGCTGGGTCTTCTTGTTTAGGATTCCCACCTCCTTCCTTGAGCATCTCTTGGAGGAGACTTGTTCCATCTTGTCCGCTATTAGGCTTGGGCCACGCTTCACCTTACACCTACAACGTTGATCCTGCTGAGGGTTGGGCTGTCCTTGTGAGTTGCAACAATGGAAGACATTAGATCTACTTAGATCTAGACTATACTAGTGGCTCTTCTTAGTGAGTGTGTCTTTTAACCTCCTGGAAGAGTACATTAGCTGATTGAGCTTCAGATCCAAACCTTGGCATCAAGCCAAATCATCCTCAGAGCCTACAGCACAGTTCCTCTCCATGGACTGTGTTATTTGCAAAGGAGAAGTTGCAGGGTGTTTTGTCTACACTTTGGAGGAGAGATCTTCGGTGTTAGGATTATTCCTCTCACTGTGGTGATCCATAGATGGCCATCATATCCATGTTGTTTCAGATTTGATTTGCTGCATATGTCATGATTCAGTAATTTTCTGAATATTTCTGCAGATCCGCTACTTTAGATCTTAGATCTAATCTCTATGTTTCATGTTCTGCACAAAACCCCAAGGGGAATGTATAGATGAGATTTTCTTGTAAACATATCTGAATTAGATCTATCTTTTTATGTACAGATTTGCTCTAGATCTGAGTATTAATAAACTGCTGCTTCAGCCCCTTAAAATAATGCTGTCATTTTTATGCAGACTTTTCTTAAGGTTGTAGCACCTCATTTCTGAGGATTTCTCCTGTATATTTCCATTCTCTCTCTTGTAAAATGTATGAACTCTAATGTATATCTGATTTGCTGTTATATAACTGATCTTTGAGCCCCCATATCAGCTTATTTCTTTGCTTCAATGGATCTGCGTTATTTCTGAAGCAATCCATTTCATATAGCTGCAACCCCTCTCTTTGGGTTTTTTCAACTAGACTAGGTTGTGGGAGATCTGTTTAACCCACCTAGTTTGATTTGTTTTTGCTCTCCTTTCGATTTAGATCTTAGATGAGCTGATCTAAGGGATCCAGGAGCTGCAAACTCATTTCAGTGCACTAAATTCTCTGAAGTGCATTATTTGAGCAGGTTGGATGTGCAGTCCCAATTTTGGGATATTACAGTGGTATCAGAGCAAGATCTTTGGCTCAGCCTGTAGGATTCAAGCCAAAGTGCTATAAAGCAAAGAGCAAGGTCAGAATGATGAAGAGGATGAGCCTACTTTCATCACTTTTCAGATCCAGTAAGAACCTCTCCGAAGAGTTTGAACAAGAAGAAGAGAGAAAGAGTAGTGAAACACCTAGAGAGTTTTGAGAGCAGGAAGATCTCCCGATCAGATCTACAAGATCTATATATGAGGAAAATTCTAATTACTCATCTCATGGATATGTGCACTTAGCCATATCACCAAATATTCAACGTTCTGTCAGTGATTTATTCATGAAGAGGAAGAATGGAGGTGCACCCAAGAAGGAGACTCTTGGAGAGTATTTGCAGGAGTATGAAGCCCAATCTAATGAGTTCAGACATCACTTGAACTTCCAAGGGTTCTGCAAGGTCAAGGAGAACAAAAGCACAAAGGAGGAGCAGCCTGGTGAGAGTAGATTCTTTCTATCTACTTTTGATGGATCACCTAAATGTCCAGTCAGGGCTTGGGTGGAGGAGCTAAGCAACTTTGTGCAACAGCATCAAGTCTCAGAAAATGAAGCCATCAAAATAGCAGCGCTGCATTTTGAAAGTAAAGCATATGCTTGGTGGTTGTTTGAGTCTTTTTCCTTAAGGAATGCAAATACACCTACTTATGCAAAGTTTATTGCAAGATTAATAGAGAAGTTTTATGAGACTTGATGTGTGACATCTCCTACTGAGGCCATCAAGCCATATCAAACAAATATTTTGCATGAGTTGGAAGGGTCTATGAATCCAACTCCATTTTTGAAAACCTTGGAAGAAGTTGTTGGATGCCTTGCCAAGCGCAAGATCTCCATTTGATGAAGGGCTCTCTTCTCAAAAGGAAGGCATGAAGATTCCTCCTTCAATATATGATCAAGATCTAGGGTCTCTTATTGATGATGAGGCAACTTGAACTATTGAAGAGGAGGAGGGGGAGGCAGGAGACGATAACACAGCCACAACAAAAGCACCTCAAGCACCTCTTGATTAGAGGAAAACTAAAGTTTTCTCTCAACTATGGGCAGCATTTGCATACTTGGCTAAGGAGGGAGCTTTGGGAGAAGTCAGCACAACACAGAGAATCTCTCATGAATTCAGGAGAGAGGTGAGAAATCTCCTGAAAGGGGCATTGTTGTCTTCCACTCAATTATCAACACTGAGGAAGGAGAAATCAGAAGTCTATGATGGCATGGGCATGAGGACACATGGTAACTCCATATCTTTGGGGCGGCCCATGGTACCTTCATTAATAAAATATATTTCTGAACATGACAAGAGAATGTTGACTCTCTTGCATGCATGGGCCAGATTAAGGAAGTATTGGAAGACAAGGAATTTCCGAGGTGAAGTTGATTTCCATCTGCTTCAATCTTGTCTTGGGCAAGATCAGCTGCAAAAGAGGCAGCAAAGGGAAGATTATAATGCTCCAACATGTGATGTTGACATCAGGAATGTCAAAGAGGGGATCCATGACATGATAGGGGTTGCATTTCAGACTTCTACAACACTGTCATTCTTGGGAAGCCTAGATCCTTATTAGGATTCCTAACTCATGATGGAATACTCCAAGGACCTTTTCACATGTGGGGTTCTTGATGGGGAGGTAATGGATGGGAGGTTTAAGGTAGTTGATGGAGTCATTTATTTCTATAATCTTATTTATTTGGTTAGAGACTCCAAGCTCAAGGAGGGACTACTAGATGCAACCTATGAGATCCTGTTGTCCAAACCCACTGGCTTCATTAGAGAATATCATACTATCTTAAGAGGATTCATATGGGAAGGTTTCAAGGAAGAGGTGCACTCTCATATGAAGATGTGCATGGATCACTTGCTAGATGAGGAGGAACATAGCTCTTGGGAGGAGCCATCATTCACACCCCCTTACTCATTGAGTGTGAGAGGGGACTCATCCACGAGTTACCTCACTAATGTAAAACAAGTATATGGAGGAACTTGTCTTTCTGAACATTATGATGTATCTCCTATATTCTTATATTTTTCTAGCACTCATTTGCAAAACATTGCTCCAAGAGGGGGCACTATTTATGATGGGTTTCATGGGCCACTCAAGGCCATGGACTATGTTGATGCAGGTCATCCCTTGGAGGCTCTTGGGAAGTTATTATATCCTTCATGGTGTGTTTCTTTTACACCAACTATGATGCACCTTCTCCAAGCATTCAATGAGGATGGGGCAGCAAACAAGTGTTGGAGGAGGCACTTGACATCTCCTATTCTATGGCAGTTAAAGGTAAAACTGCGTTGGTTGCACATGAGGAAACATATTCCTTCTCCTATATCATACATGGCAGCTAGCATGATTCTAATCACGATTCCGTGTGTTGGGAATTTTCTTACTCTTGGGAACATGGTTGGAGGAGTGGCAGATTGGTGGGATGTGTCATTAGGGAGAGGAGTCTCCCAATTTTTTTGCACTACATGCGTCAATGGGAGCATGAGATATTAGATGACCACTATGGTAGACCACTTGTCTCTTTGTGAGGTAAGCCATATGTTTGTTGGGAACATGCCTCATCCATGTGTTGGGGAGGAGTTTTTCTATGGATTTCCAAGCTGGGAGGTGATCCACTTCATTTGGATGATAGCATGGAGGAGTGTAATATTCCCAATTAGCAACAGTTAATTGGAAATATTAATTTTGATTAATTTTTCCTTTATAAAGTTAAAATAAAAATAAAGTGGGTGAAAGGAGAATATAACTCACTAAAATAAAGTTCACTCCCTAGTAGACTCAACGTTGTGACTTAAGTGGGCCAAGGGGGGCCAAGAGACCACGTAGAGGGGGACCCACTTAGACCACGTGGGCCATGACAGCGCAGTTTAGTTGGCAATGTGGGCCAAATGGAGGCTACGTAGAAGATGGTGGGGCCTAGGGTTGAGAAAGGCCCATTGTTATAAAAAGGAGGAGAGCCTCCTCATTTCCTCTTTCGATGTTTATGATATTGAGCTAGTCATTTCAACTTCTTGAGCATGTTGATTGTTTAGCTAGTCTGCAGCACTGTTTAGTGCACCGAGTGTTTCCGTTCGAAGATCTCACCCTCAGCCCCGGGGGACTTCGAGTGCCTGCTCGGGTGAGGTAGTCCCATCAGTATTTTGCAGGAGGATTGGTGTTTGGCTTTCGTGGAGGAGCAATGCATTTATAGACTATGCAGTCTTGAGAGGGAGGACGTAGTCCATTTCTTGGGAGCTCCGGATTGGGTTTCTTTTGGAGGTTTCGAGCTTTGAGATTGAGCAAGGGGCCAGCCCTTGCCTATTGGAGGATTTTGGCAAAGTTTGAGGTAGTATTTTGGTGGATTCCCTTTAGTGTCAGCACAGAGCCTTGGAGGATAGCGTAGATCCTTGAGGGGGTGATTTTCAGAGGTTGTCCATTCCAGAAACGCTCTTTGGGCTTTTCTGGGTTTGGTGAGTAGAGGTCGATTCTAGAGTTTCAACTTATTCCGAGTAGGGGAGCAGCCCAAAATACTCATCTTGTTCCAGCAGTAGCAGCTACACGACAGTTTTCCAGTAGCTTGGACGCAGATCAAAGAGCAACCATTCCAACAGTATTCTAAGAGTGTTTCTTCACTTGCCTTGTGCAAGTCTAGGTGCCATCACTCTGATCACCTATTGTACTCACTTATATTTCCCAGCATAATAAAATGGCTTAGCATTCTCTCTGCATTTCTTTAGTACCTGTTACATGTTCTATATATATGCTATTGTATGCTTGCACTACTATTATTTTTCTCCTTGAGCATTCCAGTTACTATACCACTTGGTGTGTTTTCCCCATACTCTTAGACAGAGTTTGGAAAGGGCCAGATAGCCTCTAGATCTCACCCTCTTTTCAGAGGTGAAATATCTGGTAAATTCCCTCCCAGTTCATCTCTGGTTGGAGTTTGCTTGTGTTTTAGAGATATCCTTGAAAGGGGATATTACAAGGAGGGAGCCTTTCATGGATGATGGAACTCCCCATGTTTGTCATCAATCCTACCTTGAGGAGGCCATGGATCAGCAAGAGGGTCTCCACATAGACCTTCCATTCTTTCATGAGGGAGGCCATTGGGTTTATTCACCAAAGGCCAACTTGCAAACTTGGGAGGAACCATTGAGAGATGAAATTCCTGCAGAAATTTTGGAGCAATGGTGGAGACTATTGGATGAGGAGGCCAGAAGAGAAGGAGGGGAGATTTTGCAGCACTCACCTTATCAGTTGCTTGAGGACAAGCAACATCTTGGAGGGGAGGACTGTAATATTCCCAATTAGCCAAGCTAATGGGAATATTCTATTTTGCCTTGCTTTGTTTTGCATTTCATGATTAATGAATAAATTGTAAAGGAGGACATGTAAAAATCCTAAAAACTATGAATAAATCAATGCCTATGTGAACAGAGACATATCTGGGCCATGTAAATAAACTCTTGCAGGTGTGAATGGGTTTAAATCACAAGATTGGGTCAACTTTGACCAAGTCGACAACGCAATCTAGATGCATTCAACCTCTTTGAGGGACAGTGCAGTTATGGAAGGAGATTCTAAATGTGAAAGGGGCTAAACCAATGAAGTGGTTTAGGGTTTGGCAAGACTCCTATCTTATAAAAGGAAGAGGAGGGCAACATGAAGGGGTTGTTGAAGATTATTATTTCTGAAGGTATTGTCTGCTTAGACATCCCTTGCTGGGTCTTCCTGTTTAGGATTCCCACCTCCTTCCTTGAGCAGCTCTTGGAGGAGACTTGTTCCATCTTGTCCACTATTAGGCTTGGGCCAAGCTTCACCTTAAACCTACAACGCTGATCCTGCTGAGGGTTGGGCTGTCCTTGTGAGTTGCAACAATGGAAGACACTAGATCTGCTCATATCTAGAATATACTAGTGGCTCTTCTCAGTGAGCGTGTATTTTAACCTCCTGGAAGAGTAAATTATTTGATTGAGCTTCAGCTCCAGACCTTGGCATCAGGCCAAATCATTCTTAGAGCCTACAATGCAGTTCCTCTCCCTGGACTACATTATTTGCAAAGGAGAAGTTGCAGGGTGTTTTGTCTGCACTTTGGAGGAGAGATCTCCAGTGTTAGGATTCTTCCTCTCACTGTGGTGATCCGTGGATTGGCCATCCAATCCATGTTGTTTCAGATCTGATCTACTGCATATGTCATGATTAATTAATTTTCTGAATATTTCTGTAGATCTGCTACTTTAGATCTTAGATCTACTCTTTGTGCTTCATGTTCTGCACAAAACCCCAAGGGGAATGTATAGATGAGCTTTTCTTGTACACAGATCTGAATTAGATCTATCTTTTTATGTACAGATATGCTCTAGATCTAAGTATTAATAAACTGCTACTTTAGCCCCTTAAAATAACGTTGTCATGTTTACGCAGACTTTTCTTCAGGTTGTAGCACCTCATTTCTGAGGATTTCTCCTGTATATTTCCATTCTCTCTCTTATACAATGTATGAACTGTAATTTAAATATGATTTGCTGTTATATAATTGATCTTTGAGCCCCCATATCAACTTATTGCTTTGCTTCAGTGGATCTACATTATGTCTGAAGCAATCCATTGCATATAGCTGCAGCTCCTCTCTTTGGGTGTTTTTCAGCTAGACTAGGTTGTGGGAGATCTATTTAACCCACCTAGTTTGATTTGTTTTTTCTCTCCTTTGGATTTAGATCTTAGATGAGCTGATATAAGGGATCCAAGAGCTACAAACTCATTTCAATGCACTGAATTCTCAGAAGTGCATTATTTGAGCAGGCTGGATGTGCAGTCTCAATTTTGGGATATTACAAATTGACAGACAAATTCACCGAGAGCAGGCGGGAGGGCCGAAGTGAGGATGAAAGGGTTGAGATGACGGGCTTAATGGCCATGGCAAGTGGCCTTAATGTGTTGCAGAGCTGGTACGTCGAGGAGAAGGTGGCAGAGGTCGAGTTAATGGCTCCCTCATGCCAGCATTTATCACGGTCCTTCTTTCCATGGCTCCCTCTCCACATGGCTGCCCAGTGGCGCACTAAATCACTGGCGGGCACCCACATCTGGGGTCATGTTATGTGTTAATTGATTCATGTCGCATGTGTTTTTATATTGCTTCTCGATTTTGATTTGTTTTCCACATATGAGTAGAGTAGATTCAAGTCTATTGTTTTAGTAAATTACATTAGATGTTTGAATATACAAGGATTTTCTACATGGTATCAGAGCTATAATCACAATAGAGAAGAGAATTTGAAGTTATATTTACAGGAGGAATGAGTTTTGAATATATATTCTTCAGAGCTAGTAGCAAGATCAGTATGGAATTCTATGGTCTAAGGCTCAAGTATGCCCTTGAGGGCAGCTTGAATTACATTTCTTGGAGGGACCGGATGGAAGTAGTCATGGAAGAAAATAGACTAAAGAATTTCATTGATAGTGATGTCCCGAAACCAACACCAGTTAATGCCCAGGATCTAGAATATTGGAAGAAGAGCGTAGCAAAGGAAAGTAGGATCATTCTGGAGGGAGTACAAGACCATATTGTCTCTAACCTCCACGGGAAGGAAATCCCATATGTAATGTGTCATACATGGAAAAAGATGTTCTAGAATAGAAGTGACCAAAGGAAGTTGGCACTAAAATATAAGCTTCAGAATATCAAAATGCAGAAGGGAGATACAATACCATTGTACCTAGGCAAGTTCAGCCAATTTCTTGATGAACTTGGTAGTGTTACTGTTACGATTGTAGAAGATGATCTGGTAATCCTACCACTTCTAGACCTTCCCAAGAGCTAGCAAACTACTAGGATTCGGTCAATGGGAGGGAGAAGCTACCAAACTGTGAAAGATTATGGTCAGATTTGGTACAGGAAGAGTTAAGGTGGAACACCAGAGATGGGACCTTATCCAAGGTTGAGGATGAGGATAAATGTGCCTTGGTTGGAAAGGAAAAGAAAGGGAAAGGGAAAAAATCCCAGTCCAAAGGCGATTCTAGTCAGGTGGGAAAGAAGAAGGATTTCACCCTCATTACATGCATGGTGACATCGGTGATGGGTAATGTGTGGTATCTTGATAGTGGAGTCTCATTCCATATGATGAGAAACAAAGAACTATTTAGCGACTTGGAGGATTAGGACTTTCAGATGGACATTAAGATGGGAGATGAATGAAGGTATAGTATGACCAACATCGATACAATTACTTTTCATAGGGAGTCTGGTTCTCCTCTCATATTAAAAGATGTAATGTATGTTCTGGGTATGAAGAATAATTTAGTTTTAGTTGCTATGTTGGAAGATCGTGGATACAATGTAATATTTAGAAAAGGAAATGCTTTCCTTCGTCACATTGCCACGGGACAAGTGAAACAGATCAGGGTTCGAGTGAAGAACCTCTACAAATTGGATGTAGAAGACTATGTTGCTTTGAGCATGAAAGCAAAGAAGGTGCAGAGTCGAGACATCAGTGAATTATGGTGTAGGTGACTTGGCCATTTGCACCATGGAGCTTTGAATATCATGCAAAATATTCCTGCAGGACTTCCCAAGGGTGCACTACAGAAGCGAGATACATGCAAAGGGTGTACACTGGGGAAGTACATTAAAACCACCTTTTATGATAAGGGAAGTCGAGCGCAAGCAATTCTTGAAAGAGTTCACTCAGATGTGTGTGGACCTTTCTCAACAACCTGCACGACCAAGGATAGGTATTATGTAATACTTGTAAATGATTTCGCAAGTGCTAGATATTATTCATGTAGAATAAAGACTAGACATTATCAAATTTTTGTGAATTTAAAGCACTTGTTGAGAAAGACACTGGAAGGAAAGTGAAGGCTCTTAAGAGCGATAATGGTGGATAGTATGTGTCGAATGATTTCAGAAAATTCTGTGCAAAAGAAGGTATTCGATGAGAGTTAATAGAACCCCATAACCCGTAGCAGAATAAGGTTTCTAAAAGGAAGAACGTAAGTATTGTGGGATTTGCGTGGGCGATGTTGCATGATCAGAGCCTATCGTTGCACTTCTGGGCTTAAGCATGCAACACAACGATATATGTGCAAAACAAGAGTCCTCATCGAATTCTTGAGATGAGTACACCAGAAGAAGATTTTTTAGGGAAGAAACCAAATGTGTCGCACTTCAGGATCTTTGGTTCATCAATTTATTGTGATGTTTCCAAAGACACAAGGAAAAATCTAGAGTTGAACGCTGAGTTGGGCATATTTGTGGAGTACACTGATACACCTCACAACTATCGGGTGCACGCTCCATCTCATAGGATGACAGTTGTTTGTATAGATGTGAAGTTCGATGAAGAGAGGGCCATGAGATGTTCCTTTGAGAGGGAACTTCAATTGCATGTGTTATTTTTTGTAGCATCAGATGTGTTCTACCTCGAAAATTTGTGGAGAGGCTAGAATACATGAGATCTCCAGAACCCAGAAATTGTTTCTGGAAATTTCGCATTGAAGTGTCCTAATTAGATTATTAACCGATTTTTAAATATTTACTAAGTCTAAACTTAGGGATTATGGTTAATTAATCAGTATTAATTGAGATAAGGCGATAATAGTCTAGAACTCACACGAGTCGACTCCAAGAAGATCCTAGCCATCGATTATGTTTTAATATTGGTTGTTTGTACTCCAACAGAGGATTATAAGAGGAGGTTGATTTGGTGATGGAGAAGACACTTGAGAGGTTCAATTTCATGAACAAATCGATTTCCAGAGTAGCAACAACCAGTTGCCAGAGAGATAGCTAGTGATATCGAATCCGTGAGGAAGAGGGGTAGAGACAATGAAGCCGGAGGAAGAATTCCAGATTTAGTGAATGCATTTATAGAGAGGCAAAAGAGCCATAGATAGGCTGACACAAAGGCAGTGCAGTAGCCTCTAGAGGCAATTTTGATTTTTCTACGGAAAGACGAGTTTCAGTGGCAGAAGCTAGAGAGAGGTTTTGGAGGCCAGGAGAGAAATTTTCCCAGACAACAACAGACCATGCGGCTTCAGGAGAAGAGGCTTTGAACTGAGTGTAGAAGGGATTACGTTGGTGTGACGCAGTAACTACGAAGATCCAGTTTGCATGACTCACCTGGAGCTGAGGTTAGAGCCCATATTTGCGTGTGGAGTGAGGAAGTTTCCTCACTAGATTTTTCTTACCAATATTTCTCTGTAGGATTTCTAGTTTGGCATCCAGTTGTACTTAGATTCTTTCAATGTTGCTTAATAATATAACCCTCATCTACTGCACCGATTTTCCCGAGTTTGGTTTTTCGGGGACTTTCGTCCAAAAATAATCGTGTTCATTTTATGTGTGTATGCTAGCATTTTGATCCAAGTGGATATTGGTGGCCACCTGCCTATTCGGCTTGGGGCCCTACCATTGTCTCTTTCAGTTTTTCAGTTTCGGCACAACTTATTATTTTTAGCAGTTTTTCTGGTCCTGAACTTTCGAAGCCGTTTTGAGGCCCTAAACAACATTTTTTGGGCATCGTTTGTCCGGGAAAACTGATTCCATTCCAAAATCTAGATTCACAGTTGACAGTTGTAGTCCTTGGATAGATATTTCTAATGGTGTATCATGTGCGTCAAACGGAGATAGTATGCCAAAATTACGACCCTGAGAAATTGATGTACCAATTTACCCCCGCGAGGCCCATATTCTGGCGTTTCATCTCCTAGGGTTAGGTTTTTGGATGTTTAGGGTTTTCCGTTGTTTCTCAATAATATATAGGCCTTTGAGCCTCATTGTAAAACAGAGTTCAAAGGCTTGTAGCCGCCACATATCTTCTCAGAGATAAGCTACCAGTGCCCTAGCTAGTTTATTTCCATTCTGTCTATAAGCAAATTTCAGTTATTTGATATTAATGAAATGAAGTGTTATTTCCGTTGCATCTTTGTATTTATGGTTATATGTGTATTCTATTGCATTCTTGCATAAATCTGGATCAGTGGTATCAGAGCGGTCTGTTTTTTCTCGATCCTTCTTTGCATGTCCCAACGAGGTCGGGGTATAAGGAGTTAGGGCTCGATCTGGTTGAACCTTTGCAAGATCAGCCTCGCAAACCCTGACGACCGCCCATGGGGGATGAAAAGATGAGGGAGTAGGAGATCTTATGAAAATATTGCTCGAAGAGGCCCTCGAAAAACAAAGGAACGCGATGATGGATAAATTTTCCCAAATCCTTCAATGACTGCCCACCGGCGACGGATCTGCATCCAGTAGCCACTCTAGAGGCGCAACTCCCTTTAAGGTATAAGTAAAGTTTGACATTCCCATATTTGAGGGTCAAATAGATGCAGATGTCGTAGATAGATGGTTGAATCTATTAGAAGGATATTTCTTGGTTCATGACTTTTCCGACTGGAAGAAGATTATTTTTGCACTCCTCAAAGCTACCCCCCATGTCAAGGACTGGTTGGAAACCTACTGTGAGAAAAAGGACAAGACAAAACCCTCTTGGTTCTCAGCCGTACCCACTGGGAATTATTTTCGAGACGCCATCAAGGAACAATACTATCCTGTGGGGAGCTATGAGGACAAGTACATACAATGGATCACATTTCGACAACAAAGGGATCAAGATGTGCATGAGATGACGAATCTGTTCCATATCCTGTGCACAAAGTTGGGTATCAAATATTTGGAGAAACATTTGGTGCTAAAGTATCGTAGTTGTCTACACAGATATATTTAGGAGGAAATGGAGTTGCTCGACATCTCCTTGCTTGGTACGACATACCAGTATGCTGCCAAGATTGAGCAGAAATTCAAACAAAAGAAGCGAGACTTTGGATCTACGAATCAAAATCAAGGGACAGGTGCCCCCAAACCGCAAAAGAAAGGACAAAGCCAAGGCATGGCGGCCCAAGACAACCTATCAAAGCTGCAAGCAATGAAAAACACCGCGAAGCCAAAGAAGGACACGAGAAAGTGATGTGAGTTCCATAAGAGCTCCACTCACAACACAAGTGAGTGTTAGGCCAAGAAATCGCTGGTGGTCGAGATGAGGGCTTTTGAATCAGATGCATGCTCCGACTCTAAATCAGAACCTGGCGAGGGGAATGACAAAGGGAAACAGATTATTGATGCAGAGCCCAATGCCACTGTTGCCCCTGTGAAGATCCAAAAGGAGGAACCAGAAGATCCAGAGGAGGTGGAGCGTCTCTTCCACTCAAAAATGTGGGTAAAGGGTTCCCCGCTACAGTTCATTATCGACAATGGGAGCCAAAAGAACCTCATTTCAGCAGACGCAGTGAAGTGGTTGGGCTTGTTGACCACAACACACCCACAACCATACACCATCGGGTGGCTTCACCAAGGACGAGATCTCCGCGTCAGCTAGTAGTGTTGACTTCCCTATAGCGTGAAGCCCTTCACAGATGAGGTATTATGTGACATTGCTCGTCTTGATGTTTGTGATGTATTATTAGGCCAACCATACTTGTGGAAGCAACATGTTGTGTATGAGTCCCAGCCTCGCGTTGTTATTGTTACTTTGGGAAATAAGTTGTACAGGATACCAAAGGTACCACTATCTGCCACTATCTCTTTGGTTACTGCAAAAAAATGCAATAAGCTCATTTCCAAAACCAAGAAATTTGTTTTCCTGATGATCCGCCCCTAGTGAAAGAAGAAGACTGTGGCCACGACCTCTAGACAAGGCTCCTCTGCATGAAAACAACAAATGGACAAGGTTGTGGAGGAGTACAGGGTCATCTTCACCTCACCCACAAGGGTGCCTCTTCACTGTCAGGTCAAGCACCCCATTGATCTGACCCCAGGTGCGCCACTACCCAATGGATCGATCTATCAACGCTTTGTTCTGGAGAATGATGAAATCAAGAGGAAGATTCAGGAGCCACTGCAGAAAGGTCACATTCGGCCGAGTTCATCACCTTATGGGAGCTCGATCGTGTTGGTACAAAAGAAGGATGGGACTTGGAGACTCTGTATTGACTATCGGACGTTGAATAAGATCAATGTCCGGAATAGGTACCCAATCCCACGGATTCATGACCTTCTGGACCAAGTCAAAGGGGAAAAATATTTCAACAAGATCGACTTGAAGTCTGGGTATCACCAGGTACCAATCGAACCCTACGATGTGTGGAAGACTACCTTCAAAGCCAAGGAGCGCCTTTTCGAATCGCTGGTCATGACTTACGAGTTGGCGAATGCTCCTGCAACCTTCATGAGGTTGATGGATGATATCTTGCGGCCATTCACCAACTCATTTGTAGTGGTGTACTTGGATGAAATTTTGATCTTCAACCATACTTGGGAAGAGCACCTCCACCACATCCAACAAGTCCTCCAAACACTGTTACAACACAAGTTGTGTGCCAATTTGGAGAAGTGCACTTTTGGCATGACCGAGGTTCAATATCTGGGATACATTATTGATGAAAGAGGGGTGCATGTGGATCCAACCGAGATCCAAGTCATTCGGGATTGGCGAGCCCCAACCACTCTAACAAAGCTTCGCAGCTTTCTAGGTCTTGCTAATTTCTACCACAGGTTCGTGTTGAGATTCTCTCATATCACTTGGCCCTTGAGTCAAGTCACAAAGGGAGGAGCAAAAGTAAAATTATTTTGGTCAAAATCTCAATAGAATGCGTTCGTAGAATTGAAATATCGCCTCTGTTCTGCCCCAGTGCTCACATTACCAGACTTGCAACAACCATTTGAGATCGAGACGGATGCCTTTAACAATGCTATTGGGGTAGTTCTTACTGAACATGGGGCATCTAGTGGCATATCACATGAGACGTTGTCCGACATAGTCCGCAAGTATCCCACTTATGACAAAGAAATGTATTCCATTTGGAGGCTTGTCGACAATGGAAGCATTACTTTTTGGGGAAGGAAACAATCATCCACACAGATCACCGACCCCTGCAGTTCATACAGACACAAGGGAAGTTCAGAACGATCGCCATCAAAAGTGGTCCACATATCTATAAAAATTTCATTTGAACATCAAGTACAAGAAGGGTAGCACCAATAATGTTGCAGACTACCTCAGTCGACCATCGATCATGGCACTAACCACCATTCTAAACTATTGTGGGCACGAGACTTCTAATTGGCCGCTTCTCTACAAGAGCAATCTTGAATTCGATCACACATACAAGACACTCTTGGGGGGTACGCAATTTCCAATTTTTCGCCTCTAAGATGCACTGTTATGCCACCTGGGACACCTTTGTGTTCCTTCAAGCAAGCGTACCAAGATGATATGGGAAGCACACTATAGGCGAGTTGATGGGAATTTCGGGTCGAGAAAACAGTGGCAGTACTGCAGAAGTATTTCTATTGGATGAACCTTCGACGGGATGCCGGGAATTACATCAGATCCTGCACTACTTGCGCCATTACCAAACTGACCATCAAGAAGCAAGGCCTCTATACTCCACTACCTACCCCTAGCCGACCTTGGGAATCCCTCTCCATGGACTACATATCGGGCCTTCCTTCTACGAAGCCTGGAAACCACTGTGTTTTCATGGTCGTCGACAGATTCTCGAAGATGGCCATCATGGTGGCTTGCAAGAAGAATATCACAGCAGAAGCCATTGCTAAAATCTTCTTTGAACGAGTTTGGGTGCACTTTGGGATCCCACAGTCTATCATCTCAAATCGGGATAGTAAGTTCCTCAACACATTTTGGTCCAGTCTCTGGTCAATGCTGGACACCAAGCTCACCAAGTCCACAGCGTTCCATCCCCAAACGGATTTCCAGACAGAGGTTTTCAACAGTATTATTGTACACATTCTGCGCATGTAAAATTCAAAGCATCCACGCACATGGGATGAGAGCCTCCCCTATGTACAAAACAGTTATAACTGGGCTCTCCACATCTCAAATGGCCACAGCCCCTTACAGGTGGGCTTGGGATTCCAGCTATTATGTCCCATTGACGTAGCCATGCCATATGCGGTTACTTAGGCTGATTCAACTCATGTTTAGTCTAAAGATGACAAAGCGAACAACTTATCGAGCGCATTCAGCACATCCAACAATAGGTTCATGACATATTGGACAGAGCCAATGCTAAGTACAAGCAACGATATGATCAACATCGGGTGCCACACAAATTCCAGGTGGGCGACAAAGTTTGGCTACATTTGCAGAAGTAATGCCTCACTAGACCTCATCGCAAGCTTTGCCCACTCCGATATGGGTCGTACACCATCACCAAGGTTGTAGGGAGCAAGTCCTTCGAGCTTAGTATTCCACCATTCCTTGGTCTACACCCAGTATTCAATGTGGACCGCCTTCGTCCCTACTTCCCACCTCTACTGGACACCTCTGACATTGCAGAACAACTCACACCAATAGAATTAAACCCAAACTGCATGGAACAGGCCACCGCATATTGTATCATAGACTTGCAAATCAAGAACACTCGTCAATAGAAGATCCAACTGTATAGGGTTGTCAAAGCTGGCCATCTCCTGCACCAAGGCAAGTGGTTCACCAGGGTCCAAGTTCAGTAGAAGTTTCCTTATCTCATGGAGGAACTCAATGCAATGGGGACCATTGCTTCCTAAGGGGGGAGGAATGACCCAGGTGGATATTGGTGACTACCCGCCTATTCCACTTGGGGCCCCACCATTTTCTCTTTCAGTTTTTTAGTTTTGGCACAACTTACTATTTTTACCATTTTTTTGGGTCTTGAACTTCCGGAGCCATTTTGAGGCTGTAAACAACGTTTTTTTGGGAATTGTTTGTTTGTTTAACTTGATTCCGTTCCAGAATCTACATTCATGTTCAATAGTTGTATTCCTCGGATAGATATTTCTAACGATGTATCATGTGCGTCAAACAGAGATAGTTTGCCAAAGTTACGACCCCGGGAAATTGATGTACTAATTTACCCCGTCGGGGCCCATATTCTGGAGTTTCACTTCCTAGGTTTAGGTTTTTGGATGTTTATGGTTTTCCATTGTTTCTCAATAATATATAGGCCTTCGAGTCTCATTGTAACACAGAGTTCATAGCCCTGTAGCCGCCACATCTCTTCTCAAAGATAAGCTACCGGCGCCCTAGCTAGTTTATTTCCATTATGTCTGTAAGCAAATTTCAGTTCTTTGATATTAATGAAATGAAGTGTTATTTCCATTGCATCTTTGTATTTATGATTATATGTGTATTCTATTGCGTTCCTGCATAAATCCTGATCACATTTCTTCCAACGCTTATTCTTCTCCAGTATTTTATTTGTGATGGTTGCAGTGCATAAATCTGGATCACATTTATTCCAACACTTATTCTTCTCCAGTTTTTTATTTGTGATGGTTGCAATGTATTTACTTCGATATTTGTCATCGTAAATAAATTGTTAATTAATTAACAATTAGGAGAAATAATATGAGTTGCTGCAATAGGATTCTGATTTAGGAATTTTCATAGCATGCAGATGAGGAAATTTTAGCTCCAAAGGAAGAACCTCAAGATGTTGTAGAGCAACCACAAGCAGAGGAGCAGAGAGTGGAAGCACCCACTCATGCAGAGACATGCAAAGATGGAAGGAAGCGCACTAGGGAAGCTGAAAAATTATTGCATAATTCTAGAGAGAATGTGGTAACACCCACATCACAACACATGCAGAGGAGGTCACCAGATCAGTACACTAGGTACATGGATCTGATGAGTGAGATAGTTGAGACAAAACCATCCTCATTTGAGGAAGTAGTGCAGAATCCAGTATGCGTTGATGCCATGGCAAAGGAATATGATTCCATAGTTAGAAACAATGTTTAGGAAGTGGTCCCAAGACTAGAGAACAAGTTAGTGGTATGTTTGAGGTGGATCTACTAGGTGAAGCAAGCGAAAGATGGAAGCATCAAGAAACACAAGGCTAGATTTGTGGCCAAGGGGTTCTCTCAAGTGGAGGAATTGATTACGAGGAGACCTTTGCTCCAGTAGCAAGGCACTCTTTTATTAGATCAATTCTAGTACTTACACTGTAGATGGGATGGAAGATCCATCAGATGGATGTGAGGACAAAATTCCTCAATGGAGTGATTGAGAAGGAGGTGTACATTGAACAATCGAAAGGATTTGAGACCTTCAACAGAGAGTCACATGTGTGTAGACTCAAGCAAGCATTGTATGGACTGAAACAAGCACCCTGTGCTTGATACACCATGATTGACACCTATTTCACCAGGTTGGGCTTCACCAAAATTCAAGCAGATGCAAACCTTTACCATATTGTTGTTGAAGGTAAATTGTTGATTATAGTATTATATTTCGATGATTTAATTTTAATCAGTGATGAGAAGTTGATAAAATATTGCAAAGAGGATCTTGCAAGAGAATTCGAGATGAACGATATGGGACTCATGTATTATTTCGTTAGTTTGGAAGTATGGGAAGGATATGGAGAACTGTTTGTCTCTCAGGGAAAGTATGCCAACGAGATACAAAAGAAGTTCTACATGGAGAGTAGCATACCCATGGACACTCCTCTAGCATGCATTTGGAGGAAAGAGGATGCCACTTCAGGTGAGGAGGTGGAGGCCACTATTTATAGTAAGCTTGTGCGTTCATTCATGTACTTGGTGAAAACACGACCATAAATGTGTTATGTGGTTAACCAACTTAGTCAAGGAAAGGTTAAGCCAACCAAACTATATTGGAAGGCGGCCAAACATTTGTTGAGATACCTCAGAGGCACTACTCAATATGGTCTTTGGTACAGACAGACAAAGGGAGTGAAGCTTAAAGGCTTCTCGGATGCAGATTGGAAAGGTAGTCCATCAGATCAGAAGAGCACTTCAGTAGGAGTTTTCAACATCGGGCCTGTTGGGAAAAATACTGAGAGGGGGGGGTGAATCAGTATTTAGGTCATACTCAAATATTTTTACTTTTTCATGCTCTAAAACCCATACGCTACTTTGCTGAACCAGAATCGCGTATACACGCGGATGTCCTTCATAACACTCGCGTATACACAGAGATCTTATTATTGCCATTAATTCTTTACATAGTTCTATGCAACATTCATTCTTCTGATAATTAGATAACAGTAAGCATGTGCAGTAATAACAGAATAAACCATCACACATGAACACCAGGATTTTAGGTGGAAACCCAAGTCGGGAGAAAACCACCGCTGCTGTTGTCTCATCCTTCAATATTTTATTATAAAGAAAACATCTTACAACTATGTGCTGGCGCAGACTCATACCAGCACGCAGGCACCCACCTGCGCTCGTTTACCAGCCTCTCCTGGAAGGGACCTACGACCCCCTGCTCTCGTTTACCAGCCTCACCTGGAAGGGAGCTACAACCCCCTGACTGAAGGCTACAACCCTCAGCACCACCATGGACCACGTTTCATCAATTTTCATACTGGATCCAACAGCTTCAATAGAGCACAACTTGCAGGCCACTTTTCATCATATTTTCAGACTGGACCCACTCCACACATTTAAGCTCAATCATACATCAAACTAAAACTTACACCAGTAGAACAGATCATACATTTCATACCCCATACTTCAGCAAACCCTAGTTTGAATACGCGCTTTCCTTTCACTGATCCTGCGTATATATGCGCTTCCATGCATATCAACCCACGTATACATCTTCACATACTTTAGAACTGGTTTCACATTTCATACGCGCTTTTGCTGAATTAAACCCACGTATATACGTGCTTCCTCTGCTGCAAATAAGCGTATAGATCTTCAAAGATTATGGGATAGCACAATTCTTCAGAACAAATATATATATCTCAGATTTTATCCTTCACTTCAGACATATGTTCGCCTCATCTCAGATTTGAACATTCCACAAACAGATCTAGAAAATACAAATACATCTAGATATCCCTCTTCGTCATTTTCTTCGTAGGTGCATTCAGATCTATCATTCAACTGTTACCCATTCCATACGGATATGCTTCAGAGTGAAGTATTCATTAAACCCCAGACACTTGCACACCTTTGCACTATGATTTTCTTCTCCTTACATAGATTTTGTCTTTTTCAATACCATGAGTCAAAACCACGAACCGTAAATGGTATTCCTGGACGGGGTCACAATAGATAATCCAGCGTATTAAAAATCGAGCCAATTTAAATTGAAAAACCCCAACCTTCGTTCTTCCATACACGAATCATCCCATTCGGGCCCTTCAATAATATTCAATCTTTTATCTCCGCCATATAATATTATAACTATAACCCCAATGGTTATTTTAAAACTTTACAATGTCCCCGTAACATTTCTTTTATTCAAATTTCATTCTTTGACCCCGGGCCCACATCGCAGATGGCCATTTGCGATGGCGCGATCAAAAAGTGCGAAAAGTTAACATTTGCGATTTGCGATGGGATCTCATCGCAAATTGGCGATCAACCATATGGCGGAACACTTTGTAATTGCGATATTTCGATCGTGCGATATTGCGATATTGCGATGTTGCGATGTTGTGATATTGCAATATTGCGATGTTGCAATGTTGCGATATTGCGATATTGCGATGGCGCGATGATCACATATCGCAAATAATCCATATCAACAAGACACTTGAAGCTTCAAAACTGTGCTTTGCGATTTGCGCTCAAGTGGTAGGGACCACTTGTCCTGCCACATTCAAATATTTAAAGTCTTTCCGCTGTTTAAACATACTTTCATAAATTTTCTTCATACTTGGTTGTTGAGGGCTTAAATTCTCGAAATGACTGTCTTGAATAACTCTGCTCCTTCGTAAATTAGATTTACGGGAATAACTTCGTTCCACTGTAAAGACGGCTCTGCCCAACACCATAATCAACTCTCCTCTGCAATTTGTGGCTGCGGCCCATGACAATTAATTCATCCTTACATTTCTCCCTTTCTTCTTGAATGCGTGTTGCTGTTCACCAAAATTCTGCTGCGCCTTTGTACTCTTCCCATTCTGTCTCTGCTCCTTCTGTTCGTCCTCTGTTCTTTTTTGCTGACCTTCTGTACTGATTGTAGATACATCAGATTTACATCATTAACAAGTTCATCAAGACAAATTCCATCAAGGACAACTTCATTACGTAGGTTTCCATTATCTTCATCAAGTGGGTTGCCATCAAGGACAACACTCAGCATCATATTGCCAACAGGGCCAACGACAGTTTATTGGTACAATAGGAAGCAGAGATCAGTTGCACTCAATTCATCAGAAGAAGAGTACATTGTTGTTAGTCAAACAACTTTTGAATCTATCTGGATGAGGAAGATTCTTGTTGGGTTCTTTGGTCAGATGATGGATCCTACTATGATTTACTATGACAATCATAGTTGTATCAACCTCTTTAAAAATTCAAGCTTTTCGTGATCGGTCCAAGCATATCAACATCCGATATCGCCGTCTACGAGATTGTGTGCAGAGGCAAATTATGTTGTTGGAGTACATTCCTGTAGAGGAATATTATGTAAACATTTTGATAAAGGAAATGTCAAGAGGAAAATTCGAGTTCATTCGAGTTCCATAGAGATAGGATTAGGGTATTTGATAATCCCTTTCTTGTTGAGAGGGAGTGTTGAAAATGGCAACAAGAAAATCCTGATTTAATTTTCCCTTGAATTAAATTAGGAGAAAATTGTAATTCCACATCACAAGACAATAAGAATTTTTTAACTAAGGATTTTTGTAATATTCCTACTGAGGAAATACAATTATAAACAAAGAAAAAATACACATGCAACCACGAATTTAACCAATAAATGTGCAAAATGAGCCATTTTATTACATATATGCAAGTGGAGAGTACACATATGAATGGAGTGTGTGCACCTGGGCTTGGTAAAGAAAGGTTGACAACCCCATGTGGGAAAGTATGTTTCCCAAATGCTATGAAGTACTCCCCCTTCTATTTCTGCGTTGGCCCTAGAAATCTACAACTGCTGGCTGGAAGGAATATGTTGTTTGAACCCTTTAGAATGCTCCAAAAATTCTAAAAAACTAGTAGTAGACACTACTCCACCAACTCAACAAAACCCAGAAATGCCTCAGGAACCCAACTGGTCGAAATGGATCTGGAATAAACTGTTCCCTCCTCTATCAATTTCTATTGTTGGTTGCTCACTGGAACTAGGAGTTTTTTCGTTAGAAGTGCTCAGAAAATTATGTAAAATTAGTCTTGGCCTCTCCTTAATAAACCTATAAAGGTTTGGGCCTAGTTTCAACCTTCCAAATTTTCCCCCAATTAGAGTCAACCCTTCAAACTGTTGGAAAATTTGTACCACCCAGAAATCTGCTACAAATGAGATCTAAACGCTGAGAAATGTTCCCCAAAATTCCCCTTATGCCTCCTGGAAAATATGAGCTCCAAACCCCCATCCAATCTTCCCACAACTAAGTCTCTCCCCAAGGAACTGCGCAAACCGAATGAGACTGCCTCTGTGTATGCACTGGAAGAAGAATTTTGGCCTGAAGAATAGCCACTGATTCAGGCCACCAAACTCCCACAAAATGGCTGAAAAATACCAAGTAATGTGTCCCTAAAAGCCCGGTGCCAACACGATTCTATAGCTCCCTCTCCCAAGGAGTGTGTATTTCCCTTCTGCATCTAGAATAACAGTTCGATATCACCCGTAGAATTCTCCTGGATCAACTCACAAGTGCAGTTATGGATCCCCTATGGTGGCACTCAAAATCCACCGAAGGAGTTGATATTTTCCCTTGGAAACCTTGTTTGTTGAACAATACAATGTTGACTTGGCTCAACAGCTCAAGAAAATAGTAGTATAATTTCCAGGTTGATAAAAGCTACCAAATAATGACCCCTCCTCTTCTATTTATTTTTGTTGTCCTTTTCCTTTCCTCGTGGGCCCTATTCTCCACTAGTATGCCTTCCTTCTCCTTCCTCCTCTCTCCATAACTGTGTTTTCCTAAGGTAGCGCGTATTCTTTTTGTGTGTGGGCCCCACAACCCACTAAGAATTTGACTTTCTCCCTCTCCGAAGTCAAAACACCAAAAAATGTTGCTAATTCTGAATTTATCAAAAAGTGTGATATTTCCTAAGTGGCTTAGAAAAATTTGGTACATTGCAATTTTTTAGGGTGGTGAGTCATATATGTAATAAAAAATTGATTTTAAATAACAAAGATCAAATTCTAAGCCAAAAACATTTCGCCATATTCCAACCAAAAAATCATATGTTTAGACAACAAGTTTCATGATATATGTTATCACTCAGAAAAAATGAAACATCATTTGACAAAGTCTTATAGGTTCATGTGTCAAAGGTAGGGTCATAGATTCATTTATCATTACTTGGTTAAGGAAAATTTTAAATTTTTCTTATTATCGTATCCTAAAAGTCCAAAACTCACCCCCATTCAAATCTTTTCATGTCACATCAGTCATTATTTTCTGACATTTTTCCTTTCTCAAACTTATAACTCCGAAAAAGTCATTTTAGCCAAGAATCCCTATTTTCGTAGTGAAATACATAGAGAAAACACACTTTTCGCTACGAAACTGCTAATACTTTCGTAGCAAAACGACCCATAAATACATTAGGTGTGCTACGAAAGGAAGGATTCATGTCTGTCTTGTCAAAACAGCTGCTAGGTGTCAGTAAATGATTGAAAGGGATAGGGTAGATGCAATTCAAGTCAGATAGGGTTAAGATCAAGGTACAATGGTCATGGCTGAGGTCATTATTACCATTGTAAGCATGTATGAGCCATCATTATGCCATGAGTTGTCATCGAACTTCAAAATCTTTCCCAATTGAGTCATTTGTCATTCTCCTCTCCCTCTTTGCATGTTATTGAGCTTTGGAGAGCTATTTCAGTGAGTCCAAGCTGTGGCTGGTTTTTTCAAAAGTTTGCAGGTATCTGTAATATCCCAGAAATGGATTTTTCAGCAGATCATGCCTGGAAAACACATTCTTCAGGTATGATGGCTTCAGCTATCATATAATATGTCTGAAAATTCTCAGCAACCAAAATAAATAACAGCAGCAACCTTTACTCAACTTTTAGGGGCAAAAAGGTGGGGAAAAGTGAGGATTTTGGCCCTAAAATGAGTGTATGAGAAAATATGCGTAAAATGACGGCTCAAGGTTATGTAATATGTTAGAATAGGTTAATATAGACTTCCATGTCGAATTTCAGCTCAAACAAAGGCGTTTTGCTTAGTTAAACAGTTTCTCCTTCCCGACTAGTCAATAGAAACCCTGATTTCCCAAGACTTTGAGTATGCAGAATTTAACTGAAGCAAGGGCAGCATATTTTCTGAAGGTATGAGATGTAAAGAACTATGAATAATCAGATAATGAGTTTGAGTACAATGCATAGGCCTT
The DNA here is from genome assembly GCA_034641835.2 of Pinus albicaulis. Taxonomy (NCBI): domain Eukaryota; kingdom Viridiplantae; phylum Streptophyta; class Pinopsida; order Pinales; family Pinaceae; genus Pinus; species Pinus albicaulis. The sequence continues at coordinate 516,476,802 of CM076575.1, read as the reverse complement.
CAGCAAGGTTAAACAACAGTTTTATATAGGAAACCCCTCAAGATAAAGGTGCCGCAAGACAAGAAAATAATCCAGAAACCCTTCAGCGTTTTCTCCAGGTGGCTGAAGCTTATATTTATTATGTTACAGATCTACAACTGATAAATACATGAAAACAGAGATCTATAATGAGACAAAATGCCCAAAGGGCTCTTTATTACTTTCCCCTTGGGAATTTCAGCAATACATGAAAATGCCGGAGTAGATCTGAGTTTTACTGCAGTAGATCTGCAGAATGATTCAGAATTTCTGAAGCAAAACTTCAGTATCATATCAGAAATATACTTGGATTGGTTGGCCAATCCAAGGATCACCCTCAATCAGAAATCTAGCTCCAAAATGATGCCAAAAACCCTGGAATGTTGCTCCTTCAGCAATAACGCAGATCTAGGGAAAGAACTGCGCATTATACCATGAAGAACACTTTGGCCTGATGCAAAGATCTGAGAATAAGCTCCAATGTCTCCCAATATGATCCTCCAAAGGAAATAAAGGCTCTCCCTCTGAAAAATAGGAGAAGGAGGTGGTGTCGTAAAATCACCACGGCAACACCCTACAACACAGAATCACGCTGCTGCAGCAATAATGTTGTCCTGGAGGATGATGCTAAGAAAATATCCTTGCCCGAGCAGGCACTCGAAGTCCCCCGGGGCTAAGGGTGAGATATCCGCACGGAGACACTCGGTGCACTAAACAGTGCAGCAGACGGGCTAAACAGTCAGTGTGCCAAAGAAAGACAAATGTCTCACTCAATAATCAATAATCCAAGAATCCAAGCATGAATCAAATGAGGAGGCTCCTCCATCTTTTATAGTGTTGGTTTCCCTCCAAAACCCAATGTAGCCTCTCTCTCTCCTCCACATCCTCATCCTTATCCACATTCTCATCCTTATCTGCGCAGAAGCTTGGAGAAACTTCTAGAGTGTACATAGGCCCCCTCCTCCACATGGTGTTGGGTCCCCCCCTTGACTCCCACTTAAGTCACAACATTGTGCTACTAGGTGGATGTCTTATTTCATTTAAGTGAGTTTAGACCCTCTTTACTCACTTTTTATTTACTTACAAACTATAGGTGGCAAAATAAACAAAATAGAATATTCCAATTTGTTGTCGCAAATTAGGAATATTACAGTCCCCCCCAGCAAAATGTTGCTTGCCCTCAAGCAACTGCCTGAACAAGTCTCCTCCTAGCGGATGCTCTCCACCGATACTGCAAAATATGCCTGGGTCCCAGATGCGCCACTGAATCTCCCCTGTACTCTGCATCATCCTGATATGTAGGGATCTCTCAATGCCAGGATCCCAAACTGATCTCTCATGGTACCAGCCAACCAACGATCCGCCCGGATCCCATTGCCACCATGGCCAATAATAGCCCAAGTCCCATGGCTCGAACTGCTCACTGCCTCTGGCTATGACTGAAGACCATGACCGTTGCTGCTCTGCATCTATGACTGTGTAAGCTGGCCCATCAACTGTGAACCAAATCATCACCTCTCTCCAATCAACTGCAAGGGTAGAACTAAAGAATCTCCACTCGAGGCATGGAGTTTGGAATCTAATGAGGAACATCTCCTCCATGTGTATCCTCCAAGCAATCATCCAAACAAAATGAGCCACCTCCCAACAAGGCAACTCCTGAAAATCTCCTTCCATCTCAAGCTCCGAAAATAAAGGTGGGCTGAAAATCTGAACTTGGAAAGCATCATAGCTTACCCCATGCTGTCCTTCTCTCCACTCATGACAAGTGTAGAGTGTATGCTGATCCTGGGCTGCAAAATCATTGCCCTCTAGTGGCAAAGTGAAGAACAATCCTCCAAAGAAGGTTCCTCCCACAATGAAGAACAGGTTGGCCCAAAACAATTCATCCATGAAGAATAGGACATGTGCATCATGGATCATCCTAATGAGATGTTTGCTGAAGGTGTTACATGAGGATACATAATGCAAACAATCTCTCACAAGGATACAACGTAGTCTCATCCACTGCAACTTCAGGAAATTACATGGCAAGCAATGTACAAGATTCATCACACCTACTAATGGATAGTAAATGGCTGAATATGACAACAACATAAGACCAAACACTTGCCCATGGCTGTACAATGGATGAATATCAATCTCATGGCCCACCTTAAAAGAGAACACATATGTAGTAGTGGTGGCCATGCTCCCTCCCATGCTCCCATTAGAACATGTAGTGCAGAGAATGTGAGAATTCTTCCCACTCAAAGACACATTCAACTCATGTGTCTCCCTCATAATCAAGCCTCCCATACAAATCTGATCTATATCAGCAAATGGAGACATGATCAGCAGCAAAATGAAGGAAACGCTGAAGGTTACATGTGATGAAAAGAGGTACCAACAGCTTCCCCAACAAGTACAGCACAGTTTTACAAGTTGCTGCTTGATAAGAGTACAAGGCAAAATGTTTATGTTAGACATGCATGTCTTCATATGATACATGATATAGTGCTGCAAATGAACATACATGAGGTGATAAAACATTTTCCCAAAGCCACAAAAGAGATGGTTGCCTCCATCATGTAGATTGGCCCAATAAAACTCATAGAGCAATATGACAAGCTTGCCCCCTTGTGAAGCAATGCACTGCATAGGAATGGCAAGAGTGTGCAAATCAATGAATGTATAGACAAACTCCTCACCATATGTTGGAAGTAAGATGGTACATGGATCCATAAATGAGTCCTCCATAGTGTTTTGGCATGTTATGAAGAAGAATGAACCATGTGCTACAAGAAGATAATCCTCCTTATGCTTGGAAATCCAAGTTAAGAAGAATATGCCATAGTGATAAATGTCTCTATCATCATTACCTCCTCTAAGTGCAACAAATATGAAGTGATCCTGGGACCTATGGGTTATAGATCCACCATATCTCTGCTGGGCACACTTCATCCATAAGTTTATGCTCCCAAGTGACAGCGCTGTGAGCTCATGCAAGTAAGCTCCTGTCAATACAAGGCTCTGTTCTTTGACATGCTCCTTGTCAAAGACTCCTCCAATAATGCTGCAACAAATGTGGAATACTTCCCAAGATGGAAGTGCTTCCAAGCCATCATCAAAGATCAAGGAGATAGTGCCATCCCCTCTTCCTGCAACATCATACAAAGTGTGAGAGCAAATCTGCCCTTGCTCTCCTAGGAACAAACCAAGCAACAAGACATTGTGTTGCCTCCCCATACCTCCATCATACAACTCATGTGATGAAGACACAATGAATGATATGAGTAACACGTCAACACCATGCATCCATACTCTATGCTGCTCAATGATGCAAGTATCCATCCATCTTTTCCCCATCCTCCTACTCTTAGGAAGAGTGTTTGCCAAGTGATGGCCAAACTCTTTCAAGAGTAACCAGCGCAGCCAAGCCTCCTGCTGCCTGGTGTCATAGATCTGCAAGTAGCCTCCTAGCTCCTTGCTCATCAACTACATCCATTCAATCACTTGTGGATGCCTTCTTCTTCTCCTCATCCTGGTATTCCTCCCATGAGGGCTACCATCCTCCCAAATCAAGTTTCTGACTTTGCACTTCATGGGATCTTGAAATATAAACTTCTCAAGGATCAATGAGACCCTATCAAGAATCAAATAGGTGGTAAGCAAAAACCTCCCATCATGATGTGTATGGCTCAAGGGATGTCCAACACAAACATGAGAGATGTTATCCATCCTAAGATGTCCTCCATCTTCTATCTGCTCTTGTGAGAAGGGAATGAAAGCATTGCATTTCATGGTGTGAAGTGCATATCCAATGAGATCTCTCCTTGAGACCTCCCTCTCATCCATAGTCTTCCAAAACCAATGAGGCCTTGGATCTGAAAGTAGAAGTTTCTCTTTGAGCTGAGAGGAGCTCATTGAGAAAGTGTCATCTTGAAGGGAGAAAGGATTTCTTACTCCAAGATGTCTACCATCCATCTTCAAGGCTTCAAACCCCAACCTCCAATGTAATGTACAATCCAACAATGGCTCATGAGAATGATGGTTCGATCCCTCCTTGAGTGTTTCCATGTTGCACAGTGCAGTGCAACCAGGCTGCTCTATAGTAGCAATGAGATTTGACCCTTGATCTACAAGAGTCCCATCCTCAAAAGTGTTGGCTGCCCCAACTGTCGATGCATGTGGCTGCTCCTCCACAAGTGTGACAGTGTTTCCACAAGCCTCCTCAAGAGGTGATGTGATCTCTTCTTCTCGATTAGAATTGGAAGCGCATGGTACTTCCTCTTCTTTTTCTTCATTCTTCTTGACCTCCTCAAAGGTGGATGTATCTTTTCTAGATCTGAAAAAGAAATAACTATCCCTTTTCACCGCTCCGGTCTTCTTGGGCTTAGACTCACAGGGACTAGTGGATCCCTCATGCATGGGAAGAGGTGATCTCCCAGTAGTACGCTGCAAATCTGAACTCTGTATGCTAGAAACTCCATCCTCTCTGAGCTGACAGTAATCTTTGAAGGGCAAAATTGCTTTGAAGTCTTCCCCCATGGACTTCCATTCTCTGAAATAATTCTCCAAGGGTATACGACCATGTTGCCTCGGTACTTCAGGTAAGAATGTAGGCATTGTGATCCTCATATTTTCCATAGATAGCTAGCTCCACAGGCTGAGCCAAAACTATGCTCTGATACCACTGTAATATCCCGAAAATGGATTTTTCAGCAGATCATGCCTGGAAAACGCATTCTTTAGGTATGATGGCTTCAACTATCATATAATATGTCTGAAAATTCTCAGCAACCAAAATAAATAACAACAACAACCTTTACTCAACTTTTAGGGGCAAAAAGGTGGGGAAAGTGAGGATTTTGGCCCTAAAATGAGTGTATAAGAAAATATGCGTAAAATGACGGCTCAAGGTTCTGTAATATGTTAGAATAGGTTAAGATAGACTTCCATGTCGAATTTCAACTCAAACAAAGGCGTTTTACTTATTTAAACAGATCCTCCTTCCCGACTAGTCAATAGAAACCCTGATTTCCCAAGACTTTGAGTATGCAGAATTTAACTGAAGCAAGGGCAGCATATTTTCTGAAGGTATGAGATGTAAAGCACTATGAATAATCAGATAATGAGTTTGAGTACAATGCATAGGCCTTCAGCAAGGTTAAACAACAGTTTTATATAGGAAACCCCTCAAGATAAAGGTGCCGCAAGACAAGAAAATAATCCAGAAACCCTTCAGCGTTTTCTCCAGGTGGCTGAAGCTTATATTTATTATGTTACAGATCTACAATTGATAAATACATGAAAACAAAGATCTATAATGAGACAAAATGCCCAAAGGGCTCTTTATTACTTTCCCCTTGGGGATTTCAGCAATACATGAAAATGCCAGAGCAGATCTGAGTTTTACTGCAGCAGATCTGAAGAATGATTCAGAATTTCTGAAGCAAACTTCAGTATCAGATCAGAAATATACTTGGATTGGTTGGCCAATCCAAGGATCACCCTCAATCAGAGATCTAACTTCAAAATGATGCCAAAACCCCTGGAACGCTGCTCCTTCAACAATAACACAGACTTGGGGAAAGAACTGTGCAGTATACCATGAAGAACATATACGCCTGATGCCAAGATCTGATAATTACCTCCAATATCTCCCAATCTGATCCTCCAAAGGAAAGAGAGACTCTCCCTCTGAAAAACAAGAGAAGGAGGTGGTCGTAAAGTCACCACGGCAACACCCTACAACACAGTATTACGCTGCTGCAGCAATAACGTTGTCCTGGAGGATGATGCTAAGAAAATAACCTTGCCCGAGCAGGCACTCGAAGTCCCCCGGGGCTAAGGGTGAGATCTCCGCACGGAGACACTCGGTGCACTAAACAGTGCAGCAGACGGGCTAAACAGCCAGCGTGCCAAAGAAAGACAAATGTCTCACTCAATAATCAATAATCCAAGAATCAAAGCATGAATCAAATGAGGAGGCTCCTCCATCTTTTATAGTGTTGGTTTCCCTCCAAAACCCAATGTAGCCTCTCTCTCTCCTCCACATCCTCATCCTTATCCACATTCTCATCCTTATCTGCGCAGAAGCTTGGAGAAACTTCTAAAGTGTACATAGGCCCCCTCCTCCACGTGGTGTTGGGTCCCCCCTTGACTCCCACTTAAGTCACAACGTTGTGCTACTAGGTGGATGTCTTATTTCATTTAAGTGAGTTTAGACCCTCTTTACTCACTTTTTATTTACTTACAAACTATAGGTGGCAAAATAAACAAAATAGAATATTCCAATTTGCTGTTGCAAATTAGGAATATTACAGTATCACTGATCAAGTGAGGCAGAGAAGACATAAAGGTACCATGGCTGCAAAGAGGAAGACCAACAAAGGTGGTCACTGTCTTAGATATGAGCCATCAGACATGAACCTGATAAATGAAGACCCAACAGCTTCAGAAGTTTTCAAAAGAACAGGGTGTTTACAGTTTTGCCAAATATTGCAAGGATGCCATGTACATGTTTCTAAAGCGTTTGCCCTAAATTTCAATGGGACAGCTGCAAAAGTGGGAATGTTGAACCTCGATATAACTCCAGAGACCATTGCAGCAGTAGCAGGAATTCCAAGAGGAGAAGAACAATGGTTCAAAGGTTTCAAATTCAACATGCAAGAATGTAAAGAATTTATCAAGCCAAAATATAGTGAGGTTGACCTTACAAATGCTATTCCAAGGAGCTACATGAAAGATAATTTCTCCAAGATACTTCTAATCATTCAGAAATACTTCACTTGTGAAGGGAGGTATCATAAGGTCTATTCTTACCACTTCAATCTTCTGCTACATTTTGTTGGTAAGAAATATCTTGATCTACCTTTTTATTTATACAAAAGTTTAGCAAAAATGGCAGATAAAGTTCAAGCTAAATCTGAAGGAAGTGAAACCTCACTTTTTCTTCATGGTTTAATAAAGTTGTTTGTTTTAGATGAGTTAAAAAGACTAGGCAGAGACTGGTCTTCTTTTTCTGTTTGTCAGTGGTTTTGAAGTGGATGCCATCACCCCTAAAAGAAATCCTAAACCTAGAGGTATAACATCACCTTCAATGGTAGAACAAAGTGAATTAGTAGGGGTAGAGCAAAGTGATCCAGTAATCATGGAAATAGAGCAATTGCAAAAACTTGATACACCTATTGTTTCACCTTCAAAACAAAAGTCAACTATGAGCAAACCTGCAAAACAAGAGCCAACTGTGAGTAAACATGGCAGCAAAAGTTTTAAAAGTTTTAGTGGCTAAAGGAAATTTAGAAGACATTCTACATGCTATTGATATTGAAGAGAATCCCATACTCCAAGTTGAGGATATAGATGAGGGAGAAAAGAAGCTCAAGAAAGCCAAATGAGCAAAGAAGTTAGAGTTTGAAGGTAAGGATGCAGGTTTTATGTTTCAGACTAGGAAACCCATGACAAGACATGTTAGAAAACTCTTGGAAAGCAGTAAAGAAGTTCAGAGGGTCACTGACATTATCCAACCACCACCAAGTATCATTGACCTATCATCACCTGCAAAAGAAGATCTAGTCATCAAGAAAAAGAAAGGAAAGGAGAAAATTATTGCAAAAACAAAGTTTGAGGTCCTTGAGGAACAGTTGAAATTAGAAAATCATGAAATAGCAGTCATGAAGAAAGAGGCAAGGAAACATAATGTCCAAAAAGTGCAGTTTGAGAAAATGAAAGAGATTTGGGAAGAGCAGGCTGATAGTGTGTCAAAGACCTTAGATGATACACAACAACTAATCAAATGGACTATGCCATTAAGAAAAGAGGTGAAGCATGTTAGAAGAATGAACTTGCACATGAAATCTAGCAACAAAAAACTGAAGGACCAAGTTAAAGACCTCCAAGAGCAGTTATAATTGATCCATGAAGAGCTAGAGAAGAACGGTTTAAAGATGATTGTAGTTGAGGAACCCATAGCTCAACTCATCATTAATGAAGAAGAAACACCTCAAGGCTCTTAAGTTGAGTTTGTTTATGTTTTGGAAGGTTAATGGCATGTTGAAAACCAAGTTTATACAACTGGAAGGTACCTTTTTGAAACAAGGTCAAAATATCGAAATTACACAGTTTTCCACATTTTCGTAGCATTTCCTAGGCTTGAAGCCAGGAAAACGCTACGAAAATTTCTGTAGCTGTCTTTTTGCCTTTAAAACCACTTTTTGTAGTTTTCAAGAGGGGAGAATGGTCATGATGAAGTGTCATGTCATGATGGACACCATGCAAGAGCAAAGAAGCCAAAATTTTGAGTGAAGAAGTCAATTTTTGGACGCTACGAAAGCATGCTACCAAACTACCCTGTTATCGTAGCGAGCTGTCTTTGAAGGTTTTTGAGCAGTTTAAGAGTAGTTTTGAACAGGTGGACACATCAAACAGGTCAAGGGACCTTGCCAGCAATCATCCATGACTTAAAGACCATGAAATGGAGACAACTCATCAGCTGAGGCATTCGTTGAAGATAGGGTCCTGTTTTCCTGAAAAATAGGGTTTGTTTCCATATGTTGAGGAGGATATTTAAGATGTCAAGTAGTGAGGAGCTATGACATAGCCCATTCGAACATGTGAAGCATTATTTGTCAGATATGTAACTGTTTTAAGAGATAGGGTAGTTTGATGTAATGAATAGGAATTTGAGTCCTATTAGGAAAAGGATTGTTTTATAGTGTAGCTGTAATTTTCTCATTAAAGCACATGTTTTCCTATTATGCAAGGTGTCATAGGAAGAATTCGATATATCTAGCCAAGAGGCAGATCATCTCTGATGTAAGAAGGTCTATTAAAGGGCAGATTATCGAAATTGTAAGGGGTTGGAGATTTTTTTCACTACTGCAGCTTTATGTAATTTGACTGATATCAGTAATACAGAGGACTTTTTCTTGAGAGACCTGAGATTCTCATGGAGTTTTTAATGCTTTTCTGATCTATATTTTTATGTGTACTACTTGTAGTGGATTTATCTTTATTACTCAGAATTCATATGTGTATGCTCTGGCTTCCCTTATTGATGAAATGGTTGTGTTTCTCTATGTTCTATGTGTGATTTACCTTAGTTAAAAACTCTTACCCGCGTCAGCTTCCATGTCAAGAGACCTTACCACTGAACCTACTGATTTTTTGACTCCATAAGCCCAATGGTTGTAGACTTGTACCCTTTTCAACCTACATACATCACAATCAAGTTGTTTTTTAAATAGAGTTAGCCATATAGTTTCATCATTATCTAATATCATAAACCCCTTTGAGAGAGCCCTTTCAGAGGCTAAGCTTCAACCATAAGCTGGTTTGAAACAGTTACATAGGGTTGCCTGATTAGCAACCAATCAAGTGCAATTTTGTGATAACAATATATAGTCTCATCATGCATGAAGAACGATGCATATGCATCATATACAAATTTTACACTTACTATTGGTTTATTACCATACCACTTCATGCACGAAGAACGATGCATATGCATTATACACACATTTTACACTTATTATTGTTTCATTATCATATCTCTTAGCGACAACACTATCTTATTATCAAATATGTTGGCTACATTATTGTCTTACCATCAAATATCTTGGCTAGTGCAATACATTTTTTTTTTAAAGCACAATATCTTAATATTCATTACTAATTCAAATATTATATTTAGAAAATACCATTCCTTCCAATAAAAAACAACACTGAAAGGTGTCACAACGTATAGTATTCCAACCCAAAAATAAAAGCGCTTATAGCTAGTAGCCTAGAGCTCCTTAAAAGACTGAATATTCAACAACATACTATTACAAAAATATGCTACAAAGTTTTGGCAAGGAGCCACTCCTACAAACCTTAAAAAGGTTCCGCAAAAGTGTTGTTATGATGATCCTCATTTTAATAAGGTTCGGTAAAAATATATCTTTTAATAAGCTAAGGCATACTATTGGGAAAGGTGATCGGGCAAAGAAATATGAAGGAAATATGTGACATTCTCTCCTCATAAAGGCTGCACGGAAAAAGAAATAAAAAGGGTATTAGAACTAAGCAGAAGGGCCGCGGGTCATTCAACGGGACAATACAAACAACACTGCCACGTGGAGAGATTCCGGGGGCACCAAGGAAAGCACAAAGAGAATGGAGTATCGACCCCCGAAACCCCATGACGTCATAAGCTTCGTGGGACAAGTTTCGTTCATTCCGCGGGTCAGTGGAGCAGCACGAAGGGACTTCACAAGCCCGCGCCGGAACTCTGTGGTGGACCCCTCGGAATGGACAGGTGGCGCACGCAAGGGCAAAGGTAAGGTAAGTCAAGGAAGCTGGTACACGACCAATACTAGTATTAACTCGGCTCGTGGCACACACCTACCTGGCTCCTAACAGCCAATAGCTAAATGCCACGTGCCTCAGTGTCGACGTCCTTATGACGTCAGCCCTCCTAGTTGTCACTCGAGTCTCATTCTTTGTAAAATATGGCTTGTTTAACCCTATTTGACACCCATTTGGGTAAATCACTCATTTTTACGAACTCGCCTAATAGCTAAAGCTTGGATTACAGCAGCAGGTCGCTTTCAGCTCCCCCGCATCACTTTCCCTCTTTGGTTTTATGCACTGGTCACAGGTATTTAGCCATTCCTGTTCCTTACATTTTTCCTTCCTCTTTACTCTTTCAAAATGGTCGTCGGGAGAGTCAAGTCTAGAAAGTCTGAACCAAAAATCCCCCAAGCCCGCAAAGTTAGGGCCATCCCTGGACCCGACCCCCTTACTGATACACAGGCTCGCATTCGCGACCCACAGTACCCTTTCAGTGTCTCCCGCGTTCGGCCCGACCTATTAGAAAGCCATGTGAAATGCCAAGACAAGTTCAAAATGGTTTGGTTTGGCCTATATTACCAAATTTCTCCGCCCACTTTCCCAGTCACTGAATTCATATGTTGGCTCAGAGATGCCTATGATGAGCGCAGGGATGTATTTCGGCCAAGGGAAACAAGGTTTTCCGAATATCCCTTGAGCTCATTAAGAACAACCTTTGTTTCCGTCACAGCCCGGAATATGTCGAGTTCACAGAGTTGTCCTTGTCATTTTCAATTTTCTAAATTACCCTGGAAACAGCAGAGCGAATTCCTCTCCTCTATCTCAGACTCCCGCCTCACGTCCATTCCGTCTTCGGACATGGTGCCCTTGGCTGCATTTGCAGACGGCCTCCAGCCTGTTCTCGCTTTCATTTCTGGGTTACTAGGTCTTAGGGAAGTCAAGAGGGTGTCAAAAGAGTGCATAGCCCTCCTTTGGCTCATGTCTCAACCGAGTGTCATTCTGGATATCCCCACCTTTCTGGCTTCGGCCATACATACTCAGTTTCAAGAGCTACTCTCTTCGGGGGCTTTCCGTTTCTTCTCGCTGGTCTTTTACCTATTTCTATTCGAGCACGCCGACAAGTTCGAAGCTTTGGGCCTTGAAAATCTCTCAAGAACAAACGACCAACCAAGAAACGTATTTGAGTGGAATGTCTCAATATGTCAGCAGCCTAATGGGATGCGTTGCTCAAGGTTTTTGAACGAGTTCATTACCATTGCCTACACCATACTTCATGACAATCCCCCACCCAGAATTTTTCTCGAGCAGAAAGACTGGTTGCAGTTCGGTGATGAGGAAAGTACATGGGATTGGTATTTGTTTCATGATTACCCCGAGATTAGAGTTTATGGTGCTGATGTACCCCCTTACCGCCTGTCGTTGTTCCCTCCCATGCAGGTTTTCACCCTCGAATACATTCGTCAAACCATGAAAGCGAACCAGTTCCACTTCGTGCCCGCTAAGAAGGGTTATATTCTTAAGCTCCCTACCACTATTAGCCCTTTCACTGTAAACTCAAGACATGCCCTTTCCACCGTGGAGATGCTGCTTCAAACAATGGATTTAGTGCTGGGGAAAGTCTGGCCCTATGACTCGAAAGGAATTATCTCAAATAGGAAGAGGAAGATTAGGTCCACTGCATATGTGCATGAAACTAGGCCCTTCATTGAATGAAGAGATAACCTTGACACATTGCCCTTGGCTTCGCAGATGGAGGCCGAATCTTCGGTAGCGGAAGGAAGGGGTGACACCGCTTCAACGAGCACAAGTAGGAAAGCGCAGACTGATGAGGTGGATTTTTCAGAGGATCCGGAAGGATTGTATATAGGGGAGGGATCTCATCCCTCCAAAAAGCATAAAAGTGATGATGTGGAGATTGTCTGGGATGAGTTAACTCAAGAGGAGTTAATCAGATACGAGGAGCCGAATAAGAACAAAGTTGGTTTCAGAGTAAATTATGACGGTGCCTCCTCTTCGGAACCCTCAGGGATATCACTGGCCATTTTGGTAAACAGGGCCAAAGTAAGGGAAGAAATCAGAAACAGAAACAGGACAGTGAGAGAGAAGCTTCGAGCAGAATTGGTTGGTTTTATAGATAAGTATCACATCCGGCTCACCATAGAGCTGGATATGGATAAAGAACAACGGATAATAGCTATCATGGAGGCAGTACTAGACTCTACTGTTAATGAAATCAACTACAAGGCTCTCGAGGTCGCTGTCAACTTATCAAAGGTTCCCTTAACTGAAAAACTGGGGCTACATCAATGCATAGGAGACATGCTAAGGGATGAGGTGGTAAAGCTCGTGCTTGCGCTAAGGAAACTTGAGGACAAATACAAAGAGGTGGTAGAAAACTAGAAAAAAGAAAGGGCAAATGCTAGACGGATCAGCAATAACCTGCACCATCTTAGAAAAATAATGAGCTAAAAAGGAAGCGATAAGGAAGGAATCCGGAAAAAAATCATCAAGGATTTGGAGGTCGAAAACTCGGAATTAAGAAGAAGGCTCAACATTCCTCGTGGAGATTATGTACAACCTGAGGAATTAGCCCAAGCGGAAAAGAGAAATCAGCCCTCACAGATACCATTGCCCAGGAAAGGGATGAGAATGCCAAAACAGTTGCAAAACTGGCTAGCTTTAGACAGAGATTAGCAGATTTGCAAGCCAAGTGGGATACCCATGTCTGCGTGACCCCTACTTCCGATACAACAGGTGCTACCTCGACATAGTTAACCAAGGTCCTCTCGGACTTACAAGTCTCAGAAAAGCAAGCTCATACCGTGCAGCAAAGAATTCAGGAGCTGATGGCTAGGTTGGAACAGAACGATAAAGTAATAGCGGCCCTACAAACAGAGGTGGAAGAAGTGAAGAGGGAAAAGCTGCTACAGGAGAAGGTTATCAAAGACCTAAATAATCGGATGAAAGGGAACGGAACCCTCCTTGAAGCTAGGCATCTCATTTGGACTGACATCAGGACAAAGGTAAGGAAGTGTTGGGATTTTATTATGTTAATGAATGAGAAGAAGATTGTTGTCCGATTATACAAAGAGAAATTGCAAGAAGGACGGGCAGAAACAGAGGCAAAAGTAGTCATGGCCAAGAATTATATCACCTACCTGAATGGATTACGCTCTGAAGAGTTAGTTGTGCAAGGGATTGAAGACCGTTTCATGGGAGTGATGCAAATTAGAAGGGTAATTGAGAAGGAGACCGCGCGCGTGAATGCATTGAGTGGTTTGGATCGGGTTGCTAAAGGAGTGGGGAAGTTTGAAGAAGAGTGGGATGGGCTGGTGAAAGCAGGCCTCCCATCATGCTGGGATTTTGTGACTGTCGCTTTCTCAAGTCTAACTAATTATGAAGAAAAGTTGGCAATGGTTATGAATCAGACAAATCTTCCTTACGAGAAAACCACTCGTTTGAAAGCTGAGACTATAATTGCTACTGTTGGAAAAGAAATTTCTCTTCTCTGTTAGATCAGACAGTGCTTGACGGTACAGGTGGATTATTCGGAATTGACGGATATGCAAGCCTTAGTGGATATTTTTGCCACTATGCCCCTACCAGGAGCAGCAATATGGCAGAAATGTAGCAATTTCGTAAATATTCCAGTCGTCGCACCGTACCTCCAGTCCCCACCACCTCATAAGCATAAAATCGGCTCGTCCGGGTCATCGGTGCTTCCAACTTAGTTGGCAACTGCTACACATCGCTCTTCTAAAAAATTATGATCATGTTCTGGCCCTAGTGGCCTTTTTATTTTAATTTTCTTACTTTTGTAATATTGGGTGAAATTGTTATTTTGCCCTATGCATCTTTATTTTATGTTTAAGTTGTTTTACTTTCGGTTGGCGCTCATGCTAAGGCAACTACAGAGATGATGAGAGGCGTTCTTCCTCATCATCGGTTTTTTATTCTGATAGAGACAAGCAACATAAAAGATATTTCCGTGAACAATGTTGATCCAAAAATATCTTCTGCCATGGGTAGACAGAGGGGATTATAAAAGAAAGAACCTGAGTCTAAAGAAGGGTTCCTAATTTTTAGAACAAATACTATCAATTTCTAATCCCCCTTTTTGTAAAGTTTTGAGGATTTCCTGTGTTTTATGTTGAAGAATCTCGATGGGAGACTATAATGAAATGATTTACTGTGAGATGGATTCCTGGTGAGATCGGTTACAGTTTGTATTCCTTTGTTATATTCTAATACAAACGTTTTGGCACTTCATCACTCTTTTTATATTATATGCTTCTGGAATGCGAGCGCTTGATTAACTGGAATGAATTTATCCGTTTCAGATATTCATGTCTATTAATCCAATGTTTAAATATGGCTCAGAGCTATGATATTATGTTCATATGTTTCACTTCACTTACTCATCCTTCTTCCTATGTTAACTGTTGATGGATTCTTATGTGATAATAAGCCTATCTGCAGTTAATATTTTCTCCATTTGCTGCCACTGTTGCTCCGCTTTCACACTTTTATAACTATGCACCGTGTTTCATGATCTGGCCCTTCTCATGGCTCATAAAATTTAGATTTATCTTCAATAATATCTTCATAAAACCCTCATCATTTACTATCGAGTATTTCTTCTTGTATATCCCTGTTCTGGAGGTCTTGATCCCAAATTATGAAGTTTCAATAATCGTTTATGAACAAGAAGATTTATGCCACTGACCATGGAAAGCTTTCATGAATCTTCTTGGCTTTAAGATGACCTAGGCACTAGTCCTTCACAACTCAGGGCTGTCTTTAGGAGCTACAACATCTTTTTGGTGTTGTTGCCGAGGAACAAATTTGGATATTATCCCTGGGTACGAAAAAATCATTTCCACCCTTCAAAACTAGGTGAGCACGAACGGTTGAGAGTTGTATATCCCTCACCTTGGCGACTCCACAGTTCTTAAAAATTTCTAAATATATTTGCCATCCTGGCTTATCAAAGGCCTCATCTAAGGTCAGATACTTCTCAGCTGAGAACACCCTCTGTATCTGATCCAGAAAAAATTATATTTAAGAGAATTTGGAAGGAAAAGCAGCCTGCACATACTGACATATCCAAATTTTCCCTAGAAAATTCCCCATCTTCCTCCTAGCAAGCTCAGGTCCAAAGTCCTGGATCCACTGCTAGAGTCCTTGAATATCCACTAGATAACCCCATTCTTGAACAATTGGTGGTGAAAAACGAGGCAGATTCTGTAGATATGTCCATATTTGTCCTACACCCTACCCCAGAAGCTGAAGAAGTAAAGCAAGTAACTACTCCTCAAATTCTACTTGGACTAGCCAATTTACAGACCACAGTTCCGTATATTCCCAGTCTCACTTAGAAAAACCCACCTCTAGCTTCACCACTTCTCATGGTAGTCCCTAGCTTCTTGTTAAATAAATATGCCCCTTTGGCATTACCGCAGATTCTGAATGATATGCCCCAAGACTATATGAAGAACTTGCCCCGGTTTACCGAGGAAGACATCAGTTCTGCACAGAAGCATTGGAAGATTTCTGTGTCTTCACAAAGAATTTCAATGTAGAACAGTTGGATGTAGTCCTGAGGTTATTCGTCCAATCTTTAGATGGAGAAGCCAGGAAGTGGTTCAAAATTCTTGGGGATAATTCCATCACCAATTGGGAAGATATGGAAAATGTTTTCACCCAGAAGTGGGGAGAGAAAAGAGACCATGGTTATTGTATCATAGAATTCAATACCTCCAAGAAAAGACACAACGAGGATGTGGCAGAATTTATAAAGAGATTTAATAAGTTGTACACCAATCTGCCAACTGATATAAAGCCACCCCAAGCTGCCGCTAAAGTAGTGTTCGTGGGAGCTTTTGAGTTCGAATTTGGCTTCACTCTAGGGGAGAGAAAATCCGCTTCGCTTGACCAAGCTCATACTGATGCTTTAGAAGTAGAGGCTAACTTCGCTTCGGCAGGAAAATCAAAAGGTAGATTGGACCATGATTTCAGGCGAAGAGGTAAAGAAGAAGCCTCTTCTTCGAGTCAAGAAAAGGAGGTATCAGATTACAAAATTGAGGAGATGAATAAAATGATTAAAAGTCTTTCCAGCAAGTTGGTGAAACTGGAACTTGAAGCTAAGAATGCCTCCTCTCGGTCAGCTCAGCCTGCTTTTAACAAAGGGTATAATCAGCAGAATAGGAAACCTCCCCTGCAGATCCTGTAGAGAGACAGAAAAGAGCAACAAGATCGCATTCAACCCCCTTAGAGAAAGTGGCGGCTAGTTTAGAATGGTTCGAGATGGATTGGGCTGAGATAACATTCGCGGGACTCCCATCATGCTGGGAGCCCACTCATGCCTTACTACAGTGGTTACCAGTGTACGAGGCCAGTCTGAAAGAGGTAATGAATCAAACCGATATACCTTTTGAGAAATCCACTCGGCTCAAACCTGAAACTATAGTTACCATCCTCGCTAAAGAGTTTGCACTCCTACACCAAGTGAAACATAAAATTCCTGTCGATGCAAACTATGATGAACTTATGGAGGCTTACATCAGAGCAGAAGGTTTCACAGCGATGCCCGAACCTGCAGTAGACACCTGGAAGAGGTGCACAAATTACGCCAGCCTGTTAACCAGCTCTTCCGCAAACGTCTCGCTACCAGTTTCAGTCACGGCTTCGACCCCTTCTCATCAGTGAAGATTGTTAACTCGTGATTTGGCCCTTGTGGCCTTTAGTTTTTACTTTTATTTTTACTTTCAAGTTCCGAGTGGAATTCATACTTCACTCTTGCATTTACTTTCTGTTGGAACAGTTTTTATATTTTGTTTTGAAACGACCATGAGCCTAATTGTAAATGGTGAGAAGCATTCTCCCTCATCATGAATTTTGTTATTTTTGATTAAGACCTGAAACTGCTCACTAGCACGCAGAGAAGATATTTTCCCAAAATATCTTCCCGCGTATGTTCTTGTAATTCTATATAAGCAGTAAAATGAGACGAGAAAAAGGTTCTTGATTTTTAGAAGAACAGACTAAGAAAGAACTTTGTATGCATTTTTGGGGATTTTGATATAAAAGTTGAAGAGCCCATTGGGTTTCGATGATAAGGAGTTTCATCTATATTGGGGATTCTAGTCTAAATACTTTACAGTCTGTAACTCTCTCTCTTGTGTTTTATAGTTTAAATGTTCATCTCGTTTACATCCACATTTCCTATATCTTGTTCTGGAATGTGAATGCTCACATGTCTTGGTGTGAATTTATCATTGTCGATACTCATACTAACTCATGTCTAGCGTTTTAAATGTGGCTCAGGCATGATATGTTGTTTCATCTTTCACTTCTACCATTATTCTTCCGGTATTAGCTGCAAATGAAATGTTATCTTTAAAAGTTATTTCATGTATGGATTCTTGTCACTACATAAGCCCAGTACATGTTGATATTCATTTTTAGATCTCATTTATGTTACAGTTAGTATCCTTCCCATTTTCTTACACAATTATCACCATCTGATTATTTACCTCTGTGAACCATTTTATAATCCAGCCCCCTTTACAGAAAGCTGTCTTAAAATTGTCGGATACATTTTATATCAAAGTTCACACTCTGTCATTACAATATTACTTTTGCTATGCTAAAATTTGAGAGTCTCGGTTCCATTTTAACCAAATCTTCTTGTTTGATATATGATAGCATGAGAGACCCTTTCTTAACAACCTTTAAAAGTTGGACTATATGCTCTTTTCTAATTAAGATGTCCTAGGCACTGGTATTTTACAACTCAAGGCTGTCTCTAGGAGTTACAACATCTTTCTGGCGCCGTTGCCGGGGATACGAATTTGAGAAAAGATAAATCCCTGGGCCTCGACAAAATCTTTATTCACTCTTCAGAAAAGGTGAGCAAGAAGAGTTGAGTGTTGTAGATCCCTCACCTTGGCAACACCACTGTAAATTATAAGATAAACCTATTTGTAGTCCTGGATTCCCGAAAGCCACATCTGAGGTCAGATACGTCTCAGTGAAAGACACCTTCGGTGTCTGACCCAGAGAATATTTTACATAAGAGGGGTTGGAGGGAAAGATAGTTAGTTCATACAAAGATCCCTAGATTTTCTTTGGAAGATTCTCCATCCTCCTCTTCCCAAATAGCCCAAGATCAAGGCCCTGATTCCACCATAGGAAACCTTTATTACTTCGCAGATAATCCTTCCTTGGGAAACATTCAAGTCAAAGACGAAGCTGAATCCGTAGATACCGCCAACTTCTTTCTTCATCCCACTCCTGAAGCTGAAGAAGTAAAGGAAGTCACAGAAGTGTCTGCTATTAACAGTCCAAATTTCCCATCAGCACCTCAAACCTTTGTTCAATACATACCAATTGTTATACATACTTCGCTTCCAGCACCTTCTCTCACTCATCAGATTCTCCCACCACCTCCACAGCCCCCGATGGTTGTCCTGGGCTTCTTACTAAAAAAATATGCCCCCCTGGCATTACCTCAGGTCTTAAATGATATGCCTCAAGATTATCTGAAAATATTGCCTCGTTTCAATGGGGAAAATGAGATCGAAGCTCAGAAACATCTTAACGTTTTTTGTGCCTTTGTAGAAAAAATTAACGTTGAACATCTGGATGTGGTCTTGAGACTGTTTGTTCAATCCCTGGATGGAGAAGCCAGAAAATGGTTTAATACTTTGGGAGACCGTTCCATCACTAATTGGACAGATATGGAAAATTATTTCATCAGAAAATGGGGAGAGAAAAAATACCATGGGTACTGTCTCACCGAGTTCAATGCACTCAGGAAAAGGCATAATGAGGGAGTGCCAGAGTTCATTAAGAGGTTCAAC
Source organism: Pinus albicaulis (assembly GCA_034641835.2). Classification (NCBI taxonomy): domain Eukaryota; kingdom Viridiplantae; phylum Streptophyta; class Pinopsida; order Pinales; family Pinaceae; genus Pinus; species Pinus albicaulis. Next base: position 516,457,603 of record CM076575.1, on the reverse strand, counting down.
AAATTATACTCAAGCCTTCCAGCTGAAATGAAACCTCATCAGACAGTTGCTAAAGTAGTGTTTGTAGCAGCTTTCGATTCAGAATTTGGGTTCTCTCTAAGAGAAAGGAAGTCTGCCACCCTAGATGATGCCCAAACTGATGCACTAGAGTTGGAGGCTAATTTCGCCTCCACGGGAAAATCAAAGGGGAGATCAGATCAATATGCAAGAAGAAGAGGAAAAGAAGAGGTATCTACATCTGGCTAAGACAAAGAAACAACTGAAAGTAAAATTGAAGAGATGAATAAATTGATTAAAAATCTTTCAAGCAAGCTGGTGAAGCTTGAACTTGAAGCCAAGAATTCATCCTCTAAAACATTCCAGAATGCTCCGAATAGGGGTTACAACTCGCAATATAGAAAGCCACCCTTGCAAATATTGCAAAGAGAGCGGAAAGAACAGCAAGACCAAGTACCACACCCACTGTACATAGAAGGTCAAATGGATGGTCCTACTGAGGATACTGCCTATGAGAAAGATGACCCATATCTTGCTTATTCGAATAGTGATGAAGTCAAGTGTCCTTTGCAAGAAAGTGGTGGAATGGGAATTCCATTACAAGAAGAAGAAGAAAAGGCTAGAGTCATTTAAGATCCAGAGATCGAGGACTACTGCAAGCAGTTCGTTGACTTTATGCAAGCGCAGTTCAATAGAAAATATGATCTCAGGTCTTCCAGAAAAAGAACCCGTACTCAAGATCAGGAGGAAGAGGCGCCTAAAAAAGAAACAACTATGCAGAAGGAGACAATGGTGCAAAAGGTCGTAGATAAAGGTAAGAGGCCTCTAAACGAGCCTTTACAGTCTAATGATCAAGTTCTTTCCTCTTAAAAGTTAGCCCCCCCTCCTAATACTAAGTCTGTGTTGAAAGAGGTCAAGCCTTTAGTTGAAAACAAAGAGTCAAAAGAAAATATAACAGAGAAGTCCTCGTCAGGCTTTAATCTGCAAAAAGAACTTGAGAAAGTCAAGATCCCAGTCCCACTGACGGAACTATTGAAGCAGCTAGCCTACCAGTCCCAGGTCTCTTCTTTTATGCTTCCCTTAGAAGCAGCCCCCATCCCACACGATCTAAACCTTCAGGAAGAGAGGCCCATGGTTGTGTTTGGCCCCCATGTTGAGGAATTAGATGCCTCCACCCCTCATTTTTATGTGTCATTAGTGATCCATGATTTGTTATTGCATAACTATATGTTGGATTCAAGAGCATCCCATAATCTCTTGCCTCTATCAGTCATGGAGCAACTGGGATTGCAAATCACTAGTCCATACAAGGACCATTATTCTTTTGATTCCAAAAGGGTCAAGTGTCTGGGTATGATCAAGGACTTGGTAGTCAATTTGGCTCAAATTCCAGCCAAGAGTGTGGTGATGGATATAGTGGTTGCTGATATCCTAGCTCGTTTTGGGATGCTGTTGTCAAGGTCTCGGGGAACTAAAATTGGAGGGTCAATAAAACTGGATCTAACTTATGCTACTATCCCTGTATTTGGAGGGCAAGAAAGGAGGCTGTATAGGGAGACGAGGTTTGTAAATATGGTTACTAAGGTTGATAACTCTGTTAATTCACCAGTGTATAGTAAAGAAGGGGAGTTATCATGTTTAATGTTGGAGGAAGATCAAGACTATGTGCAAGAGCCATCATTCTGTCTGATTAAGACAGAACAATCCTCATAAAATCAAGAGGCCGAGGTCTGGACTCTACGATTTGATGGAGCCAATTCTAGAGAAGGGAATGGAGCTGGGGTGCTACTGATTTCCCCTACAGGCAAATGGGTTCCATTATCTTTCAAATTAGAGTATGAAGCTATGAACAACGTAGTTGAATATGAAGCACTGCTCTTGGGGTTGCAAACAGCCAGAAGCATGAACATTCAGAGTCTAAAAGTTCTGGGAGATTTAGAATTGGTGGTAAGGCAAGTGAAAAATCAGTGCCAGACCAAACACCTGCGGCTGAGGGCCTATAGGAATGAGGTATGGGACCTGGTAGAATTTTTTTTTTTTGGCATTTAACATTCAGTTTATGCCCAGAGAACATAACAGAATGGCTGATTCCCTTGCTGTGGCTTCCAGTACCTTTCGACCACCTCAAAACCGTCTCTTAAGATACGAAATTGAGGTTTGTTATTGACCTTCAATTCCTGACAATATCAAACACTGGCAGGTGTTTGAGGATGAATATCAAGTAAAGAGATTCATGGAGACAGTTGGAGAATTCTCAAACATGGAGATAGATGCCTGTGAAGAAGAAGAAACTGAAGACCTTTCCCAAAACAAATGGGAGGAAAAGGTGGCTGGTCATAAAGTGTTGCAACTGAAGGGAAATGTTATACCTAGAGGGTTGGTGCCTCTAGAAAGGTTGTTTGACAAAAACGATGTCCCATTGCAGCCAAACAAAGTGGTAGAAGAAAATAAGATAGAAGACCTGAATCTTGGTACCGATGCTGATCCAAAAATTGTGAAGCTGTCCAAGAAAGTTCCGGAAGAATATAAAGAGCACTACCAGAAACTATTCCAGTCATACAAGGATGTTTTTGCATGGTCTTATCAAGACCTGAAGACCTTCGACATCAGCATCATGCAACATAAGTTTCCCCTAAAAGGAGATGTGAAGCTGCATAAACAGAAGCTCAGACAGATTAACCCTCTGCTATTTCCTTCCACAGAGAAGGAGATCAAGAAGTTATTAAAGGCCAAAATCATTGTGCCATTGAGATACTCTGAGTGGGTGGCCAATCTAGTCCCAGTTCGGAAAAAGAATGGAGAGATAAGGTTGTGTGTTGATTTTCGGAATCTAAATCGAGCATCCTTAAAGGATAACTACCCGCTGCCCAAGATGGATCATATTTTGCAGAAAGTAGTAGGAGCTTCACGGATGTCAATGATGGACGGTTTCTCTGGATACAATCAAGTGGTTGTGCTCCCATAAGATCAAAAGAAAACTGCCTTCACCACACCCTGGGCACATTCATGAATGCATGGATGCCTTTCAGTTTGATCAATGCAGGGGCCACTTTCAAAAGGGCCATGGATATTGCCTTTGTTGGGGAGCAAGATAAGTTCGTGGTAGTCTACCTCAATGATATCACTGTGTTCTCAAAAGACGATGCATAGCATATTGAACACTTGCGCAGGACTTTTGAGAAGTGTCGAAGGTATGGTCTCTCTCTCAACCCCCATAAATCATTGTTTGCATTAGAAGAAGGCAGGCTTTTGGAACACATTGTGACCAAGGATGGGGTGAAAATTGATCCCAAAAGGGTAGAGGTTATAAACGGCATATCTTTCCCCAGGAATAAGAAAGAGGTTCAGGTGTTCCTTGGGCGCATTAATTTTTTGAGAAGGTTCATCCTAAACTATGCAGAGATAGTTCGGCATATAACCGACATGCTCAAGAAAAATAACGAGGTGAAGTGGTCTCCTGAGTCACGAGAGGCCTTTAGCAGAATAAAAAATGCCTTTGCGGAAGCCCCAGTGCTAGATAGACCAGAATATGCTAAGCCTTTTATGATTTTTTCATTTGCATCACCTCATATAGTGGCAGGAGTTTTATTGTAGAAGAATGAGGAGGGGTACGAGCAGCCTATTGCTTTCTTCAGCCAGGTACTCCGTGATGCTGAGTTGAAATACAACATCCTAGAAAAGCAAGCTTATGCCTTGGTGAATTCTCTCAAGGCATGTCGGATGTATGTTTTGCAGTCACCCATCACTGCATTTGTGCCCACAGCAGCTGTGAAGGATATCTTGATCCAAGGAGATAGTGAGGGAAAAAGGGGCAAATGGATTGCGAAAATACAAGAATATGAGCTGGATATACGTCCCACCAAGTTAATCAAAGGACAGGGATTAGCAAAAATCCTGTCAGAATCGAATTGCCAGGCTCTAGGCATAAATATTTCTATGATAGCAAACGGGGAGTCTGAAAAGATTGAAGAATGGTGTGGGATAGAGACAGCTACTCAGAAGACTCATATGAAGTATCTCATCAGTCCATGGTATAAGGAGATCGTTAAATACCTTCTGACTCTCAGATGCCCCCTTAGCTGTGACAAAGCTAAATACAGAACACTAAGGCTGAAGTCACAGAAATTCGTTGTTTCCAATGGTCATTTGTACTAGCGAGACCCTTCGGGCATCCTGCTCCTATGCCTTATAGAAGATGAGGTGGAGCAAATAATGGCAAAGTTTCATGAAGGCATCTGTGTATGTCACTATAGCTGGAGAGCTACCGCCCATAAAATTTTGAAAGCTGGTTTCTTCTAGCCCAAGCTTTTTGGAGATGTTTTTGCTCAGGTCAGAGCCTGTGAAAAGTGCCAAAAATTCACAGAAAGGCAGAAGTTTGCACCCCTGCCCATGATCCCTGTACATATAGATGAACCGTTCCTGTAATGGGGGATTGACTTTATTGGTGAAATTCACCCTGCGTCAAGTGGACAACACAAATGGATATTAACTGCCACAGATTATTTCACCAAATGGGTGGAGGCTATACCTGGAAGGAATGCAACAGATACCGTGGTGATAAAGTTCATGGAAGAGAACATTATATCCAGATTCGGCTGCCCTGCCAAGATTGTCACTAAAAATGCCCAGGCCTTTAAATCTGCTAATTTCGTCAGCTTCTGTCAGCAATATAATATTGCATTGGGACATTCCACCGCCTACTACCCATAGGGAAATGGTTTAGCAGAGTCTTCTAATAAAACTCTGGTAAGAGCACTAAAGAAAGCCATTAATGAAAATCAGAAAAATTGGGACTCACAACTAAAGTTCGCTTTATGGGAAAACAGGATCACCAGTAAGAGATCAATGGGGAAATCTCCATATGAATTGGTATATGGGAGAGTAGCAGTCTTTCCCATACAATTGGCTTTACCAGTAGCGAGGTTCATGCAAGAAAGCCAAGAAGACCCGAATGATATTACCAGGAGGATGAACTAGGTGGTAGAGTTGGAGGAAACCAGAAATCAGGTGAATCAGAGGTTGACCGAATATCAGGAGAAGATGAAGGACCTATTTGATTAGCATGCCAAGGACAAAAAGATGCAGGTCAGGGATTTAGTACTCAGATGGGATATTTGAAGAGCAGAGAAGGGGAAGCATGGTAAATTTGATCCTTTATGGTTCGGCCCCTTCAAAATCATCGAACAAGGAGGAAATAAAACTTTCACGTTGGAGAATTTGCAGGGTGACTTTCTTGACGCCCCTGTAAATGGTCAATTCCTAAAGCCTTTCTTGCAATTTTAACTCAGGCCGAGAGGGCCCTATGTATTATACTGTACATTAGTTAGCTGCTTTTATTTTTGTTTTTAATGATGTTTGTTGTGGAGAATCATGAAAAAAAAAGGTGCAGAGGAGCCATGTCTACATAAAGGGGTTAACAGGTGGCCTGCAAAGTTCTCGACACGTCTGAGGATGAACGTGTCGTCCCCAGGTGGAGCCAATGTTGATTATATCGTTCACCCTTTAATATTTTGATAAAGCTCATAAGGAGCAGATTAACCGACAGCATTTAAACGGCTAAGAGTTCCAAAGTCTGTGAAGGAGAAATAAAATTAAGATGAGTCATATGCGAAAAGATGGTAAGCACACTTTATAATGAAGCGGGAATATGTTAAAAGCCTGAATCTAAATAACAAGAAGGTTTAAAAAGCGCGAAGGAAATAGATATAAGGCAGGTCCCGCTTATATTCTATATACACATAAACAAAGTTTGCGAGCACCATTCCGGGGAGGTCACAAACGAGAGGGATAAGGCGGAGCTTTCCCCCTCGAAATATTGATGACGTGTCAAGGAGAATGACACGAGGTGAGCGTTTTATGGAGAAAAGCGTAGGGGCTTTAGAGCGGTTACGGAAATCGCCTTGCGTCCTTCGAGGGCCAGGTTCTAAGGTACAGCTGTCACCATGATATAAAGGTAAGGTAAGTTTTTAGGACAGCCGGTACCAAGGCCAGTATCGGTATTTAACCCGACACGCGGTATTCACCTAACAAATCTAACACGCAATCCCCTTATGCCGCGTGTCTCACAGTCAGTGTCCTTAGGACGTCATCCCTACTCGTTTTACCCCGCCTTCTTTTCCCAGGTTGCCTCGGGCTTGTATAACGGTCTTCCGTCTTTTACTGTGGTAAATACTCTCTGTTTTTCGACCACTGTATAAGCAAAAGTGGGCGCCCAGTACCAAGTCTGTCTGGTCATTGTTAGTACCCCTGCATTGCTTTCCCGAGCAATTCTCTACTTCGCAGGTATTCCACCCCTTTCATTCCATCTCGTTTCCGTTTGATTGTGTCTTGGGTTTGTATGATGGTCATGGGTAAGGTCACCACCAAGAAATCAGAGCCCGAAACTCCCCAATCCCGTGAGTCCAAGGCTGTCCCAGGGCCTGAACCATTCATAGACTTGCAAGCCGACATTCGTGACCCGCAATACCCATTTCCCATTAGCAGCTTCAAGCCTGGACTTTTTAGGAAGCATGTGGAAAATAAAGATAAGTTCCATGTCGTTTTGTCTGGTCTGTATCATCAAATAACCCCCCCAGTCTACCCAGTGGTCGAATTCATCTGTTGGCTCCGGGACGCTTACGATGAACGTCGGGGCATGTTCCTCTCAGCTCAGGGGAACAAAATATTCATTGTTTCTCCCGAAACCATCAGAAAAGCCCTTTGTTTTCCCACCAGTTCGAGCTATGTATGTTTTAATGAAATAACACTGTCTCATCAGTTTTCAAAACTGCCATGGATATAGCAGAGCGATTTCATCGCCGCCTTAACCGACTCCCATTTCACAACTCTTCCCACCACAGATTCAGTACCTCTGACCTTATTCAAGGAAGACGTCCAGCCTATCCTTGCTATTATTGCACGTCTCCTGGGTGTAGAAGGTTTTGGGCGAGCCTCGAAAGAATGCATAGCTTTTCTATGGTTAATGTCTCAGCCCGGGGTCATTTTAGATATTCTTGGTTTTCTGGCCTCCACCATTCAAACTCAGTTCCAGGAGCTCTCAGACTCGGGTCGTTTTCGTTTTTGTCCCATGGTCTTTTACATTTCCCTCTTTCAGCATTCTGATAAATTTGAGGGTTTGGACCTAGATAAGGTTTACAAGATAAATTCTCAGCCACAACCAATTTTTGACTGGAGTCCCGCAACGCATTAGTTGGCCAATGGGGTGGGCTATTCAAGTTTCCTGAATGACTTCATGCCCATAGCTTATACTATCATCCATGATTCCCCTCCGCCTAGGGTTTTTCCTGAACTGAGGAAATGGTTACAGTACAGTGAAGCTCAAAGCACTGGGGACTGGTACCTTTTTGATAATTACACTAAAATCAAGATTTATGGAGCCGATGTCCCTCCCTATCAATGGCCAGTTTTTCCTGCCCGATGGATTTACGCTTTGGAATACCTCCGCCAGACCTTAAAAGCTTATCAACTCCATTTCCTCTCTGCTAAAAAGGGGTTTATTCTAAAACTTCCCACAACCATTGGCCCTTTCGTTGTTAATTCAAGGCATGTCCTTCCCATGGTGGAAATTTTGCTGCAAGGCATGGATTTGAGGCAAGGGAAAGCTTGGCCCTATGATCCAAAAGGCATCATTTCTAACATAAGGAAGAAGAATAAATCAATTCCTTATATTCATGAAACAAGGCCTTTCTTCGAGTGGCGAGCTAACCTTGAAAACTGGCCTTTTCTCTCGCAGATGGAGACAGATTCATCTACGATGGGGGAAAAAGCAGATACCACTTCAACCAGAGAAGCAGGTGAGAAGCAAGTGGAGGAGGCAGGTGCATCAGCAGAGGGTTTTCCCCCCTTCAAAAGACAAATAACAGGGACCAGTGAAGGAGAGGTTATAGGAGACGAACTGTTGCTCCAGGATGAAATAACTTATGGGAAATCAAACAGGATCAAAGCAGGAATCAAGGTGCTACGGGATAGTACTGCCTCTTCTGACTTCTCAGAAGTTTCACAAGCCATGACAACCAGCAGTTCTTGGGGTCCAAGCGAGGGTAGGATGAGGAACAGAGCAATCAGAGATAAACACCAGTCCGAGCTAGAAGGGTATGTTGAAAAATACCAAACCAGGTTTTCATCTGCGATAAATTTGGATACAGAGAAACTATTAATGGCTATGACTGAAGTCATCCTGAACCTAGAGGATGGCACCAACAGCTATAGGGCATTGGAGATAGCAATCGATATGTCACAGGTTCCAACAATTGACAAATGCAATTTATTTCAGTGCTTTGGCGACATGCTCAAAGATGAAGTAATGCGGCTCTCCATTACACTGATAAAACTGCAGAATAAACATAACCAAGTACTGGAGAATTTCAGAAAAGAGAAGATCAACTCCCACGCACACACAAACGACATACACACTCTCCAGGATGTGATAAAAGGGAAAGAAAAAGGTATATTCGACCCCCAGAGTCGTCTTATCGAGGAGTTGTAGAAGCAAGTTGCAGTCTTAAAACGTAAAGTAAATATACCAGGCTCTCACCATGTGCAGACAGATGAGCTAGTCCAGGCAGAAAAGGATAAGTCAAGCTTGGTCGATTCTCTTGCAAAGGAGAGGGAGGAGAAAGAAAAGATTTCGGGAGAAATGGCCATTCTGCAGGAAAATATGAACGAATTGCAGATAACCTGGGACACTCATGTATGCGCTCCACCCGCCCCAGAAGGGACTAGTTCATTTTCTGAGTAGTTGACCACTGCACTGGCCACAATCGAAGCAGGGGAAAAACAGGTCTCAACAACGCGTCAAAGGACCAGTGAGCTTGAAGCCGTCCTTGCCGAGAATGCCAAGAATATTAATGCTATGTAGAAAGAAATCGAGGAGGGGACACAGGAAAAGGCGCAGCATAAAAACCCATCAGCGAGCTCACAAGTCGCATGAAAGGAAATATTACCCTCCTGGACGCCAGGCGATTGATCTGGGCTAAGATCATCACAGAGGTGAAAAGGCGCTGGGCATTTTGAAATGTTGTCGAGGAAATGAAGTCAGTTGTGTGCCTTCTTAGAAGGAAGCTTCATGAAGGAAATACCGATGCATCCAACAGAGTTCAAAGTGAAAAAAGGTATATTTCTTTCTTGAAAGAACTAAAACCAGAGGATGTGGTAAAGTAGGGTATCGAGAGCAGGTTCAAGGAAGCCGCAGAGTGCCAAAAGGTAATAGAAAAAAAATCTTCTCGTAGTATAGCCTTGAATGCCTTAGAGAAAGTGGCGGCCAGTTTAGAACGGTTCGAGATGGATTGGGCTGAGATAACATTCGCGGGACTCCCATCATGCTGGGATCCCACTCACGCCTTACTACAGCCGTTACCAATGTACGAGGCCAGTCTAGAAGAGGTAATGAATCAAACCGATATACCTTCTGAGAAATCCACTTGGCTCAAACCTGAAACTATAGTTACCGTCCTCGGTAAAGAGTTTGCACTCTTGCACCAAGTGAAACATAAAATTCCTGTCGATGCAAACTATGATGAACTTACGGAGGCTTACATCAGAGCATAAAGTTTCACAGCGATGCCCGAACCTGCAGTAGACACCTCGCAAAGGTGCACAAATTACGCCACCTGTTATCCAGCTCTTTCGCAAACGTCCCACCGCCTGTTTCAGTCACGGCTTCGACCCCTTCTCATCAGTGAAGATTGTTAACTCATGATTCAGCCCTTGTGGCCTTTAGTTTTTACTTTTATTTTTACTTTCAAGTTCCGAGTGGAATTCATATTTCACTCTTGCATTTACTTTCTGTTGGAACAGTTTTTATATTTTGTTTTGAAATGGCCACGAGCCTAATTGTAAATGGTGAGAAGCGTTCTCCCTCATCATGAATTTTGTTATTTTTGATTAAGACCTGAAACTGCTCACTAGCACCCGGAGAAGATATTTTCCCAAAATATCTTCCCGCGTATGTTCTTGTAATTCTATATAAGCAGTAAACTGAGACGAAAAAAGGTTCTTGATTTTCAGAAGAACAGACTAAGAAAGAACTTTGTATGCATTTTGTGGGGATTTTGATATAAAATTTGAAGAGCCCATTGGGTTTCGGTGATAAGGAGTTTCGTCTATATTGGGGATTCTGGTCTAAATACTTTACAGTCTGTAACTCTCTCTCTTGTGTTTTATAGTTTAAATGTTCATCTCATTTACATCCACATTTCCTATATCTTGTTCTGGAATGCGAATGCTCACATGTCTTGGTATGAATTTATCATCGTCGATACTCATACTAACTCATGTATAGCGTTTTAAATATGGCTCAGGCATGATATGTTGTTTCATCTTTCACTTCTACCATTATTCTTTCGGTATTAGCAGCGAATGAAATGTTATCTTTAAAAGTTATTTTCATGTATGGATCCTTGTCACTACATAAGCCCAGTACATGTTGATATTCATTTTTAGATCTCATTTCTGTTACAGTTAGTATCCTTCCCATTTTATTACACAATTATTGCCATTTGATTATTTACCTATGTGAACCATTTTAGAATCCAGCCCCCTTTACAGAAAGCTGTCTTAAAATTGTCGGATACATTTTATATCAAAGTTCACACTCTGTCATTACAATATTACTTTTGTTGTGCTGAAATTTGAGACTCTCGGTTCCATTTTAACCAAGCCTTCTTGTTTGATATATGATAGCATGAGAGCCCCTTTCTTGACAACCTTTACAAGTTGGACTATATGCTCTTTGCTAATTAAGATGTTCTAGGCATTGGTCTTTTACAACTCAAGGCTGTCTCTAGGTGTTACAACATTATGCAAGCCCAATTTCATAAGAAGTATGATCTCCGGTCTTCCAGGAAGTGGACTCGTACTCAAGATCAAGAGTAAGAATCACCTTCTAAGGAATCTGTCCTCCCAAAGACTGATAACAAAGGCAATAAACCCGTCGAAGAACCTTCCGCACAGAAAGGGGTTCCGGCGTCATCATCCAAGTCCATACCCAACCCTCTTACTTCTGCTAAAGGTATGTCCACTGTCGAAAATCTTCCTATCTTCATTAAGGAACCAAAAGATACCTCCGTAGAAAAACGGGGTACTGTGTTCAATCTCCAAAAAGAGTTAGAGAACGTCAAAATCCCTGTTCCTTTGGTTGAACTTCTGAAACAACCCTCCTATAAAGCTCAAGTATCTCAGTTCACGCTCCCTCACGGAGTAACTTCGCCCCAGACTCCCTTAACCTTCAAGAAGAAAGACCCATGGTAGTTTTTGGCCCCCATGTAGAAGAGTTAGACTCTGCAACACTACCTTTTTATGTCTCTTTGGTCATCCATGATTTGTTGTCACATAACTATATGTTGGATTCAGGAGCTTCACACAATCTATTACCACTTTCAGTCATGGAACAACTAGGTCTACAGATCACCCAACCCTATAAATATCTCTATTCATTTGACCCTAAACGGGTTAAATTTCTAGGGATGATTAAAGACCTATTGTTAAATTTGGCTCAGATCCCGGCGAAGAGTGTAGTCATGGATATAGTTGTTGCAGATATCCCAGCTCGTTTCGGAATGCTTCTATCCAGATCATGGGGTACTAATATTGGAGGGTTGATCAAGCTAGATCTGACTTATGCAACCATTCCAGTGTTTGGAGGACAAGAAAGAAGGTTGTACAGGGAATCAAGATTTGTAAATATGGTAACCAAAGCTGATGGCTCGGTAAACTCACTGGTGTATAGCAAGGAAGGAGAGTTCTCATGTCTGATGCTTGAGGAAGACCAAGAGTTTTTGCAAGAACCATCATTCAATCTATCAAAACCTCAACGTTCCTCGAATGATGATGAGAAGGGAATATGGACCTTACACTTTGATGGAGCTAACTCCAGAGAAGGAAATGGAGCAGGCGTTCTTTTGATTTCCCCTAAAGGACAATTAGTACCCTTCTCCTTCAAATTGGAGTATGAGGTCACTAATAATGTGGCGGAGTATGAAGCTTTACTCCTGGGTCTGCATTCCACCAAGAATAGGAACATTCAGAGCCTTAAAGTTTTTGGAGATTCAGAGTTGGTGGTAAGATAGATAAAGAACCAATGTCAAGCTAAACATCCTCGGCTGAGGGCATACAGAAACGAAGTATGGGACCTGGTGGAGAATTTTTTCTTAGCATTCAACATACAGTTTATGCTGAGAGATCAGAACAGGATGGCAAATTCACTCGTTGTGGCAGCAAGAAATTTCCATCCACCTCAGAATCCACTTCTAAGGTATGAAGTGGAGGTGCATTATCATCCTTCCATTCTAGACAATGTCAAACATTGGCAAGTGTTTGAAGACGAGGAGCAGATTAAACGTTTCATGGAGACTGTTGGGGAATTCACGAACTTGGTTATTGATACTGGGGAGGAGGAGGAAACTGAAGAAAAAACCCCAAAATAAATGGCAAGAGATGGTGGCTAGCCATAAAGTGTTGCAGTTGAAAGGAAACGTGATCCCCAGAGGGCTAGTACCCCTGGAGAGGCTGTTCGATATGAATGATGTTCCCATCAGCCCAAACAAACTAACACCAGAAACACAAGTGGAAGATATTAATATTGGGACGGAAGAAGAACCTAAGATAATCAAACTATCTAAAGGAGTCTGGGAAGGACACCAAGAAAGGTATGTGCAGTTGTTTCACTCCTATAAAGATGTTTTTGCTTGGTCTTACCAAGATCTTAAAACTTTTGATATAAGCATCATCCAGCATAAGATCCCACTGAGGGCTGAGGCTAAGCCCCATAAGAAAAAACTAAGGCAGATTAATCCTCTGTTGCTCCCCGTTATAGAGAAGGAAATTAAAAAGCTGCTAAAGGCTAAGATTATTGTACCTCTGAGGTATTCGAAATGGGTGGAAAATCTGGTGCCAGTCCGAAAGAAAAATGGAGAAATCAGGTTGTGTGTAGACTTTCGGAACTTGAATCGGGCTTCCCTTAAATATAACTATCCCCTCCCTAAAATGGACCACATACTGCAAAAAGTGGTGGGGTATTCTCGAATGTCCATGATGGATGGATTCTCGGGGTATAATCAGGGGGCATTCCTCCCAAAAGATCAGAAGAAGACAACGTTCACCACACCATGGGATACCTTCATGTACGCCCGTATGCCTTTCGGTCTGATAAATGCTGGGGCCACCTTCCAGAGAGCCATGGACATCGCTTTCGTGGGAGAGAAAGATAAGTTTGTAGTGGTGTATTTGGATGATATCACAGTCTTCTCAAAGGATGATGTTGAACATGTGGAACATTTACGACGGAATTTTGAAAAATGTCGTAGGTATGGTCTATCTCTAAATCCCCAGAAATCTATGTTTGCTTTAGAAGAAGGGAAATTACTGGGACATATCGTTACCAAAGTAGGAGTAAAGATTGACCCAAAAAGGGTGGAAGTGATAAATGGCATATCCTTACCTCATAATAAGAAAGAAGTGGGGCGCATAAATTTCTTAAGAAGGTTCATCCCGAACTATGCAGAAATAGTTTGGCATATCACCGATATGCTTAGGAAAAGCAATGAGGTGAAGTGGTCGAAAGAATCGAGAAAAGCATTCAATAGGATTAAGGGTGATTTTGCAGAAGCTCCAGTATTAGTAGGACCAGGTTACAATAAACCATTCATGATCTTCTCATTTGCTTCACCGCATACTGTCGCCGCAGTACTTTTTTAGAAAAATGAGGAAGGGTATGAATAGCCCATTGCCTTTTTTAGCCAGGTACTTCAAGATGCCGAGCTAAAATACAATATCCTAGAAAAACAGGCATACGCTTTGGTGAAGTCCTTAAAAGCGTTCCGGATGTATGTCTTACAGTCATCTATCACTGCTTGCGTACCCACAGCCGCAATGAAAGATATTTTAATTCAGGGGGATAGTGAGGGGAAAAGGGGAAAATGGATTGCTAAAATCCAAGAATATGAATTGGACATCCGTCCCACAAAGCTCATCAAGGGACAGGGTCTAGCCAAGATTTTGTCTGAGTCTAACTGTCAGGCCCTAGGAATAAACTTATTCATGGGAGTTGGAGAATTATCTGGAGACACAAAGGAAAGGCCCAAGATAGAAATGATTGTGCAAAAGACTCACATGAAATATCTGATTAGTCCTTGGTATAAGGACATTGTGGAATATCTTTTAACCCTTAGGTGCCCACCGAACTTCCATAAGGCTAAATATCAAATTTTGAGGCTAAAGTCACAGAAGTATATCATTGCAAATAGCTGAGTGTATTGGAAAGATCCTCCGGGAATATTGCTCCTGTGCCTGACAGAAATGGAAGTGGAGGAAGTTATGGTTGAATTCCATGAAGGCATTTGTGGAGGGCATTACAGTTGGAGGTCAACAGCCCATAAGATATTAAAGGCAAGCTTCTATTGGCCCAAATTGTTTATGGATGTACATGCTCAAGTCAGGGCCTGTGAAAAATGTCAGAGGTTCGCTGAAAAACAAAAGTTCGCTCCCCTCCCTATGATCCCCGTAGACATAGAAGAGCCATTTCAGCAATGGGGAATAGATTTTATCGAGGAAATTTATCCCCAATCCAGCGGCCAACATAAGTGGATATTAACCGCCACCGACTATTTCACTAAGTGGGTAGAGGCCATACCAGCAAGGAATGAAACTGATATAGTGGTGATCAAGTTCTTAGAGAAGAATATTATATCCAGGTTTGGCTGCCTGACTAAGATTGTGACAGATAATGCACAAGTTTTTAAATCTTTGAAATTTACCAATTTCTGTCAGTAATACCATATCATCTTGGGGCATTCTACAGCCTATTATCCTCAGGGAAATGGATTGGCCGGGTCTTCAAACAAAACACTGGTGAGGGAATTAAAGAAGACTATAAATGAAAGCTAGAAAAAACTGGGATTCTCAGTTAAAATTTGCGCCGTGGGCAAACAAAATTACAAATAAACGATCGACAGGTAAGTCTTCGTATGAACTAGTCTATGGTAGAGCAGCAGTTTTTCCAATAAAGCTTGCCTTGCCTCTGGCCCGGTTCCTTTAGGACAGTCAGGAAGAGCCCAACGACTTGACTAGAAGAATAAATCAATTGGTCGAGTTGGATGAGACTCGTAGTCAAGTAAATGATCGTTTAGTAGAGTATCAAGAGAAAATGAAAAACCTGTTTGACCAACATGCAAAAGACAAAGAATTTCTCACAGGGGATTTAGTACTAAAGCGGGACATCAAGAGAGCCGACAAAGGTAAACATGGAAAATTTGACCCCCTGTGGTTCAGACCTTTCAAAATTGCCGAGGTTAAAGGTAATAAAACCTTCATACTGAAGAACTTGGAAGGTGATGTGATCGAGACGCCCGTAAATGGGCAGTTCCTGAAGCCTTATTTCCAAAACTGATCCAGGTCCTAGGGACCTTTGTATTATAGTGTATATCTATAGTTGTTATTTCCGCTTTCATAGTTTATGTTTATTTCGCCATAATAATGCTTGAAAATTTTAAAAAGACCTGAGTTTTTACAGAATGAATTAAAAAGTGGTCTGCGAAGTTCTCAACACGTTCAAGGATGAATGCGCTGTCCCCAAGTGGAGCCAATGTTGTTATGATGATCCTAATTTTAACAAGGTTTGGCAAAAAGATATCTTTTAATAAGCTAAGGCATACTATTGGGAAAGGTAAGCAGGCAAAGAAATATGAAGGAAATATGTGACATTATCTCCTCATAAAGGCTGCGCGGAAAAAGAAATAAAATGGGTATTAGAACTAAGCAGAAGGGCCTCAGGTCATTCAACAGGACAATACAAATAGCGCTACCACGTCGAGAGATTTCGGGGGCACCAAGGAAAGCACAAAGAGAATGGAGTATCGACCCTTGGAACCCCATGACATCATAAGCTTGGTGGGACAGGTTTCGTTCATTCCATGGGTCAGTGGAGTAGCGCGAAGGGACTTCACAAGCCCCCGCCAGAACTTTGTGGTGGACTCCTCGGGATGGTCAGGTGGCGCACGCAAGGGCAAAGGTAAGGTAAGTCAGGGAAGCTGGTACACGACCAGTACCAGTATTAACTCGGCTCGTGGCACACACCTACCTGGCTCCAAACAACCAATAGCCAAATGCCACGTGCCTCAATGTTGATGTCCTTATGACGTCAACCCTCCTAGTTGTCACCTGAGTCTCGTTCTTCGTAAAATACGGCTTGTTTAACACTGTTTGACACCCATTTGGGTAAATCACTCATTTTTACGAACTCGCCTAACATTTGAAGCTTGGATTGCAGCAGCAGGTTGCTTTAAGCTCCCCTGCGTCGCTTTCCCTCTTTGGTTTTCCGCACTGGTCACAGGTATTTAGCCATTCTTGTTCCTTACATTTTTCCTTCCTCTTTACTCTTTAAAAATGGTCGTCGGGAGAGTCAAGTCCAGAAAGTCTGAACTAGAAACCCCCTAAGCCCGCGAAGTTAGGGCCATCCCTAGACCCGACCCCCTTACTGATACACAAGCCCGCATTCGCGACCCACATTACCCTTTCAGTGTCTCCCACGTTCGGCCCGACCTGTTAGAAAGTCATGTGAAAGGCCAAGACAAGTTCAGAGTGGTTCGGTCTGGCCTATATTACCAAATTTCTCTGCCCACTTTCCCAGTCACCGAATTCATATGTTGGCTTAGAGACGCCTATGACGAGCACAAGGATGTATTCCTTTCGGCCCAGGGAAACAAGGTTTTCCGAATATCCCCTAAGCTCAATAAGAACACCCTCTGTTTCCCTCACAACCCAGAATATGTCGAGTTCACAGAGTTGTCCTTGTCGCGTCAATTTTCTAAATTACCTTGGAAACAACAGAGCGAATTCCTCTCCTCTATCTTAGGCTCCCACCTCACGTCCATTCTGACTTCGGACATGGTTCCCTTGACCACATTTGCAGATGGCCTCCAGCCTGTTCTTGCTTTCATTTCTAGGTTACTAGGTCCTAGGGAATTTGAGAGGGTGTCAAAAAAGTTCATAGCCCTCCTTTGGCTCATGTCTTAGCCGAGTGTCGTTCTGGATATCCCCACATTTCTGGCTTCGGCCATCCAGACTCAGTTTCAAGAACTACTCTCTTCGGGGGCTTTCTGTTTCTACTCGCTGGTCTTTTACCTGTTTCTGTTCGAGCACGCCGACAAGTTCGAACCTTTGGGCCTTGAAAAACTCTCAAGAACAAACGGCCAGCCAAGAACCGTCTTTGAGTGGAACGTCTCAGTACGTCAGCAGGCTAATGGGAGGGGTTACTCAAGGTTTTTGAACGAGTTCATGACCATTGCCTACACCATACTTCATGACAATCCCCCGCCCACTATTTTTCCTGAGAAAAAAGACTGGTTGCAGTTCGATGATGAGGAAAACAGAGGTGATTGGTATCTGTTTGATGATTACACCGAGATCAGAGTCTATGGCGCTGATGTACCCCCTTACCGCCTGCTTTTGTTCCCTGCCATGTGGGTTTTCTCCCTCGAATACATTCGCCAAACCATGAAAGCGGACCAGTTCCACTTCGTTCCCGCTAAGAAGGGTTATATTCTTAAGCTCCCTACCACTATCGGCCCTTTCACTGTAAACTCAAGACATGCCCTTTCCACTATGGAGATGTTGCTTCAGAAAATGGATTTAGTGCTGGGGAAAGTCTGGCCCTATGACCCGAAAGGAATTATTTCAAATAGGAAGAGGAAGATTAGGTCCACTGCATATGTGCATGAAACTAGGTCCTTCATTGAATGGAGAGCTAACCTTGACACATGGCCCTTGGCTTCGTAGATGGAGGCCAAATCTTCGGCAACGGAAGGAAGGGGTGACACTACTTCAGCGAGCACAGGCAGGAAAGGGCAGACTGATGAGGCGGATTTTTCAGAGGAGTCGGAAGGATTGTATACAAGGGAGGGATCTCATCCCTCCAAAAAGCATAAAATTGATGATGTGGAGATTGTCTGGGATGAGTTAACTCAAGAGAAGTTAATCAGATATGGGGAGCCGGATAAGAACAAAGTTGGTTTAAGAGTAAATTATGACGGTGCCTCCTCTTCGGAACCCTTAGGTATATCATAGGTCATTTCGGTAAATAGGGCCAAAGTAAGGGAAGAAATCAGAAACAGAAACAGGACAATGAGAGAGAATCTTCGAGCAGAATTGGCCGGTTTTGTAGATAAGTATCACACCCGGCTCACCACAGAGCTGGATATGGATAAAGAACAGTTGATAATAGCTATCACGGAGGCAGTACTAGACCCTACTACTAATGAAATCAGCTACAAGGCTCTGGAGGTCGTTGTCAACTTATCAAAGGTTCCCTTAACCGACAAACTGGGGCTACATCAATGCATAGGAGACATGGTAAGGGATGAGGTGGTAAAGCTCGTGCTCGCGCTAAGGAAACTTGAGGACAAATACAAAGAGGTCGTAGAAAACCAAAAAAAAGAAAGGGAAAATGCCAGAGGGATCAGAAATAACCTGCACCATCTCATAATAATAATGAGCGAAAAAGGAAGCGATAAGGAAGGAATCCAGACAAAAAGCATTAGGGATTTGGAGGCCGAAAACTCAGAAATAAGAAGAAGGCTCAACATTCCTCGTGGAGATTATGTACAACCTGAGGAATTAACCCAGGCGAAAAAAGAGATATCGGCCCTCACAGATACCATTGCCCGGGAAAGGGATGAGAACGCCAAAACAGTTGTAGAACTGGCTAGCTTCAGACAGAGATTGGCAGATTTGCAAGCCAAGTGGGATACCCATGTCTGCGTGACCCCTACTTCCGATACAGCAGGTGCTACCTCGACACAGTTAACCAAGGCCCTCTCGGACTTACGAGTCTCAGAAAAGCAAGCTCATACCGCGCAGCAGAGAATTCAGGAGCTAATGGCTAGGTTGGAACAGAACGATAAAGTAATAGTGGCCCTGCAAAAAGAGGTGGACGAAGTGAAGAGGGAGAAGTTGCTGCAGGAGAAGGTTATCAAAGACCTAAATAATCGGATGAAAGGGAACGCAACCCTCCTTGAAGCCAGGTGTCTCATTTGGATTGAGATCAGGACAGAGGTAAGGAAGTGTTGGGATTTTATTTTGTTAATGAATGAGAAGAAAATTGCTGTCTGATTATGCAAAGAGAAATTTCAGGAAGGACGGGCAGAAGCCAAGGAAAAAGTAGTTGTGGTCAAGAAGTATATCACCTACCTGAACGGATTACTCTCTGAAGAGTTAGCTGTGCAAGGGATTGAAGACCGTTTCAGGGGAGTGATGGAAATTAGAAGGGTAATTGAGAAGGAGACCGCGCGTGTGAATGCATTGAGTGGTTTGGATTGGGTTGCTAAATGAGTGGGGAAGTTTGAAGAAGAATGGGATGAGCTAGTGAAAGCAGGCCTCCCATAATGCTGGGATTCTGTGATTGCCGCTTTCTCAAGTCTAACTAATTATGAAGAAAAGTTGGCAACAGTTATTAATCAGACAAATCTTCCTTACAAGAAAACCACTCGTCTAAAAGCTGAGACTATAATTGCTGCCCTTGGAAAATAAATTTCTCTTCTCTGTTAGATCAGACAATGCTTGACGATACAGGTGGATTATTCAGAATTGACGGATATGCAAGCCTTAGTGGATATTTTTTCCACTATGCCCCTACTAGGGGCAGCCATATGGTAGAAATGTAGCAATTTCGTAAATATACCAGTCCTCGCACCATCCCTCCAGTCCTTGCCACCTCAGAAGAATAAAACCGGCTCGTCTGCGTCATCGGTGCTTCCAACTCAGTCGGCAGCTGCTACACCTCGCTCTTCTAAAAAATGATGATCATGTTCTGGCCCTACTGGCATTTTTATTTTAATTTTCTTACTTTTGTAATATTGGGTGAAATTGTTATTTCGCCCTATGCATCTTTATTTTCTTTTTAAGTTGTTTTACTTTCGGTTGGCGCTCATGCTAAGGCCACTATAGAGATGATGAGGGGCATTCTTCCTCATCATCGGTTTTTATTCTGATAGATACAAGCAACATAAAAGATATTTCAGCAAACAAATGTTGATCCAAAAATATCTTCTGCCATGGGTGGACAGAGGGGATTATAAAAGAAAGACCCTGAGTCTAAAGAAGGGTTCCTGATTTTTAGAACAAAGACTATCAATTGCTAATTCCCCTTTTTGTAAAGTTTTGAGGATTTCCTGTGTTTTATGTTGAATAATCCCGATGGGAGACTATAATGAAATGATTTACTATGAGATGGATTCCTGGTGAGATCGGTTACAGTTTGTATTCCTTTGTTATATTCTAATACAAATGTTTTGGCACTTCATCACCCTTTTTATATTATATGCTTCTGGAATGCGAGCGCTTGATTAACTGGAATGATTTTATCTATTTCAGATACTCATGTCTATTAGTCCAATGTGCTTTAAATATGGCTCAGAGCTATGAAATTATGTTCATATGTTTCACTTCACTTACTCATCCTTCTTCCTATGTTAACTGTTGATGGATTCTTATGTGATAATAAGCCTATTTGCGGTTAATACTAGATTGACTCAAAGTAACTGATAAAGGCTTGTATGAAGTCTATTTATTGCATCAAGTTCTTCTAGGAAGATGGTCCTAGGTTGCATTAGAAGTCCTTTCTTGGATAGCAAATCCACTTGATGGTTGAACTCTCTATAGACAAGAAAGAAATAGATAGATTGGAATTCTCTACAAAACTTCTCCACCTTGACCTTCCAGTGATAGAGATTTAATACCTGAATATTAGATCAGAGCCAATATATGATAATCTTGAGTCCCCTCCGATCATTAAATTAGAGATAGAAAAGGATTTATCTATTAACATAGTAGTTCAGGCAACCAAAAGTTTTTCTCTCATGTTCGTGCCTGAACCAAAACACATACTGGCTCTAATGTTATTATTTTTGCCAAAGAGAAATGTGAAACCACTTGCACACTTGTCATGTAGAGCAACACCATCAAAGAAAGCAACATGATAACAAATATTCACTGATGGGCTTGAGGGAATGTGTCTATCGTGATCCTTAAATTTAGGAGAATATTCCCTCCAGAGAGCAATGACCTTAGATTTTGTCAGAATCACAGTAAGCCTAGATTTCTAAAAAATGAGTCAGTTTCTCCTCCCCCAAATTTTCCAGGCGATGATAACCCAAAGGGAGTGGAATTTACTTTTGTAGAGTTGCAAAAAATGAAAGTTGTCTAAAAAGGAATTAAAGTGATCCACAAGCATAATTCCAAAGACTTCTAATAGTGAACTTCATAGCCTTCTCACCGCTTCACACCTAAGAGAAAGGTTATTTATATTTTCCTCGTCTCTTCTACATTCTGCATAGGATACAAGAATTTGCCCTTGAAAACCCCTTTTCTGCATAGGATACAAAAATTTAGCCCTTGAAAATCCCTTTTCTGCATAGGATACAAAAATTTAGCCCTTGAAAACCCCTTTTCTGCCCATTGTCCCACGTTAAGATTTTGTTCCTAAAAACCAACCATAAGAAAAGGACCTAAGTTTTATAAAAAGGGACAAATCTCAAAAGGCATCGAGATTTGGTTTCATAAATTGCAATTTATGATGATTAAAACATAAGCTGCGAAGTACACTTTAAAAAATTTCTTCATTACCCTTATGGAAGGGAGACTGGAGATTCGGTAGTTTATTTCTTATCCATCCATTTTAATATATCACAATCTTCGAAAGTCCACTTAAAATCATCGTTAGTACGTTTGAATGGATGCGTATAACTATGTTGTAATTGAAGGATATTTGGGTAGATTATGTTTATTTATAAAAGGGATGAAATATGTTGTCATTGAAGGATATTTATAAAAGGGATAAAGTTTCCGTCATGTATATTTATAAAAGGGATAAAGCTTGAAGTTTGAAGGAGATATTATCAAATGCTTGGTTTTAATAAAAAAATATTTATATTAAAAATTTTAAAAATATATATATAAGTGAGATGTTAAGTAAATTTAAATTTATTTTTAATTAAAATTATATATATAAATAAAAGTGAGATGTAAAGTAAATTTAAATATATTTTTTAATTAAAATTAAAAATTATTTTATATTTATAAATGATCAAAATTTTATGATATAATTTTTTTATCAAAAAAGAATTAATATATATCTTAATATTTTATGATAAATATTACACAAAAAATTGATAATTTAGAAAAAAAATTGATTTCTTAATGATCGCTAAAAAGTAATATTCACACATTAAATAATTTATCTAAATCTTATATTCTCACACATATTTTTTTAAATAATATTTATTAAAATAAATTTTATATATTAATAATTTTTTTTGTAAATCAAGATTTTATTCATTCTTCTAAAAAAAAGTACATCAGTAGAAAAGTCTAGGTAGTCTTACTCTAATTAGGTTTGTTGACTACCACTATAAGTATATGCTAATGAAAAAAAAAAACATCAAGAGACATGATCCACAACTTGAGAGACCATAAGCACAAGTAAACACAAAACACTTGCAACCATGCTAATCATCAGAGGTGATGGGGGTTGGGTTTTACTGAGTAGTTCCAGGAGGAGGAGGAGGACGGAAGGAGCATTGGATGTGCTCTTCGAAATGGGTCATCCATGCCTCCAACTTCTCTACTTTCTCAGATAACAAGGTCTAGCCTCGCTAGACCACCACTACACGTTCCCAGACATGCCACTGAAAATAGTGCATTTTGTTTAAAGTAGCAGTTAGCTCAGCATGTTTTTCATGCCTCACTCGCTCCAAGGTTTCCAGGCGTTCAAGAACAGATTGTATCAAATCCCGACACTTCTCGACACAACAAATTTTTCACTACCCTCGTCCCACATGACGTGCCATCCCTTGTCTCCCTGAACTACCACGACGAACCAACCCACCAATTTGATGCCCTTGTGGGGTGTGGCTCCAATGACTAACCGCCGAGCCACCTCGACTGCCGCCCACGAGTTGCAGACCCTGCACGATCAGAATGCCTCGTCCTGTCACCACCTCAACCACCCGGAGCCGCTCGTCCCGAGCGACCGCTGATACTGCTGCCCCGCCCCGAGCTAATGGTGCCAGTCACCACTTCTAACTATGAGAGAAAAAGCCACCCCCCGAGCTGCCAAAAATGGGCCTAATTTGAGAGGAGGAGCGGCCCAGTGAGGGAACCAGATGCATGATGATCAACCTAACACCACAGAGATGTACAAAGGCGGACCAACGAGAACCTTCCTGAACTGTGACTGTCCACAAGGAGAAACACACTGCCCTCACTGGCGTGGCCACCACCAACTAGCCCAAAGTGAACGCAAAGAACCAAAATTTTATACCAACCACGAAAAAATTGTCGTTCTGCAGCTTTCAAAGACTAACCCGCACTAGCCAAACCACCCATTATCCTTTATACCCGCTCCCCAAACACTGCCAAGCCTTGCAGGAGCCCAAGAAGGGGCCGCTGAGGGCTGCAAATCCGCTCTCCTTAAAGAATGAAAGGGATACCACTCAACCCGAACAGGACCAACGAAAGACAATAAGAACCAGAAAGCTGAGACCTTTCTAATATTCAAAAATCCTGAACCAAAAACCAAACTATAATTTGACAATAATGACCACCTGTAATCGCAGGAGGGGATGCCAGTGGGGAGGATGCCACCTCTCCCAGATGGGGTACCCACCGAAAAAACCTTTTCTCCGCTCATAGCTCACACTACCAATTCCATAACTCAACCAAGTGCATAATGTCTAGTAGCAGACCTCGCCACCCTCCATAAAACTCCAACGAATGCCAACACCCGTGAGAACCAAGACAGAATGAAGTTTCACACAAATTGCATTGAACCCTCCCGTACGTAAGGTATGTTGAGAGAACGGGGAGGCTGACCCTCCCACCCGTGACCATGCGCTCAACATGAATTCCCACGCATTCCCTCGGGAATGTTAACTACCCTGTTAATCATCTGATCAAGGAATATATTAATAAATATTAATAAAAATTTGAAATAAAAATTAATTATTAATAAATAAATAAACCAAACAATTATAAAACATTTTCTCTATATTTGAAATATAATATAAATTATTATTATTATTATTATTATAAATACTTATGACGTTCTTAAAAAATTCACATTGACCATAGTCTTGATATCAAAGGAGTTTTCAAGAGAACCCAAAAAAATCTTCATAGAAGTATAAGCCGATTAAAAATATTCATATAAGCAGATTATGACATTGTTTTGTGAAATGTATATTGATGTTATATTTCCTAAGCGTAAATGGATTATGGGGTGAAAACTATAACAATGTTTTATTTTTAAGCTATTGGTGAAAATTTTATATCGAATTGATTATATTAATTTTTTTGTTTGTTAAGTTGTGTGAATGTTGAAATGATTGCACACTTACTCTTTGGTTTGAGAAACCATGACCTAGGATTGTTGAGAGTTTTAATTGGTGAATTAAAGCTCTTAATATTTAATTGTCAATCTGGGAGTCGTAAACACGAGTTGTACTGCGTTTTTGGTTTAGTGTTGAAATGCAGAGTGTATAGGTTTCTTTGATAGAGACTACTTAGTACAAAATGATGATCAATTTATGCTATCTGAGGCCTTTTTAAATTGCAAACAAAGAATGTCTTAAAAGGAAATCAATTTACTTAGCCTTTGTCAAACCACACTGTTCTACTTCCTAATTTGCAATTTGATCTTCTTGTTTTAAATTAGCAAACAATCCTTCTAAGGCAGAATAAAAAATAAAAACGACTATAAACTTATATTAACCACACTTACTCCAAGATCAATAAAAAATAGCACTCATCTTAAGTTACCTTAGCATCAAACTAAATCATAACACACTGAAGGAATAACAAGACAATTGGAAAATCTAATTACTCCCACACACTGCAAAAACTCTTCTATAAAATCCAAACAACTGCACTCAACTCTTTACTCCTTGCAAGGTTAGGTCCAGATTGGTGTTTGAGTTTAATTACCATCTGCTGCTAAATTAAATTAACTCTAGAAAAGACAAATCTTAATTTGAAACTAATTTAAATAAACTCAGAAAAATTCCTATGAAAAAGAGCAGTAACCTATGATCGATTTTATATACAATTATACTACATGTCTTAAAGCTATGCTCTTGAATGAAATGGTAATGCTGAACATTCAATCCTAAGAATGAATCATAATTTTAACTACTCACTCAATGCTTCTCAAGTTAAGCTACACTAAATGAAATCAATTTTTACCAAATAATTTATTGTTCTGAAAGGAAATCATGTAGCCTATTCAAAACTCAACTTTCAATACCAAAACAACCATGAAATCTTGCCTATCTAATTGAAACACAATGTCGACTTCTATCTACTGCATTCACTCTTCAATTCATGCATACTAGGAATCAAATGCCATCACACAACAATCACTAAATACATAAATGAAATTTATATTTTCCAAACATTCATAACTTGCAACCCGAAATCAGCTATCATGACAAACTCAAAAAAACTATGTTTGATGCATACTGTGTTTCAATCCCAATTCAACATTCCTTAATTACGACAATTACTCTCAAGAAAATATTAATTATGAAAAGTAACGCAATTTGAGTACCGAATGCAGCTACAGGATTCATGGCAATTTAATCCCGATCATCATAGTTACCCTCTCAAAATTCATTCATGAATCAAAATGTTAAGTCTTAACATAATAATGGTTTCTTCCAAATAAAAGAGAGAGTTTCGAAATGAAGACCATTCATGAATTCAAAGAGCATAGCATCATAATGGTTAAATGCAGAATATTCAAATGATTCTCACACAAAGGGTTGAAATCAACACACAACTTGCATCAATAAGTAATGCTCTGCCGCTGCTTATTTCACGCAAGGCACAATGCCATCAGAACTTGTATCATTGATGAATGCACATGATCTTGAACAATGAGTACATAATTCGGTTTGAATTGAAAGATTAAATTCATAACACAGTCATCCCTTTTCCTTCAAAGTTTAAAATGATTCCTTCTAAATATTCAAGACTGAAATATAATTTATGAGATCATGCGTGTAGAGAATTAACACTCTTCTTCTATTTGTAAAGACTTTAACATCATTGTACTTATGGTTGCTTCCCAGATTTAGGAAAATAAAGAAACCAGTGTAAGTACAAAATAAATCTACACAAAAAACTTCGAAATCTGTTTTGTGAATGATTGAAGCAAGAGACATAAATATATGAATTGCAGGACTTCCCTATGAACTATGATGGTTGCAGGACTTGGTTCCATGTGGTGGTGGGCCCTTGCCACCTCCTGGAGCAAGTCTTAAACTAATTCAATACTATTAAAAACTAAATAAAACCATGATACTCATAGAAGATTTAATGCCGGATTGAAATTATATTAAGTTTAAGATGCATATTCAAATGTCATATACATCATTGTAATGTCTCATGAGCAAAGCGCTCCTAAAAACTAATCAACAATCTTCTTATTACTCCTTTTTTTTCTTTTACATGCAGAGCTCTGGCTTTTTTATACAAAACAGAGCATAACTATTTTCTAAATAAAACATAACAACATGCTAACAAATTCCATATCTCATGTTCTGGAGAGCCTTCGAATGGGTGACAGTTGTATTTGTGTTGATCAACGCATGGATAGAGGAAAAGAACTTATCAAACCATAATTGTGGCATAAAAATAGTCAAATCCAATTATGGTTGTTAAGTGCAAATCTGGACATTTTATGTAAATTAACTGTGGCATAAAAATAGTCAAATCCGAATTTGACTATTAAGTACAAATCTGGACATTTTATATAACTTGGCCTTAGAGAACTCTATATATCTTCCAAACCATAAGGAATTTTAGAAAACTATTATAGGATTAGTAAATTGGCTATACTAGGATCAAAACCCATGTGCCTGAATTTCTTCATTCGCCTTCATCTGCACAGAAATCGAGGTGGAAGTTGGAAGTTTAGAATTTATTGCAGATTTGGGCAATTTTGTGAATTTCCTTCTAGAGACCCATATGAGTGAGCTGGGTGGAATCCAAGTTATGGAGAAGTATTATAATATCATTTTTTATAATAACCTCTATCAGTTTCTCCGGAAGCACACCGAAAGTGTCAAAACCCTAAATTAGGCATTCCCATACTTAACTAGCTTGTGAGGGATTTCAACGATGGAACCTTGTGATAAATGTACTTCAACAAACCATCGTTAGGAAAACATGACATAATCATCTTTAATCATAGAGATGTGAAGAAAACTAATGATAATCAACTATAGAGAGTATTTGGCGGCAAGTGATGGAACTAGGGTATAGAGCGGGCTAAAAACCTAGGGCTTTAGCGTATAAACAATAATATTTCATGATGAAAACATGGGCATAAATGAGGCCCAACATCCCCCATGCCTGAGGTTTTACATGTCTTCATGCAAACAAAGACTTTACTCATATATAGGTTTTTATGGCATCATAGCTTTAGGTAGGGTTAGTTCTGTGTGGAGCAACACTGCATGAAGATTTGATTGTCATAGATTTGATTTTAAGGGCGACAGAAATTGAGGAAAAACAATAGATATGGTACAATGAAAATGATGAATAGGATAATAGGTGACAATGGAAATGGTAGATGAAATGTGGTGGTGATGGAGATGGGAAGATATGTGCTTGCATGCTCTATTTTGGCGAGGCTAATGCTTATGGATGATTTCTTCATGAAAGGCAGCAATGAATTCATCCTCTATTGGATTCAACTGACAATATGTGTGAATGTAGGAGGGGAAGGCACTATAGTTACTGCTTTTGTTTACATGAACCATTATGATTATAACCTATAGTAGCATGCAAATGGAGGGTATATGGAAAACCAAATATATAGAATATGTGGTGGTTAATCATCAAAGTTTTCTTAAATATCTAGTCAATTAAAGAATCTTAAGCCACCTCTACCTCAAGTTTTACCCTTGTTGTTGATGTCCTTGGTGCTACAAGATGAATTAACTGATGGAATGGCTCGAGCTGATGTGACTGTTGATATGATCTGTTGAAGAATGAAAAAGGTCTCAATATCCACATTATCCTGAAAATGTTGATGCATGTGTGATTTCATACAGATTCCTGAAAAAACACAAGCACCATCATCAATATTTCTTTTCATGCAAATCTTATTGAAATAAAGGAAATAGGTTAAATAATGAACACTTACCTGATCATGCTCCAAGTTTAAGATACTAGCCTAACAATGATAATGAAAACCATGAGTAAGCATAGGGTGAAAATGTGAGTTAATCATGAAAATTCCAATTATCTCTCTCCTACCATCTCTCTCCCCCATGCCCATCATCTTGCATGTCCTCATGCAAGCAAAACCTCAGACAGAGACCAAAGACTGAAGGGTTAGGGTTTCTATATTAAAGTCATGCTTCATTGACTTTCAACCATAGGGCTAATTGTGGGAGCATGTAAGTTTCATCAGATGTCATCTTCCTTTGCATCAATAAGATAAGAAAAGTAGTGACCAGGGATCTAGTGATGTCAAGACTAAGCTTTATTATTCCAAAAAAAATTAACTAATGTTAGGGCTACTAAAGGAATGCTTAACAATGTTGTTACTGCAGGGATAATGTCATCCTAAAATGATTAACCATAAGAATGTCCACAAAGTATCTCAATAGTAATCCAATGCAGCAAGTCTTCACTCAATGGCCTCATTATTACAAGTAAAAGTGACATTATTTAAAAACCAAGGCCTTAAAATGGATCGAAAATAGGGAAAAATGAGAAAATTATACCTTCCTAAGATGATTGTGTGAAAAATCCCAGATCTGGATTCCTACTGCAACAAATCTAAATTACTTAACCTATTATGTTTCATAATTATTTCATTACAGTGAAATATCAAAGTAATTTCTGAAGAAGTCTACACAAATAATGTTGTAGAATAAATTTAAGTGTTGAAACAATTTGAACAAAATACAATGAAAAAATCCATGTGTGACACACTTATTTTTGGACTAAGTCCCCGAAAAACCCAACGTGGGAAAACCGGTGCAGCAGATCTAAGGTTTTGAATTATTAATCAGCAAAATCTTGAATACAACTAGGGTGCCAACATTCGGCAAACCCTTCAAAGAAATCTAGACAACAAATATAATTGTGAGATATACCTCATTCTGCAAGTCTCCCGCTGATCGAAAACAGTGTTGGTGAATCCCTCACTGCCTCTGCGCGATTGCCTACACTGGAACTGTGTAAGCCTGTGTGGGCAAGCTTGAGGAACTGCGTCACCTCTTTCTGCAACTGATCTAGCTAATTTGAGACTGGATTTTGCCCTCCTGGCTTAGAAACCCCGACCTCTAGCTATCTCCGGACTGACTCCAAGAGACACTGCGCTGCTTCTGCGTGATTTCCTGTAGGGTCTACATCACCTCTTCAGAAAACTGCGTTGTATCTCTCTGTGTCACTGCTGCCTCTCTTTGATATGCACTCCTGGGCCTCCTAACCAGTCTCTTCTTCTGCCCCTCTCTGTATTTGATCACTGAATCACAATCACTTAGCAAACCCTACCCTAGTGATTTGATTCTTGATTAAAAGCTGTGTCTCCTCACACAAATTCGAAAATGCTCAATGGCTCAAGTGTCTCAATGTGTTTTCCATAGGCCCCTCACCCTCCTTATATTATTATGTTGAACCTTCAACGACCAAGATTAAAACATAATCAAGGGCTAAGATTAACTTGGAGGTGATCCATGACTTTATCTAGAAGATTCTCATTTAGTTTAATTAATACCCTTTAATTAATTAGTTTCCCTAAGTTTAGACTTAGGAAAACATTAAAAAATGATTAATTATTTTAATTAAACCATCTCTAAATGGAATTTTCCAAAACCATTTCTGGGTTTTATGGAATACATGTGTCCTAGCCTAGATACAAAGTTACAAGACTAGAGCACATCCGATGCTACTATAAATTAACACTCACTTTTAGTGAGGAAAGTGCTCTAGAAAAACAATTCAATTTGCTGCTTCTGACTTCTGGAACATCTGTTGCTGTGTGGTTGATGCTGCTCACCAACACTGCACAAGAAAATGTTGCATTTGTACTGTTGCTGACTCTGCATGTTGCTTCCAACTGCCACTGTACTGCAACTCCCTTTGCATTCTGCAACCATGATACTGCACTGCGTGAACACTACTCTGCACCACTTGTGCACTGTATTGTTGCTGCTCATATGCTGCTGCTACTCATCTACTGTTGCTACTGCACTGCTTCACTATTTCTAATTGCAACAGAAAAACATCCGAAACTGGACAAGAAAATCTGCAACTGGAAAATAAGACTGATTGCTGCTAGTTTCTGCACTAGCTCTCTGAAAATACTACGTTGTTGCTGCTCTGCACTTCGTGATCATTGCTCTGCACTGCGTTGCACCAATGTGCATTGTGCTGCTGCTGCTCAACTGTTGATATTGCTGCTCCCTTTCTGCGTTGATCAGGCTCTAGTACTGCTAGCCACTGCATTGTCTTCTCATCTTTCGCTGCAACTTTCCATCCTACTACTATCTTTAGGTTGTCATAGCTCACATGTGATCCAAGAGTTCAGAAATACTCAAGGATCCCGCCTCCTTGTAGATTCTGGATCTACAACTCCAAGTCAACCCACTTTTCTCCTTTCAGAATGTGAGCTAACATAGCACAATCTTTTTCTACCTCAATCTTGGCAGCTCTTCCTTGTGGATCTTCCTTCTCCTCTTTATCCTTTTTCTTAAGAGGACACTGTGAGGCATAATGCCCCATTTCTCCACACTGGAAACACTTGATCTTGGATATATATTTCTTCTTTTTCTTTTTTTGCCCCTTTCATGCAAGGGAAATGTTATCTTCTTCCTCCTTCTTGACTTTCAACCCACTACTGCCATCCTCCAAATGGATTTTGAGGATATCTCTCCTCAACTCTTCTTGTTGTAAGGCTGCCCACATCGCTTCCCATCCTGGAAGTCTTTCTCTGCCCATAACTTTGGACAAAGACCTGATAGTCCTCTGAAACAGAGTTCAAAGTGAGCCTTACTAGCTCTGAGTCTCTAGGAGCAGATCGTTCTACTGACAGTTGATATCGGTTTTCATGAATATGAGAAAAGGAGTCAAAACACTCTCTCTTCTTCATCCTGATATTACGCATCTTCTCTTCAAGGTACATCTTCCGCTGCTCAAAATATCCTTGGTATAGATTTTCCAGTCGTACCCACATCTCTCTAGAAGTGGTCTTTATTGCTATGTGGGGTATGATATGATCCTTCATACCATCTAGGATCAATCACTTGGCTCTTTCCATATTCTTCTTGAATTGCCTCAAGTCCCCTGTCCCCCATACCTGAGGTTTCGCATGTCCTCGTGCAAACAAAGACTTTACTCATATCTAGGTTTTTATGGCGTCATATCTTTAGGTAGGGTTAGTTCTGTGTGGAGCAACACTGCATGAAGATTTGATTTTCATAGATTTGATTTTAAGAGCGACAAAAATCAAGGAAAAACAATAGATATGGTAGGACGAAAATGATGAATAGGATGATATGTGACAATGGAAATGGTAGATGAGATGTGGTGGTGATGGAGATGGGAAGACATGTGCTGGCACGCTCTATTTTGGTGAGGCTAATGCTTATGGATGGTTCCTTCATGAAAGGCAACAATGAATTCATCCTCTATTGGATTCAACTGAAAATATGTATGAATGTAGGAGGGGAAGGCACTATAGTTACTGCTTTTGTTTACATGAACCATTATGATTATAACCTAGAGTAACATGAAAATGGAGGGTATATGGAAAACCAAATATACAGAATATGTGGTGGTTAATCATCAAATTTTTCTTAAATATCTAATCAATTAAAGAATCTTAAGCCACCTCTACCTCAAGTTTTACCCTTGTTGTTGATGTCCTTGGTGTTGCAAGATGAAGTAACTGATGGAATGGCTCGAGCTGATGTGACTGCTGATATGATCTACTGAAGAAGGAAAAAGTTCTCAATATCCACATTATCCTAAAAATGTTGATGCATGTGTGATTTCATACAGATTCCTGAAAAAAACACAAGCACCATCATCAATATTTCTTTTCATGCAAACCTTATTGAAATAAAGGAAATAGGTTAAATAATGAACACTTACCTGATCATGCTCCAAGTTTAAGATACTAGCCTAACAATGATAATGAAAACTATGAGTAAGCATAGGGTGAAAATGTGAGTTAATCATGAAAATTCCAATCATCTCTCTCCTACCATCTCTCTCCCCCATGCCCATCATCTTGCATGTCCTCATGCAAGAAAAACCTCAGACAGAGACCAAGGACTGAAGGGTTAGGGATTCTATATTAAAGTCATGCTTCATTGACTTTCAACCATAGGGCTAATTGTGTGAGCATGTAAGTTTCATGATTTTTCATCTTCCTTTGCATCAATAGGATAAGAAAAGTAGTGACCAGGGATCTAGTGATGTCAAGACTGAGCTTTATTATTCCAAAAAAAGGTAACTAATGCTAGGGCAACTAAAGGAATGCTTAACAATGTTGTTACTGCAAGGATAATGTCATCCTAAAATTATTAACCATAAGAATGTCCACAAAGCATCTCAAGAGTAATCCAAAGCAGCAAATCTTCACTCAATGGCATCATTATTACAAGTAAAAGTGACATTATTTAAAAACCGAGGCCTTAAAATGGATCAAAAATAGGGAAAAATGAGAAAATGATACCTTCGTAGGATGACTGTGTGAAAAATCCTAGATCTGGATTCCTACTGCAACAAATCTGAATTACTTCTATTATGTTTCATAATTATTTCATTACAGTGAAATATCAAAGTAATTTCTGAAGAAGTCTACACAAATAATTTTGCAGAGTAAATTTAAGTGTTGAAACAATTTGAACAAAATACAATGAAAAAATCCACATGTGATAGTTATTTTTGGACTAAGTCCCCAGAAAAACCCAAATTGGGAAAACTGGTGCATCGGATCTAAGGGTTTGAATTATTAAGCAAAAAAATCTTAAATACAACTAGGGTTCCAACATTCGGCAAACCCTTCAGAGAAATATAGACAACAAATATAATTGTGAGATATACCTCATTCTGCAAGTCTCCCGCTGATCCAAAACAGTGTTGTTGAAGTCCTCACTACCTCTGTGTGATTGCCTATGCTGGAACTGTGTAAGCCTGTGTGGGCCAGCTTGAGGAACTACGTCACCCCTTTCTGAAACTGATCTAGCTAATCTGAGACTAGATTTTCCCCTCGTGGCTCAGAAACCCCGACCTCTAGCTATCTCCGAACTGACTCCAAGAGACACTGTGCTGCTTCTGCGTGATTTCCTGCAAGGTCTACATCACCTCCTCAGAAAACTACATTGTATCTCTCTGCGTCACTGCTGCCTCTCTTTGATATGCACTCCTGGGCCTCCTGACCAGTCTCTACTTCTGCCCCTCTCTGTATCTGATCACTGAATCACAATCACTTAGAAAACCCTGCCCTAGTGATTTGATTCTTGATCAAAAGTTGTGTCTCCTCACACAAATTCGAAAATGCTCAATGGCTCAAGTTTCTCAATGTGTTTTCCATAGGCCCCTCACCCTCCTTATATTCTTATGTTGAACCTTCAACGAACAATATTAAAACATAATCAAGGGCTAAGATTAACTTGGAGTTGATCCATGACTTTATCTAGAAGATTCTCATTTAGTTTAATTAATACCCTTTAATTAATCAGTTTCCCTAGGTTTAGACTTAGGAAAACATTAAAAAACGATTAATTATTTTAATTAAACCATCTCTAAGTGGAATTTTCCAAAACCATTTCTAGGTTTTATGGAATACTTGTGTCCTAGCCTATATAAAAAGTTACAAGGCTAGAGCACATCCGATGCTACTATAAATCAACACTCCCTTTTAGCGAGGAAAGTGCTCTAGAAAAACAATTCAATGTGCTGCTTCTGACTTTTGGAACATATGTTGCTGTGTTGTTGATGCTGCTCACCAACATTGCACAAGAAAATGTTGCATCTGTACTGCTGCTGACTCTGCATGTTGCTGCCAACTGCCACTGTACTGCAACTCCCTCTGCATTTTGCAACCATGATACTGCACTGCATGAACACTACTCTACACCACTTGTGCAATGTGTTGTTGCTGCTCATATGCTGCTGCTACTCATCTACTGCTGCTGTTGCACTGCTTCATTGTTGCTAATTGCAACAGAAAAACATCCAAAATTGGACACGAAAATCTGCAACTGGAAAATAAGACTGACTGCTACTATTTTTTGCACCAGCTCTCTGAAAATACTACGTTGTTGCTGCTCTGCACTGCGTTGCACCAATGTGAACTGTGTTGTTGCTGCTCAACTGTTGATATTGCTGCTCCATTTCTGTGTTGATCAAGCTCTAGTACTGCTAGCCACTGCACTGTCTTCTCATCTTTCTCTGCAACTTTCCATCCTGTTACTGTCTTTATGCTGTCATAGCTCACATGTGATCCAAGAGTTCAGAAATACTCAAGGATCCCGCCTCCTTGTAGATTTCGGATCGACAAATCCAATCCAGCCCACTTTTCTCCTTTCGAAATGTGAGCTAACATAGCACAATCTTTTTCTGCCTCAATCTTGGCAGCTCTTCCTTGTGGATCTTCCTTCTCCTCTTTATCATTTTTCTTAAGAGGACATTGTGTGGTATACTGCCCCATTTCTCTACACTGGAAACACTTGATCTTGGACATATATTTCTTCTTCTGCTTCTGTCACCCCTTTGATGCAAGGGTAGTGTTATCTTCTTCCTCCTTGAATTTCGACCCACTATTTCCATCCTCCAAATGGATTTTGAGGAGATCTCTCCTCAACTCTTCTTGTTGTAAGGCTACCCACATCGTTTCCCATCCTGGAAATATTTCTCTGCCCATAATACTTTGGAGAAAGACCTTATAGTCCTCTGAAAAAGAGTTCAGAGTGAGCCTTACTAGCTTTGAGTCTCTAGGAGCAAATCGTACTGCTAACAGACGATCTCGGTTTTCCTGAATACGAGACAATAAGGAGTCAAAACGCTCTCTCTTCTTCATCCTGATATTACGCATCTTCTCTTCAAGGTACATCTTCTGCTGCTCAGAAGATCCTTGGTATAGATTTTCCAGCCCTACCCACATCTCTCTAGAAGTGGTATTTATTGCTATGTGGGGTATGATATGATCCTTCATACCATCTAGGATCAATCGCTTGGCTCTTTCCATATTCTTCTTGAATTGCCTCAGGTGTGTTGCATAATGAGGTTCTGCAACTGCGCTGTCTATGAGGGCTTTCAGATCATGTTGATCAAGGAGAAATTATATCCTTGATTTCCAAATAACATAGTTGGAGTCATCCTCCAATCTATCTTGGTCACGCGGCCCATTGTAGGCCATCTCCTCAACTTGTCGAAATCTTCCTCTAACCCTCTGCTCAGCTAGACATACGCACTCCTAGAGGAGTAAGTCACTGCTTCTACTGCGACACGAGAAAAATTTGAGTTTCTTTGAGTAAGAAACCCTCTGAGGTCAAGAAATCCCCAACTGTGTTTCTCAAAAATTTTCTGGCACTTATGCACCAGCTCTTACTGATGTGCAGTAACTGTGTCCTTCAGCTATGCTGCCTCTTCTACAACTAAAAAATCTTACCCCTTTGTCAACTCTCTTAGAGGGAGCCTTTTCTGCGCTTGAATTCCCTCCTGGCCTAGACAACGCAATTTCTAGGAGGGTCTGATACTGCTTACGCATATCCCAGACTCTTCAGCGCTGATCTGCTGGTTCACTTGTGTTTCACCTGCACTTTAGTTTGAATAAGCTCTGATACCATGTGAAAAATCCTAGATTAGGATTCCTACTGCAACAAATCCGAATTACTTCTTCTATTATGTTTCATAATTATTTCATTGCAGTGAAATATCAAAGTAATTTCTGAAGCAGTCTAGACAAATAATGTTGCGAAATAAATCTAAGTGCTGAAACAATCTAAACAAAATACAATGAAAAACATCCACACGTGACAATTATTTTTGGACTGTGTCCCCGGAAAAACCCAACTTGGGAAAACCAGTGCAGCAGATCTGAGAGTTTGTATTATTAAGCACCAGAATCTTGCATACAACTAGGGTGCCAACATCCGACAAACCCTTCAGAGAAATCTAGACAAGAAATAGAATTGTGAGATATACCTCACTCTGCAAGTTTTCGGTTGATCCAAAAAAGCGCTGGTGAAGCCCTCACTGACTCTGCGTGATTGCCTACATTGGAACTACATAAGCTTGTGTGGGAAAGCTTGAGGAACTGCATCACCCCTTTCTACAACTGATCTAGCTAATCTGAAATTGGATTTTTCCCTCCTGGCTCAGAAATCTTGGCCTCTAGCTATCTCCGAACTGACTCCAAGAGACACTGCATTGCTTCTGCGTGATTTCCTATAGGGTCTACATCACCTCTTCAAAAAACTGCGTTGTATCTCTCTGCATCACTGTTGCCTCTCTCTGATATGCACTCCTGGTCCTCCTGACCAGTCTCGACTTTTTCCCCTCTCTGGATCTGATCACTGAATCACAATCACTTAGCAAACCCTACCCTAGTGATATGATTCTTGATCAAACGCTGTGTCTCCTCACACAAATTCGAAAATGCTCAATGGCTCAAGTGTCTCAATGTGTTTTCCATAGGCCCCTTGTAAATTTATGTAGATGTTCTATGCTTGACGCAACTTTACTTTATTTTCAATATCAGACAGGAATCACATAAACAATGAAGTAAAATGCCAATAGGACATACCAGTAGATCGATAGAAGACAAGCTAGAAATATATAATTGTGTTGGTGCGTTACGGTGGTCAATAGGATGCTTCAGCCAGCAAAGTATCAATATGGTCAGTCATCCAGCAATGTCACACAACCCTCCAGGACAGCGAAACAATCAACTCAAAGTCAACCCAAAAGTCAACGATGTCAGTCAACGGTCAACGCAAACAGTAGCAGCAGCTAGGTCAATGCTGAAAAGTCAAAGTCAACGTTTTGCCTCGAAAATAGTGCTAGAAAATGCAGATTAGGGAAATTGAGATTTTGTGAGAGTTTCAGGTCGATTTGACCTTGCGTTAACCAAAGTCAACACTGGTCAAAGTTTACTGTAGAAACCTTTGACCGAAAACAGAAAAGTGTTGCTGCCATATTTCCCACATGTGGAGAGAGAAGAGACTCCAAGTGATCGAACAAATCAGATGAGGAGAGATAATGTGTGAGGATGAGATGAGTGAAATGTCCTCCAATGTTGACCTTATTTATATCCATCATTGAGGGTGGATGACACATCTGCTGGCGCACAAACCTTAAGGTCAACTTGCACATATTTTGAATAGATTAAAAATAAATTCAAAATAAATGTTCTTCTCATCGGATCAAGATGATCTTTAGATCGATCTTGCACCTCTCCGAAAGAGGAACCCAATTAAATATTGGTATCTTCATCTGATCATTACAACATGGAGTTTGGACCTATTTGTCCAAAATTAACACTCCCTCTCAACTAGGGAGAACTGCATCCACATGTGCAATCCAAACATCGTGTGTCATCCTGCCGTAACTTGCTTTGCTGGCATCTTTATTTCATAACAGAAGTGGGTCAGTCACAAAGACATCATTCCTGGCTGACAGATTCAGCCTAGAGGTTTGAAACCTCTATAGGACTCAAAGAGTCTCATACCAACCCGAAGTTGGTTTATCTGACCCGAAGTCAGAGGAGGTCCGAAACCTCACTAGACTTGATCCCAGATCAAGTGGTTGGACCGTGCCATCCTAGATAGAGAGTACGACAATCTCTGATGCATCCATCTGTCTTTGCTACTAGTCTCTAGCTTTTCCCACCTCACTAGCCAAATGAGAGGTACTCCCAGGAGCCTTGAACTCAATGGGTAGGATGCATACGGGGCACAGATAG
This sequence comes from Pinus albicaulis, assembly GCA_034641835.2. Lineage (NCBI taxonomy): Eukaryota > Viridiplantae > Streptophyta > Pinopsida > Pinales > Pinaceae > Pinus > Pinus albicaulis. Next base: position 516,419,628 of record CM076575.1, on the reverse strand, counting down.
TGAGAGGTGAACCTGTTAGGGTCCCGCGATTTGGCAGATTAGCAGACCAAATGACAGGGTAACATGGAACCAAGATTTGGAGTCTGAGGACCTAGCCTTCCTGGAATCAGAGAGGAATCTCTCTATTGGGTGCAAAGGATGTGTTCTTTTTTCTCTAGGGTTCTTATTTTAGGCTAGTTATTAGGTGTAGGGTTTGTTTATTGTTTTGGTTGGGAAATATGGTCAAATGGAATAGGTGGAGTGAGATTATGTCAAATCCATTGGGCTATGGATTCAAGTGAAAGTCAAGAGTGTCTAAATGATGAAACAAAATGTGTTGTAGGGCCGATTTAGCAAGGTCAATGGATCCTTAAGGTGATGTATGATGTGTAGTGAACATTAAGTTTGGGAAATACTAAGAGTTCTTAAACATATATAGTTTTAAAGTTACAATCCATGAGGTAGGGCAAACCATTAAGCTCAATAAACCATAATCTAAACTAATAAACATCCAAGAGAAACATTCCAGTGATACATAGAGAGGATAAGAGCTTCTAACTTTAGAAAATCACCTTCAGATTTTGGAAAACACATAAGACAATACAAGTAACTCAATTTATGGAGAGGGAACTCCTAAACAACATATATCAAGTTATTGGGAACTCTGAAACAAGTTTGCAAGCATGGACAAAGGGCAAGATCGAACGAGACCTCTTTGACTTAACCTAACAATCAATATTTCATAGAAAGGCTTCAAGATAGGGTTTTGAAAACTTCAAATAAGCAGGGCATACCATGAATCATACTTGTAAGCTAGCATACTAACCATATGTGAAACAAAAACAATTTTTGGTGGACCTAAAGAGTAGTAAAGAATTCCTTAAGATGGCCAAAAGAGAAAACATAAAAGCTATAACAAACAGGAAGACTGAGGTGCCTCAAAGAACATGTCTCAACCTATACTTTCCTGTTTAATAGCAGCCAAGAAACATGAAACATAATGATAACAAATGAAAAAATAGACAAATTAGGAACACATCACCATTCACCAAGCTATGGAATCCTGCAAACAAGCTTGTCCATCATCAAGCCAAACAAGCCATTCATCCACTTCACAAAACGAATTTCTTCTCCAAGCTCATGAAACCATGTATATTGCTCTTTAAGCTCATCAAATGCCAACAAAATAAATAGGGGCCTCATGCTCTATTTATGGAGCAAATGAGGATTATAACCTTAAATTTGGTAGGAAAATGTCAAATATAGTCATAAATGTCATTTATGGCCAAGAGACCATGCAAGGCCCAAGGCACATAATATCCCAAGAAATAAATGTTAAAATAACTATTTTCACCTAATTCTAGCTTAATTTTCCTCAAAAAACTCAAAAATATCTATTTGCAATAAATGAGTGTGTTTTTTTGACTTTTGGTCCAAAACACACTAGGCAGCCTCTATGCATAGCACCACTTCAGCATAAAATAAGGTCTCTTGTAGCTGAGTTTTGTACCCCTTCCTGATACTGGATTTGGCTCTGTGATCGCTCATTGGAAAGCATGATGAGTCTACTTTCTAGAAATACTTGAGTTGTCCTGATTGGATGCCATTTTCCTGTTCAAAATACCAATTCTCCCAACATTGCTCTGTGCGCAGTAGCTGGTCTGAAAATGAGGCAGAAAGGTCAAAATTTTGATGTTTTTTGACATTTTGAAGGGTCAAAAATGCTCCAAATGATCTAAAATTTGGTGAGCAGACTCCTGGTGATGAGAGGAATCCAAAAATGAAAATTTTTCAAGTTGAGGATGCACCAAATTTGTGCGTAGCGCCTAGGGTGTTGCGCACATAGGCCTCAAAATTTCAAAAAAACAAAAAATTGTTCAATTTTGCCCAAAATTGGTGGAATGGTCCTTCAAGAGGTCTTGGACACCTGTTGAGAAGCCTCAGCCAAAACTCCAAGGCTGTCATGCTTTTTTGCCTCTTTTAGGTTTTTGATCTCTATGTGCCAATTCTGGCCAAACTTCTCATGTGCACAGCGCCATTTTGCTGAGGGCATTTGGAGGCCTTCCCGGTGTCGGAATTGGGTCCGTGATGGCTCGTTGGAAATCCTGATGAGTCTAATTTCTATAAATGCTTGGTTGTTTCTTGATCTAGCTCCTGTAGCTTAGTCAAAAATCCAAAATCCCAACATTTCTCTGTGCGTAGCGCCACTTCAGCAGAAAAATAGGGTGTTTTGCAACCAGGTTTTGGACCACTTCCCGATGTCGGATTTGTCTCCGTGATGGCTCGTTGGAAATACTGATGAGTCTACTTTCCAGAAATGCTTGTGTTTTCTTGATCCAGATCCTGTAGCATAGTCAAAATGTTGAAATCCAAACATTGCTCTGTGCGTAGCGCCACTTCAGCAGAAAAATTGGTGTACTTACAGTGTTGTTTTGACCTCCTTCCCTATGTCAGATTTGGATCTGGGATGGCTCATTGGAAAGGACTTCAAGTCTAGTTATCATTTGAATCATCAAGAAAGTCATTTGGACACTCCAGCTATGAGAAAAACGGATTTTTCCAAGGTCACTCCAGCAGTGCATAAATTCTCTAGTGACACCTGTAGTTTTGACATTTCTCCCAAACCATGATACCTGTGTAAAAATTGAAGGAGGTATTTCTTCTTGGCCCTATGATGGACAAAACCCTCTCCCAATTTTTCCAAATTCATCTCTATTTGGCCAGAAACATATTTAAAAACAAAACTGGCCCTAGGTGTGGCAAATGACTTGGCCCTTGGAATGAATTCTTGGAAAATGATGGAGGCATGATGTTTATGCATTGTTATGGCTTCGTGATTGCTGATATGACCTAAGATATGGATCTTCTACTCTGATGCCTCTTTTCCATAGCAAACCCTAGCTTAGTTGGAAAAGGATATTAGGGTTTGGTGTAGGGAAATTAGCACTGCCTTGTAGAGGGAGGGGAATTAAGGGGTTAAGGATTGTCTAAATTCTTGGGGAAATTTTGAGGAATAGGGATGGATGTTAGGGAGTAGGGGAAAGTGGAATTTCAAGGATTGAGTGAGGGGAAATGGTCGAAAAGGACAAAACATACGCCTAGTCTTGAAAAGTGTCAAATTGTAGCAATAGGCTAGGTTTTGTAGAAAAACGATGAGTTTGAGGGATAGGAGTGATGGGAAGTGTTTATGAAGGTATATTAAGGATAGGAGGAGGTGTATGAGCATCAGGATATAAGCCTTGTTGATTTTTTAACCATGGAGGTCATGAAACCAAGAAAATTGCCCTTAAAAACCCTAGTTTTCCTGTCTCCCTTGCTGCAAGATGCCATCATTGAGTAGCAGAACTCTTACCTTACCAATTTCTTCTGCTGGTTGGCCTCTTATTACTTCTGCAAAAGTGTCAATATAGCCCATTACCTTATGTGCAGACTTTGAAGCTAAATGGTAGTCTTTTTGGAGATGATGACCTTGAAATACATGAAACCCTAATTGACCTAGTGGGGATTCTTTGACCTCCCTTTGACTGAAAATTGGTTTGGAATATTCAAGTATAAAAACAGAGTATTTGAAAAAGTGGTGTATTGGAGATCCAAAATCCAATGTACTTGATTTATCTAAAGAGTCTATAGAGATAGTTTAGGGACCATCAATGCTTGAGGGACTTGGGGATCATGGGCATGAGTTAAGCTTGTCGGAAACCCTAGGTGGAAAATGGAATTATGGGCAAGGCAAAAACAGAGTGATGAGGTTGTAGGTGGGAAAAATAGGATGTAGATGAGTGGCATAAGCCCATGAGGGGTTTTTTAGAAGTGGTAGGTTGACCATGGAATGACAAAATAGTAGAATAGTGAAAAATTGCTCTAAGGATAATGAAGGCAGTGAGATTTCTAAAACTCACGCTATTCAAGAATTTTGTTTTTAGAAGTCTAGAACCAATCTATAGTCATCTACAAATAGAAAAAATTATGGATGACTAACAACGACTCCACTTGGGGAGAGAAACTCCTTTTCGGGAGGTGTCCAGAACCTCAAAGTTCAGATCTCTGAGCTTTGAAGACCAGTGCCTTACTTGCAGTTTGCAGATCTTTCTTTCTTCATTTGCTGATGTTCTTTTGAAGCTATAATCTCAAAATCTGAAAAGACATGTTTGCTTCAACCTCTTTCCTACCTACCCATCTTACTTGGCCTAACATTTTTTCTTCACTTGGGTGCACTTGGATTTGCAAACCCTCAACATTTTTATTTTTGAAAACACAAATCAAACTATCTAATTGTACCCTTATTTCTTCCAAGAGTTCAGATTAGGCTAATGAACTCTCTTATTCTCTACCTAATCTAGTCATTTTTCAAGATTAAGCTGTTTGACAAACTTCATTTTCTAAGCTATAAACATGAAATTGAAAGCATGGTTTAAATCAGGATTAGGCAATCTAACTTACCATGAGTTGTGGCATAAGAACAAGCTGCACACAAACATTATTTTGCATAAAAGTAAAATAGAAATATAAGGGTTGTGATCCATCATTTGTTATGCATCCTTATCTTCCACTTTGCTTCTGTTTTTAGCATGTGGAACCAGTATCTTTCATTCCCTAATATATCCTTTTTTTACAAGTCAAGTTTGAATGATTTGGCAAGCTCTCTTTCACTAACTTATCGGCAATAAATTGAAAACATGTTCAGCCATGATTAGGCTAGATGACTGAAAAAGACTTTTTGGCACAAATAGTGGCATTTAGGCTTGCACACTTTCAGCATCACTATTTTTTGGGTATGTGACTGTACCACTTTTCAAATCTACCCTCTTTTTCTACCTTTCTTTGTTTTTGTGTTTTTTCATTTTTTCCAAACAATCTAGAACTAAAAATATGCTCATAAGGCTGAGCTTATTTTGCATACGTATCTATCTATCCTAATCTAACCTATACATAATATACATTCATTTGGTGAAATCTCTTTTCCAACATAGCCAATCAAGCAGATGATTCCATGAGGGATTTTGTTTCAGCTCTTTGAGAGTGCTGAAGAAATAAAAAGGCCACTTCCACCTTACGTGTTTTCGAACAGTAGTGCCTAAATTTTTTCTCACACTTTGCAGCAAACTGTTCTTGGTAGAACACACTTCTCCTTCAGATTTCTCAAGGAAAACAACAAATGGATCTTGGAATAATACTTGATCTAGAGGATTTGAGATATAAGCTTCATTCAGGACTACTCCTTCTTCCACTTGGCTATGCTTGGGACTCTTTTGGGAAAGAAAATCCACCTCTTCCTCATGATCATCTAAACTAGTAGACCCATCATAGATTGCAATGTTATCCTCTAACAAACCTGATATGCTTTGATTGAATGGAATAAAATATGTTGGAAGGCCATAACGTTGACGAGTAGGAGCACTCTTTGGCAATAAATATTCTTGAGAAAGAAGTGTAGCAACTCTTATGAGACTGTAAATTTCTGTACCTTCATCTGCAATTCGTAATTCAAAGGAACTTGGTGGCTGCAAATCTGGATTTAAGGAGGATTCCTTGTCCCAAATGATTTGTAATATCCCAAAATAGGGATTGCACAGCAAGCCTGCTAAAATAACGCACTCCTGAGAGATTGATGCACATAAATGAGTTTGCAGCCCTTAGATCCCTTAGATCAGTAGATCTGGAGTCTAGATCCAAAAGGGGAGCAAAAACAAATCAAACTAGGTGTGGTAAACAGATATTCCACCAGCTAGTCTAGCTGAAAAACACCCTACAAGAGGGGCTGCAGCTATGCACAAGAATCTGCTTCAGAAATAACGCAGTCTTGGAGAGCATGGGAAGGAGGCCATCAAATAAGATCAACTTTTAATTATACAACAACAAATCATATTTACAATGATGCTCTTACATTATACAGTAGAATTGAGAAGACAAGAGAGAAATAAATCTTCAGAAAGCAAGGTTGCAACACATGTATAAACTGCAAAATGGCTTGACAGTGTTATTTTAAGGAGCTGCAGCAGCTGAATGTTACACTTTATATCTAGAATAGATCTATGGATAAAATATCAGATCTGTTTCAGATCCGTACTCCAGAAAGACCCTATTACAAGATCCCCTTGGGGTTTTGACCAATTCATGCATTACAAAGAGTAGATCTGAGTTTTAAGTAGCAAATCTGCAATAATATTCAGAATTTCTGAAGATGATTTTCCATTAAAATGGATCAGATCTAAACAGAACATGGATCAGCAAGCTAATCCATGGATCACCAAAGTGAAAGGCAAAGCCTAGCACTAGAGATCTCTCATCAAAATTGGGATCAAAACACCCTGCAAAACCTCTACTGAAAATAACACAGTCCCTCAAGGGAAAATGTGTTGTAGCTTGAATAACAGAGTTGGCCTGATGCCAAGATACAAATCTGAAGCTCAAACAGTGGATGCATTCTTCCAGGAGGTTAAAAGACACACTCACTGAGAAGAGGCTCCAATACAAGTTACATCTGAACAGATCTAGAGTCCCACTTGCTGCAGCCTACAAAATCAACCAAACCCTCACTGGATCTGCGCTACAGTTGGAAGTAGAGCTTGGCCAAATACCTGATAGTGGGTGAAATCAGCAATACTACTCCAAAGAACCTCAATGGAAGAGGTGAAATCCCTGCATAGGAACTCCAAGTGCTAAGCAACACTATTCTCCACTGAACAACAGAGAATGGTATTTGTCTAAACAGACAAGATACTCAGAAATATAGACAATCAACAACCTTCTCTTGCTGCCTTCCCCTTCCTTTTATAAGATGAGGGCCTTTGCAAACCCTAAACCACCTCGATGAATTAGCTCTTTTCACATGAGGGGCCTCCTTCTAGAACTGCGTTGTCCCTTCATGAGGTGCATTGTATCTAGACAATGTTGTAGATTTGGTCAAGGTTGACCCAGTCTCATAGCTCAAACCCCTTTCACACCTACAAGTGATTTATTTACATAGCCCAGATTTATCCATGTTCATATGGGCACATATTTATTCATTCTTTTAGGAGTTTTACATGTCCTCCTTTATTCATTTATTCATGCAACAGAAAATGAGACAAAATTGCATATTCCTCTTAACTTAGGCTAAGTAGGAATATTACAGTCCTCCCCTCAAAATGTTGCTTGTCCTCAAGCAACTGATAGGGTGAGAGTTGTAGTACTTCCCCTCCTCCATTGATGTCATCATCAGTGATCAAGTCCTCATCATAAGCCAAGTTCTCATCAAGCCAATACATCATGAATTGTTCCTCCAAGGTCAACATAAGATGTGCATAGTTCATCCCAGTGAAAAATTCAACAGAAATAAACATGGCTGGAGCAATGCTCCATCTAAAACATGTAGCATGAGGTACAGGGAGAAGTTCCAATCCATGTGATACATACAAACTGCCCATCCTTCCTCCATAGAATCCCATAAATAGTACAACTATATCAGCCAAGTATGGAAGCAAGACTACATATATGCAAACAGAAATTTGAGCTTGAGGAGGTGTGTCAAAATCCCACATGTGATGCCAACGCAGTGCATCTCCTGTCTGCATTAGATCAAGGTGTGGTAAGTGGCATTCCCACCACACATTTGCTGCATGAGTCACCTTAACATGGCTAAATATGTCAGATAAGTTTGGTGCCTTTGGGAAGCACCCATCATGAGAAGGAATCCCCCTTTGCTCAACAAGGGAATGGCAAAGCTCGACATTTCTATTGGCCCCCAAAAACCCATGAGATCCACATGATCTCTCACTCCCTTTAGGAGTCATATCCTGCAAAAACATGGCAAAATAATATGACAAATCAGAAGATAAAGCGTCTTCTACATAATGAGATCCTTTACCATCAAAGTTTCTCGCACACATGGAGTTGTGCATGGACATTTCCTCTCCCTCAAAAGAAGGAATAAATGGCTATAATGACTCTTGCATAGAGTCCATTGGCTGTCCCAACTCCACAGAGCTCATGCACTCTTGAAAGTGCTGATGTAGTTCCTCTCTCAAGCCTTCCCAATCAAAGCTCCTCATGATCAGGGTATAGACCTTCATTGAATGCATATGGAAAAGAAAGAATTCTTTGTGTGCTCCTTGTAGTGTCTTCTGCTTGAGCTTGGAAGCTCTAGCCAAGAATACCTTACCATGATGATAGATGACTCCCCCTTGGACTAAGTAGCCCTCTTCTTGCTGCATGTCATCTAGTGTCATACCTGTGTGGAGATCTTTGGAATACTGTACAAGCAGTTGAGATTTCCAATACAGATCCACACTGTTCAACAATGATAGTGCTGATGATACATCCATGGAAGTGCTTTTCATGTTTCTGATCTCCTCTTTGACATTTCTCATGCCAAAGTTGTGTGTTGGAAGTCTGATCCTCCCATTATTCTCCTCCCACAGTGCAGATTCAGGAAAGAGAGAGGGTGATAGTGATGCAGGAAGGAGATCCCCCTCATTCTTGAGCTGTCCCAAGCCCTCCAGCGCTATAACTTGGTCTCTCATTGATCCAATCCCTCCTGGATCTAGATTTGGAGCAGCACTTTGTGAGGCCTCCCCCACAAGATCTAAATTTGGTGGCATCCCAGGTGGCTTGCCACTAGATAGGTATGTCCCCTGTAGAATCCTCATGAACATAAGAGAAGGGACTGTGAGATCCTTGCTTCCACTACGCAAATCCATCTCTGTTGTTTGTGTGGAAGTACTAGGTGAGGGATAAGTGTGCATGCCTTGAATCATTTGGGGTTTGCCACTCTTCAATTCTACCCACTCCATCTGCAAAGCTTTCCAATCAGTGGTGACCTTCCCCAATGTAATCAACCACTGGACACCCAGAATGATATTGGTGTCTGGTATGTCAACTACAAAAAAATGATCCACCAAAGTGTAGGATCCCATAGTGACTGAGAGTGAGGGGACATATTGCATGCATTGCATTGTCTTATCTCCTGGGACCAAGACAGAGAATCCCTCAAAAGTATCAGTGGGGGTTGCTCTCCTTTGCACAAGATGAGCATCAATAAAGTTGTGGGTTGCCCCACTGTCAATCAGTACATATACCCTCTGATTCATGATTGAACCTTGTACTCTTAGGGTCAAGTACTTAGGCACTCCTCTCAAAGATGCAAGATTCCCACCCATTGGAGCAAAGGCTCCATCCCCATCTCCAGATGGTGTTGGTTCTCCCTCAACATTATCAGCACTGTGACCCCTCCTTGGTTCATCATCTTCATCTTCCTCCTCAAAATCTGAGAAGATTTCTATGTAGTGTGATTTCCCAGCAGCACATCTATGTCCAGGTGCCCATGACTCTTGGCAAGTGAAACACAGTCTCTTCTTTCTCAGCTCCCTCTTTAGTTCAATATCAAGAGTCTTCTTGAATGAGCTCTCCTTGGAAGGAGCAACTTTTTCTTCCTTCCCTTTAGAAAGGTGAGGGGCCTTGTTCTAGAAAGTTGCCTTTGCTTTTGGCAAGGCATATTGGAGGTCTCTAGCCCTCTCAATGGAATCATGCAAAGTGATGGGCTTGGTAGATTTAACCAACCCATGCAAAGGTTCATCCAAGCCATCGATAAACATATACACCCTCCTTGTTGCAGACAGATTAGGAACCATAACTGATAATCTCAGAAACTCAGAGATGTAAGTTTTTGAATTTCTCGATTGTTTTAACTTTGCAAGGCTCATGAAAGGTGCTTCTGGATCCTTTCTGTCAAACCTCTCCACCAGTATTCTATTGAATTCAGAGTAGGCAGTCACATTATCATGGCCCAATGTAAACAACCCATGGAACCACCAATTGTGTGCTTTACCTTTAAAGTGCAGCGCTGCAATCTTGATGGCTTCAATCTCAGGGACTTTGTTCAACTGGAAGTAGATATCCAACTTTTCTACCCATGCCTTGGCAGAACTAGTGGGTGACCCATCAAACTTAGGTAAAAAGAATCTACCCATAGAGTGGTGTCTATCATGATTATGAAAGAACCCACCATCTCTATACTGCTGCCTTGGTCTTCTTTTGTCCTTGAGGTGACAAAACTCTTGGAAACTCAAGTGGTCTCTGAATCTCTGATTCTGAGATTCATATTCCAAAAAGTAGTCTTCAAGGGACGCTTGCTCTTGTGGTCCTTCATTCTCCATAGCCAAGAAGGTAGGCGTAGTAGAGCGTTGTGGAGCTTGCGGCTGGTTCACTGATTGACCAATCCAGTGATGAGACATGCCAGAGCTTTCCCCAGGATGAAATCTTCCAGGAGATTCCCTCATCCTGTCCATTCTCATCTCTTTGATCTCTCTAGCAAGATCTTGCATAGCCACCGAAAGAGTTCTTGCAAACTCTTCTCCTTTTTTATCACTTCCAGTTTCAGGGGCTTTGCCCTTGTCTTGATCCTCAGTGGTGTAATCAAAATTCTTGTGGCTTATGTTATGATACCTCTTCTCCCTCTCAGTAAGAGGCTCATCTTCTTCTGAATGCAGCATGGCTATGATTCTCCAATGCAAGCACAGGCTGTGCCAAGAAAGGAGCTCTAATACCACTGTAATATCCTAAAATAGGGATTGCACAACAACCCTGCTAAAATAACGCACTCCTGAGAGATTGATGCGTAGAAATGAGTTTGCAACCCTTAGATCCCTTATATCAGCAGATCTGGAGTCTAGATCCAAAAGGGGAGCAAAAACAAATCAAACTAGGTGTGGTAAACAAATCTCCCACCACCTAGTCTAGCTGAAAAACACCCTACAAGAGGGGCTGCAGCTATGCACAAGAAATTGCTTCAGAAATAACGCAGTCTTGGAGAGCATGGGCAGGATGCCATCAAATAAGATCAACTTTTAATTATACAGTAGCAAATCAGATTTACAATGATGCTCTTACATTATACAGCAGAATTGAGAAGACAAGAGAGAAAGAAATCTTCAGAAAGCAAGGCTGAAACACATGTATAAACTGCAAAATGGCTTGATAGTGTTATTTTAAGGAGCTGCAATAGCTGAATGTTACACTTCATATCTAGAACAGATTTATGGATGAAAGATTAAATCTGCTTCAGATATGTACTCCAGAAAGAATCTATTACAAGATCCCCATGGGGTTTTGACCAAATCATGCATTACAAAGAGTAGATCTGAGTTTTAAGTAGCAGATCTGCAATAATATTCAGAATTTCTGAAGATGATTTTATATTAAAATGGATCAGATCTAAACAGAACATGGATCAGCAAGCTAATCCATGGATCACCAAAGTGAAAAGCAAATCCCAGCACCAGAGATCTCTCATCAAAATTGGGATCAAAACACCCTGCAAAACCTCTACTGAAAATAACATAGTCCCTCAAGGGAAACTGCGCTGTAGCTTGAATAACAGAGTTGGCCTGATGCCAAGATACAAATCTGAAGCACAAATAGTGGATGCACTCTTCCAGAAGGTTCAAATACACACTCACTGAGAAGAGACTCCAATAAAAGCTAGATCTGAACAGATCTAGAGTCCCACTTGCTGCAGCCTACAAAAGCAACCAAACCCTCACTGAATATACGATGCAGTTGGAAGTAGAGCTTGTCCAAATGCATGATAGTGGGTGAAATTAGCAAGAATCCTCCAAGGAACCTCAATGGAAGAGGTGAAATCCCTGCATAGGAACTCCAAGTGCTAGGAAACACTATTCTCCACTGAACAGCGGAGAATGGTATTTGTATAAACAAACAAGATACTCAGAAATATAGACAATCAACGACCTTCTCTTGCTTCCTTCCCCTTCCTTTTCTAAGATGAGGGCCTTTGCAAACCCTAAACCACCTTGATGAATTAGCCATTTTCACATGAGGGGCCTCCTTCTAGAACTGCGTTGTCCCTTCATGAGGTGCATTGTATCTAGACAACGCTATAGATTTGGTCAAGGTTGACCTAGTCTCTTAGCTCAAACCCCTTTCACACCTACAAGTGATTTATTTACATAGCCCAGATTTATCCATGTTCATATGGGCATTGATTTATTCATTCTTTTAGGAGTTTTACATGTCCTCCTTTATTCATTTATTCATGTAACATAAAATGAGACAAAATTGCATATTCCTCTTAGCTTAGGCTAAGTAGGAATATTACATGATTTCCTCAACCATTTCAGGAAAAGGCTTCTCATTGACAAATTTCTCAAGAGGTTCATCATTCTCCTCAACCTCAACATCAAAACTGAAAGATTGTTGAATTCCAATTACATGAAAGTAATTTCTGATGGACTGAAGTGAAGCAAAGCAAAGAGTCAGAGACTCCTCACTTACTTGTAAACTCTCAAGGCTTTCCTCATCAGTGCCATAGGTGACCTATATTGGCTGCTTACTTTTTTCAAGCTGATGATAAAGAACTTCATCCCATAAATCAACTGTCGATTGCTCTGCAAGGTTAGTTTCTGTTTGGAGAGCATCATCATCAGACTGATCAAACTTTGGAAAATTATCAACATAAGTAACATCGCCAATCAAACATATTGGATTGTCAGTTTGTTCTTCTTTGAGTTGATCTACGAGTTCACTTTCTGATGTATGGTAGATGGGATTGGTAGGAGAATGAACATAAATGTTTTGTTCACATAAAGGCTTAGAAGTTGGCTGCATGTTTAGCATTTGATTTATTTCCTCTTCAGTTAAAAGAGGAGGCATTTTTCTCTTTCTTTGGATAGAAGTACAATAGTTCTCTCTCTCTTGTGAAGGCTGATTTTGAGGTTGAATGTCTTCTTAAGTCTCATTTAGAAGGGATGATAAATCATCACTTGTGCTTTCAGAGAGATCTTGTGGGTTTCCTTCTATTCCTTGATTGATTTCTTCCTCAACCAAATCTTCTTGGCTGTCATTATAGATGTTTTGAGAATGAAAATCATGAATCGCTACTAAGAGATCTTCAGGATACAAATTATCTAAATTTTCATCAGTATCTACAAGGTATTGTATGATATCCTGAGTTTGGTCACAACAATTTTCAGCCAATGATAAAGATGAAGAGTTTTCTTTATAGTGTTCATAAAATGCCTTATGGAGATCTTTTAGGGAGAAAAAACTACCAGATTTGAGCCATTCATACCATTCCCTTGCTTTTCCTTCTAATGTCAGCATGAACATTTTCATAAGGCAGTCCTCATGCCATTCAACCTTTAGCTTCCATACATGTATATGAAATTTGATGAGATGTAACAAGGGGTCATCAGTATTTTCATCTTGAAATGTAGGCAGGTTTTTGTCCTAATTTATCTGAGGCATTTTGTGTGGGAATCCCGGGATGTGGTCTCTATTCATTGGAGCATATATCCTTTGCACACTTGGATTCATGTTTGTAAATCAGAAAGGGTCATTGTATCTTTTCAACCAGTCTAGAGTTCTCTACCAGTGGATTCTTAAGGTCTATTGAGGGTTGTGGAGTCACCAAGTGGAAGATTTCAACTGTGTTGTCCACCATTAGCATGATTGGGATCGCTTAATGCATGCCCAGGGGAGTCTATGAGAACTAGTAGGGTCAACAGGGCTACTGAAGACCAGTGGAGTCGCCAGGTGGAGGATGCTTAATGTTTTAAGGATGTACTTGTTTTCCACCATCAACAACTGAATACTAATCTAAGGATGTTTGTAGGTTTTCTGAGATCTAAGGAATACTTAGTTTGTCACTAACTCGGAAGGTCCCACCATGATTGCCAGAATGTTAGGGTCCCGTGATTTTGTAGATTGGTAGACCAAATGACAGGATAACATGGAACCAAGCTTTGGAGTCCGAGGACCTAGCCTTCCTGGACTCAGAGAGGGATCTCTCTATTGGGTCGAAAGGATGTGTTCTTTTTGCTCCAGGGTTTTGATTTTAGGCTAGTTATTAGGTGTAGGGTTTGTTGATTGTTTTGGTTGGGAAATATGGTCAAATGGAATAGGTGGAGTGAGTATGTCAAAGCCATTGGGATATGGAGTCAAGTGAAATTCAAGAGTGTCTAAATAATGAAACAGAGTGTGTTGGCGGGCTGATTTAGCAAGGTCAATGGATCCTTAAGGTGATGTATGATGTGTAGTGAACATCAAGTTTGGGAAAAACTAAGAGGTCTTAAACATATATAGTTTAAAATTTACAATCCATGAGGTAGGGCAAACCATTAAGCTTAATAAACCATAATCTAAACTAATAAACATCCAAGAGAAACATTCCAGTGATACATAGAGAGTATAAGAGCTTCTAACTTTAGAAAATCATCTTCAGATTTTGGGAAAACACATAAGACAATACAAATAACTCAATTTATGGAGAGGGAACTCCTAAACAACATATATCAAGCTATTGGGAACTCTGAAACAAGTTTTCAAGCATGATCAAAGGGCAAGATCGAGTGAGACCTCTTTGACTTAACCTAACAATCAATATTTCACAGAAAGGCTTCAAGATAGGGTTTTGAAAATTTCAAATAAGCAGGGCATACCATGAATCATACTGGTAAGATAACATACTAACCATACATTAAACAAAAACAATTTTTGATGGACCTAAGGAGCAGTAAAGAATTCCTTAAGATTGCTAAAAGAGAAAACATAAAAGCTATAACAAACGTGAGGACTGAGGTGCCTCAAAGAACATGTCTCAACCTATACTTTTATGTTTAATAGCAGCCAAAAAACATGAAACATAATGATAATAAAGGAAACAATAGACAAATTAGGAAGACATCAACATTCACCAAGCTATGGAATCCTGCATACTGGTAAGCTAGCATATTAACCATACATTAAACAAAAACAATTTTTGGTGGACCTAAGGAGCAGTAAAGAATTCCTTAAGATGGCCAAAAGAGAAAACATAAAAGCTATAACAAACAAGAGGACTGAGGTGCCTCAAAGAACATGTCTCAACCTATACTTTTCTGTTTAATAGCAGCCAAAAAACATGAAACATAATGATAACAAAGGAAACAATAGACAAATTAGGAAGACATCAACATTCACCAAGCTATGGAATCCTGCAAACAAGCTTCTCCGTCATCACACCAAACAAGCCATTCATCCACTTCACAAAACCAATTTCTTCTCCAAGCTCTTGAAACCATGTATATTGCTCTTCAAACTCATCAAATGCCAAAAAAATACATAGGGGCCTCATGCTCTATTTATGGAGCAAATGTGGATTAAAACCCTAAATGTGGTAGGAAAATGTCAAATATAGTCATAAATATCATTTATGGCCAAGAGACCATGAAAGGCCCAAGGCATATAATATCCCAAGAAATAAATGCTAAAATAAATATTTGCACCTAACTCTAGCTTAATTTTCCTCAAAAAACTCAAAAATATCTATTTGCAATAAATGAGTGTGTTTTTTATACTTTTGGTCCAAAACACACTAGGCAACCTCTGTGCGTAGCGCCACTTCAGAAGAAAATAAGGTCTCTTGCAGCTAAGTTTTGGACCCCTTCCCGATGTCGGATTTGGCTCCATGATGGCTCATTCGAAATCCTGATGAGTCTAATTTCTAGAAATGCTTGATTTGTCTTGATTGGGTGGCATTTTCCTGTTCAAAAACCAATTCTCCCAACATTGCTTTGTGCGCAGCAGCTGGTCTGAAAATGAGGCAGAAAGGTCAAAATGTTGATGTTTTTTGACCTTTTGAGGGGTCAAAAATGCTCCAAAGGATATGAAATTTGGTGAGCAGACTCCTGGTGATGAGAGGAATCCAAAAATGCAAAGTTTTCAAGCTGAGGATGCACCAAATTTGTGCGTAGCGCCTAGGGTCGCATAGAGGCCTCAAAATTTCAAAAAAAAAAAAAATTGTTCAATTTTGCCCAGAATTGGTGGAATGGTCCTTCAAGAGGTCTTGGACATCTGCTGAGAAGCCTCAGCCAAAAATCCAAGGTTGTCATTATTTTTTGCCTCTTTTAGGTTTTTGATCTCTATGTGGCAATTCTGGCCAAACTTCTCCTGTGCGCAGTGCCATTTTGCAGAGGGCATTTGGACGCCTTCTCGGTGTCGGAATCCGGCCCGTGATGGATCATTGGAAATCTTGATGAGTCTAATTTCTAGAAAGAAAAAAAAAAATTATTGATCTAGCTCATGTAGCTTAGTCAAAAATCCAAAATCCCAACATTGATCTGTGCGTAGCACCACTTCAACAAAAAAATAGGGTGTTTTGCAACTACGTTTTAGACCACTTCCCGATGTCAGATTTGGCTCTGTGATGGCTCGCTGGAAACCCTGATGAGTATACTTTACAGGAATTCTTGTGTTTTCTTGATCCAGCTCCTGTAGCTTAGTCAAAAAGCCAAAATCCCAACATTGCTCTGTGCGTAGCGCCACTTCAGCAGAAAAATAGGTGTACTTGGAGTGTTGTTTTGACCTCATTCCCGATGTCGGATTTGGCTCTGTGATGGCTCGTTGGAAAGCCCTTCAAGTCTAGTTATCATTTGACTCATCAAGAAAGTCATTTGGACACTCCAACGGTAAGAAAAACGGATTTTTCCAAGGTCACTCCAGCAGTGCAGAAATTCTCTAGTGACACCTACATTTTTGACATTGCTCCCAAACCATGATACCTGTGTAAAAAATGAAGGAGGTTTTTCTTTTTGGCCCAATGATGGACAAAAACCTCTGTCACTATTGCCAAATTCATCTCTGTTTGGCCAGAAACATATTTTTGAGCAAAACTAGCCCTAGGTGTGGCAAATGACTTGGCCCTTGGAATGAATTCTTGGGAAATGATGGAGGCATGATGTTTATGCATTGGTATGGCTTCATGATTTCTTATATGACCTACCATATGGATCTTCTGCTCTGATGCCTCTTTTCCATAGCAAACCCTAGCTTAGTTGGAAGAGGAAATTCGGGTTTGGTGTAGGGAAATTAGGACTGCCTTGTAGAGGGAGGGGAATGAAGGGGTTAAGGGTTGTCTAAATTCTTGAGGAAATTTTGGGGAATAGGGATGGATGTAGGGGAAAGTGGAATTTCAAGGATTGAGTGAGGGGAAAAGGTCCAAAATGGCAAAACACAGGCCTAGTCTCGAAAAGTGTCAAATTGTAGCAATAGGCTAGGTTTTGTAGAAAAATGATGAGTTTGAGGGATAGGAGTGCTGGGAAGTGTTTATGAAGGTATATTAAGGATAGGAGGAGGTGTAAGAGCATCAAGATACAAGCCTTGTCGATGTTTTAACAATGGAGGTCATAAAACTAGGAAAATTGCCCTAAAAAACCCTAGTTTTCCTGTCTCCCTTGCTACAAGATGCCATCATTGAGTAGCAGAACTATTACCTTACCAATTTCTTCTGTTGGTTGGCCTCTTATTACTTCTAAAAAAGTGTCAAGATAGCCCATTACCTTGTGTGTATACTTTGAAGCTGAATGGCAGTCTTTTTGGAGATGATGACCTTGAAATACATGAAACCCTAATTGACCTTGCGGGGATTCTTTGACCTCTCTTTGACTAAAAATTTGTTTGGAATCTTCAAATGTAAAAACAGAGTATTTTAAAAAGTGGTGTATTGAAGATCCAAAAGCCAATGTACTTGATTTATCTAAAGAGTCTACAGAGATAGTTTAGGGACCATCAATGCTTGAGGGACTTGGGGATCATGGGCATGAGTTAAGCTTGTAGGAAACCCTAGGTGAAAAATGGAGTTATGGGCAAGGAAAAAACAGAGTGATGAGGTTATAGGTGGGAAAAATAGGATGTAGATGAGTGGCATAAGCCCATGAGGGGTTTTTTAGAAGTGGTAGGTTGACCATGGAATGAAAAAATAATAGAATAGTGAAAAATTGCTCTAAGGATAATGAAGACAGTGAGATTTCTAAAACTCACGATATTCAAGAATTTTGTTTTTAAAAATCTAGAACCAATCTATAGTCATCTACAGATAGTAAAAGTTATGGATGATTAACAGAACCAACTCAATCATCACAACGGTGGGGCAGAAGCACACCAACAAGGTTCAGAAAGCCTAGCCCTGTGGTTGCTTATAACTTCGAGAAGCTATCCCCAAAGTCCCCCAGAGCTCCCAGAGCTCACCATCCAATAGGACCCTCAGAATAGGGTCGTTCCACGATACCAAGATTCTCATTGAAGGTTAGGAACTTGACCTTCCCTAGGGGCTTTGTGAGAATATCCGCGACTTGCTCATCAGTTCCTATATGATCGAGCCTTATGGCGCCTCACTGTACCATATCTCGGATAAAGTGGTACCTTATATCAATATGCTTGGATCGATCGTGGAACACGGGATTCTCGGACAACCGAATGCCACTATGGTTAACACAGAGTATCACGGTGGTATCTAGCACATACCCGAACAACTCACTGAAGAGCTTTCACAACCAGACTGCTTCACAACAAGCCATATTCGCTGCAATGTATTCGGCCTCTGCGGTGCTCAAAGCCATCGAATTCTGCTTCTTGCTCATCCATGATATCGAAGCAGAACCAAGTGTGAAGCAACATCTCGATGTGCTCTTACGATCCACCACACTGCCAGCCCAATCAACATCAGTATATCTAAGGAGTGTCACACTCTCGACAGTGTATCTCAGCCATGGTTTATCGTGCGCCAAAGATATCTCAGAATATTCTTGGCACCAACCCAGTGAGTGTGATGAGGCTCAACCATATGTTGACTCAAATTTTTCACTGCAAAACATATGTCCGGACAGGTGTTCACTAAGAACATCAGGGCCCCTACGATTTTACGATACTTAGTAGGATTTGCTAACACGAGCCCATCGGCACTGCCACTCAACTTCTTAAAGTTGAGCTTAATCGGTGTCGACACAGACTTACAGTCCACCATACCAAATCTTTTCAGAAGCTTCATAATGTATTTTCCTTGAGAAAGGAAAACCTCGCCAGGTCTCTTCCAGACCTCCGGGCCTAGGAAGTAATGCATTAATCCTAGATCCTTCATCTCGAACTCAACAGCGAGCTTCCTCTTACACTGATGAATGAGAGGGTCAGAACCTGTCAGGAAGAGGTCATCCACATACAACACCAAAATGAGAGGCTTCTCTCTATCAACCTTGAAGTAAAGGTTCAGATCAGCATTACTACGAGTGAAGCCCAGCTTCATCAAGTAGCTATCTATCCTCTCGTACCAAGCTTTGGGTGCTTGCTTCAACCCATAGAGGGCTTTCTTCAACCTGCATACATGGGTGTCCTGATCCTGGACTTCGAACCCCAGAGGTTTCTCTACATACACCTCTTCCTTTATCACACCATGTAGAAATGCGGTCTTCACATCCATCTGATGAAGACTCCATCGTTGCTTAGCAACAAGGGCTATGATAAATCGAATGTTGGTATATCGGGCCACAGTTGCAAATATGTCATCATAGTCTATTCCTTCCTTTTGAGAGAAACCACGGGCAACGAATCTTGCCTTGTAATTTTCAGTACTTCCATCAGATCCATGCTTGATCTTGTAGAGCCATTTAGAGGTGACAACTGCTTTGTCCTCCGGTCTTGGAACCACATCCCAGACATCATTGTTCATTATGGACTCATACTCTTCGTGCATAGCATCCTTCTAGACTTGATGCTTTACAACATTCTCAAAAGATCCAGGCTCAGATTGTACCATAGTAATCATGGCTACTAGATACCCTTGGTATCTACTCGGCTTCTTACTTTCATGGAATGTCCCCCTTGGGACCATATTTCCCTTGACATCCTCGAGAGTGTACCTGAGCCATGATGGTCTCTTCCCTAGTGAAGGAGGTGGATCAATCGGTTACATCGGTCCTTCAGCATCAAGCATCGTCTCATCCTTCGGTTCTTCTTGATTTCCAGACCTTGCTTCATGATCTTCCTCAGATCTCGGAAGATTGATTATCCTCAGGGAAGCATCTTCATTAAAGGTGACATCGTGGCATATCTCCACTTTCCTTTGACCAGACGCATAGATTCTATAGGCCTTCGAAGTTTCGTTGTAGCCCAAAAACATAACCTTCTTCCCAGAAGCATCCATCTTGCTCCTCTTCTCTTTTGGCACATGAAAAATAAACAGGATATCTAAAAACTCTAAAATGTTACCAGAGAAAACCTCTTCGAGAGTTATGGAGTCCAGTGCGGAATGCAGAGATTGGTTTTCTATGTACACAGCAATGTTCGCAGCTTCTCCCCATAGAAACTTCAGTAGACCCTAGTCACATAGCATGGCACATACAACTTCCACAATGGTCCTGTTCTTTCGTTCAACAACACCATTCTGCTCAGGAGTATAGACAGTTGTGGTCTCCCTCTTGATGCTAGCTTCTCTGCAAAAGTTCTTGAACTTGTTCATCTCATATTCAGTGCCATTATCGGTCCTCAAAATCTTGATCTTCTTCCTTGTCAGATTTTCCACCAAGGCTTTGAAGGTATGGAACCACATGAAAGCCTCATCCTTCTTCTTCAAGAAGTATATCTAGGTTTTGCGAGAGAGTTCATTTATGAACGTCATATAATAATAACATCATGCCAAGGATGTCACGGCCAGCATACCAGACAAATCATAATGTACTAATTGCAAGACATCAAATGTCTTTGTGATGCTTGAGGGGAAAGGTCCTTCCTTAAATTACACTCCATAATTCATCATAACCCTTACGCTTTTACATCTTAATCCTGAGACATTCGCTTGTACCAATGTTGTATAATTGCAATCCTTTAGATATCTGCACTGCATCCTTGGAAATATCCGTACTGTATTCTTAGAGATGTCCAATCTTTCTGTGCCTTTATACATCCACATTTTCCTTAAACCAATCCGCAATTCCTGTCTCAAGTCTGCACTAAATCCACAAACTGTCTCTTGGATGACCAAAAATTACACCTCCTCAAATGGGCTATAGAGAAGGTATTTATAGAGAGAGTCTAACTGTCTTTTAGGCTGACCAGCCAGCAAAATAGAGGGTCGAATTCATAGTTTATTATAGGCCAACGTGAAGGATAGTTAATCCAGCGTTTATAAGATTATCTTCTTGCATATTTTGGGAGTCATCTCTTCACGGTATTTTTCCAAGATCTTGGATTATATTTATTGACTAGATCCTTCATGAACATGACTCTTAAATACATCTTTTTAATTTTTTAATTCTTCTTTACATAAGTACATAATTAAATAGTCAACATGGAGACCGACCTAGTTACATTTTTTTTCAACACTCCCTCTTAAGTAGGGAGGTATTCATACAAGTACATGGTTACTTTCAAACTGAAGAATCGGATTGGTAGTCACATCTGTATAGGATCATATCAACTAGCATTGTCCTAGTGCAAGGCCTTGACTAACAACCCCATCTCTTAACGAGACAATGGGCTACAATGCTGGCGAGACACATGACTTATAGACACCTTCGTCATTGTCTCTCCAAGGTACATACTCCACCCGAGTGTTCCCAAATTATGACCTTCTTGGACTATTCTTCTCTTGGGTAGCTAGCCCTCAAAGAATATTGGTCCCCGACTACTATTATCTTGAATGCCTTATCACATTCTCAAAGAGCATCGAATGCCAAATGATTACCCAATCCTCCATTCCGTCTTCCTGAGACCAGAATGATGTGTCCATCTCTCCCTCTCAACTAGGGAGGACCTTATTCCACAAGGGAATGTACTCATTCTTATACAAATAATGTACCTAAGCTCATCCTTAGGAATTACCAAGTTTCTTCTAAGTAAGAAACTTACAATCAGGCTCCCTCTTAACCAGGGACCTCTAGTAGCAATGGTGATACATCCAGCTGCTCATGAAGAATTCCTGTCTTCGATGTCATGGATTTCGATATTGAGGAATCTCCAACTTTTAGCTTCATAGGGCACAGATCATCCATCACTTCCATCCTGAGTTATGTCAGTCTATTAGAGAGTTCTTCATCAGACATCCTTTATCTGGTCCATTGTTATGCCATGCTGCTTTACTTTGAATCATTTTCAAGGATCATACATCTTTTCTCATTATTAGCAGCCCTGCACAAATTCATCCAAATAAACATATTCATATTAACTAAAGTTACCTTAGTAATGATCTTTGACCATGACATCTTCCTGTAGGCATCGACATCCTCCATACTGATTGACACATCTCCTAATGATATGGTTTTTCGACGGGTCTTCATCTTTACCAGACGTCCGTTAGAATCTAAATATCTTCCCAGGAGATCTTTTAGTCACATCTTCTTGGTCTCCGGATGATAACTGCCTCTTGACATGGTTGCATTTAATGATCTCTTCCTTTCTATGCATTCTCCATTCCTAATAACTGACAAATTTTCTAGTTCCTTGTTCATATATAGCCACCTCATATTTCATGAGGGCATATTATGTTGATTTCATCTGTTTTTGTGCATTTAGAGATACTTCTCCATAGATCATACTTCTAAGTACATAAGTTCATTACCTACAACCATATACCATGACATCACAACATCCAATGCGAACATATAAATATATACATACCTCATACCTTTTTCCCTTGAGTCATCTTGTAGCAATTTTTAGGAATGAATAGCTTCATTCCCTTGGCTTGTTTCATCAATATGTCATCACATCCCATAAGTACGTTTCTATGATGACCCTTGCTCTTGATGACTACTTTCTTAAAGTTTGTCAAAGAGGTTTTTCCCGGAGTTGATTCACCAGGAGCTCCTGTGATGCTTAGATTGGGATGCTACATTGTTTCCTATCATATAACCAACAGAAATCAATTCCTTATTCATAAGTTTGTGTGATTTTTCCTTGAATCTTCTTTTCTTTCTCTTATTGAGATTGTCCCTTTAGGACCATCTTTCTTGTAATGTCCATAAGTCTTCCACATTTCCTCAAATTCCCTTTTCTTCTGCAAATGTTTGAGTCTTTTATCCTTCAACATTTTTGCCTTTGATTTGTATTTTTCCATCTAGTATAGAGACCACAAGTTGAATGAGGTAATTTTCTTGTCTATTTGTTACGTTGTCCATCTTATCATCTTTTCCATATCTCACAGTTGAGATCTTATGAAGATATCCCTTCATTCTTTGATACCTCAATTTTGTGTAAATCGGGTCTAAGTGGCATAACCTTATTTATTGCATACAATAGTTCTTTCATTTTATCATATATTCTCTTGATGTCTCCAATCCTGTCATATATATAAGGATATAAGGACTTTGACTGATTTCATAAGAATCCTTTGAGTCCTTCTATCCCTTTCCATGTATTCAGATAAATCTTGACCTTCATAAACTTTTCATGACTTTACTTTCTTCGAGGACTGTGACTATCCTCCTCATGCAAGGATTATTGGTAACCCAACCAGCTTATAGATCTCCCTGCAAAAAAAAAGTCATTTAACCAAATTTGATTATAGAATGAAAGATACTTAATTGATAAGTGAAGATAAATTCTTCAGCTTGATTTCTTCGATGGTGATTTAGAAAAGATGTGTTAGTGCTTTCTCTTTGGATGATATTCTTCAAGGGTAAGGATTAGATCCTCGTTTTAATGATGATAAAGCCTTATTTTGGTTGTCTATGTCTTGTGCTATTTCTGTCATGAAACCAAGGTCTCATTTTGGTACTAAAATCGTTCTTAAGATAGCATTATATTATTGTGATTGCACTGTGATTTCTCCAAGATTGCGGTGTTTGCACAAGAATCATCTTAACTGAAGTATCGCCGAATCATGTACCAACATATAGTATCAAAGTGGGTGATTATAGTAGTGTTGATGTAGATAATACCAGACCTGAAGTATCACTTTGAACTGCACCAGGTATGTCGAGAAGTATAGTAGTTAGACTACTGAACTGAGGTTGTAAAAATACTCTTGAAATCTGCCCGAGATGATTCGAACTGTTGATTGTGATATTCATACTGTGATTGCTTCTCGAAATTTCAGAGAATCCTCCTTTGACTTGCTTAGATGTTTTTGAAATCTGATCCATAAGTGTCTCTTAGATGCCCTTCCTTAATTGTTACCTTAGCTCTGATACCATGTTGAGAATTTTGTATGGCTGGAGATTAATACAAAAAATTCTCTTCTTGATAATTACTTGTGAGCTTGCTTGTGTTGCTTATGTATTCTCTTAGTTAATATTTCATCAAGTCAATTATCAAAATGCATAGGACACAAATGTTTAAGCAGAAGTAACACTTTTATTATAGGAAGGTGGTAGCCACCTATAAAATTTGTCATATCAAATGGTGGCTAAATCATTTTTTGGAGTCTTCAAGAAACAAGTTTTATTGCAAAATTGTCATCTCTTGAAGTCTTATGAACACATCATTTCCTTTGATTAAATCTTCACTGTTGTTTCCCTTTCGAACTCAGAAATTCTGCTATTTTCATAGAGAAAAGACTGCTACAAAAATCCCATTTTTTCTCCTCCTTTCACTTCAAACTAACCTTCATTTTATTCCCTTTCCCCCCCCATGAAATTCCAATATTTTTCCTTTATTCCCTTCTTCCCTTCAAAAAATTCCCTTTTTAAGGTTTAAAACTCATTTTTGAACCTTGCCGAAAACCCCAAATCCATCAAAAAATCTTGAAAAATTCGTGAAAAATAAGTTTTTTAACTATGGGCTTAAGCCCCTTTGGGCTAAGTCCTAAAACCACTTCCCCACATATGCCCTAGCGCTAGAACCAAACGCTAAACCAATCGGGCGCTTATCGCATCGGAACAATCGGAGTGCGCAAGTCTATTTTCTATGTTAAAGCCTCCGATGCGATTGACCCGTTATATATAAACCCCCGACCCCATTACCACTTCATATAACCACAAAGCCCACAATCAAGCGCTAAAATTTGTGAATAAAACATTCCCGATCATTTTTTCCCTTTGTAAATTCATAAAAACCCTTTTTTCCTAAGTTTTATATTAAACCCGCTAGTTTAATGTTTTGAGTGATAAGGACCGTTAATTTAACAACGATCGATGATCAAAAGGATCTCGCATCAGAGATTTTCTAATGGGTAGATTGAAAAGCCCACTCCATTGTTCCGATGTGATTGGCCCTTTATATGTTTGAACCCTGGTTCCTTTATCTTGTCCATATATCCACAGGCCCCGCATTCGAGCGCCAAACCTTATATATAACCCACCTCCGAAGCTGTTAAACCTTTGTTTTTCATTAAAATTTGGGTTTTCATATGTTATAAAGGGTTTCCGCCAGTTCATGTTTTAAACGAATCCCGGCCGTTGATCTTGAACCAATCAACAATCGGGAGTATCTCACATCGGTAGTTTTCATTGGGCGCACTTATTATTTTATTCGCAACCTCCAATTGGCGATCTCCCAATCAATTATTAGCCGTTGATCTCCTCCCCGCCTTCCCAGATCCGACGGTTGCCATTGCTCCTGCTCAAAGCCCCTTCCCCCGCTGAGAACTCCTCCTATTCATCCTCCACAGTCGATCTGATCTGCAGATCGACGGTCCACAGTCAATCGCACCGGCGCCCATTTTGTTTTTCCCCCGCCGATCGTGAAAGCTCCGATTACATTCGAGCCATCCACGTGTGAAGATCCGACGGTCCAGATTGCACCCCTCGACCTTTGTTAAAAATATGAAGCCCCGATTTATAAGGTTGTTTGAGGATATCTCAGCCGTTGATCTCTGCAGATCAACAACCCATATTAACCCCTTTCTCTACCTCATTTATTTTTCCATTTAACCCCAGTTTCAATCCTGACTGTTGATCTACTTTTATCCAACGGTTCAGAATAATCCCAACAAACCCAAATCCTGTGGGTCCTGCCTCCCTTCTATCTGATATCAGCCATCCAATCTTTGATCCAACGGCTCAGATTGAAACCGCCCCACCTGCTTCCGCCCGTGCATCTATCCAATATCATACTCACTCCCCACCGTCCAATCTGAGACCCAAGATCTAACGGTTGACGCGCGTTTTCGCGTAAATTCAAGCGCGAAGGTTAATTTCCCAAGAGCTACACGATATAAGCAGTTTTCTAATGCCACGTGTCGGGCGGGAATGCATATTGCATTCGAAAAGTTAAAACCGCCTATCTGCCCTTTCGTCGCGCGATACCGTTGGTTTCCCCTCTCGAAACCGCTTTCCCCATTTGCATTATGTTTCATCGCGTTCGCTCCCCGCCATTGATCTCTACAGATCAACGACTCAGATTTGATCTGGCCATTACACTATCGCCCTCCGCCTTTTCCAAAGGGCCTTCAACGAGCAATCTCCGCCATTGATCTCGAGGTCCAATCTGATCTGACGACCCACGATCATTCAAGAAACCCAAATTTTCCTCAATTCATTTTTCCTCCGCCAAAGGAAATTTCCCTCATTTTCTTTGTATTTCTTCTATTTTCACGAAAAGTGGCCCTTCTCCATTGTATTGCCCTGATTGATCTTGACCGTCGATCAAAACAGATCTACAGCCCGGACTTAATCCTATGCACCATTCTTCCAAACCGCCTCCTTCTGACCCCTGCAAGCAAATATCCACTGTTGGATGCTTTCATCCAACGACTGCGACCTAACCACAACCTCCAAAGCAATCTTACCCAAAATAACGCAGGATTTATTAACTTTTCTTGGTTTATGTAGGTTTTAAAAGGTTTTTCAAAAGATTATAAAGGAAAATGAAAGTCGAGGATGACGATCCTCCCTACTTTCGTTTTCCATCTACAGGCTTCCATACCGCGTTTCATCAGTGCATCATGAACACTGATGCCATATGAACCCTCTGCGCACCTGCACGTAACAAGACACAGCAAAATTTAAACAAGAAGAGAGTATTAGTATTGAAGATCAAATAAAACCCGAGATGAATAATTGAAGACTGTTTTCACAGTTTTGAGGGATTACGGCCAAGATCGACAATCAAAAGCCTAATCCACTCAATTAAACACAGAATTAAAGAAAATTAACAATGTTTAAAGACAAATCAAAAATATCTATCAGACCCAGAAAGCCTCCACTGCCACATCAGAGGCTAATTGATTCCTTCCAGCTACCTAATGCCACCTGTAGCCTCAAAGCATTCAACGGGGGCCAAGTTATTATCAGAACAGAAGATATTTGCCTCAATATAGTCCAACAGTTAATTCGGCCAAAGGATTTATTGCAAAAATATCAGCAGAGTTATTACACGATGACAGAGAGCCTTAAAGTCAACAAAAGCTCCCACTGAGCTTAATTCTTAATGTAAAGAAATTAATACAGAGGAAATATCTGTAAACTTCTCCATTGAGCCCCTCAAAGGCCGAGAAGTATTAAATCTGTATTAATTGAACCTTGAAGATATTTTATCCCATCCCACCTCATTTCTTCTATAAATACTTCTGTCGAAGATGAAACAATGTTGGTTGCAGAACTTTGAAATATACTTGTGCTCGAAACTTTCTACTTGTAAGTAGTGTTCAAAGGCTCTTGGAGCTCTGTTTGTGATTAAATAAGTTAAGCTGAGAAGTGAAGATGATTGCTGAACTGAAACATTGGACTTGAAGAATGTAACTGGTTTGACATCAATAAACAAGCTGTTTCTTGGGATCTTGGTCTATATCACTGGTGAAGTTCTTATTTCTTAGTTATTGTTTTTCCTTTCATGTATGCCATATTGTCCACTATTCTCTGATAAAGAACAGCACGCATAGAGTTAGGATTTACTATTTACAGTACCCTTCTCTGACTAATAAGCTTTATCTCAATGTTTTCGTCCAATTTGTTTATTTAAGAATGATTCAATACAGTTTAAGTAGCTAGGAATGTCAGCGTTCCCTCGTCCTAATGTTTGCTTTAAACATTGTTCTTAAATATTATTTTCATTATTTGCGTAGTAAAGTTGGACTAGAAAAGTGATGGTGTGCCCTGTTTTCTAGCTTCTTTCTCCAAAGGTAATTCTGAAAGTTTCCCTTAGTGTTTGTTGAAAGTAGTCTAGATTTAAAAGTATCTTAACTGATCTTAAGTTGCACTTTGTTTCTCTTATGTGTTTTCATCCCTTCTGAAGGCAATTATGCGGATTACTGGATTGTTTGTCTATTGAGTCACTTTAATACGAACTTGCCCAAGAAATTTATGGTTAGCCCTATTCTTGGTTGGTTTTAAAAAATTGCTTAAAAGACTTTTCTTGTTTGGACAGACTATAAATCCTAGTTCAAATTATTAGCTGTTTCCACCCCTCCAACACTTTATTGTTCCATTCCATCACTTTTATCTCAAATATTTTGTGATATAGATGACTTGCTCCTTGGACCACTCCTGAAATTGTTTCACAATTAAACCCTTTTATGACTCCATAGCCCAATGGACTAAAAACCAGTGTTATATCTATCTAATCAGTGAAAGCTTGTTCTGATTGCTTGCAACTTCACAACTTTGAAACTCTTTCCATTTTAGGACTTTCCACTCAAATAATAATCATGCTCAACCATCTAAAACAAAACAAAACCCTCGTTCTTCATAACTAGCGTAATATCATACCCAAAAGCTTTAAAGATAAATCAATCTTTGCACTTTATTGGAGAGATCCCTCTCCAGATTCAGGAGGGCTATATCCTAGAATCCCAAAGTGGTTCAAGTGTTCTCTCCGCAATTCTGGTCTCACCAATCTGTTGGAATTACGGGGAGCTAACATTTATGGCGACTCCACTGGGGATTCTGATTTATTTTCATTTTAAGGTAATCATAGGATATCAGAAATTTGTTTCAAAGGATATTTGGTATATTTTCCAATTGAGCCACCAGCAACTAACATTTTTGGCGACTCCACTTGGGATTCTGAGTTATTTTCATTTTAAGGTAATCATAGGATATCAGAAATTTGTTTCAAAGGATATTTGGTATATTTTCCAGTTGAGCCACCAGCAACTAACATTTCTGGCGACTCCGTTGGGGAATTCTGAGTTATTTTTCATCCTTGATACCTCTAAATCCTCAGATTATTCCTAAATGCAAGAACATCGTGCAGTGAGTAAAAGCAACCCTATTCAAGCACTACCCAGCAATGGTAATCATGATAAAACTTGTTTGAATCAGTGACAAACTAAGGAAACCTTAGGATTCTCATAAGACCTTATCAAACCTTGAAGGATCAGCTAGCTTAGCCATAAGAGTAGATTGTATTTGTCTCATAACCGTAGCTAAGTTTTGAAACAGATTTAGGACACTCTTAGAACCCATAAGGACTGAAAAATAACTCAGAAAATCCAAAAATATTTCTGATTGGTATTCAATAAACATGGTGGTGGACCATAAAACCTTTTATCTCCAAAAGAGCTAAAAACTTCCACTTGGTGACTCCAAAATCCTAACAGACCTTAAGACTCCACTGGGAAGACCCATAATCATCATAACATCATATAAACTCAGTTAGAAGGCTTTAGGATTAAAGTTTTCTTGTTTGAAAGATCAATTAGCCTCTTAAATATTGTCATATCTGGTTAAACTTTTCTTGTTTAGTAGGGTCTGAAAAACGCAGCATAGTGGCTCCTAGAAAGATTCATACTAGAGCCTTCCCTGACCTTGACCCACTTGTGATAGTTGATAACCATGAAAGTATCCTTAGGAAGTATCCTAAGATTAAATTTTCAACTGTTTTCAGATCACCTTTGAGAGCTAATTCAGTTCCTGAAAACCTTGCAGCTCTACAACAATCACAAGTCGACTTAAGAAATCCATTTAGAACTAGGTCACTTGATGATTAGATCAACTAGATTTAGAGTCTTCAATTTCATCCCCTGAAACAAGTGAACATCCTGGTAGTAGAGAAACAACACCACCTGATTTACATTTCCTTTTCAATTTAGGTGTCTCTCATCCAAGATCAGCTCAGCAATCTATTCCTGGTCCATCCACATCTGTTCATCCTACGTCCACTTTCCAAACCACTCCACTTCAGCCCACTTTCCCTCTTGTTAATCCACTTCTTGTAAATCCACCCCCACCTCCTATCATGGCAGCGTGGTATGCTCCCTTGGTCCTTCCTATACCCTTAGTCAATCTTCCACATGACTATCAGTCCAAAATACCATTGTATGATGCTAGTAATGCTACTACTGCATCACGACATGTGGATAAAATGAATGACTACTTTGACAGAAATGAAATTGATGATGAATATATCAAACTTAGACTATTTGCTCAGAGTTTAGGGGGAGAAGTAAGAAAATGGTTCAAAGGCTTAGCCCCACATAGTATCAATGATCTCCAAGCCTTCCATCAGAAATTCTTAAACAAATGGGAAGTCAGAAAAAACCCTGTTCAAATACTTTCTGATTACAAGAACCTCCACCGAAACACTGGGGAAAGTGTGCAAGCTTACTGCACTAGATTTAACAGTGTGTATAATTCCCTTCCCCTAGATCTAAAACCTCCACAAGGCTCAGCTTTAAACAAGTTTCCTGAAGGATTTGATCCTAAGCTGGCTTATCAGCTGAGAGAGAGAGATCCGTTAACCCTTGAAGATATGAAAAAAGGAGCTCTTGCTGTGGAATTTAACTTGATGGAGAAAAGAGCAAGAATGAGAAATGAGAAGAAAGTGTCCTTTAAAGAGGAATCTACACCTTCCACATCCAACTCAAAGATGGAAAGAATGATGGAGGAGGTGATGAAGAAAATGAGCATTCTTGAGAGAGCACAAGCAAGTCAAACCAAACTGCTCCTTAAAATATAAATCAGAACCAAAATATGAATTTTAGGAGAAACCAGCCTCAAAACAGACCAAGGGAGGATGATCAACATATCACTCCTCCTTTTCATCAAAACTATGTAAGCGAGGTTGAAGAAACAGATGAGAAAACAGAGGAGGATGATATTAACATGCTGGGAGTAGATAATGATGACTTTGAGGTTCATTATGATAGGAAACAAGGTCTATACACACCTTATGATGACAAAAGAGATGAGGATGAAAGTTATTATCAAGACATGGAGAATGTCATCATAGAGTCTCAAAAAGAGTATGACCTCAGAAGTAAAACCAATCAAGAAACTCCCAAAACCAAAACCTCTGAAAAATCTTCACAAAACAGCATTGTAAATAAACCCAAAATTGTAAAACAGAAGGACAAAACAGTGGCTGGAAATTCTGATAAAGGTAAAGAGAAAGGCACTCAAAACAATGCAAAACAAAGTGCAGACCTTAGTAGTGTTAGCACCTCAGCTAATACTCCTGTTAAAACAATTCTAACAAATGTAAATAGAGGAAATCAGCAAACATATTTTGCTGACAAAGTAGCAGTTAATAAGGCTGAAACAAGCACTTCAAAGAATCAGATCCCTTTCAGTTTGGAGCAGGAAATTTCTAGAATTAAAATCTTTGTTCCTCTTACAGAATTAGCTGCTCATAATGTATATAGATCTCAAATTTTGAAGGCTTTTAACATAGAGGAGAATAATGACACTGTCAATCTTAACGATGACCAACCAGAGCTTATATTCGGTCCTAAGATTGAAGGTGGATATCAAGAGGGACCTATTCCTCCTTTTTATGTAAGTTTAAATGTTCATGACAAGATTTTGCACAACGCTATGCATGATTCCGAGGCCTCTCACAATTTAATGCCCAAAGTTGTAATGGAAAGCCTAGGCCTTGAAATCACCCGACCTTACAAAGACCTTTACTCCTTTGACTCAAGCAGAGTAAAATGTTTAGGATTAATCAAAGACCTCTGCGTTAACTTAGCACAAATCCAAGCCAAATGTTTAGTCATGGATATTGTTGTGGCTGATGTACCCCCAAAGTATGGAATGCGGTTATTTAGATCTTGGGGAGCTAAGTTACAGGGAACTATGCAGATGGACATGACATATGTGACCATCCCTGTTTTCAGTCAGAAAAGAAGACTTTACAGGGAGTCACATATGCAGTACATTGTTACTAGCCAAGACAGACCACAAAACTCCCCCCTTTATTCTGTAAATACCGGCCTCGATTCTTTTATCCTTTTCAACAATGAAACCTATAGTGAACAAGTCACTTTAACTGAATTAATGGCCAATAGACGGGAGGAGGAAGACAACACAGAAGTGTCTAAACAATTTGCTACATTTGAAAACTTTAGAAAACCAAACACAGGTCTTGAGCTACAAGTCATGCATCCTTTGCTTTTAAACCTTGATAGTCAAGAAAGTAACCCTCAACACAGTGAAAAACCTAAGGAGTTAAAACAAATTCAACTAAGTGCTGATACTCAAGAACAATCCGAAATCACGATAGTTGCAGAGGACAGTAATCAAACGAATGAACCTGAAACTAGTCCTCTATGGAGTATGAACTTTGACGGGTCCTGCACTAGGAGCAATGCTGGTGCAGGGGTCTGGATATGCAACACTGAGAATAACCACACAGAGAGCCTTTCCTGTAGATTAAACTTCCAGTGTTCGAATAACATAGCGGAGTACAAGTCCCTTATTTTAGGCTTACATTTGTTGAAAAAGTTAGGAGCCAAAAGAATTAAAGTCCATGGGGATTCAGAATTAATCATTAGGCAAGTAAATGGGGAATACAATGCTAATCACCCCAGACTTAGAGCATATCGAAATGATGTCGTGGATTTACTGAAAACTTTTGAGGAATCCCAGTTTATTTTTGTCCCAAGAAGAAAGAATAACATGGCCCACAACTTAGCTTTTGCTGCTAGAACATGCCTAACGCCATATGAAACCAAAGAATGTACAACTCAGATTAAATTCAGACCAGTTGTTCCTGATAATGAGAAGTATTGGCAAGTGTTTGACGGAGACAAACAAATAGAAGACTTCATGCAGTTCAGAAATGAATTCAAACTACCAAGTTCGGACTCAGACTATGAAACAGACTGCCCTAGTGAAGAAAATTTTCTTGATGAAGAAGAAAAGTCTCCTGAGCTTGCTAATGTAAATCTTTTGTCTAGCAAACTTGAAAAAACAACGCAAATGGTTGTAGAGTTAGAAACAGAGGATTTAGAAACCCTGTAGTCTAAATATCAGAGTTTGCTAAAGGGTCTAGCCCCTTTAGAAGAGTTGTTTGATTTTAATGATGTGGCCAAGAAACCTAAACTGGAGCCTGTAGAGACTGAAGTTGAAGAGTGTAATATAGGCAGTGAACTGAAACCAATGATGATCAAATTGTCTAAGACTTTACCAGCTCACATTAAACTCAAATACATAGAGTTGTTTAAAGAATTTTCTGATGTTTTTGCATGGAGTTATGAGGATCTGAAATCTTATGACACTGAAATAATTCAGCACAAAATTCCTCTCAAGGAAAACCAAAAGCCATTTAAATAAAAGCTTCACAAAATTAGCCCTGTTCAGTTGTCTTTGGTTGAGAAGGAAATAAAGAAAATGTATGAAGCTGGTATTATTGTCCCTGTTAGATATTCTGAGTGGGTGTCTAATCTGGTGTCGGTCAAGAAGAAAACATGAGAGATTAGGCTTTGTATAGACTTTAGAGACTTAAACAAAGCTTCATTGAAATACAACTACCCTTTACCCAAGATGGACCATATTTTACAAAGGGTAGTTGGTTCAAAAAGAATTTCTTTGCTTGATGGCTACTTAAGATACAATCAGATTTTAATTCATCCTGATGATCAATTAAAGACACCTTTTACTACACCTTGGGGCACTTTCATGTATGTGAAAATGCCCTTTGGTCTAATGAATGTTGGTGCAACATTCCAAAGAGCCATGGACATAGCATTCTCAGAGGAATTAGGCTACTTCATCATTATTTACCTTGATGATGTCAATGTGTTTTCAAAGACAGATGAAGAGCACTTGGAACATTTGAGAATAGTCTTCGAGAAATGCAGAAAGTTTGGGATATCATTAAACCCTAAGAAAACATTTTTCGGTCTCGAAGAAGGTAAACTTCTTAGGCACATCATTTCAGAAGAGGGTATTAAGATAGACCCAAAGAGGATTGAGGCCATATTGCAAATCTCTCATCCTCGAAACATCAAGGAACTACAATCTTTCATTGAAAAGATTAATTTCTTGAGAAGGTTCATACCCAAATTGGCTGAGCTCCTTAGGAACATTACAAACATGTTGAAAAAGAGCAAGGGGTTAAGTGGACCTTGGAAGCAAAGAAGTCCTTTGAACTGGTGAAATAAGCGTTAACCAAAACACCAGCCCTAATAAGTCTTGATTTTTCAAAAGATTTTTATATTTTTTCATTCGCATCAGAGCATACAATAGCTGCTGTCCTTTTACAGAAAAATCCACAAGGACAAGAACAACCTATTGCATTCTTTAGCAAGGCTTTGAGAGATGCACCCCTGAAGTATAACATTATGGAAAAGCAAGCTTTTTCTTTGGTCAAGGCTTTAAAAGACTTCAGAGTATACATCTTGCACTCACACATCATTGCCTTTGTCCCAAATTCAGTTGTGAAAGACATTCTAACGCAGGACCCAGATGGTAAGAGAGGTAAGTGGATTGCGGCAATACTTGAATATGATTTGGAAATCAAGCCCACTAAACTCATCAAAGGCCAAGGTCTAACTAGATTAATGGCTGAATCAAATTTTGAAGTTCTTGATATTAATATGATAAATGCTTTAGATGAACAAGAGGAAATCTCAACTCCCATTGTTGAAGATCATTTTATGAATTCCTCTTAGTACGCTGATATTCTTTATGTTTTGCTTAAGTTGAATACACCTCTTGGTTTATCAAAAACAAAAGCAAGGTTTCTAAAGTTAAAGGTTGTAAACTATTGCATTATAGATAAATGTCTTTATTAGAAAAATGCAAGCGGGATATTGCTTAAATGTTTGCCTGAGTATGATGCAGAGAAGGTTAAGCACGAGTTCCATGAAGGAGAGTGTGGAGGTCATCTCTACTGGAAGACAACAGCAAAAAAAATCCTAAGGGCTGGTTACTATTGGCCTACTCTCTTTCTTGATGTACACAAGATGATCATTGCCTATCATAAATGCCAACTTTTTGAAGGCAAAAAGAAGCTGCTACCCTTACCTCTACATCCAATCACGGTTGAAGCTCATTTTCAACAGTGGGGACTTGACTTCATAGGAGAAATCCATCCACCCGCATCTGCCCAACATAGATGGATTCTCACTGCCACAGACTACTTCACCAAATGGATAGAATCCATCCCTTCTAGGCAAGCCAATGACTCAGTCATCATAAAATTCATAGAGACTCATATTCTCTCTAGATTTGGCTGTCCTAGAAAGATCATCATTGATAATGCAGCGACATTTGGATCCAAGAAGATGGTTGAATTCTGTCACAAATATCAGATAACATTGGGTCATTCCATGGCCTATTACCCTCAAGGTAATGGACTAGCAGAATCCTCAAACAAGAGTTTGGTGAACATAATCAAGAAGCTGTTGGAAGACAACAAGAAGTCTTGGCACACAAAGCTAGTTCATGCACTTTGGGCTGACAGATTGACACTTAAAAAATCTATTGGCATGTCACCCTACCAGCTTGTGTATGGTACTGATGAAATTTTTCCAACCAGCCTTGGTGTACCAGTTATGAAGTTGATTCAAGAGGTTCAGTCTGAAGACAATGACATGATCAGAAGGATAAATCAGACCATTCACCTTCAGCAAATTAGAGAGGAGGTTTACAACAAAGCATTACAGAAACAAGACAGCATCAAAAAGCTTTTTGACAGAAGAACAAAGGCTAACAATTTCAATGTTGGGAACAAAGTGTTAAAGTGGGACTCAAGGAGAGAAGACAAGGTCAAACATGGAAAATTTGATAACTTATGGCTTGGCCCTTAGCTCATTCATTCTGCTGTTGGTAACAATGCCTTTTTCTTGTAGGAGTTGAATGGAGCTGAACTATTTGGGGGTCCTATCAATGGCATGATGCTCAAACATTACTTCTCTTGATCCTATCATGTTCTGAAAGCCTTTTTATCTTTTTTCTCATTATAAATATTTCATCCATCATTGCATTCAAAGTTAGAAAAACAAAAATACAAAAACAATGAAAGAAAGAAAAGAGGGCAGATTGTAAAAACAAGAAAGGTACAGCCCCATACCAAAAAAGAGAAACAAATATGAAAGTGTGCAAGCTCAAATGCCACTCCTGAAAAACACACTTCTACTTAGTCATACAACCTGATCATGACTAATTAGTTTTAAATTTATTGTTGATAGGTTAGTGAATTCGATTTGCCAAACAGCTTAATCTTGGTTTATCAGTAGGTAGATTAGGATAGAAATTAAAGGTTCAAACAAGCTCAAAATCCGAACCTAAGTTTTCAAAAGAAGAATGACTCCCATCTATTTTAATTTTGAGTAAAAAATAGAGGTAAACTAGTTCTAATCAGCTTAAAATTTGAACCAGATGAAAAGGAAAAATAGCTCGAATAAACTCAAAACAGAGCTGAAGAAAGAGAAGGTCGTGCTTAGAACTTTCAAATCTTAAGCCTTCCATTTTGATTTATTTTTCTGCAAAATAATATCTATGTGCAGCTTGTTGTTTATGCCATAGATCAGCAATGAGTTGGACTGTTCAATCTTGACTTGTATGCTTTTAAATTTCTGTTTTAGAAATTAGAGAATAAAAATCTGTTAGACTGATTAATCCTAACATATAGTAGATTAGGTAGAGAAGCATATGAACTCAACTGTTTAATCTGAGTTCATGGAGAAATAAGAAGTAGACTTAGATTAGTTTTTTGCTTTCAAAAGAATAAAATGTTGTAAGAGAGTTTTCCAATCCAAGTGCACTCTAAAGAAGAAAAAATGTTAGATCAGTAGGATTGGGTAGGTAGAAAGCTCGTGTTGATGAAGTTCCATTGTTTTTTCATGGATGCTAATATTTTCAGAGCAAAATAAGATCATCCAAGTAAATAAAGTTGCAGCCCAATGGATGAGGCACTGATCAGCCCCCCAGAGAATGCAAGTCTGAAGTTCTTGATGCCTTTAAGAAGGCACCATCCCCAAGTGGAGCCACTGTTAGCCACCTATAAAATTTGTCATATCAAATGGTGGCTAAATCATTTTTTGGAGCCTTCAAGAAACAAGTTTTTTTGCAAAAATGTCATCTCTTGAAGTCTTATGAAGACATCATTTCCTTTGATTAAATCTTCACTGTTGTTTCCCTTTCGAACTCAGAAATTCTGCTATTTTCATAGAGAAAAGACTGCTGCAAAAATCCCATTTTTTCCCCTCCTTTCACTTCAAACTAACCTTCATTTTATTCCCTTTTTCCCCCATGAAATTCCTCTATTTTTCCTTTATTCCCTTCTTCCCTTTAAAAAATTCCCTTTTTAAGGTTTAAAACTCATTTTTGAACCTTACCAAAAACCCCAAATCCATCAAAAAATCTTGAAAAATTCGTGAAAAATAAGTTTTTTAACTATGGGCTTAAGCCCCTTTGGGCTAAGTCCTAAAACCACTTCCCCACATATGCCCTAGCGCTAGAACCAAACGCTAAACCAATCGGGCGCTTATCACATCGGAACAATCGGAGTGTGCAAGTCTATTTTCTATGTTAAAACCTCTGAGGCGATTGCCCCTTTGTATATAAACCCTCGACCCCATTGCCGCTTCATATAACCACAGAGCCCGCAATCGGGCGCTAAAATTTGTGAATAAAACATTCCCGATCACTTTTTCCCTTTGTAAATTCATAAAAACCCTTTTTTCCTAAGTTTTATATTAAGCTCGCCAGTTCAATGTTTTGAGTGATAAGGACCGTTGATTTAACACCGATCGATGATCAAAAGGATCTCGCATCGGAGATTTTCTAATGGGTAGATTGAAAATCCCACTCCATTGTTCCAATGTGATTGGCCCTTTATATGTTTGAACCCCAGTTCCTTTATCTTGTCCATATATCCATAGGCCCCGCAGTCGGGCGCCAAACCTTATATATAACTCGCCTCCGAAGCTGTTAAACCTTTGTTTTTTCATTAAAATTTGGGTTTTCATATGTTATAAAGGGTTTCCGCCGGTTCATTTTTTAAACGAATCCCGACCGTTGCTCTTGAACCAATCAACGATCGGGAGTACCTCACATCGGAAGTTTTCATTGGGCGCACTTATTATTTTATTCGCAACCTCTGATTAGAGATCTCCCAATCAATTATTAGTCGTTGATCTCCTCCCTGCCTTCCCATATCTGACGGTTGCCATTGCTCCCACTCAAAGCCCTTCCCCCGCTGAGAACTCCTCTGATTCATCCTCACCGTCGATCTGATCTGCAGATCGACAGTCCACATTCAATCGCATCGGCGCCCATTTTGTTTTGCCCCCGCCGATCACGAAAGCTCCGATTACATTCGGGCCATTCACGTGTCAAGATCCGACAGCCCAGATTGCACCCCTCGACCTTTGTTAAAAATATGAAGCCCCACTTTATAAGGTTGTTTGAGGAGATCTCAACCGTTGATCTGTGCAGATCAACGGCCCATATTAACCCCTTTCTCTGCCTCGTTTATTTTTCCATTTAACCCAGTTTCAATCTTGACCGTTGATCTACTTTTATCCAACGGTTCAGAATAATCCCGACAGACCCAACTCCTGTGGGTCCTACCTCCCTTCAGATCTGATCTCAGTCATTCAATATTTGATCCAACGGCTCAGATTGAAACCGCCCCACCTGCTTCCACCCGCGCATCTATCCAATATCGCACTCACTCCCCACCGTCCAATCTGAGACCCAAGATCTAACGCTTGACGCGCGTTTTCGCGTAAATTCAAGCGCAAAGGTTAATTTCCCAAGAGCTACGCGATATAAGCGGTTTTATAATGCCACGTGTCGGGCGGGATTGCATATCACGTTCGAAAAGTTAAAACCGCCTATCCGCCCTTTCGTTGCGCGATACTACTGGTTTCCCCTCCCGAAACCGCTTTCCCCATTTGCATTATGTTTCATCGCGTTCGCTCCCCACCGTTGATCTCTGCAGATCAACGACTCAGATTTTATCTGGCCATTACACTATCACCCTCCGCCTTTTCCAAAGGGCCTTCAACAAGCAATCTCTGTCGCTGATCTCAGGGTCCAATCTAATCCGACGGCCCACGATCATTCAAGAAACACCAATTTTCCTTAATGCATTTTTCCTCCGCCAAAGGAAATTTCCCTCATTTCCTTTGTATTTCTTCTATTTTCATGAAAAGTGGCCCTTCTCCATTGTATTTCCCTGATTGATCTTGACCGTCGATCAAAACAGATCTATGGCCCGGACTTAATCCTATTCACCATTTTTCCAAACCGCCTCCGTCTGACCCCCGCAAGCAAATCTCCACCGTTGGATGCTTTCATTCAATGGTTGTGACCTAACTGCAACCTCCAAAGCAGTCTTACCCCAAATAATGCAGGATTTATTAAATTTTCTTGGTTTATGCAAGTTTTAAAAGGTTTTTCACAAGATTATAAAGGAAAATGAAAGCCGAGGATGACGATCCTCCCGACTTTCGTTTATCAAAGGGTATCCATCTATAAGGTTCCATACCGCGTTTCATCAGTGCATCATGAGCACTGATGCCATATGAACCCTCTGCGCACCTGCAAATTAACAAGACACAACAAAATTTAAACAAGAAGAGAGTATTAGTATTGAAGATCAAATCAAACCTGAGATGAAGAATTGAAGACTGTTTTCACAGTTTTGAGGGATTACGGCCAAGATCGACAATCAAAAGCCTAATCCACTCAATTAAACACAGAATTAAAGCAAATTAACAATGTTTAAAGACAAATCAAAAATATCTATCAGGTCCAGAAACCCTCCACTGCCACATCATAGGCTAATTGATTCTTTCCAGCTACCTAATGCCACCTGTAGCCTCAAAGCATTCAATGGGGGCTGAGTTAATATCAGAACAGAAGATATTTGTCTCAATATAGTCCAATAGTTAATTCAACCAAAGGATTTATTGCAAAAGTATCAGCAGAGTTATTACACGATGACACAGAGCCTTAAAGTCAACAAAAGCTCCCATCGAGCTTAATTCTTAATGTAAAACAATTAATACAGAGGAAATATCTGTAAACTTCTCCATTGAGCCCCTCAAAGACCGAGAAGTATTAAATTTGTATTAATTGAACCTTGAAGATCTTTTATCCCATCCCACCTCCTCATTTCTTCTATAAATACTTCTGTCGAAGATGAAACAATGTTGGTTGCAGAACTTTGAATATACTTGTGCTCGAAACTTTCTACTTGTAAATAGTGTTCAAAGGCTCTTGGAGCTCTGTTTGTGATTAAATAAGTTAAGCTAAGAAGTGAAGATGATCGTTGAACTGAAACATTGGACTTGAAGAATGTAACTGGTTTGACATCAATAAACACGTTGTTTCTTTGGATCCTGGTCTATATCACTGGTGAAGTGCTTCCTTCTTTGTTATTGTTTTTCCTTTCATGTATGCCATATTGTCCATTATTCTCTGATAAAGAACAGCACGTTTAGAGTTAGGATTTACTATTTACAGTACCCTTCTCTGACTGATAAGCTTTATCTCAATGTTTTCCTCCAATTTGTTTATTTAAGAATGATTCAATACAGTTTAAGCAGCTAGGAATGATGGCGTTCCCTCGTCCTACTGTTTGCTTTAAACATTGTTCTTAAATGTTATTTTCATTATTTGCTTAGTAAATTTGGACTAGAAAAGTGATGGTGTGCCCTGTTTTCTAGCTTCTTTCTCCAAAGGTAATTCTGAAAGTTTCCCTTAGTGTTTGCTGAAAGCAGTCTAGATTTAAAAGTATCTTAACTAATCTTAAGTTGCACTTTGTTTCTCTTATGTGTTTTCATCCCTTCTGAAGGTAATTATGTGGATTACTGGATTGTTTGTATTTTGAGTCACTTTAATACGAACTTGCCCGAACTTGCCCAAGAAATTTGTGGTTAGCCCTGTTCTTGGTTGGTTTTAAACAATTTCTTAAAAGGCTTTTCTTGTTTGGACAGACTATAAATCCTAGTTCAAATTATTATCTGTTTCCACCCCTCTAACACTTTATTGTTCCATTCCATCATTTTTATCTCAAATATCTTGTGATATAAATGACTTTCCCCTTAGACCACTCTTGAAATTGTTGCACAATTAAACCCTTTTATGACTCCATAGCCCAATGGACTAAAAACCAGCGTTATATCTATCTAATCAGCCAAAGCTTGTTCTGATTGCATGCAACTTCCCACCTTTGAAACTCTTTCCATTTTAGGACTTTCCACTCAAATAATAATCATGCTCAACTATCTGAAACAAAATAAAACCCTCGTTCTTCATAACTAGCCTAATATCATACCCAAAATATTTAAAGATAAATCAATATTTGCACTTTATTGGAGAGATCCCTCTCCGGATTCACGAGGGCTAGATCCTAGAATCCCAAAGTGGTTCAAGTGATCTCTCCGTAGTTCTGGTCTCACCAATCTGCTGGAATTACTGGGAGCTAACAGAAGCTAAATCACATATTTACCTTCCTTAAATTACACTCCAGAATTCATCATAACCCTTACGCTTGTATATCTTAGTCCTAAGACATTCGATTTTACTGATGTTGTATAATTGCAATCCTGTAGATATCTGTGTTAGCCACCTATAATATTTTGTCAAAGAAAACGGGTGGCTAAATATGTTTCTGAGTCTTCAAGAGAAACATTTCCTTTGTAAATATATCATTCTTGAAGCCTCCATGTGTTTTCTATCCTTCAGAATTATCTTCACTGTTGTTTCCATTTATGAACCCTGCTATTTTGTGAATGAAACTGCTTTCAAAGGCCTCCATTTTCTCCATTTCACTCTCACAAAATTCCCCATTTTTCATCCTCATTCCCTTCACAAAAATTCCTCTGTAGACTTTCATTTCAACCTCCATCTCATCCTAAACCCCTTTTAAACCTTATATTGCCCTTTATTTGGTTTCAAAATCCCTTCTTTTGCCTATCGGAACCTCCAAATTCCTCAAAAAACCCTTCAAAAATCCTAAAAAACCCATTTTTTAAATTAAGGCCTTAAGCCCCTTTCGGCCTTAACCCTAGCCCCTGTTCTCCATATAACCCGCGCTACGAACAAGCGCTAAGACCTAATCGCAATCGCAAAAAATTCATTCCCTTTGTTCTTTTTCCTTGAATACCCGATGCGATGAGCCCCTCTCCTCCGATCTTCCAATCTAATCGCGACCATAGAATCCACAAGAACCGACGACTGAGATTCAATCGCGCTCTGCTCATGAGCCCATCACCCGCGCCCGCCGATTTGATCTGGACCGTTGAATCCACTAGAACCAATGGCCAGGATCTCATCGTTCTCCGCCCA
Organism: Pinus albicaulis; assembly: GCA_034641835.2. Lineage (NCBI taxonomy): Eukaryota > Viridiplantae > Streptophyta > Pinopsida > Pinales > Pinaceae > Pinus > Pinus albicaulis. The sequence goes on along the minus strand of CM076575.1, from coordinate 516,377,497 downwards.
CAACCCTTTGCCATCCCTACCTCCGATTTAATCTCCACCGTCGATCAAGTTATATCGGATGGTTTGCGCTCAATCGCATCACTCCATCGGTTCTTCGCTTCGCTCATCACCTGCGCCTGCCGATTTGATCTAGACCGTTGAATCCACAAGAACCAACGGCCAGGATCTCATTGCGCTCCGCCCATAGCCCTCCGTCGTCACCCCGCCGATTTAATCATGACCGTTGATCTCTTCCGATCCTATGGCCAACGCTTAATGGCATATCGCAAACATAGTTTCCCCTTTTTTCTTTTCCTCCGATGGCACGATTCCCCGATTTGATCCTGACCGTCGAATACACAAGAATCGACGGCCAAGATTTCATCGCACTTCGCATTTTCATTTCTCCCTTTCATTTTTCCACTGATCACTGATTAGATCTCCGCCGTCCATTCCTACAGATCCGACGGCTCCCATCTTTCTGCTCATTCACTTACCCCGTTTTCCTCCTGTTCAAAAACTTTGTTTTCTCTTTTAATATCGACCGTCTGAACTGCAGATCTAACAGTCCTAACTCAACCCCACCACATGTTTCGCCCACACACATCGTTGCCCATCGCGTTTCTTCTGCACCGTCAGATCTGAGGCCCCAAATCCAACAGTCACCATCGAATATTGCGTAATTTTGTGCCCAAAGCTTAACGTTTTAAATTACGCGATATGAGCGGTTTTTAAAAGACAAGCGTCACCTATTCTATGGAATCACGTTCTTTTTGGGAAAATCACTTACCCCCTCAGAGCCCGTGCGAAAACCATTAATGGTTTTTCGCCATACCGCCTACCCCCCCACCCCCCCCCGCAATGTCAATTTTACTTTTAATCACAGCCGTAGATCATCCTGATCTAACGGCCCACGTTATATCATGATATCGTTTCATTGTTCTTCATCTGTTCTCCCAAATGCTCCATCGTGCGATCTCCACCGTAGATCATCGTGATCTAACGGTCCCAATTTATCCTCGCGCCCAAACCTCCAAAGCACCTGGTTAGCTGCTCTGCCAGGGTTTTTCCCCATTTTTCTGCTGCGCTCGCTTTTTCCCTCATTGCTCCTCCATCCCCACGAGCCTCTGAAGCAGCCATCCTCACTCCCTCAAGTTTTTATAACATGTTTATCGTGTTTTGCAGGGTTTACAGGTGGTGAATTCATTCTTTTGCCACAATCACGGTCATGGTGATATAGAGCGCAGAAGGACTATCCCAGAGCCAAAGATTGCGGAGGAAGACACCAGAGAGGGTTTAATAGCATGTTTTCATTGAAGACCGGGTTATTAACCCTGACATAAACCCTCCAGCGCCTCTATAACCTGTATATTCACACACAGGTCAGAAGAAGCAGCAAAGAGTATCAGAAGAAGAATTAAAGGATTAATGCCTAATGTTGAAGACTTAATGCTTAAAATCCAATGTTTAAAAGGATAAGGGACACGGATAAAGACCCAAAGATGATCAATGAGGCTTAATGAAGCCTGAAGCACACATCAAGCCACATCAGTGATTTAATATCAACAGATTGTTCTTTTCTCTAAGAAGGACCAATTCACACGGCCTACTCCATTCCTCATCGAGCAACAGAACAATTATTACTCTGACAGAAGTCCTTAAAATTGTCAGGACAACAGTTATGAAAGCATGGAAGACCTACAAGCCAAATTATTCACCTTTCTTACCTCAGAAGACAAAACAGAGTACCAACAGCCAGAGAGTACCTCAAGAGACATATCTGAAGTTATTGTCAACCTGACAAAGACTTCTAAACTAGCCTAAAGGGTACCAACATGTTAATGCAGAGCCATTAAGAAGAGTGGGCATTCGAATACTTCCTCCCCTCTGTCTTAATGAATCATTTAAGTTCATATCTACTACTCCACCTCCTCATTCACCTATAAGTATTCATTGAAGATTCATTGTAAAGGGTTGGGATTTGTTTGATTGTTTGAATTGTTAATGAGGGAAGTAGCCGAGTAGTTTGTAATATAGTAGGCTGGGAAGAGAAGTTTGGACTGTAAAGAGCCACTAGGCTCAAAGTATGTGACTGGCTTTGCACATCAATTGAACAAGGAGATTCACAGGATCCTAGTCTATATTATTGGTGATGTTTTCCTTACTATAATTGTCTCCTTTCATGTTTTTCATACTATCCATTATTCTCTGATAAAGAACAGCAAGCATAGATTATGACAAACTGTTGGAAGTACCCTAAATCTCACTGTAAATCTTTATCTTTATGTTTTCCTCTGATTGTGTATTTTAAGGATAATTCTATAGAGTATAACTAGTCAAGAAATGTTGGTGAGCCCATGTCTTGCTGAGTACAACTTGAAACATTGTCCTTGAAGATATTTTCATTTCATGCTAAGTAAAGATTAAACTAGGGAAGTCTATGGTTATCCCTATCCTCTAGTTTCTTCTCCAACAGTTTGTCTTGAAAGTTTCCCTGTGAGCTGGTGTCAAAAGCAGAGAAGGTTAAAATTATTTCTCTGGTCTTAGGCCTTGCGCTGTGTTTATTCTTCAATGTTTTCTACTGTCTGAAGGTGGTTATGAGGATTGTTGGATTGTTTTCCTTAAGAGTATGTTGAAAGCAGGCTAAGTTAAAAGTCTTTACCTGATCTTAAGCTACCTTTTGTGTCTTTATTGAGAGTTTCCTTTGTGAGTATGTCAAAAGAAGGATAGGTTCAAAGTCCTTACCTGATCTTAGGCTGCACTTTGGTTTCTTTCTTTCACCCACTCCTTAATGTTCCATCTCACCACCTATCTAAAGAGATCGTTTGGTATAGATAACTTGCCCTATGGAAACCCTTGGATAGTTGTTATGCGAGTAAACCCTTTTATGACTCCATAGCCCAATGGATTGGCACTTCTCTTGACATATCTTTCCATGCTGAAACATCCTACTACTTAGTTTCCTTCTTCACTTCACACAACCTTCTCAGTTAATGATCTTCAACCAAAAAAACAAACCAAAAAACCCTTGTGCTTCATACCTAGCCTAATACCATAAACTGACCTTAAAGATATATCATTCTTTGCATTTATAGAGATATCCCTCTCTAGATCCAGGAAGGCTAGATCCTAGGATCCCAAAGTGGTTTGATGTTGTCTTGTCTTTTGGTTTTTCCAATCTGACCAAAACACAGGAACCACAACATTATGGCGACTCCGCTGGGGAAGAATCTGAGTGACCTTAATTGATATTATCTGGTAATTTGTCCCATTGTCATCACCAACATAATGGCGACTCCACTGGGGAATTATGAGTGAATTTCATCTTAGACACCTTTAGGACCTCAGAAAGACCCATAATCTCCTTAGATTGGTATTTAATTGCTAATGGTGGACATCAGCCTGCTTCAAAACATTCAAATTCATCCACCTGACGACTCCACACTCCACAACTCCCAAAAGACCAAATGACTCCACTGGTAGAAGACCCTGAACTGGTTGAATAAGATTTAGTGACCTCTTTTCTGATTTACAAACATAGATCCAAGTATGGACATAGAAGCAAAAATATATCCATTAGCGGATAGAGTGGAAAGAATGATGTGCATACTTAGTGAAATATTAGATAGGCATGAGGCTGATACATATATTGATTATCTAGAACAACCCATGTTTTCTCCTAATCAACCACAAACTCAACCACTACAAGACCTAGACAATGAGCAAGGTGATAGAGAAAACAATGAGGAAGGTTGTCAAGAAATTCCTGATTGCCTACCTATATCTTGTACAATGATGATTAGAGAATTTCATGACCGAATTGCAAGTACTTATAGTGAGCAGTGCTTGGAGGAAACAAGTAGCCACTTAGAGAACATAAAATCTGATGTGGATGGAGAACCAACACATATAGGAACTCCCCCTCTAGATTGTAACCCATTTCAGATTACACAAGAAGAGTGGCATCCTGATAATGTAGGAAAAACAACTCATGAGCCTTGTACCCAAACTAAGTGTCATAGTAATCATGAGGAATTGTTTGAGATAGAAGAAGATCAGGAAACATTAGAAAACCCTCAAAGTTTCCCTACAAACACAAATGAAGATCTCTTAGAAGAGGCTCAATATGACATCTAGCCTCAAATTCAGTCTTCACAAAAAACAGAGAGTGGCTGCACTTCTGGTCAAGAAACACAAGAACATCCTCCCCTTTGACAAAAGAAGAAATAGATCAGATCATCAATAGATAGCCAGCCTTTGAAATTTTTTGCAGAACAGACACTCTTGCCCATTCATCTACTGAGCTTTGTTGTACAGACTTGGAAAGCTCCCAAATCAGAATGAAGAAAGACTTGTTGATAATCCAGTATGTCTAATTGGTAGCATTACTTACATTCATGATTTTCCTAAGTTTGATCTGTCTGATGATGATGTTCTCCAAACAGAAGTTGATCTTGCAGGGCCATGATCAGTAGATTTGTGGCAGGAAAATCTGTTCCAAAACTTCAAGAAAGTAATGAGCCAAGTCAGGCTATTTACGATATTGATGAAGAAAGCTTTAAAAGTGCAGAAGAGGGTGAAGGATCCACTTCATTACAACTAATCAGTAATGGTTTCCATGTGATTGGAAGTCAGCAGCCTTTCATCTCAGAGGATGAGGAGGAAAGCAATGAAGAAACTCTTGAGAAAGTGGAATATCTTGAACCTTCTCCTGAAAGGGTTGAGGTAATCAAAGAAACCCCTGCTCAGGAATATGTTAGTCTTTTCACAGAGTTCAGTCCACTCAAGCAGAACCTATCAGGGTTACAAGAGGACAACACTGCAATATATGATGAGTCCTCCAATTCAGAAATGAATGAATATGAGGAAGAATTTCTTTCTCAAGAGAATCTGTTCCTTGATCCAGTGGAAGAGGAAGTAATCCTGGTTGAAGCCTACTTGCCAAATACTCACAACCAGGTATCATTTCAAGATCCTTATGCTCATTTCCTGCAGACATTTAGAGAAGTATCAAAGGCCATTGAGAGCAGCTTGTTGCAGACAACAAGAAACATTTTAGAAACTTCTGTTAAAAAAGAAGAGAATGGGAGTGGCCCTGCCTATCCAACATGCTCAAAGAGATGAGCAGAAACCAGTCATGGGATCATCTGATTGACTGGATGTATTGGAAAAGAGAGTTTTTCAGCTAGACATGTAAATATTTCAAGTTAGAGTAGGGTAGGTAGGAAATCTCAATAAAGCTCAGCCTGTGATAATTTAGTTAGTTGTTGATTTTACTTTGAAGAAAAATTCAAAAAATACAAAAATAGAAAGAGAAGGGTTCAAACAAGCTCAAAACTTAAACCAGCAAAGAAAAGAAGAAGAAGCAGCTCTAACAAGATCAAAACCAGAGCTGAAATGAAGAAAGAAAGGTGACTCTAAAAAGCTCAAAATCTGAGTCACAAGAAGAAGGAAGGATGCTGGTGATTTTCAGATCTGAAGCCTTCAAATTTTGTTTTCAATTTCTGCAAAGTTCAGTCCATGTGCAGCTTGTCTTTATGCCATGGACCCACAGCAAATCAGACAGTATAATCCTGGTTTGTCTGTATTTCAATTTCTGTTTTAGAATATAGAGAATGAAAATCTGCCAGACAATTTAATCCTGGCAGGTAGTAGTTTAGGTAGAGAAACTATGAGTCCAACTGTTTAATCTGGTCTCATGGAGGAATAAGGGTAGAATCAGATTAGTTTTTGCTTTCAAAAAAAAAAATGATGATGTGAAAGGTATGCAAGTCTAAGTGCACCTTGAAGAAAAAATGTTAGGACAGTAGGATGGGTAGGTAGTTGTTTGGGAAAATGTTTTCTGCTGACATAGCATCCATCATGTTTGTAGCAGTTGATCAAAGAAGAAAAAGATGGTCAAGTACCAGGCATTTGGCCTACTTCCAAATATCATATATGAGATTCTTGGCACCTTCAAGAAGATGACATCCCCATGTGGAGCCACTGTTAGCCACTTATAATATTTTTTCAAATCAAACAGGTGGCTAAATATGTTTCTGAGTCTTCAAGAGAAACATTTCCTTTGTAAATATATCATTATTGAAGCCTCCATGTGTTTTCTATCCTTCAGAATTATCTTTATTGTTTTTTCCATTTATGAACCCTGTTGTTCTGTGAAAGAAACTGCTTTCAAAGGCCTCCATTTTCTCCATTTCACTCTCACAAAATTCCCCATTTTTCATCTTCATTCCCTTCACAAAAATTCCTCTGTAGACCTTCATTTCAACCTCAATCTCATCCTAAACCCCTTTTAAACCTTATATTTCCCTTTATTTGGTTTAAAAATCCCTTCTTTTGCCTATCAGAACCTTCAAATTCCTCAAAAAACCCTTCAAAAATCCTAAAAAACCCATTTTTTACATTAAGGCCTTAAGCCCCTTTCGACCTTATCCCTAGCCCCTGTTCTCCATATAACCCGCGCTACGACCAAGCGCTAAGGCCTAATTGCAATCGCAAAAAACTCATTCCCTTTGTTCTTTTTCCCCGAATCCCCGATGCGATGAGCCCCTCCTCTGATCTTCCTATCTAATCGCGACCGTCGAATCCACAAGAACCAACGGCTGAGATTCAATCGCGCTCCACTCATGAGCCCATCACCCGTGCCCGTCGATTTGATCTGGACTGTTGAATCCATAAGAACCAACAACCAGGATCTCATCGCGCTCCACCCACAACCCTTCGCCATCCCGACCTCCGATTTAATCTCCACCGTCGATCAAGTTGGATCGAATGGTCTGTTCTCAATCACATCGCTCCATTGGTTCTTTGCTTCGCTCATCACCCGCGCCCGCCGATTTGATCTGGACCGTTGAATCCACAAGAACCAACGACCAAGATCTCATCGCGCTTTGCCCATAGCCCTCTGTCATCACCCCGTCGATTTAATCCTGACCGTTGATCTCTTCCGATCCTATATCCAATGCTTAATCGCATATCGCAAACACAGTTTCCCCTTTTTTATTTTCCTCCGATGGCCCGATTCCCTGATTTGATCCTGACCGTCGAATACACAAGAACCGACAGCCAAGATTTCATCGCACTTCACATATTCCTTTCTCCCTTTCACTGTTCCGCTGATCACTAATTAGATCTCCGCCGTCCATTCCTACAGATCCAACGGCTCCCATCTTTCCGCTCATTCACTTACCCCGTTTTCCTCCTGTTCAAAAACTCCACTTTCTCTTTTAATCTCGACCATCCGATCTACAGATCTAACGGTCCTAACTCAACCCCACCACATGTTCCGCTCGCACACATCGTTGCCCATCACGTTTCTTCTGCACCGTCAGATCTGAGGCCCCAGATCCAATGGTCACCATCCAATATCACGTAATTTTGTGCCCAAATCTTAACATTTTAAATTTACATGATATGAGCGATTTTTAAAAGACACGCGTCGCCTATTCTATGGAATCGCGTTCTTTTTGGGAAAACCACTTACCCCCTCAGAGCACGCGTGAAAACCATTAATGGTTTTCCGCCATACTGCCTATCCCCCCCGCAACGTCAATTTTACTTTTAATCACAACCGTAGATCATCTTGATCTAACGGCCCACGTTATATCGTGATATCATTTCAATGTTCCTCATCTATTCTCCCATACGCTCCATCGTGCGATATCCACCGTAGATCATCCTGATCTAACAGTCCCAGTTTATCCTCGCGCCCAAACCTCCAAAGCACCTGGTTAGCTGCTCTGCCAGGGTTTTTCCCCATTTTTCCGCTGCGCTCACTTTTTCCCTCATTGCTCCTCCATCCCCACGAGCCTTTGAAGCAGCCATCCTCACTCCCTCAGGTTTTTATAATATGTTTATCGTGTTTTGCAGGGTTTACAAGTGGTGAATTCATTATGTCTCCACAGTCACGGTCATGGTGATATAGAGCTCAGAAGGACTATCCCAGGGCCAAAGATCGTGGAGGAAGACACCAGAGAGGGTTTAATAGCATGTTTTCATTGAAGATTGGGTTATTAACCCTAACATAAACCCTCCAGCGCCTCTATAAGTTGTATATTCACACACAGGTTAGAAGAAACAGCAAAGAGTATTAGAAGAAGAATTAAAGGATTAATGCCTAATGTTGAAGACTTAATGCTTATAATCCAATGTTTAAAAGGATAAGGGACACAGATAAAGACCCGAAGATGATCAATGAGGCTTAATGAAGCCTGAAGCACACATCAAGCCACATCAGTGATTTAATATCAGCATAACGTTCTTTTCTCTAAGAAGGACCAATTCACACGGCCTACTCCATTCCTCATCGAGCAACAGAACAATTATTACTCTGACAGAAGTCCTTAAAATTGTCAGGACAACAGTTATGGAAGCATGGAAGACCTGCAAGCCAAATTATTCACCTTTCTTACCTCAGAAGACAAAACAGAGTACCAACAGGCATAGAGTACCTCAAGAGACATACCTGAAGTTATTGTCAACCTCACAAAGACTTCTAAACCAGCCTAAAGGGTACCAACATGTTAATGCAGAGACATTAAGAAGAGTGGGCATTCGAATACTTCCTCCCCTATGTCTTAATGAATCATTTTAAGTTCTTATCTACTACTCCGCCTCCTCATTCACCTATAAGTATTCATTGAAGATTCATTGTAAAAGGTAAGGATTTTTTTGACTATTTGAACTGTTATTGAGGGAAGTAGCCGAGTAGTTTTTAATATAGTAGGCTGGGAAGAGAAGTTTGGACTGTAAAGAGCCACTGGGCTCAAAGTATGTGATTGCTTTTGCACATCAATTGAACAAGAAGATTCACAGGATCCTGGTCTATATTATTGGTGATGTTTTCATTACTATAATTGTCTCCTTTCATGTTTTTCATACTATCCATTATTCTCTGATAAAAAACAGCAAGCATAGATTAGGACATACTGTTGGAAGTACCCTAAATCTCACTGTAAATCTTTATCTTTATGTTTTCCTCCGATTGTGTATTTTAAGGATAATTCTATAGAGTATAACAAGTCAAGAAATGTTGGTGAGCCCATGTCTTGCTGAGTACAACTTGAAACATTGTCCTTGAAGATATTTTCATTTCATGCTAAGTAAAGATTAAACTAGGGAAGTCTATGGTTAGCCCTGTCCTCTAGTTTCTTCTCCAATAGTTTGTCTTGAAAGTTTCCCTGTGAGCTGGTGTCAAAAGCAGAGAAGGTTAAAAGTCTTTCTTTGATCTTAGGCCTTTCTCTGTGTTTATTCTTGAATGTTTTCTACTGTTTGAAGGCGGTTATGAGGACTGCTGGATTGTTTTCCTTAAGAGTATGCTGAAATCAAGCTAAGTTAAAAGTCTTTACCTGATCTTAAGCTACCCTTTGTGTCTTTATTGAGAGTTTCCTTTGTGAGTATGTAAAAATCAGGATAAGTTCAAAGTCCTTCCTGATCTTAGGTTGCACTTTGGTTTCTTTCTTTCACCCACTCCTTAATGTTCCATCTCACCACCTATCTAAAGAGATTGTTTGGTATAGATGACTTGCCTTGTGGAAACCCTTGGATAGTTGTTATGCGGTAAACCCTTTTATGACTCCATAGCCCAATGGATTGGCACTTCTCTTGACCTATATTTCCATGCTGAAACATCCTACTACTTAGTTTCCTTCTTGAATTCACATAACCTTCTCAGTTAATGATCTCCAACCAAACAAACAAACCAAAAACCCTTGTGCTTCATACCGAGCCTAATACCATAAACTGACCTTAAAGATATATCATTCTTTGCATTTATAGAGAGATCCCTCTCTGGATCCAGGAGGGCTAGATCCTAGGATCCTAAAGTGGTTTGATGTTGTCTTGTCTTTTGGTTTTTCCAATTTGACCAAAACACAGAAACCACAAAAATCTGCACTACATCCTTGAAAATATCCGTATTGTATTCTTAGAGATGTCCAATCTTTTTGTTCCTTTATACATCCACATTTTCATTAAACCAATCTGCAATTCATGTCTCGAGTCTGCACTAAATCCGCAAACTGTCTCTTGGATGACAGAAAATTACACCTCCTCAAATGGGCCGCAGAGAAGGTATTTATAGAGACAGTCTAACTATATTTTAGGCTAGCCAGCCAACAAAATAGAGGGCTGACTTCATAGTTTATTATAGGCTGACGTGAAGGATAGTTAATCCAACGTTTATAAGATTATCTCCTTGCATCTTTTGGGAGTTATCTCTTCATGGTATTTTTCCAAGATCTTGGAGTATATTTATTGACTATATCCTTCATGAACATGACTCTTAAATGCATCTTATTAATTTTTGACTTCTTCTTTACATAAGTACATAATTACATAGTCAACATGAAGACCAACCTAGTTACATTTTTTTTTCAACACAATAAAGTAAAATGTTGATAGAACATACTAGTAGATCGACAGAAGACAAGCCATAAATATATAATTGTGTTGGTGTGTTACGAGGATCAACAGGATGCTTCAACCAGCAAAGTCTCAATATGGTCAGCCAACCAGCAATGTCACACAACCCTCTAGGACAGCCAAATAGTCAACTCAAAAGTCAGCGTTATCAGTCAATGGTAAATGAAAACAGCAGCAACAGCTAGGTCAAAGCTGAAAATTCAAAGTCAATGTTTTGCCTCAGAAATAGTGCCAAAAAATGCGGATTAAGGAAATTGATATTTTGGTAGAGTTTCAGATTGATTTGACCTTGCGTTGACCAAAGTCAACGCTGGTCAAAGTTTGCTGCAAAAACCCTACACTGAAAACAAAAAAGTGTTGCTGCCAGATTTCCCACGTGTGGAGAGAGAAGAGACTCCAAGTGATCGAACCAATCAGATGAGGAGAGAGAATGTGTGAGGATGAGATGAGTGAAATTTCCTCCAACGTTGACCTTATTTATATCCCCCCTCACCCTCCTTATATTCTTTTGTTGAACCTTCAACAACCAAGATTAAAACATAATCAAGGGCTAAGATTAACTTGGAGGTGATCCATGACTTTATCTAGAATATTCACAATTAGTTTAATTAATACCCTTTAATTAATTAGTTTCGCTAAGTTTAGGCTTAAGAAAACATTAAAAAACGATTAATTATTTTAATTAAACCATCTCTCGGTGGAATTTTCCAAAACCATTTCTGGGTTTTATGGAATACATGTGTCTTAGCCTATATACAAAGTTACAAGGCTAGAGCACATCCGATGCTACTATAAATCAACAAATTGTCTTAACATTACCCAAGCATATAGTTGAAGCTTCTCTTATTCAAGCAAAGTGAATCACCTGCACTAAGGGTCTCACATCCATAAAAACCAAATTATTTCTAAAATATAGAACTCCAAAGCTTACTACTGAAGGATATTAAAGGCATTCTCAGAGAGAGATGATAATGAGTTCAGGGAAAGGCAAAAACAACCAAGTAAATCATAGTGTAAAAATAACTTTGATACCACAGGCATGGCCCTGCTGCCAGCAGGTGTCTATAGCCTAATCATGACTAGATAGATTTAAATTTGCTGCTGATAGGTTAGTGAAGAAGATCTTCCAAACTGTTTAATTTTGGCTTATCAGTAGATTAGATTAGGATAGAAAGAAATGGCTCTAATCAGATCAAAATATGAGCCAAAAGGAAGAGAAATAATTGGATCTAATATGCTAAAAACTTGAACCAGGAAAACAAGAAGAAAACTCTAAAAAGACCAAAACCAGAGCTTAAAGAATAAATGAAGGATGTTGTTTATTTTTCAGATCTTAAGCCTTCATAGTTTTGTTTTAAAATTTCTGCAAATAAAGTCTATGTGCAGCTGGTACATACAACCATAGACACCATAGCAAATCAGACAATCTAATCCTGATTTGACTATGTTTAAATTTCAGTTTTAGAAGATGGAGAATAAAATCTTCTACACAGTTTAATCTTGGCTGATAGTAGCTTAGTGTTGAGGAGGTAAATCCCCTACGCGGACAGGCGATTCCCTACTAGCCCGGTCTAGCAACAATCAGCAAATCTTGTAATAACGGGCTTAGTTACGAATGAAGGATTTGGGATAAAGACCTACACGGATTCAGTAGCTACGTCGAAAAAGAGATGTCCCGAATCCTTCGATCTGTGAGATCACAATCCTTCCGAGATCTCCGTGGATGAACACCTGCACACAGAAAGAACAAACAGATACAAGCATAGGAACCAGCATACGTAACTAAACATCGGTCAGAAAAGACATTACTCGCATTAACATAATGGAAAAAGGAGTGGAACCATAATCATGGTCATCTATTAAAGTGGTAAACGAATAGAAGTTACAACCAAGTTCTGACGCTGCAGCCTCCTTCGCGCGGGTCTCCGGTCGTCCACGTCTCGCAAAGCTCGCCGGGGGAAAGGGAAACCTCTCCAGAGTCTCGTAACAATGGTCTCCTTGCTCGAATGGGCCTTAAGGGAAAGGAAGGATTCTTTTCAGCACAAAGGCACTTGGGAATAGGAGATGCAAAGCTTCGGCACTTCAGGACTAGCTTGCCATGGATCTGAGCAAGCTTTTATAGATGGGGAAGGAGGGAGTTGGGATCCCTATTATTATGGGATGGGCCCTATCAACAAGGAAGGTTCCATAGAAGGTGGCAAAACTACTTCCCTTCCATAGAACTCCCGTAGCCAAACCTCCCAACTCAAGATAGGGAGTGGTTGTGAGTTTGTTTGAACTCAACTTCCGCCATCCATATATAAAAAACAGTCCCTAAAATGGGTGGCGCGATTGCTGCTCTATGACAGAGCGCCAAGTGGCGCGACCTCTTTACAGGATTTCCCTGAGTGGCGCGAGTACTGAACTGTCTACCCGCGCCAATGCAAAAAGAGCTGTTTTTCATGGATTTTGCAAGGAGATGTCTCAAGGGGAAATGAAGCTCATACTCAGAGGGATGCAATGATGATGTTTTCAGTGCATGACAGTGTTCACAGGTCACGTTATGGGTCCTCCGTTGTGCGGGACGGGGAATGGTAGGGACGGTGACAAATTACTGTGTAACAGATGCCCCCTAAAGCATGAGGCCCGAGAGAGAGAGGGGTGAAATGCTTTACGAGAACATGTCTGACTGAAGGCCCGCCGTCGGAAAACCTGTACAGACAGATACAACTGATATCTTAAGTACACGATGTATATATATGGTATGGACGCAGCCATCCGAACAGAGTATGCTATAATCCGGATCCAGGGTATGGGCACAGCCATCCAACTAAGATCAAACAAATAGACTCAGGTATGGTCGCAGCCATCCAATCATTGAGCCATGTACATAATGACAATAATCCACAATCGCAGCCTGGATTACAACAGACACAATCCAGGGTCTTGCGCTCCATCTCGACCCAAATAAGTACAAGTTCTAGCACGCGAATATGTGAGCTGATGTCGAACATGCAAGAACATCGCCTGATTACCAGCCAATGATGAAAGCCGTTAACAGACGCGAGAGGAACCACCAATAATGAGAATGGTCCTCAAGGTACTACAGGTACAATCCACGGCGTGTGAATAAATGAGCTGACGTCGAACACCCGCAGAATCATCCGATCGGAGGTCAATAATGAAAACCTCACGTCGAATGCGACGAACCTGCCATTGAGGCATGCAGGCTCCAAGGTACCATCAGGAGTCTCTAGACCAACTTCCTGGATAATGAGTTGAAGTCGATAGGAAGTGACCTTGATCGAAGGTGGGCCATAATGATTCCCACATCATCGACACGAGACAGAGGAACATAATGTTTTGTTGTGAATCAGGATTGTATGAGAAACAGAGGAAGGTTGATATTTGCAGAGGCCAACTTCTCTTGAACACATAAACGACACGACAATGGACTTGGCAGTATTTGACATCAACGGATCAAAGGTCATGGCGACGAGGCAGTGAACAGATGAGAGGTCAAAAGAGATTACCCAAACCCATGGAAGCAAAGTGAAGCAGCGAGATGAGATGTCCCCAACCCGACACGAATGCGGACAAGTGCCATGTTCAAGAGCGACATACTGCCGACGACAACGACGATGGTTCCATTTTTCCCCCACCATTTCTGGCGAGTACCCCAATTATTTTTGATAACAAGCTTGAAGGGGATAGCATATGCTTGTGATATAAGTCAGCCCTTCGGGCGAATCCATCCTAGTGCATTTAACGAGTCCTAGGAAGGAAAAACTCGGAGAACGTCATTTCGACGAAATCCAATGTCATCAGGGTTTAACGAGTCTGACAAAGGAAGAACTCGGCGTCTTTTCATGTTTAGAGAGTTTGAAAAGACAGCGGAAAGAAAACTCCACAGGTCCCTTTTCGTAAATAGTTCCCCAGATCCGAAAAGGTAGAAAACAATATCCGGGAAAACCTCCTAGTCGCGATAGGCTAGGGTATTCCTTTTTCGTAATCAATCCATCCCAGCCCGAAAAAGGGTTAAACTTATCCTGGGTGGATGTCGATTCGTGTCCATTTTAACGAGATCGAAACGACAAGGGCCTCGGCGATCTTTTCATATTTAGAGAGTCAGAAAAGAGCTGAAAGGTGACTCCTCCTGGAGGAACGAGTGGTATAAAGGGTAGCGACTGGTTCCGGTAATGGTGGAACTGCTCAGAAAAAGTTAAGAGGCTGGCTAACAAGACCACTCATCGCAGAGGTTCCTCAGGAACAGGTAAAACAACCAAGTGAAGGCATATGATCGGCCAAGCAGATAGTGACGATGGAGTGAGAAAACCAAGGCTCATCTGGAAAAAATGGGCTGATAAAATGGCAATCACAAGGGGTAAAATGGGAAAGGTTTCATTTTTACACAAGCTTGAAATCAGGAAACTCTGCTTGAAGTTGGTTTCATTTTTACACAAGCTTGAAACAAAGATAAACTATGCTTGAAACCGGTTTCATTTTTACACAAGCTTGAAACGGAAACAAACTATGCTTGAAAAAGTAGGCATGCCCCCAGCATGGTGACACAATTCGAGGTACATGCCCCCCAAGCTTCAGTCCATATGAAAGGCAGATGGAGTGAAGGTTCAAGTGACGAGATCAAGAGAAAGACTCGACTGGGATTTTACGAGATCTAAACAAAGACTCGAATTGAACGGGAACGTGTTTCATTATTTTAACGAGGTTGACACATTAAAAGAACTATCCTCAAACACCTTGTTTCATGGTTTAGGGAGCTTGACACAAGACTAGGAACTGTGCTCCGACAAACCTTGTTTCATTTTTTAAGGAGCTTGACACAAGACAAGGAACTGTGCTCCGACAACCTTGTTTCATTTTTTAAGGAGCTTGACACAAGACAAGGAACTGTGCTCCGAGATCCTAGTTTCATTTTTTAAAGAGCTTGACCCAGGGAGGAAACCATGCTCTAACCGACTTACATAAAAATGAACAAGAAGGCGGTGCTTCCAAGAGTTCCACTCCTGATGGAAGGGAAACATCCTGGAAGTCAGGACCCAATGCCCCCAGCACATTATGCACAACGGTATCATCACTGAGCACAGGCACGGGGTAAGTAGCCACATAGTTGACCTGCGGTGGAGCAGATACAACGGGTGGATAGAAACCAGGAGGGGGTGATGGCGGACCAGATGCCATATTAGGACCAAAGAAAGAAAGCTGATCAATGGTCACGATCCGTCCTTCATGTGGAAAGCACATCACGCGAAAGAGGGAGGAGACAAGTGCTCCCATGGCATAGGTGTAATCGCGCCCCAAAAGCAGATTGAAATCCAAGGGGCCTGGAACGACCATCACGTCCATATGGACAGTTTTACCTCCCAAAGTAACAGGTAACCTTGGAAGGATCCCCAACGGTTGACTCGTTCTCCTATTGAATGACAACAGATTCTGCGTAACAGGCGCAAGCGGTGGTGAACCGAAAGCTTGCCAGGTAGTTGAAGACAGAATACTAACAGACGCACCTTCATCTATAATGGTGCTGGGTACAACCAGACCAAGAGCCTGTACCGTAATCTCGAAAGGCACATAAGACGGAAGGCGAAATCCTGCAAATCGATTCCAATCAAAGGAAGCGACCAAACTACTTGGAGGGGCTACCATCGAAATGCGAAGGTCTTCCCATGATGTTACGGAAGCAGAAGCCTCCTCCATGACCTCCATCTCGAAGGCAGGAGGAATATCCTCTGGAGTCTCCATCATGGGAGGCGGAGGAGCGGCTTCTTGAAGCACAGGGACAGGAGAATCTTTCTTCAAGTCTGACGAATCTGAAGAAATCAGAAGGACATGAGGAGTGTGGGATCCACTCTCGACAGAAAAGACCTGGTGCACCGCGGACGGGGCCAGTTCAACCGATCCTACGACCAATGGTTGGTCAGTGCCGGATTCGTGAATTTGAATTTATGGGGGAGTGGGATCGACCAAGGATGACTCTTGACCAACCATAGGATCGGCTGGTAGAGGACTCACAGAAAGCCGATTATAACCAGGTGGAAGGCGTGGTGTAGAACCGACTGGGTTGTCCAAGACTCGCTTGGCTTCATCCATATAAGGACAAAGGTGAATGGCATGGTGCCCTTCACACAATTTACAGGGATTGGTGATCTTACCCTGCTTCTTAGAGTCCTTATCAACAGCAGCCGAAGACGTGCCCCCAACTTGACTCCCGGAAGCCAAAGGCAACGGTGGGCGGCCGTTGGACCATACTTCGAGCACCTTGGGAATGCCAGGGCAGTCTCGAAGAAGATGGTCTCCCGTGCACAACATGCACGGGAACTTGACTTTCCGAGGAGGGTTGGAAGGACTATCAAGAGGAAGTGTTTCAGAGACAGCAGTTCCACTTTTAACCTCTCTCTTATCGGACTTCTTCTTCTTTGTCTTCTTCTTCTTCTTCTTAGCCACCTGGCTACTCGAATCCAGACTTTCACCAGGCGAAGTAGAAGATGAGGACGCAGAAACAGGCGAAGAAGGGGAGAGGTCCACCTTGGAATCAACATGATGTTGTTCCATCGGAGGAACTGATTGAATAGTAGTGGAGACATTCGGGACAACAGAGGTTGAGAACAACCAAACAGGCAACCCAACAGTTAACCCAGGAAGGGACAACGTTGCCATATAAGGAGCACCAACATTTCCAAAAGGAGGAAAATGACCAGGATTCCCTTCTGAAGGGATTCCTTGGTTGGTAAACTCTGAAAAAGTTGCCATCAAAACTCAAAACCACACACGGGCTGAAAAAAAGAGTTTAAGACACACGATCAAACGGCCAACAAGCAATATCTAAACGGGCGTGTAATCGTGGGCGATTAATTTTACCACATTGGAAAGTAAGAAATTCTACCGTTTCATGTTTCAAGAGTCGAGAAACGATAAAAAGATGACTCTATCTCTTTCAGAGTTGACACAAGCATGAAAGGACAAGCGCTTGACGGTCTTTTCAAGTTTAGGGAGTCGGAAAAGACCAAATGACTGCTCAGGAAAAACTAGGCACAAAGGGTGTACCAAATATCCGTGAACTGCAATATACACCTTGGTTTCAAAAATGAAACAGAAATCGACCAAGGACTTTCCGTACGTGCAGGTAGTCTCCCCGAATGCTGTGTTCGGTGCATCACGGGTATAGGGCGGCAGACTCGGCTTCCTATGGATAAAGGATTGAAAACCTAGAGGGGTCTCCCTTTATATACACGACGGTACGGGGAGCGCAAGTCCGTACTAGCGCTGTCTAAAGCCAACAGGCGAATGACAGCTGCTAGGTTTAACGACGCCGGAACACGTCTCTAGCCTAGACCTTCTAAATATGTTTCGTTAAGTTCCAATGTTGCCTTAGGTTAATTGAATAAATTTTACGGTTGATCTTCAATTAAGTTTCAATTTCCAGGCCCTATCGTATGTAGTGTCTCCTAAATGCAAGCTATATGCCACGGTGCAACATTTCGTTCGATGAAAACTAGTTAAATGAGAGTTGAGAGCTTTTATGCAAACGAAATGAACGGAAAACAAACAAGAATGTCTCTAATGCAACTAATGCAATTGCAAACTTTTCATTCAAACACTAATCACTAGCAATATGGAAAAGATCACAATTTGCACTAATTCAACAAAAGCAAAAGAGATTATATATTTTTTTTTTTTGATTTTCAATGTTTAATGGCTAATGTGCACTGAAAACAAAAGGGACAATTTGAGAAATGATATCTGAGAGAGCGAAGCAAACAACATTCACTCAACGAAGCAAGCAACCAAATCTCTAAATCGACCCAAAGTCTCTCAAATCGAAGAAAGACTCGAAAACTCCCAATGGACCGTGTGATCTAGGTCCAAAGCAAGGGCAAACGAATTCCGAATGAAGGAATGAACAATCACTCAAAAGACGCAGCAAAACAATCAAAGACTGTTAAGAGAGCGTGGAGAATCAATCAACAAGTTGACAGGACAATCAAGACACCAAAACTCCCAAGGAGGGCTTGATTCACTACGCCACTAGATGCCCTAGGGCTCAAATCGTGAAATCGATAGACAGAGGCAAACAACCAAAGGATAGTGGTGAATTCCGGTCAAACAAGACTCCAACACACTCAAACAATCAGGAAATCAAGAAGAAAAGTACTGGTCAAGCTCAGAAAGCCAAAAAATGAAGAAACTCAAAAAAGTCACAGGGGTGGCGCGACTGTGGCCTTGAAACTAGCGCCAGAGGCCGAGTGGCGCGACACGGACAAATGCAACAAGCGCCAAGTGGCGCGACTGTCGGGTTAAAATCCGCGCCAGTCGAGTTCTTCAATAAAAATTAAAAAACAAGCTATTCTAAAAGTAGACCAATACAAGCTAAGCAAACCAAGAGGCTAAAATAATGAAAGAATCCAACCCAGAAGGTTCATCAAGCAAGGAGAAACAATCAAAGCGAACCAATCATAAACGGGACAAGGAAAACCGGACGATCCCCAGTGGAGTCGCCAATTTGTTGAGAAGGTAAATCCCCTCTGCGGACAGAGGCGATCCCTACTAGCCCAGCAGGGGTCTAGCAACAAACAAACGATGCTATGACGCAGGCTCCTAGTTACGAATGAAAGATTTGGGATAAGAACCTACCTGGATTCCAGCGCTCGATCTGAAAAAGAGATGTCCCCGTCCTTAAGTCCTGGCAGATCACAATCCTTCCACGATCTCCGTGGATGAACACCTGCACACAGAAAGAACAAACAGATACAAGCATAGGAACCAGCATACGTAACTAAACATCGGTGAGAAAAGACATTACTCGCATTAACATAATGGAAAAAGGAGTGGAACCATAATCATAGTCATCTATTAAAGTGGTAAACGAATAGAAGTTACAACCAAGTTCTGACGTCGCAGCTTCCTTCGAACGGGTCTCCGGTCGTCCACGTCTCGCAAAGCTCGCCAAGGAAAGGGAAACCTCTCCAGAGTCTCGTAACAATGGTCTCCTCGCTTGAATGGGCCTTAAGGAAAAGAAGGGATTCTTTACAGCACAAAGGCACTTGGGAATAGGGAGATGCAAAGCTTCAGCACTTCAAGACTAGCTTGCCATGGATCTGAGCAAGCTTTTATAGATGGGGAAGGAGGGAGTTGGGATCCCTATTATTATGGGATTGGCCCTATCAACAAGGAAGGTTCCATAGAAGGTGGCAAACTACTTCCCTTCCATAGAACTCCCGCAGCCAAACCTCCCAACTCAAGATAGGCAATGGTTGTGAGTTTGTTTGAACTCAACTTCCGCCATCCATATTTAAAAAACAGTCCCTAAAATGGGTGGCGTGATTGCTGCTCTATGACAGAGCGCCAAGTGGCGCGACCTCTTTACAGGATTTCCCTGAGTGGCGCGAGTACTGAACTGTCTACCCGCGCCAATGCAAAAAGAGCTGTTTTTCATGGATTTTGCAAAGAGATGTCTCAAGGGGAAATGAAGCTCATACTCAGAGGGATGCAATGATGATGTTTTCAGTGCATGACAGTGTTCACAGGTCACGTTATGGGTCCTCCATTGTGCGGGACGGGGAATAGTAGGGACGGTGACAAATTGCGTAACACTTAGGTAGAGAATTTATGAGTTCAACAGTTTAATCTGAACTCATGGAAGTAATCAGGGTAGATTTAGATTAGTTTCCTGCTTTCAATAAAGAAATAAAATGTTGATGACAAAGGTTTGCAAGTCCAAATGCACCTTATGAAGAAAAAATGTTAGGAAGTAGGCTGTGTAGGTAGTTGTTTGGGAAATAAATATGTTTGATGTAATTAGTGGTCATCTTTTAAAGCAACATGATCAAAGAAGAAGCAGGTTGTCAATAGGTAAGGCATATGTCTGCATCCCAGAGATAAAATTCTGAAGTTCTTGACACCTCCAAGGAGCTGCCATCCCCAAGTGGAGCCACTGTTAGCCATCAGTAAATTTTGTTACAACAAATGATGGCGAAAACAGGTCTTTAGCCTTCAAGAAAAAAATATTGTGCAAAATTTGTGACTTCTTGAAGCCTCTTTGTATTTCCTTGACAAAAAATATTAATCTTCATTGTTGTTCCTTAGTAGTGTTGTTCCTTAGCAGTGTTGTTCCCTATTGCTATTCCTTAACCTGATGTTCCTTAGCAGTGTTATTCCCTTCAAAATACTGTTGTTCCCTTAAAATAAATCCACCAAGTAAAGCCTGTTGTTGCCAAAGAACACTGTTTTCTAAGGTTCCATTTTCATCATTTCATTCCCCCCGATTTCATCCTCATAAAATGCCTATATCACTCATTTTCCCCTTTTTCATCCTCCATTTCCCTTTGAAAAATCCCTTTTTTCCTTCTCTACACCCTTCATTTTCCCTAAAAACCTTCAAAAATCCCTTTTAAACTCACAAAAATCCTTTTTTTATGGTTTAAATTACCCTATTTTTCCTATCGGAACCTCAAAAAAACCCTAAAAAACCTGCTTCTAGCCTAAAAAGCGCCCTTTTCATACACAGGCTCTTAAGCCCCTTATAGCTTAGCCCCGAGCTCCTTCTTTGTCATATAACCTAACTCTCGCGACCTGGCGCTAAAAACCTTAGCCCTCTAGCCCCGGTCCTCTACTGCTCCAAAGGACCGCACTTCTTACTTTACCCTCAGCCCCCTTCCCTTACCTTCTACTATCCCCGCGCCTTTTGTAAAACATGTTTTTCTTTGTTTTTCCCCCGCCACACTTGGCAAAACCTGCATAAATATGGGCCGTTGATTTATTCGATCCTACGGCGCTAATCCACCCACATCGTTCCTTTTTCTCCCTTAGCCGCCTTTTTCCATTCCTATTTTTTCCCCGCCTTACCATTCCATCAAACGATCCTCACTGTTGATCTATATGATCCGACGGTTCCCGTTTGAACCCGACACCCAACACCTCCAGACCCACCTCCCACTACCCAGCCTCCTCTCCCAATTATTACTTGACACCTGGCTTCCATTATTTTTCTCCGCCATGCACCTCTCTCCATCGCGATCCCCCGTAGCCATTGGATCTTTCCCCCCAGATCCAACGGTCTACGATCAATTTCGCATAAATTTTGCCATCGGGGTTTAACGACCCAAAGTCACGCGAGACCGTTGGTTTTGTAGAAGCCACGCAGCACATTTTGGTTGGATCGCGTTCCCTCCAGGCTAAACCTCTTACCACCATTTATGAACGCGAAAACCATTCATGGTTTTCGCAAAACCGCCAATCCCTAATTTCGCGCCAAATACAGTTTTGGAACCGGTTTTCCCGTGTTTTCTCCACAGAACCTCCTCCGCCTACATTTCACTCCTCTGCATATGCTCCTCCGCTTCCTCCAACCTCCAAAGCAGTCTTTCCAACACCGTAGGGTTTTTTAACGTGTTTATTGGTTTTATGCAGGGTTTTAATGGCGTCCAAGGTATTAAAGGGTCCTCCACAGCTGGATCAGTGGCGAAGAACTCCCAATATGATGACCCTTGGGGTTTAAAACACAAAAGTGGATTTTCCATGGTTTTATATGTTTTATCAGTTCCCATTAATGCTGGTAAAGCAAATAAAAACCCTCCAACACACTAAAAGCCACCTGAACATAGCAAAGAAGAAAAAACAGTGAAGGCGGAGGTTAAAGATTAAAATATTAAAGAAATTCTGGTGTCTGAGATGAAGAGTTGAATATTAAAAGCGTAATCCTACAGTTTATGGGTAAATACATAGTTTAAAGGTTAAATACAGAAGATTAAAGGGAAAGTCATCAAATATTTAAGGATAAAGGGTTAAATCAATAAAGATGGAAGATTAAAGAGCTTAACCCGACAAATGAAGACTGAAAGCCAAAGAAAAGGGATATTTCGCAGTGAATAAAGCCAGAAGATAATTAAAAGGGGCCTAAAAATTTGTATCAAAGGCCTAAATCAGTTAAACAATTAGCAAAAGGACAATTGAAGACCGAAGAAGAATAAAGAAGGCATGATCAGCCCTAAAGCACAAAACCAGAGTTAAATCAGGGTTTTAAAGTGATAAGGCAGACATATCAGCAGAAGAAAGGCTTTAAATGCCAAATATCAGAAGCCTTTACTTCTCTGAAGACCAAAAATGCCACCTATAGAGTTATTTCCTCAAAAGAATACATAGTAAATGCACAGTCAGAGATATTTTGCCAAAGACAGCTCAGAATTAATTGCCAGCCTACCAAAAGCCTCCAAAGTCAACAAAAGTGACTTTAGTTGATGAAATTTAATGTAAAATTGATTAAAACAGAGATAAACATCTGAAATTTTCTCCCTTAGGCCTCCTAAAGGCCGAAAAACCATTACTCTATATTAATTGAACAAATGAACCCTTCTTACACTTCACCTCCTCATTATTCTATAAATACTTCTCTAGAAGACAGTATTATTGTTGGTCTTTGAATACTCATTGATTGTAAATAGCTATTGAGGCTGCTGAAGCTCTGTTTTGTAATAGAAGAAAGATAGGCTGAGATGAGAAGTTTGAAGTTGTAAAGACCCTCTGGACTTGAAGATTGTAACTGGTTTGAACATCAATACAAAGTTGATTTATGGGATCCTGGTCTATGTCAATGGTGATGTTTTTCTTACTGTAATTGTTATTTTTCTCATATTTTCCACACTGTCCATTTTCTTTGATAAAGAACAAAAAATATAGATTAGGATTTACTATCAAGTACCCTAAATCTCACTGATAAATCTTTATCTTTATGTTTTCTGCTAATTGTGTATTTGAGGATAATTCAATAGAGTGTGATCAGTCAAGGAATGTTGGTGAGCCCTCATCTTGCTGAGTAAAACTTGAGATTCTGTCCTTGAATTTTCTTACAAAGTTTTCTAACTAAAGTTGAATTAGTGAAGTTTATGTTTAGCCTTGTCCTCTAGTTTCTTCTCCAACAATAGCTTTGAAAAGATCCCTTAAGAGTATGTCAAAAGTAGGCTAGTTTAAAAGTACTTACCTGATCTTAGACTACTTTTTATGTTCATCATGAATGTTTCCTTTTGAGAATATGTTGAAAGCAAGCTAAGTTGAAAGTCTTTACTTGATCTTAAGCTATTCTTTGTTTTTAATGTTTTCCTTTAAAAGTATATCAAAAGCAGGCTAGTTTAAAAGTACTTACCTGATCTTAGGTGGCTTTGTGTCTTTCCTTTGAGTATGCTGAAAGCAGGCTAGGTTAAAAGTCCTTACTTGATCTTAATCTATTCTTTGTTTTTCTTATATGTTTAATTCTTCATTACACTTTAATGTTCCATACCATAAATCAACTTAAAGAGATCTTTTGACACAGATGACTTGCCCCATAGACCACACTTGAGACTTGTTGTGAAATTAAATCCTTTATGACTCCATAGCCCAATGGATTGACACTGTTTCTTATCTGTCTTATCAGCTGAAACATTTTCTACCTACTTACACCTTTACCCTTCAAAATACTTCCTTCATTTTGATGAGGTTCATCCCATCCGAAATAAACAAAACCCTTGTATTTCATAACTAGCCTAATATCATATCATAAGCCTTAAAGATAATATATTTGAAAAACACTTATATAGAGAGATCCCTCTCTGAATCTAGGAGGGCTAGATCCTAAGGTTCCAAAGTGGTTTTGATGTAGGCTTTGCAGCGTTTGTTCTTGCCAATCTTGCAAACTACGGAGACCTAACAAAAGGCATTCTTAGAGAGAGATGATAATGAGTTCAGGGAAAGGCAAAAACAACCAAGTAAATCATAGTGTAAAATTAACTTTGATACCACATGCATGTCCCTGCTGCCAGCAGGTGTCTATAGCCTCGACAGGGATGCCTTTTAACCTAACGAAATTTCAGTGTCCCACTTACTAGATATATTCAAAGTTAGCTTATTTTAATTTTAGATAAAGGCCATTGTCCTCGCTTGGTAACCAACTGATGGCAGTGCCACTCACAAAAAGTAATATGGATGAACATGCCATCTTGTGATGAGACCTCTTGTCTTCCAGCTTTTTGGGTTGAAATCCATTACCCTGGCTTGGTGACCTGGAGCAGTAATGTCATGCATGTTAGGTCTCATGATCGTGGTAGGTCGGCTCATTACGAGACCTCCTATCCTCCCATAAATATTTTTGTAGACTCTAATTATGATTAACCTTAGAGGTTACTTAATAAGTGGGGAGACAGATCTACTCCTTAAGAGTGCAAGATGGCATAACAAGTTTTTAATTATTAATCTTTACTGGTTGATCCTGCAACCCTAAAGACTCAAGAAAAGAAAATAACTCAGATAATTACTTAAATATTCCTCGACTAGGTCATGCTAGGGTTCTTATGAGAGCTTATGATGGTTTTATAGGAGTGGTTCACCATAGGAGGCTTTTGATCAATGCCTTCAAAGAGAAACTTGGAAAGGTTGCTTGGATGATAGTATGTTAAGCTTATGAATGGAACGTATAACAATAACAATTCCCCTAACTGACCCAATGAATAATGTTGGCCAATAATGAGAGTCACTTTATAAAATATGAGGCGTTAAGAGTGAATTTCTTCTGACAAGTCTTACCACAAGAGTGCATAATGAAAAAAAATTCAATGATTATGCCTTAGGAATTTCAATTTCAAGAATGATGTTGTAACAACAATTTTATTCATTTCTACCCTACCCTAATCTAGAGAGAGGAAAGTCTCCTTTAAGTGTAGGATTACTTCCAATGCATCCATTATCGTAACAACATGTTGAATATACTCACACTTAGTTTAAAAGAATAAACTTCAACACATACCAGAGTATGAGAAACTAGTTGCTTCAATTGATATGGTACCAAGAGTATTTGAAGATGAGAATGGTATTTTGACTTAATTGTGAATTGGAACCAATGCTCGATGTAATCATGGTGGTATTGGCTCATTCCTTCATTTGGACCACTCTTAATGTCCTCCTTGGTCATGCCAGGCAAACTTAGATAATTGGTCTTTGGAATGCACACAAGGCTTGTTGCTGGGCATGGTGAAGGTTCCTCGATCTCAGGTTCAACTAGATGCTCCCCATCGGATTTGGTACATGGCTCATCGATCTTCTTGGTAGATAGGCAAGAGGACTCAAGGGAGATTTCCAAATCCTATTCTGGCTGTGGAGAGATAGATAATTTCCTGAATGCAATCAAGATGAACTCTTCCGGAGAAGAAGATACCCCAGCTACTGCTAGGATTTGAGAAAGCGCGTCGATGGACATTCTTCAAGCTCTTGGTCATTCTTTAATTTCTCCTGTTTGCAACATGGATTAGTACAAAAAGAGAGGGTTCTTACAACACCCCAAAAATGTTTTTTCATTCAAAGCTTGAATTTTTGATCTAATTGAATTAAAAATTGTTAACTGTAAGAAAACCATCACTGGAAATATATCTACCTTTACTTCTACACATAAATAAAAATGAAATAAAAATTCAAGAACAAGCAGTAATCAGTCAGACTTTGGAGCAACCCCACAAAAGTGGATGTGTGGCTCTTCACTCACGTCTTACCATATAATCTTCGCCCTCTGACAACCCTGCAAGATCCTGAAACTCTGATAATAGTTACCTGAATCAAAAATTACAACTCCCTGGTAAAAACACAAAAATGTTGAGAGTTTTAATTGGTGAATTAAAGCTCTTAATATTTAATTGTCAATCCGGGAGTCATAAACACGATTTGTATTACGTTTTTTATTCAGTGTTGAAATGCAAAGTGTATAGGTCTCTTTGATAAAGATTGCTTAGTACAGAATGATGATCAATTTGTGTTATGTGAGGCCTATTTAAATTGCAAACAAATAATGTCTTAAAAAGAAATCATTTTACTTAGCCTTTGTCAAACCACATTGTTCTACTTCCTAATTTGCAATCTGATCTTCTTATTTTAAATTAGCAAACAATCCTTCTAAGGTAGAATAAAAAATAAAAACAACTATAAACTTATATTAACCACACTTACTCTAATATCAATAAAAAATAGCACTCATCTTAAGTTACCTTAGCATCAAACTAAATCATAACACACTGAAGGAATAACAAGACAATTGGAAAATCTAATTACTCCCACACACTGCAAAAACTCTTCTATAAAATCCAAACAACTGCACTCAACTCTTTACTCCTTGCAAGGTCAAGTTTAGACTGTTGTTTGAGTTTAATTACCATCTGCTGCTAAATTAAATTAACTCTGGAAAAGACAAAGCTTAATTCGAAACTAATTTAAATAAACTCAGAAAAACTTCCTATGAAAAAGAGCACTAACCTTTGATCAATTTTAATCAAAATTATACTACATATCTCAAAGCTATGCTCTTGAATGAAATGGTAATGCTAACATTTAATCCTAAGAACAAATCATAATATTAACTACTCACTTAATGCTTCTCAAGCTAAGGTACTCTACTTAATGAAATCAATTTTTACCAAATAATTTACTTTTCTGAAAGGAAATCATGTAGCCTATTCAAAACTCAACTATCAATACCAAAACAACCATGAAATCTTGCCTATCTAATTGAAAAACAATCCCGGCTTCTATCGACTGCATTCACTCTTCAATTCATGCATACTAGGAATCAAATTCCATCACACAGAAATCACTAAATACATAAATGAAATTGAGATTTGCCAAACATTCATAACTTACAATCCGAAATTAGCTATCACAACAAACTCAAAAAAACTATGTTTGATGCATATTGTGTTTGAATCCCAATTCAACATTCCTCAATTACGACAATTACTCTCAAGAAAATATTAATTATGAAAATTACTTTTAAGAAATCGTGATAGGCCAAATTCTACTAATTAACTAAAGCAACACAATTTTGAGTACATAACGCAGCTACATGATTTGTGGAAATTTAATCCTGATCATCACAGTTACCCTCAAAATTCATTCATGAATAAAAATGTTAACTCTTAACATAATAATGTTTTCTTCCAAATAAAAGAGAGAGTTTCAAAATGAAGACCATTCATGAATTCAAAGAGGATAGCATCATAATGGTTACATGCAGAATATTCAAATGATTCTCACACAAAGGGTTGAAATCAACACACGACTTGCATGAATAAGTAATTCTTTGCCTCTGCTTATTTCACACAAGGCACAATGCCATCAGAACTTGTACCATTGATGAATGCACATGATCTTGAACAATAAGTACATAATTCGGTTTGAATTGAAAGATTAAATTCATAACACAGTGATCCCTTTTCCTTCAAAGTTTAAAATGCTTCCTTCTAAATATTCAAGACTGAAATATAATTTATGAGATCATGCATGTACAGAATTAACACTCTTCTTCTATTTGTAAAGACTTTAACAACATTGTACTTTTGGTTGCTTCCTAGATTTAGGAAAATAAAGCAACCAGTGTAAGTACAAAATAAATCTACACAAAAAACTTCGAAATTTGTTTTATGAATGATTGAAGCAAGAAATATAAATCTATGAATTAAAATGACTTCCCTATGACCTACGATGGTTGCATGACTTGGTTCCAGGTGGTGGTGGGCCCTTGCCACCTCCCGGAGCAAGTCTTAAACTAATTCAATATTGTTGAAAACTATTCTCCAGTGATATGGCATTATTCAGCCATAGAGTTGTAGTCTGCACTTTTTGCATCCTTTGTATTTCAAGAAACCCTTCTCGGGTTGTCTTGGGATTGTGCTTGAGAGTTTAGTTTTATATTCTCAGCACCCTTTGAGCATCATATCAGTAGGTGTACTTGTTTTCATTCTCCAGCTACAGTAACCCTCACTGGGACTGCGCTATCATGTACTCCAACATTTTTTATAGCAACAACATTTCTGGTTTTAGTGTATTTGGGCATTGGAGGCTTGTTTGCCAAGTTTGAGTGATTTGTTCCTCAACATATTGTACGTATTTGCTGTTGTGATACGTAATATAATGGATCTATGATTTTCTCATGTGTTTGTATTGATATTTGTTGTACATTCCAATTTTATGTTTAATATTATTTATTTTCCTAATTTGGAATATAACACTAGACCTGAAATGACTATGTATTTGCATGATATGTTCATGAGTTGTTTAGATATATATTTTGGTGCATAATTTCTAAATTAAATGATATGATATGATAAATTTTGTTGGTTTGAAGTCTTACGCAGTCCTATAATATTTACAGATCTATACACTGGTTCGTCACGGTGAAAGAACGTATACCTATGGGTTCGTTTCAAAAAAACTGCGTATGGAAGTTAGCGTTTTTTTGAAGATTGATGAAGAACATATATGATCACTTATGTTATGTTTATGATGTCTTTCAATGAAGTCTTCATGTAGATCTAGATTGTTTGAATATTGTTTATGCTGCTAATTGATTATGTATAAATACAACCAGTAACTGCGTGATTGAATAGGATGGATGTTGCTGACTGAATAAGGGTTCTTTAAATTTGAAAAAGTATGGCTGAATGTATCTGATCTGTTCTGAGTCTGGTCAGACTCCTGTTTTCAGTATATAAAGATCTATACGTAGATTCGTCCACTGGAAAGCGTATTTATACATAGGTTGCAGTAAGTAAAGTAGCGTATACAATTGGTTTTATGAATGATCGGGGTTGAAGTTGATTCTGTGTGTTGATACATAAGTCTGGGTTTAATGTTGTGATTTGGTTGCAGTGATCTCACTGTTCTGTTTGAAGATTGTTTTATGGCTATTGGTGTTGATCTACAAATTGTGTTGTGTTGACGCTGTTGGATCTAGTGTGAAAAATTATGAATCGTGGTGTGTAGTGGTCCTGAGGGCAGGACCCTTCAGTGTGGAAGTCGAAGCTTCCTGCCAATAGAAGCTGGTGGTCTGTTCAGGGGGTTGAAGCTCCCTTCCAGTAGTGGTTTGTAAACAAGATCAGGTGGCTGGAGCTCCCTTCCAGTAGTGGCTGGAAAATAAGAGAAGGTTGCAGCCTTCTGTAGGTGGGTGCATGCGTACTGATATAAGTCTACATCATTACAACATTGTACGAAGTTTTCTATATAATAAACATTGAAGATAGAGACGAAAACGACGGTGGTTTTCTCCCGACTTGGGTTTCCACCTTAAAATCTTAGTGCTCATGTGTGATGTATTTTGTGTGATGATTTACTTTATTATTACTGCACATATCTTCTGCTTAAATCCTGGACGCATAAATGATGATATGGGCTAAGTAAAGTTTCTGAAGATTATTTGAATATTAAAATTCATCTGGGTATACGCATGTTTCCTTTACAAAGGCCACATGCACACACTAGTTGGACTAATTAGAGTCGCGTATAGAAATCTGTAAAATGAAAATAAAATATTGTGATTATTGTAAATACTGATTCACCCCCCCCCCTCTCTCAGTATTTTTCCCAACAATTGGTATTAGAGCAAGTCTTTCTGAATAAGCGTAATCACTAGAAGGAATATCTTCCAAGATGAGCAATCAAGATGGAAGAACATCTATCAGACCACCACTCTTTCACAGAAACAATTTAGTCTTCTGGAAGACAAGAACAATATCATATCTTCAATCTGTTGGAGCAGATGTTTGGGCAATTGTTAGAGGCGGTTACTAATGTCCAAATATAGTTCCCACGGTTCCAACAACAAGGAAGAACTATGAAACTAATGCAAAATATGTCAATGCATTATTGGGAAGCTTGACCGAACAGAATTTTTCAAGGTTATGTTGTTAAATACAACAAAGGAGATATGGGACAAAATCATTCTAAGCTATGAAGGCAGTGCCAAGGTAAAAAGTGCTAAACTCCAATCTCTCAAAATTCAATATGAAAATCTCAGAATGCATAATGATGAAAGTATTGCTAGTTTCTTTTTGCGTCTAGTAGAGATCTTAATATTTTCTCTACTAAAGTTGTATCTCTTATGTCTTCACCCAAATTTATACATGAATTGAGTCAAAATTGTCTGCTATTGAAGAGAAGCAGGATCTACAGACTCTTACTATTGTTCAACTTCATGGGATCCTGACAGCTTTTGAAATGAGAAAAGGAGGTATGTTTGAAGTCAAAGAAGCTGCTTTTAGAGCTACTACAAAAGGAAAGGACAAGGAATAAAAAAAAGAATTAGCCTATGTATTAGAAGAAAATGAGGTAAATTTTGTAAAGAAACTTCAACTTGGCACTAGAAGGTTCAGAGGTAAGCTTCTTTTCAAATGTTTTTCTTGTGGAAGAGTGGGTCATTATGCTGCTAAATGTCCCCATAAAGATAATTATGATAAGGGAAATGATTTAGCAAAAGGTAATAGGAGATGATTTGTCAATAGAAAAAGTTAATATACTCATGAAGATAGTGATGGCTTGTCAAATAGTGAAGAAGGAGAATCTGATCAAGGTATTAGACTGCTCATGGCATTTGAAAAAGACACTAGTGAGGCTAAAGATACTTTTATGGATGATTTAGAAGAAAATTATTTTCTTGAAGTAATCACTCAACTCAAAATATGCTTGGAAGAGAAAAAAATAGCCATAGATACTCTAAAGAATCAACTCATAGAAAAGGAGAAGCATAATGAGAAATTAGAATGTGAAATAGTAAGTCTAAGAAAGGAACTTGAGAAAGTAAAGACTCTAAATCTTAGATTTGCTAAAGGATCTGAAACCTTAGATGAAATTATCAAGGTTCAACGCTCTCCTCTTGTGAAGACGGGTCTTGGATATATTGGTGAATATTCTCAGTTAGAAAATTCCTCAGCTACAAGCTATCTAAATGCAGCAAAATCCATCCAGCAAAGATTCGTCACTCAGCAAAAGAACAAAGACAATGTCTAGGTAAAACATGGTCATTCAAATTCAAGGATGAACAATAACAAAAATATCAATCAAAAGGTAAACAACACTGAAGGTTCTATGATCGCAGAAATGTCTTCCTTAATGGACAATGTTTCTCAGGCCATAATTTTGGTCAAAAAGCTGCTCAATGTGTTGCATACAAAACCATCATGACCAAAGATGCAAGAAAGCAAAGAAATGAGATAGGAATAAAGAAGAATACGTATAACAATTTTTCTCATCTTCGAGACAAAATTGAATGTTCATTTTGCAATAACTTTGGACATGAGGAATATGAATGCATGAGTGAACTTCAGCCAAAAGAACAAATATCCACAAGTTCCAAGGTAGGGAGAAGGAAGGACTTACAGTTTGAAAGTTGTGGCATAGATTTATTTGCAGAAGGAGAATAAAATCAATGGTACATTGATAGTGGATGTTCAGAACACATGATAGGTGATAAAGATAATCTTATTTCATACAATGCATTAGAGAAGGAAAAGAATGTTACTTTTGGAAATGACTCTTTTGCTATCATTAAGGGTAAAGGAACTATTTTAATAAAAGAAAAGGTTAAAGCTAACAATGTTATGTTTGTTGATGGATTAAAGGATAACTTGTTAAGTGTTAATCAAATGTGTGATCAAGGAAATGAAGTTGTCTTTCGATCAAAAGAGTGTGTGGTTCGTGAACTTGACATAGGAAAGACTATAATAAAATGAACAAGAACACCAAGAAATCTGTATATATTGAAAGGTGTCCAAGAGCAATGTTATCTAGGTAGATCTACAGAAAACTGGTTATGGCATAGAAGGTTGGGACATCTGAGCTTTTCTCAAATAAGCAAATCAAGCATGCTCAAAGTTGTTCATGATCTACCCAACATCGCTTTACCCAAAAGTACCAGATGCAAATCATGCCAATTCAGTAAGCAAACCAGGGTTCAATTTAATGCCAAAGAAGGATCAACAAGTAAGCCTCTTGAACTTATACAAACTGATTTATGTGGACCTATAAGGAAAAAGTCACCTCGTGGAGAACGATACTATATCTTATTCATTGATGACTTTTCTAGAATGTGTTGGATCGATATATTGAAACATAAAGATGAAGCATTTAAAAAATTTATGGTCTTCAAAGCTTTAGTTTAAAAGGAATTAGATCTAAAAATCAAATTTCTTAGATCTAACTGAGGAGGAGAACACATATCAGATGAATTCTTTGATTTCTTTGAACAATATGGCATAAAAAGATAGTTTTTTGTAGCTGGAACTCCGCAACAAAATGGCATGGAAGAAAGAATGAATAGAATAGTTCAGGAAATGGCTTGTGCTATGCTTGATGAATCTGGGACTCCTGACTCCTTTTGGGGTGAAGCTAATCATACTACAGTAAACATTCTCAACAAGGCTCTTGTTCGTGTAAATAGTGATAAGCCTCCTTATTAACTCTGGTATGGTAATATTGCCACTGTGAATCACTTCAAAGTTTTTGGAAGAAAATGTTATATAAAAAATAATGACGAAAAACTTGGTAAGTTTGAACCTAGAGCAGATGAAGGAATATTTCCTGGTTACTCTTCTAGAAGTAAAGCATACAATTGTTGCAATAAGAGACTTCATAATATTTTTGAATGTATTGATGTTGTGATTGATGAATCTCTCACAGCTCCCAAAAGGGAAATAACAAAAAATGAGTATGATGATGATGATTGTTTTCCCTCATCAAATAACAATAATGTAAAAGGAGAACCTAATGAATCACCAAAAGAAGATACATCAGAAAGAGAAAAGGCTCCATCCAGATATGTTCAAAAGTGTTATCGCCAAATTGAGTCATGTTGGGCTGCTTCAATGGTCAACTTGGAGTAACTATTTCAAACCACTTATAACTAGAAACTAGTCTTTTCAGTCTGAAAGGGCTCTCTCAAATTGATAAAGGATATTCAATGAACAACTTGAAAGCAGATGGATAACTCTGAATTGGATTGAATGTGTTTTTGTGTAGGTGAAATATGTATAAGGTTTACTACCACTGGGCTTATGGAGTCAATATGAAAACTAAGTCACAAGACAATTTATCTCATGGAAGCTGAGGCAATTGTGTTCTTATAAAACCACACATGAAAGATATAACAACAAGATATATGCATAAATGAAGTTGGAGCATGTCACCATGAACTCCAAGTGATTATACATAAACAAACTAATAAAACATGACAAAACAACAAACTAGGTGTATAAATGGAAGTTGGGGCATGTAATCATGAATTCCAAGTGATCATACAACTAGAAAACTGGAGAGAAAATAAAAGGCTGATATAAGAAACATACATAAGAACACATAGAAGAATCTCAGGTCTGAAATAAGATTTTGCAACTTTATATTACTGATAGACAAAGATTAGAAGAGTAGTGCCTTCATAACATCTCCCTTGAAGTTGACTGCTCAAAGTCAAAAAACAGAGAAATGCTTCATATTCACTACGAAATTATCAGGTGTTTTTGTAGCATTTTTTGCCTATTTTACATTGAATTCGCTACAAAAATTTGTAAAATTGGCTAGTGGCTCTTTTTTGAATTTAAATTCTTGGGGAATGAAAACTAACAACACATGATCACTGATGTAACATGACATGACCTAAATGGAGGTGGCCTTGAACCTTAGAATAGGTTAAATATGTAAAAAAAAAAATGAAATTTTCCTATACCAACTTGAAAGGCTTAAGGAGACCTTATCCTTTTGATAAATAAAATGTATGACCATGTCAAGTAATGTTTCACAAAATCATGAGTGATAACAATGGCTCCACTTGGGATGGTGTGCCCCTATGGTACACCAAAGAACCTGTAGTTCCAGTGCCATCCATCTTTTTGGAAATACAAAACTCTGAATTTTGCCAATGGATTTGATAAGATGAATTTCCAATGCCACCTCCATTGGGCTGCTCCCATCTTCAAAATTAAAACTTGCAACCTGTTCTGATCTGTAACCTTGACAGTGAAAAAAAAAGAAAAAGTAGCTGCTAAAGAACTGAAAGTACACATGCTAAATTTAAATTTGAAACTGAGAAAATTCTTGATCTTCAAGCTTATTTATATACAAATGATCCTACTCTACTTGCTTAGCATAAAAACTGAATCAAGTGATCTCACACTTCCAATGAAGCCAATCAAGAAGTTGAGTACTGGATTGGAATGGATATTCCACTTCTCTGATCATAAAACCATTCCTGAGAGATGAAAACTTGTTCCACCATATGAATTTGTATACATAACTAAAAATCATATTGAAATTCATTCCTGTAGGAGATTCCAGCAGAGCTACAAAAGGATATTTGAGAGTATGCATGAATAATTCTTGTTGATCAACAAGAAAGTGTGAGTAAATATGATCATTTGATGGTGTTCCTTGTTCATATTCTTCAATATAACCCTTGTGACCTTTCTCAAATAAACAAGAAAATATTTTTCGATCATTACTTTCATTTGAGAGGAAGAAATACTTGGAGTACTCTTAGACACTTTCAAAAGTAACTGCCTCATCATGTACCACAAAAATTTCTAAAGGTAACTATTCATATGATTCAACAAGCATACCCATCTGATTGTCTAAACTTTTATTTTCAAAATTTTCTTCATTTGATGTAGGCTGATGCAAGGAATGACATGAAGAATAAACTTCTTCCTTTACCTGAGGGTTATAGCAATTATTTTCCATTAATTCCTCTTGTTGTTTGAAATGATTCTCATATTCCTGATGATCAAAATACTGACAAGGTTGCTGCAAATTTTCATCGAACTCAGAGGATGTAACATGATTTTCATAAATAAAATCCTGTTGGGTTTCATTTTCATCCAAGAGAGAGGCTATCATTTATTCTTGGTGATGAAAGGGATTGTCATGAAGGGCCTCTAAAATTTCCTCATCCATGAACTCATCATCTTCATAACAATTCTCCAAATCTTCAATAAAACTCACACAATGTTTATAGCAGTCTTTGACCAGAAATAAGGAGGAATGACATTCTTTATACATATCATAAAATGCAACGTGGAAATCAAAAAGATAATATAAGGAACCATTTGGCATGCTTTTGTACCAAGACCATGCTTTTCCTTCTAAAGCGACCATAAACATCTTCATAAGAAAATCCTCAGGGAACTAAACCTTAATTCTATGTACATGCATATGGAATCTAACCAAATGAAGAGCAACATTGTCTTTCTTTTCATCTTTAAATATAGGAAGATCAGTTAACCAATCGACCTTTGGCATAGGATTTGGAAAACCAGGGATGTGAGACCGATTCATAGGGGCATACCTGGCATTTATTCTTGCAATGGAACTCATCCTGGAACTTCATCAAGCTACCAATCCTCAAGCAGTGGAGTCACCTTCCAATTGGTGATTTGATGTGTGGAGTTGCCAGAGCAGAAATACAGCCAATATGCGCCTAAGTGTTTGTTGCTCTTAGACCTTAGAACTGAAACTTTTTCATTCTTCCCAGCGAAAATTTTCACCTTCGTCCCCGACAACGGCGCCAAAATGTTATCACCAAATTGAGTCTTGTTGGGCTACTTCAATGGTCAACTTGGAGTAACTATTTCAAACCACTTGTAACTGGAAATTAGCATTTCTAGTCTGAGAGGTCTCTCTCAAATTGATAAAGGATAATCAATGAACAACTTGAAAGCAGATGGATAACTCTGAATTGGATTGAATGTGTTTTTGTGTAGGTGAAAGATGTATAAGGTTTACTACCACTGGGCTTATGGAGTCAATATGAAAACTAAGTCACAAAACAATCTATCTCATGGAAGTTGAGGCAATTGTGTTCTTATTAAATCACACGTGAAGGATAGAACAACAAGATATATGCATACATGAAGTTGGAGCATGTCACCATGAATTCCAAGTGATTATACATAAGAAAACTAATAAAACATGACAAAACAACAGACTAGGTGTATAAATGGAAGTTGGAGCATGTAATCATGAATTACAAGTAATCATACAACTAGAAAACTGGAGAGAAAGTAAAAGGATGATATAAGAAACATACATAAGAACACATAGAAGAATCTCAAGTCTGAAAAAAGTTGTTGCAACTGTATATTACTAATATACAAGGATTACAAGAGTAGTTCCTTCATCCTTGAAGTTGACTGCTCAAAGTCAGAAAACAGAGAAATGCTTCATATTCGCTACGAAATTATCAGGTGTTTTTGTAGCGTTTTCTGCCTATTTTACACTGAATTCACTACGAAAAGTTGTAAAATTGGCTTATGGCTCTTTTTTGAATTTAAATTCTTGGGGAATGAAAACTAAAAGCATATGATGACTGATGGGACATGACATGACCTAAATGTAGGCGGCCTTGAACCTTAGGATAGGTTAAATATGTAAAAAAAAATGAAATTTTCCTATACCAACTTGAAAGGCTTAAGGAGACCTTATCCTTTTGATAAATAAATTGTATGATCGTGTCAAGTAATGTTTCACAAAATTATGAGTGATAACAAAAAGAATCATCCAGAATCTCAAATTTTGGGAGAAAATGAATCAGGGGTACAAACAAGAACTCTTGTAGGGTCTCCCAGTGATCTAGCATTTTTATCCACCATTGAACCACAAAATGTAGATCAAGCTAGTAAAAATGAATGTTGGATTCAGGCCATGAATGAAGAAATTGATCAAATTGAAAAGAATAATACTTGGGAATTGGTTCCAATACCTCATGATAAAAATGTTATTGGAACAAATTGGTTAAATTCAAAAACAAGTTAAATGAAAATGTGGATCTAATTAGAAACAAAGCTAGACTTGTTTGTAAAGGGTAGGCTCAACAAGAATGTATAGACTTTGAAGAAACATTTTCACCAGTAGCCAAACTTGAAGCCATAAGAATGTTTCTTGCATTTTCAAGTTTTCAACAATTCAAGGTTTATCAAATGGATGTAAAATCTTCTTTCCTTAATGGTGATCTAGAAGAAGAAGTTTATATAGAACAACCAGAAGGATTCATTCTGGGAAATGATGAAAAAAATTGTTTGCAAACTTTAAAAGGCTCTATATGGTCTAAAACAAGCCCCTCGGGCATGGTACTACCGTCTTGACAAATATCTTCAACAACAAGGTTTCACAAAATAGTAACTTATACACAAAATTTGAGAATGATAAACTGTTAATTATTGATGTTTATGTTGATGACATCATTTTTGGGAGTAATGAAGAATCCATGAGTCAGAAATTTACTTTGGTTATGTAGCAGGAATTTGAAATGTCTTCACTTGGGGAACTAACATATTTTCTTTGCTTACAAGTGCAACAAGAAAAAGATGACATATTTCTCTCACAAGAAAAATATCTCGAGCAGATCCTGAAGAAATATGGGATGGAAGATTGCAAACCTGTGAGCACTCCCATGGTGACCAGATGTAACCTCAGTTCTCATGGTTATTCTCCCATGGTTAACCAACCAAAGTATAGATCTATGATTGGAAATTTTTTATCTAACAGTGACTAGACTAGATATCATGCATGCACTTGGGATTGTTGGACGATTCTAAGCCAATCCAAAGGACTCACATCTTCAGGTCGTAAAAAGAATATTCAAATATCTACAAGCAACCCAAGATTTTAGTCTATGGTATCCCAAGAATGTTGATCTTACTCTTCATGCTTACATAGATGCGGACTGGGTTGGAAATGTTGATGAATGGAAAAGCACTAGTGGTGATGCATTTTATATGGGACCCTGATTAGTATCTTGGTTCAACAAGAAACAAAGTTCCATCACCTTATCTACAGTAGAAGAATAATATGTGGTTGCTGCATCATGTTGCACACAACTTTTTTGGATGATGCAAACATTACAAGATATTCAAATTAAATGTTCTTCTCCCATCTCCATACTATGTGATAATACAAGTGGCATTAGTATCTGAAAAAATATTGTTATGCATTCCAAAACCAAGCACATTCCTATGAAGTATCATTTTTTACGAGAACAAGTGTTTGAGCAAAAGGTTAAATTGGAGTATCTTCCCTCCAAAGAAGAAGTTGTTGACATATTTACTAAACTTCTTCCTAGAGAAGCATTTAAATATCTTAGACATAAGCTGGGAGTTGTCTCTGTCTCACTTATCTGATCTGTTTGATTTTAGAAGATTAAATTTGGTACACGGTTTCATGACGCATAGTCGCGTATATAAGTGAGTTTCTCACTATACAGTCGTGTATGGATCCTTTTGCCATAAAATCAGTGGGTAAGCCTTCAGAACAATCTTTGTCATGTTTCTGACATATATAGTTTGGCTCTGTTGCTCAAGTGTTGATGGGTACAATTTGCAGTTCTAGTTTACATTTCCTTTCCTTGATATTTATTTGCTTGATGAAGATGCTTTAATGAATTGGTTGTTGAAAATGTTTAGGATGCACAGGTTTAGGGGGAGCATTAGCCTTGTTGAGAATAATGCATTGTTGGCATGATGTTGGTTGCGGAATTATGATCTCTCTCTTGAGGTCCTTCAGTATTGGTTATAAAATTCATATCTGTAATTTGATTTAAGGGTCATGTTGAGACATATGATGTATAAATTGTCATATTCAGTCATGTATGGACTTTTTCAAAATTGTAAACCCACTTGGTTGGGTAGTTGAGTCAAATATGTGACCCCACTTTGTTGGGTAATTGAAGTATGTATGCATCCTTGGTGATAGGAAAGGTTATAGAGTCTTGCAAATTTGTTTTGAAGCTTCAACACGTGTTTAGGGGGAGTATGATTTGTATACTGTAGCTCAGTGCATATCTCGGCATTCCTGTATCAGTTGACGCTTTTCTCTTGATGTAAAAGGGGGAGAGTAACTTGGTGTTTGAATAATGCTTATGATTGATGTGTCTATCAGGTATATACAAGTTATGGTGATAAAAAACCAACATGGTTTCCATCAAGTCCAAAGGGGGAGATTGCTGGCATTATGATGTAATATGTTGTCCTTGATGGCAACCTACTCGATGAGTTGCCTTTTGATAGAAACCTATGTGTTGAAGATGAAAATTTGATGTATCTACAGGTCAGCTCAGATGTGACAGAGAAAGGAATTCCAATCAGTGACAAAGGAATGATGAAGGTAAAGTTTCAAGATGTATACGCAGGTTTGATTAAGGGAACCCACGTATACCCGCAGGTTTCATGAAGGGAACCCGTGTATACATCCAAAATTAGTGTATATGCAGTTTTAGTGAAGAAAAGTCGCATATACATGCGGGTACATAGAAGCAAAGTAGCGTATGTATTTACACTCAATTTATGATACCAAGGGTCCTTACCACGGTATTAACCCACAATATTGAGCACAGTAATGACTATTTGATCCTGTCCAAAAATACCTCTGACACTTGTGTGGTTTTTGGCTCATGGTATTGGCTAAGGCTGAAACTATATAAGAAGGAGAAGATCATAGTACAAGGGTGTGGATGTGAATGAGAATTGAATGAATACTTCAGTCTGAAGTATATCTGCATGGATTGGGCTAAGTTCAATAGATATATCTGATGTTTTGATGCACTCATGAATACAACAATGGATTAAGATCCCTAGACCTGAAATGACTATGTATTTGTATGATATGTTTATGAGTTGTTTATATATGTGGTTTGGTGCATAATTGCTGAAGTAAATTATATGATATGATCAATTCTTCTGCTTTGAAGTGTTATGCAATCCTATAATATTTACAAATATATACCCTGGTTCGTCATGATGAAAGTGCGTATACCCGCGGGTTCATTTCAGAAAATACGCATATGGAAGTTAGGGTTTTTCTGAAGATTGCTGAAGAAAATATCTAGTCATTTCTGCTATGTTTCTGCTATCTGTTAATGAAGTCTTCATGTAGATTTGGATTGTTTGAATACTGTTTATGCTGCTAATTGATTATGTATAAATACAATCAATGATTGGGTGATTGAATAGGATGGATACTGCTGACTGAATAAGGGTTTTGTAAATCTGACAAAGTATGCCTGAATGTCTCTGATCTATTCTGATTCTGGTCAGATTCCTAATTTCAGTATATAAATATCTATGCACATGTTTGTCCACAAGAAAGCGCTTATATACGCATGTTGCAGTAAGTAAAGTAGCGTATAATTTTTTTTTATGAATGATCATGGTTGAAGTTGATTTTGTGTATTAATACAAAAGTCTGGGTTTAACATTGTGATTCGGTTGGAGTGATCTCACTGTTCTGTTTGAAGATTAGTTTATGGCTATTGGTGTTGATCTACAAATTCTGTTGTGTTGAAACTGTTGGATCCAGTGTGAAAATTTATGAAACGTGGTTTGCAATGGTTTTGAGGGCAGAAGCCTTCACTGTGGAAGTCGAAGCTTCCTGCCAGTAGAAGATGGTGATCTGTTCAGGGGGTTGAAGCTCCCTTCTAGTAGTGGTTGGTAAACGAGATCAGGGGGTTGGAACTCCCTTCTAGTAGTGGCTGGAAAACGAGAGAAGGTTGCAACCTTCTGCAAGTGGGTGCATGCGTACTGATATGAGTCTGCATCAGTACAACATTGTAAGTAGTTTTCTATATAATAAACTTTGAAGAAAGAGACGACAACATCGGTGGTTTTCTCCCGACTTGGGTTTCCACCTTAAAATCTTGGTGTTCATGTGTGATGTCTTTTGTATGATGATTTACTATGTTATTACTGCACATATCTTCTTCTTAAATCTCTAATGCATAACTGATGATCTGGGCTAAGTAAAGTTTCTGAAGATTATTTTAACATTAAAATTTATCTGGGTATACGCATGTTTCATTTACAAAAGCCATGTGCATACGCTAGTTGGATTAATT
This sequence comes from Pinus albicaulis, assembly GCA_034641835.2. Taxonomy (NCBI): domain Eukaryota; kingdom Viridiplantae; phylum Streptophyta; class Pinopsida; order Pinales; family Pinaceae; genus Pinus; species Pinus albicaulis. The sequence continues at coordinate 516,336,447 of CM076575.1, read as the reverse complement.
AGAGTTGCGTATAGAAATCAGTGAAATGAAAAGAAAATATTGTGATTATTGTAAACACTGATTCACCCCCCTTCTCAGTATTTTTCCCAACAAGGAAGAATAATATTGGAACCTGAAGCAGTCACGGAAACAAGAACTCGACGGCTACGAAATCGATCAATTTCATAGTATCTCATCAAGTGGAAGAACCTACCCACTGAAGATTCCACATGGGAGGATAAAATTTTTATACAGAAGCATCTAGAGCTACTCAAGCATTGAGGACAACACTTTTTTGAAGGAGAGGGGCATGTTAGGTCCCTATATTAGTAGTGTAGTTCTTTATTATTGTTAGTGTAGCTTTTTATTGTTATTATTGTACCCCTATAGTCCCCATATTGTTATTATTATGCCACATAAAACCCCACTATTGTTATTGTTGTGCCCTTTCATTAATATTATTAGGTAGGATCAGATTATATTGTGACCCCATGGAATCTTTTTTATAGAAAGGATATTTTTTCATTTGAATCATACAATAATTGCTCATTGATGTAATGTAAAGGAGGTTACCCCTTCGAAGTGGATGATTTCTAAGGCGTTGATCTATCTTTTCTTCTATATTTGGAGCAGGTTTCATAACATTGAATAAGTGATATGAGAGAGCTTGGTACTAATCATTTAAAGGTTGAGTCTAAAAGTGTTATGCTTTTTCCATTTCTACATAAATATGGTGATATAATTCTTGGTGGGATTTTTTTTTATTGCTTAAATTATACTTTTGAATGCATAGATTGATCCCGCACACTAAATAACTCTTTGAGTAATTGAATTATACATAAAAATAGTAAACAAAAAGTTAAAATGCATTTATAACTATATATTTTTTCATTCAAGTTGTCTTCAACACGCTACAATATATTCTTTCTAATCAGTGTTAAAGTCCATACAAATAAAAAATTATAATATATATACAGATATCTTTCGTTCATCATCACATGAGAATATTTTTTTGGCGTGTTTCGAACCAACCAGTGTGGTTCATCTTCAGGATGAGATGAGAGATAAGATCAAGGAACTAAACTTAAATAGATGAAGATATAGGCTAACTAGCCGTTGGAACATAACGACTAGTTTGATTATGAAAGAAAATAATTTTTTTTTAACTTTATTGTATTTAACTTTTATTGTATTTTAAAAATAATTTTTATTTAATTATATTTTCATTTTATTATATTTTTACTTAAAGGATTTTTTCAAAAAAGTGCATTCTTTTATTTTGAAAATTCTTCAAAGTTCTTTCAATTTATTTATTTATTTATTTTATTTTTAATTAAATTTCTTTTTAATTAATTAAATATAATTAATAATTTCATTTAATTATATTTTTTTATTTTAATTATAATGTTCACATTTTATTATAATTTTAATTAATAATAATAATAATGAGAGGAAATAGGTTTAGGGTCAAAAAGAGAAAAATATTAAAATTAATTATCTTTACGGTTTATATAGTATTCATCTAAAATAATGTCCATTAATAAATTTCTCCAAATGAAAATTAAATAAAATTGAATAATATGAAAATAATGAAAGAGGAAGAGGGTTGAAATAAACCAACACCTTGGAATATAGGTGATCAGAATCTGGATTAGGGGCAAAAATTAGCTCAAAAATTAAAGTGCTCAGAATTGCACCAAACTAGAACGAAAGCGACCGACCCGTCGCAAGGAATGCAACACAACTCGTTTCGTCGAAAACCGAGTTCGGATGAAGGAGTTATGGTCTGTTGATCGTCGTTCTGAACATGCAAATTTAAAATTAAAAAAAAAAAAAAAAACCTGCAGAACGGGTACAACTGATGACATGGCAGTCCAGTCAGTATGCAGAGAATCTTCTTCAGTTTATGTCCAATAGGACCATGGCAAGTGACACAATTAGATTCGTCACTTTGGGTTGTGAAGGTAAAAATCGCCCAATGTCCTTCACAATTGAATGTGAGTTCATAATTATTATATGTTGGAATTTTTTTTTTAATATATTAAAATTAATTAATATTTTATATAATTTTTTTAAAATTCATATATTATATTAAATTATTTATACATATAAATATTAAATTCAAATTTTATATATTATTAATATTTAAAAAGTCTACATATAAATTATTTTAAAACCCAAAATGTCATATTAAATATTTCGTTGGCATATGTGGTGGATTAATATATGGAGCAAAATATATATATATATATATATATAATGGCATTGGTTATGATTATTAAATGTGGAACGGATTTATCCAAAGGTCAACGAATACATGAGATTACAAAGGTTTGGATGGTATTCGAATTAAACGTTGGAGCGTATGTATTTAATATGTATGGGAAATCAAATGTTAACCAAAGTTTATATGGTGGAAAATATAAATCCAAATTCGGAGCATTACAAAGGTTTTAACGTTGGTGCAAAGTCAAATAAAGTTTGTTTATTATAACGTTATCTAAAGTTTATATAAAGGTTGGGAGCATTTGTTTGCAAAAACGTATTTTGGGGTGGATGTTGGGGTTCAACCTGTTAGCTCCCTGTAATCAGCAAGATTGGCAAAAGTCTGGTCGCAGGGAGAAACATCGTTTCAACCACTTTTGGATTCTAGGATCTAGCCCCCCTGAATCCGGAGAGAGATCTCTCCAATAAGTGCAAAGATGGATTTGTCTTTGAAGTTTGGGGTAATGATATTAGGCTAGTTATGAAGGCCGAGGGTTTTGTTTTTTTTTTGGATGGTTGAGCATGGTTAATGTTTGAGGTGGAGAATCCTAAATGCAAAGAGTTTCAAAGGTGAGAAGTTGCAAGTGAATAGAACAGCTTTGTCTAAAAAGATAGATATAACACTGGTTTTTAGTCCATTGGGCTATGGAGTCATAACAGGGCTTTAATTGAGCAACAACATCAAGAGTGGTCCAAGGGGCAAGTCATCTATATCACAAGATTATTGAGATTAAAATGATGGAATGGAAACAATAAAGTGTTGGAGGGGTGGAAACTGATAATAATTTCACAAGGGATTTATAGTCAGTCCAAACAAGAAAAGCCTCTTAAGTAACTATTTAAAACCAACCAAGAATAGGGCTAACCATAGATCTCTTGGGCAAGTTTGTATTAAAGCAGTTTAATTGACAAACAATCCAGTAATCCGCATAATTACCTTCAGAAAGTATGAAAACACATAAGAGAAAACAAAGTGTAACTTAAGATCAGATAAGGTACTTTTAAACTTGGTCTGCTTTCAGTTGACACCAAGGGAAACCTACAGAATCTGCCTTTGGAGAATAGAAACTAGAAACAGGGCTAACCATCACTTTTCTAGTCTAACTTTAATAAGCAAATGATGAAAATAACTTTCAAGAACAAGGTTCAAAGCAAACAGTAGGACGAGGGAACGCCAACATTCCTAACTGCTTAAACTGTATTGAATCATTCTTAAATAAACAAATTGGAGGAAAACATTGAGATAAAGCTTATCAGTGAGAGAAGGGTATTGGTAAACAGTAAATCCTAACTCTATAAATGTTGTTCTTTATCAGAGAATAGTGAACAATATGACATACATAAAAGGAAAAACAATAACAAAGAAAAGGGGCACTTCACCAGTGATATAGACCAGGATCCCAAGAAACAACTTGTTATTGATGTCAAACCAGTTACAGTCTTCAGGTCCAATGTTTCAGTTCAGCAATCATCTTCACTATCCAGCCTAACTAATCTAAACACAAAAAGAGCTCCAAGGGCCAATGAACACTATTTACAGATAGAAGTCTCAAGCTCAATTACATTTCAAAGTTCAGCAACTACATCGACCAACCCCTCACTCATCTTCTCCAGTGGTATATATAGAAGAATGAGGAGGTGAGATATGATAAAAGATCTCTAAAGATAATTAATACAGACTTAAATGGCTTCTTGGCCTTTGGGGGGCTCAATGAAGAAACTTACATACATATCCTCTGTATTAAATGATTTACATTAAAGATTAAGCCCGGTGGGAGCTTTTGTTGACCTTTGAGGCTCTGTGTAATGTCAAAGTAACTCTGCTGATATTTGTTATTAAGTTTGTTTGTAGATTTTACCCTCTGGCTGCGTTGTGAGGTAGATATCTAATCCTGATCAATAACTTCAGCCTGTGATTGAATACTTTGAGGCACAGGTGGCTTTGTGGTAGCTGGGAGGAATTGATTTGCCTCAGATGTGGCGGTGGAGGCTTTCCGTTAGATGATCCTTTATGGTTTTTCCTTAAACTGTGTTTAGTCAGGAGGATTAGGCTTCTGATAACCCGTCTTAGCCGTAATCCCCGCAAATCTGTCTTCAATCTTCTGTCCTGGTACATTTTTGCCTTCGACACTGATACTCTCTGACTGTGCTTGATTCATGTGTTTTTTGCTGGTGTGCAAGGTTTCATAGGGATGATATGGCATCAATGCCTCATGGATCATCAATGAAACGTGAATTTGAAACCCTGCGAAGGATTCTCTTTGATGGATCAGAGGCGAGAGGATCGTCACCCTCTGCTTCTGAATTTCTTCAGTCATGGCGGAAAAAACCATTAACCCTGCAAAATACGAACAAATATTATAAAATCCATGCATGTATAGGTTTACTACTTCAGAAGGCACGTGGAGGAAGCATGGCCGTTGGATGGCATCATCCAACGGTCGAGATTGATCAGAAGAATTGAAGGGAAGGCGGAAGAATGATTTAAATCAGAGTCGTCGATCGCGCCGAGATCGACGGTCGGGATCGAAGGTGACTGTATGGAAAACAAATGGAGATCCGCCCCAATTAAACTCTGCCACGTGGATGCTGATGTGGCGCTGGGACCATTGGCACTGCTGTGGACGGGGGGAACCGGGCGATGGAATGTGGGTCATCGATCTGCAGATCAGATCAACGGTGGAGATCATTTAAATGCCACGTCGTAGCCTGGTTAACTGTCGAGCTTCTTTGGTGAGCGATCGTCGTCCGATGGGCAGCCTCAGATCGGACGGTGGACGTCAATATCGCGTCGGGTCCACGTCCGATCTTTAACGCGCGATGGACGACGGTTTTATGAACAGTGCCCAGGCCACGTGTCAAGCGGTGTATGGAATCGCTGCGAAATGAAAAATACCGCTCCGCTCTCAAAAGAGGTGCGATGGATACCGTGTGGTTTTTTGCAACAGTGAATGGGTGGCGGGGACCACCGGGGTGATGGATTGCACGCCGTCAATTTGCAGATCAGATCGACGGTGGAGATTGACTGAAACTTTGAACCGGCGGAAAGTTATAATATAATAAAACTGACAAGTTTAATATAACCAAAGGTATAAACTTTGGGTGGACATATATATAATATGGTTAGGCACCCTTCTGCGGGGCCGTGAGTTATATGGGAAACCATATGATCGGGGGTTAAAAAGGATGGGCTAATCACAATTGGACAATGCAATAAGCGCTTAGAAGGCTAGCGCTCGGTCCTGGCACCTGGGCGTATGGAGGGGAGGGTTAAAGACTTAGCCCAAGGGGGATTAAGTCCATAATATGAAAATGTGTTTTTAGGCATTTTTCAATGTTTTTCAAAGGAGTTGGTGGGTTTTGATAAGGCTAAGAAAGGGTCTTAGACCTTATCAAAGGGGTTTTGATGAAGGGAAAAGGGGAGAAAACATGAAACTGAAGGATTTCATGGGAGAAGAAAAGCAAAGATGAGGTTAGTGTTGGAAGAAGGGGGAAAAGGACAATGGTGCTTGCAGCAGTATTCTTCCTTGGGAATCAGTAGGATTTTCAGAGTTTTTCAAGACAGGAACATCAATAAAGATTTGGATAGAGGCATGAGGCCTTCAAGAGTCTTCAAGAGCCAACACTTTTTAGCAATAAAAATTTGTTCCTTGAAGGCTCCAAAAAGTTTTAGCCACCTTTTGCTATAAAAATTTTTATAGGTGGCTAACACAACCTTGTGATCTCCCCCTACCGCTCTTGTATTTTATCGTTAAGCCATCGTTATGTACATTGAAAAGGAGTATACCAAAATTTTATTTAAATTGTAGCAGACAATGAGGATAGTGGAAGGGAGAGGGGCCAGCGCCTTCTCCACAAGACCATTCCATATGACCCAATCTTAAGCACCTACATTAATTGCGGTTTAGTGCGCACTTAGCATTAATTAATCTGCAGTTAGCCATAATTAATATGGTAGTTAACTTGATGGATTTTTAGCAAAATCTCCAAATCTGGCGGCACTTGCAAATTTGTCGAGGTTATCTGGCAGTTTTCCAAATTTAAAGGCAAAATCTAGGGAAAACTTTAATAATGCCTATCTTGGTCAAATTTCGATCAATATTTGCTCAAGGATAGTCATTCTTAGCAAATTAGCATGTTTTGAATCTATTGGAATAGCTTTCAGAGGAAATGAAACTCATCTAAAGGTGTTTTTGGCACGTTGAAGATTTTTGAAGCCTAGTGCCACCAAAAGGGAAGGTCATGTCGAGATAAGCTTAAGGCCAATTTTAGTGAGTGAAAGCAATTTTTGATGTATTTTTTTCTTTGAACATAGTGGTATATTTTATAGAAGCGTTGGAGCACATCAGAAGGTGCTTTTGTCATTTTGGAGATTAAACAAGCCCATGGCCACCGGGTTGGAGGTCAAGCCTAGAGGAGCTGGTAACCAAATTCAGAGATTGAATAGTCATTTTAAGGGTATTTGAGTGCTCTTACGCCAATGAAATACTCAACAAATCAATTGGAGCAATAATGATACTTGTAATTAGACATTTTACTCATAATTCCAAGAGGGTCTAGCTAGTTAAAGCATGTCCATGGAAATGTAGCCTAGGAGGGGTGAACTCCAGCATCATCCATTGTGTTATGTGATTGTTGTGACTTATATTTATGCATTTAAATTTCTGTACATGAGTTTTTAATTGTTATTTAACTCATAATTTGATCCTCAAAAACACATGAAACTACACACATAAACCTCTTCACAAATGGTTAATTGAGCCAATCTTTAAACACATTTTTAATATTGATGAGGGAGTTTGCATATCAATAACAAGTTTTTCCATATTTAGATCAAGTTGGTATCAATGCCAAGTCTAGCTCATTTTAGCCAAGGTTAGCTAAGTCTTCTATAGCTATTAGTTTTGAATTTGTGCAAGGAGAATTGAATCTTGTGTGCAAGTTTATGTGTAAAGGAGAAGAGATCTAAATTGAGAATTCAATTCTAAAATCACATAAAAGAAGCTTTGTATGCATTGCATGTGTGATGGCAGTTTCATTAAGCAATATTTCTATTCAATCTTTCTTAGCAAAACTATTTGATAAAGAGATGTTGTAGAAACTCTACATCATGATTGATAGGATGCAAGAGAAGTATGAAGATAAGAGGGAGAGAAAAATACTTCAAGCGCAGTTGATTGCCATGAATGAGGAGAAGTGAGAACTTCTTGAAAATATGCATGAGATGGACACTCAGCTCCATATTTCAATTGAAAACCTTGGAAGGATGCATGACATGGATACTCAACTCCATGATGTTAAGGAAGCTTTGGCCAAGCATGTGCTTGAAAAAGAGGTAAGAAATTCAATTTTATCTTCAATTTCCTCTAAAAATGAATGTGTATGTGCTTTTGAAAGACACACTAGAGTAATAAGGTCCAAATTATTGATGAATATGGGCTATGAAGGTAAAATATTGGGCAAACATGCACAATGCATAGTTGAACCATTTTTTATTGAGGAAAGACCTAAGTATTTGGGTATTGGTTATGGACAATATGATGGAGAAATCTCTAAAGCCAAGGAGGCACATGAAGGTGTTCCAAGAAGGACTTTCATTTCATGTTCATTACCTCAAGCTTGTGAAGATTGTGTTCATGATGAATGCAATAATTTTACACCCACTTTGCAAGAAGGTGCTCATAAGCATGCAGCTAATGAGAATGGTGAACAAGAGGATATTGAAAGCTCTACAGTCATTGAATGCATTGTTGCTATTTCAAAGAGAGCCACTACCTCATCAAATTCACCTCCTCAAGAAGGCGACAAAGGTGAATGTTCAAGGTCTAAATTTTCTTTTAATCAAGTTTCTTTTGATTATGATAAACATGACAAATTCTCACATAAGATCTGGAGAAAAGTTGCATTTTCATTTGTGGTTTGAATAACCATAATGTTTCGAGGTGTTGGAAGAAGATAGCCATGCACAATAAGCTTTTGAAGCAAAGGTAACAGAAAGCCAAAGACAAAGAAAACCATGTTGAAAAGAAGAGGCAATTGTTTTGCACTCATTTCCATAAGCAGGGTCATCTTGTAGACCACTGTTGGACTCTGTATCCAACAAGTCATCCACGACATTTGAAAGTGGAGAAAGAGAATGGCAATAATGGAAAAAAAGATTCCATAATTGATGTGGGTAAAGATGATTGACATGATGATGATGTGCAGCCAGAAGAACTGCCATTGAAATGGTTTGGTAAGACATGGTTAGATTTCTTATCCAATTAAGACTTTGCATGTCTTTTGATGTTGATGCATTCTTTTCCTATGGAATGCATGCCGCATGTTTATGCGAATAAGGTGATTGGAAGTGGAGTATGTTGATTCACTTTATTGCAGCAAAAAAATTTCATGTACATATGAATGGAGTTCTTTTACTTATGATTGTACTTGTGAGAGAGTTGAAGAATTGTATACATGCATGAAAGTTCGTGTATATGAACAGTGGAATTTTGATGATCTCATTGTGCTTGAACATGCATGAGTAATTGAATTATGTTGGTCGATTGCTTTGTTGAACATGTATGTTGTCAACTTGAGAGTGTTGATCATTTCCACATGCATGAGTGTCGGCTTGTGTTGGTCGATTGATTGTTGCATGCATGTCATATCAACTTGGAAGAGTTGATTTTGTCTCCAAGGATTAAAAGGAGATGTTGACGAAGTGTTTCATGATGTGAAATTATTTTTTCTTTGGGAAAAGGATCATCAAATTATTACACATGTTTATGCTTGACTTGAGAGTCAGTTGTTTGAAGAGGCATGTTTTTGTTGACTTGTGTTTGGTCGATGAATTTTGACACCAAGATGTGAGAGTACATGGTGATGTTCACATGATGTAAAATTAGTTGCGTTGAAGGAGCAAGAGGATATGTCGTCATGTTGTTTCTTGCATGATGTGTTTGTTTGTGACAAGATGTCAAAGAGAAAATTTTGCAACCATTGTAGACCATGTTATGTGTTGACACCAAGAAGAGAAAGAGATGACGAATGCATTCTTCCAAATGTGGTATTTGGAACCATGGAGGCAAAATAATGGTCATTTATTTTCTTATTTTTACTGATGTTGGAAGCTATTTGTTGTAGTTCACTCGTTGTGCAAAGGAGGAACATGGTTCTCAGTGGGAAGGCACTGAGGAATCGATTTGGTACAACAAAAGTGTTATATCATCAAGCAGCGAACAAGTGTTGGATTGGGTCAACAGCAAAAGGAGAACAATGGTTGAAGAGCCAATCCATTTGCAAGGCAAGGCAAGGCATGTTAGTGAACCGAAGAAGTTGTCATGACGATTTCCCCAAGTAGAATCAAGATGATAGAACTTGGGAAACAGAAGAGTGTTCAACAATCATGAGATAACCAACTTTTGGAGGTCTAAAAGCATGTCAGTGGGAAGGAGTGATCAAAATCTGGATCAGGGGCAAAAATTAGCTCAAAAATGAAAGTGCTCAGAATTGCACCAAACCAGAACAAAAGCGACCGAGTCATCTCAAGGAATCCAATGCAACTCGTTTCATCGAAAATTGAGTTTGGATGAATGAGTTATGGTCTGTTGATCATTGTTCAAAACATGCAAATTTAAAAAAAAAAAATTGCGGAATAGGTACAACTAATGACATGGCAGTCTAGTCAGCATGCAGAAAATCTTCTTTAGTTTATGTCCAATGGAACTGTGACAAGTGATACAATTAGATTTGCCGGTTTGGTTTGTGAAGGTGAAAATCGCTTAATATCCTCCATAGTTGAAAGTGGGTTCATGATTATTATGTATTGATTTTTTTTTTTTTTAATATATTAAAGTTGAATTAATATTATATATATAATTAATATTTTATATGGTTTTAAAAATATATATATATTATATTAAATTATTTATATATATAAATATTAAATTCAAATTTTATATATTATTAATATTTAAAAATTCCACATATAAATTATTTTAAAACCCATAAGTGTCATATTAAACATTTCTTTGGCATATATGGTGGATTAATATATATATATATATATAAAGGCATTGGTTATGATTATTAAATGTGGAACGGATTTATCCGAAGGTCAACGAATACATGAGATTACAAAGGTTTGCATGGTATTCGAATTAAAGGGTGGAGCGTATGTATTTAATATGTATGGCAAATCAAATGTTAACCAAAGTTTATATGGTGGGCAGTAAAGTTACAGTGGAAAACATAAATCCAAATTCGGAAAGGTTTTAATGTTGGTGCAAAGTCACCTAAAGTCCGTTGATTATAAAGTTGTCCAAAGTTTATACAAAAGTTAGGAGCATTTGATTTCAGAAACGTATTTTGGGGCGGAGGTCAGGGTTCAACCCCGTGACCTCCCTCCTAGCACTCCTGTGTTTTACCATTACCATTAATACATCGTTTTGTATGTTGAAAATGAGCGTGCCGAAAGTTTATTTAAATTGCAGCGGACTCTGAGGGTGGCGGAACGGAGAAGGGCCAATGCCTCGTCCACAAAACTGTCCTGTATGACCCAGTCTTAAGCGCATCCATTAATTGCAGCTTAGTGCGCACTTAGCACTAATTAATCTACAGTTAGCCATAATTAATCTGGCAGTTAACTTGACAGAATTTTAGCAGAATCTTCAAATTCGGTGGCACTTCCAAATTTGTTGGGGTTATCTGGCAGTTTTCCAGATTTAGAGGCAAAATCTTGGGAAAATTTTAATGATGCCTATCTTGGTCAATTTTTGACCAATATTTTCTCAAGGATAGTCATTCTTAATAGATTGGAATGCTTTGAAACCATTGGAACAACTTGCAGAGGCAATGGAACTCATCTAAAGGTGTTTTTGGCACGTTGAAGATTTTTGAAGCTTAGGGCCACCAAGAGGGAAGGCCATGCCGAGATCATCTAAAAGCCAATTTCAATGAGTGAAAGCAATTTTTGATATATTTTTTGCTTTGAACATAGTGGTACAGTTTATAGAGGCGTTGGAGCACATCGGAAGGTGCTTTTGTCACTTTGGAGATTAAACAAACCCATGGCCACCGGGGTTGGAGGTCAAGCCTAGAGGAGCTGGTAACCAAATTCAGAGATTGAATAGTAATTTTTGGAGTATTTGAGGGTTCTGAAGCTAATGGAATAGTCATGAAATCCATTGGAGCAATATCGGTCCTTATAATCATACATTTTACTCAGAATCCCAAGAGAGCCTAACTAGTTAAAACAGGTCCATGGAGATGTGGGCGAGGAGGGGCGAACTCCATCATCATCCATCATGTTATGTGATTGTTGTCAGTTATATGTCTGCATTTAATTTTTTGTACATGAGTTTTTAATTGTTAATTAACTCATAATTTGATCCTAAAAAACACAAGAAACTACATACATAAACCCCTTCACAAATGGTTAATTGAGTCGATCCTTAAACACATTTTAAATACTGATGAGAGAGCTTGCATAGAAATAACAATTTTTCCATATTCAGATCAATAGGGTAGAGATCCAACACCTGTTAATACTCCAACCATCATCTCTATTAAGATTTACATGTCTTTTTTCAATTTCTGAAGCCTCCCTTAATTTTCGGTGATGGAAATGGTCAACCCTAGCAATAACCTTTGCCTCCTCATTGCAGATGTGATGGTTAGTCTTTTCATCATGTTCTGCTAAGGTAGAGGAGTGAGATCTTCCATGACTAATGTCAGTTGCGTGCTCACAAATCCTTTGTTTAATTGACCGACCAGTCTCACCAATGTATGGAGTACCACAGGAGCAAGGAATGAGGTAAATCCCTTTTCCATTTCTAGGGTTCACAGGGTCTTTAACCGATCTAAGAGAGCTATGAATCGTGTTAAGGGGCTTGAAGGTCGATGAAACTTTATGATTCTTGAAAATCCTGGCGATCTTGTTCGTGGTTCCTTGAATGAATGGAAGGTGCACTCCGGAAGACCACTCATTAGGATATTTTTTATTTTTTGGACCTTTTTCTGCTTTAAGAAAAGCTTTAAGGCCAAGGAATATGCTATATCTATTCTTATTAAAAACACTCAGGAGGTGTGTTTTTTCTCCTTCAAGGTGGGATTCATTAGAGATTCTAAGTTCCCTGGTGGCTAAGGTGTTTAGGACACCTAATTTCTTAGCAGATAAATGATGTGAAATCGCATGAAGATACTGCTTTGTGTGAGTTTTCTTCTAAAAAAACTGATGGGAGAAAGAACCATCATCCCTTCTTGAAATATGAACGTCAAGGAAAGGAAGGCTACCATCAAATTCACATTCATAGTGAACTTTATGGAACACGATTGATTGTTTAGATGTTGGAAAAACAGATCTAACTTTTCTTTGCCATGGGGCTAGACGACGCAAGTGTCATTTACAAACATTTTCTAGAGTTTGGGCTGGAATAGAGCCAATAATGGGGCTTTGGATTCAAATTCCTCCATGAAAATATTAGCCACGCCACATGTTTTTTCATAGAATTCCCCTTCGAAACTAAAGAAAGTGGAGCTGAGGAAGATTTTAACCAAATTTGCAATATCTGGATCGGTAATGCGATTGATGACATCTATATCCTCATTAGTGGGGATATTGATGTATAATGAAACCACATAATCAATATTAGTAAATATTTGGCTTCATTATATACTAATATCCCCATTAATGAGGTTATATATGTCATCAATCAAATTACCGATTCAGATCCTTCCCATTTGGTTAAAATCTGCCTCACCTCCACTTTCTTTAGTTTCGAAAAGGAATTATATGAACAAACTTGTGGCATGGTGATGGGTTCCCCCCTATACCCTGTAGTGGCTAATATTTTCATGGAGGACTTTGAATCCAAAGCCCTATCCCCGACTCTTTTCCAACTCGAACTCTAGAAAATGTTTATAGATGACACTTGTGTCATCTGGCCCCATGGCAAAGAAAAGTTGGATATGTTTTTCTAACATCTGAACAATCAATCGTGTTCCATAAAGTTCACTATGGAATGTTAAGTTGATGGTAGCCTTGCTTTCTTTGACGTTCTTATTTCAAGAAGGGGTGATGGTTCTTTCTCCCATTAGGTTTTTCAGAAGAAAAATCACACGGAGCAGTGTCTTCATGCGAGTTCGCATCATTTCCCTTCTCATAAATTAGGTGTCCTCAACACCTTAGCCACCATGGCACTTAGAATCTCTGATGAATCCCACCTCGAAGGAGAAAAAACCCATCTCCTGAGTGCTTTTAATAAGAATGGCTATAGCAGATTCCTTTTCCTTAAAGCTTTTCTTAAATAGGAAAAAGGTCCAAAAAGTAAAAAAGATCCTAATGAGTGGTCTTCTAGAGTGCACCTTTCGTTCATTCAAGGAACCACAGAAAATATCGCTAAGATCCTCAAGAAGCATACATTTTCTTCAACCTTCAAGCCCCTTAACATGATTCGTAGCTCTCTTAGATCGATTAAAGACCTTGTGAACCCTAGATATGGAAAAGGGGTTTACCTCATTCCTTACTCCTATGGTACTCCAGACATTAGTGAGACTGGTCAGTCAATTAATCAAAGGATTTGTGAGCATGCAACCGACATTAGGCATGGAAGATCCCACTCCTTTGCCTTAACAGAACATGCTGGAAAGACTAGTCATCACATTTGCATTGAAGAGGCAAAGGTTATTGCTAGGGTTGACCATTTCCATCACCGAAAGTTAAGGGAGGCTTTAGAAATTGAAAACATACCTGTGAATCTTAATAGACACGATAGTTGAAGTATTATCAGGTGTTGGATCCATGCCCTATATTCCTTGGTGTCACTTTATTTCAGCCCCCTTCCTCTTTCATTCTTTTCATATTATTGGATTTTATTTAATTTGCATTTGGAGAAGTTTATCAATTGACATTATTTTAGATTAATATTATATAAATCGTAAAAATAATTATTTTTCATATTTTTCTCTCTTTGACCCTAAACCTATTTGCTCTCATTATTATTATTAATAATGTTTTTTTAATTAAAAATATAATTAAATGAAATTATTAATTAGATTTAATTTATTAAAATAAATAAATAAACCTTTTTTGAAATAATTTTTAAGAATTTTCAAATTAAACGAATGTACTTTTTTGAAAAAATAACTTTAAGTAAAATTATAATAAAATGCAAATATGATTAAATAAAATTTATTTTTAAAATACAGTAAAAATTAAATATAATAAATACATAAAAAATGATTTTCCTTCGTAGTCAAACTAACTGTTATGTTCCAATGGCTAGTTAGCTCATCTCTTCATCTATTTAAGTTTAGTGCCTTGATCTGATATCTCATCTCGTCCTGAAGACGAACCACACTGGTTGGTTTGAAACACGTCAACAAAATATTTTCTCATGTGATGATGATCGAAAGATCTCTGTAAAATTTATGGATCACAAAAGCCAAAATTCTAATTCATATATATATATATATAATTGATCCAGATTGGATCATTATATTTTTAATAATCCATCTCGATGCATTTGGAGTGGAAAAGGTGGAGGAATAAGATCACGGGACCATTTTTATCGGCGAAGCCCAATTTGGAAAAACGGGGTCTGAAACATTCCAAGAGCATTTTGAGGCATCAATCGACATTTTTTTGGGATAAAACCTTGTTTCTTTTGCACAACACCTTTTCATGTTATTCTACACAAATATCTTTCCAACAATGTAAGAAGCGTGTCAATCAGAATCCATATGCAAAAGTTATGCCACTCATAAGTTGACCTTCTTTTTTTCACACCTATAATTCGGGAGGATGTTGCATCAACCCCCATTATTCATGGAAAAAGGGGCTAGCCATGTGATTATGGTGTAAAAAAGAATCTAGAAGAGTCTATATTGTAACTCTAGTTAAGATTTAATGTAGTCAAACTTAACCACTAGTATGCTATTGAGTTGTGTAATAACCAGACTACTAAGAGGAAGAGGAATTCCATTCTTTCGAGAGCATTTTGGTCCATAGTTGAGAAAATATAGCCAAGTGGATAGGCGGTAGATAATACAAGCAGAATTTGTGCACTGTAGAAGCCCACGGGCCACAAACCATTTTTGTACCTGCAGCCATATTTCCAGACAAAGAAAGAGAGCAAAGCGAACTCACCTTCCAGCTGGGTTTTCTCCTAAAATGATTTCCCAAAGCATATCTTGTTTCTTTTTTTTTCCAAGGAAAAAATCGAACTTTTCATTAAGCATAAAAGGTTTACAAAGTACATGCTAAATGCATTCTATTTGTTTTGTGTCTCGCAGGAGAGCACTGAAACATATCCATACAGTTGTTTTCATCACAACCAAAATCTCAAAAAACGCAGAAATACCAGATCTCTGCCCGAAGCTTGCTCGAGAGAGAAATCAGTCTATGCTCAGCCACACCCGAACCAAGCCAGGGCTCCTCAAAAGAGGAAAACACCCCGTGGCATGAGCCAATACACATAATCACCTTCCAGCGGAACCTAAGCTCCCTCTTATGAGGAAACAAGCTCAAACAGGTCCCACGATCGGCTAACACCATAAAATAAGCCTGATAGAAAAGTAATGTTTTGGAAAGAAACATACCAACAAGATGATAAATACAATGGTCTATGTTAACAGTAAAAACAACTAAAGACTGTCCATAACTCAAAAAGAGATCATAGATAAGGGGCTCGGTTTGTCTCAACCAGACCCTCTAAACCTGTTTCTTTTATTTTCCAGCTGCCCATAACCTGTTGTAGGCCCTCTTTAGAAAGGAGGTTTGAGGCAACATTATGCTCCCTGTAAATGTGAAAGACAAAAATGTAAGTAAAATAATTTTTTAATATCCAAATTTCTTCAAGAATTGGAATTAATAGATAACTTTGGAACATGAAACCTTTATTTGACCATTTGAAAATGTTCAAAGAATCCCCAAAAATCTGAACAGTTCGAATGCCCAACTGAATAAGCCAACACAGAAGCAGGTGCAGGGATTTAAGTTCAGCGAAATTGTTTGTCCCAATCCCCAGGTCCATCGAGGCTTCTTTACAACTGTCCAAACTGACATGGATCACAATTCTAGCCCCACATTTGTCCTCATCACTTGACACACCATTGAAATAAGCCTATGGCATATCTCCTATGATTTCTTCCTAGACAACCACCTTCGTAGGAGAAGTCATTTTTGGTTCAGGAATTTGAGCATAGATGGCCATACTTTCCACATTTATACTCTGTATCTGAGTCTCTTGTCCCTTAAAGATAACCCGGTTCCTTGCAAGCCGGATCCCCCATGAGATAATTAAAGGTAAGGCCCTCTAGTTTTCCTCTAAAATCTCTTGCCACCAAACCTCCCAAGCATCCACAACCGATCTCCCTTCACATCTTTGGAATTTTCCAGAAATGGACAGAGCTTCACCCCAGACAAATTTGCAGAAATGACAGTCGATGAACAAGTGTAGACCTGTTTCTGATTCTTGTTTGTAGAGGGGTTAGTGCCCCGACCCGATCTTCTTCTGTTTTAGCATATTATCCCATGTTGGGACTTTATTGTTGAGGATGCACCAGAGGAAAATCTGATTTTTTGCCGGATATTTCAGTTTCCAAAGCCATTTTTCCCACCAAGTAGGAGCTTCCCATCCCTTTGTTAGGTCCCTATATTACTATTTTATCCCCTTATTGTTATTAGTATAGCCCCCTCTAACCCCAATATTGTTATTATTGTGCCCTTATATTGTTATTGTTAGGTCAGCTAGGCTTACATTGTGGCCCCACTAGGATTACATTGTGGCCCTATGGACTCCTATATATAGAAAGGAGGTTTTGTCATTTGTATCATCCAAGAATTGTTCATTCATGTAATGTATTGGAGGTTGCCCCCTCAAAGTGGCTTATTTCTAAGGCGTTGATATCTCATTTCTTCTATTTTTGGAGTTGGTTTCACAACATTTGGTATCAGAGCTTTGGATTTTAGGGTTTCGCTACTCCAAACAGGTCATCGTGGAATTTTATTTCTGCTTTTTTTTCTACGAAGGTTCAGAAGCTGAAATTTTGAGAGTGCGAAGCCGAAATCCTGAGGAACATCGTCGCAAAATTTCAGAGCTTGGTTCGCAATATTTTCAGAGATATGATCTATGGAAGTTAGGGTTGTTTGCAGGCTCCTGAATTTAATCTAAACAGATCATTGTAGAATTTGCACTATAACATTTTTCCTACGAAGTTAAAGAAGCTGAAATTTTTAGAGAGCGAAGCCAAAATCCTAAGGAACATTGTCGCAAAATTTCAGAGCTTGGTTCACAATATTTTCGAAGATATGATCTGTGGAAGTTAGGTCTTTTTCAGGCTCCCGAATTTCATCACAAAGAGGTTATCGTGGGAAACCTTCATAACTTTCTCTCTAAGCATCAGATTGGAATGCTATAAAAAGTGGCCGCAAGTACACAGACTGTAGTTTCTTTTCTATCAATTTCAGAGCCAAAGGAGGAAACAGTGACATGTGGCAAGTCTTACAAGTTCGCTATACTGAACTAGTCCCTAATTGGGTCATTGTGGGAGATTGGACATAACTTTTCCTTGAGGAATCCAAATCAGGTCAGACCTGTGGCATTCAAAATAAGATTCAGAGGGTGCCTTCAGGGCCAAATTTCAAATATTGAAGATCCAAAATCACTGAGATAATTTAGTTTCAATATCGAGCTCCTCAAAATCAAGAAAAAGGATAACCTAAATTTGGCACAAAATCGAATGAAACAACAGGCAGATCAACATCGCAGCAAGAGAAGTTTAAATGTAGGAGATTGGGTATTTTTGCGGCTACAACCATACAAACAAATGTCCCTCAAGCAAGCTAAGAAGGATAATAAATTATCACCAAAGTACTATGGTCCGTACAAGGTGTTGCAAAAGATTGTTACTATGGCATACAAATTGGAGCTTCCTGCTTCTTCGTGAGTGCATCCAATTTTCCATGTTTCATGCTTAAAGAAAGTTATAGGTGAAAATATTCCAGTTCAAAAAATATTGCCAGAACTTGATGAGGAAGGAAAAATCATATTGGAACCTGAAGCGGTCACGGAAACAAGAATTCGACAGCTACGAAATCGATCAATTTCAGAGTATCTCATCGAGTGGAAGAACTTACCCATTGAAGATTCTACATGGGAGGATGAAAATTTTATACAGAAGCACCCAGAGCTACTCAAGTGTTGAGGACAACACTTTTTTAAAGGAGAGGGGCATGTTAGGTCCCTATATTACTAGAATAGTCTCTTATTGTTGCTAGTGTAACCCCCTTATTGTTATTATTGTACCCCTGTAACCCCCATATTGTTATTATTGTGCCCTTATATTGTTATTGTTAGGTCGGCTAGGATTACATTGTGGCCCCATGGACTCCTATATATAGAAAGGAGGTTTTTTCATTTGTATCATTCAAGAATTGTTCATTCATGTAATGTATTGGAGGTTGCCCCTCGAAGTGGCTTATTTCTAAGGCGTTGATATCTCTTTTCTTCTATTTTTGGAGCTGGTTTCACAACACCCTTTTTGGCCATAAGAAAGGCATAGCCAAACTTGGGAGTGTATTTACCATATGGACTAGGAGCCCATCTTAAATCATCCTACCTATCCCTAATGCGCATATGGGTACGTTCCAGCTCGCCAGTGTACTTCTGACATGCTTCATGCCATTCGGGCTCAAGTCACAGCTCCTCCCCATTCTTCCAGCCCTGAGCCCAGTGCGATGAGAACACATCATTGGAAATTTGATTTAAGAACTAGATCCCTTTGTCCTTAAGAATATTCCTCAATTCCACCAGCAGGGCAAAAAAATCCTTGCATCCTACCCACGGATCAAGCCCAACCCTTACCTTCCCCCCATTCCCAACCTACCAGACCAACCCTTCATCTATTATATTAATAGATCCAAGGATCTCTTTCCAAACCACAGATGAATTAAAAGGTTTTTTCTAGGGATCTATAAGCCAATTAGTAATCTCCATAGGATTAATGTACTTTTTCTTCATAACTTGTGACCATAAGGAGTCCTTGTATTAAATCCTCCAATCCATTTTGGTAGCCAGAGAAGTCACGAAATACAGGAGTTATTTTATTCCCCATCCTCCCCATTCTTTTGGCCTTGCGATCCTATCCCAAGCCACCCAAGGCATAACCTTCTCCTCCTTCGATCTTGCCCACAGGAATTTGTTGCATATCTTCTTCACCTTTAGGAGAATGTTTCTTGGGACCCATGCAAGTAGGGCCCAATATACTGGGATTGCCAAAAGAACAGATTTAATCAGGACCAATCTTCCAGCCCTCGATAGCAAATGGAAGCTCCAGTGAGAAATTCTCTTCTCAATTTTAGCTACTACCCAAAGCCAATCCACAGATTTATATGAATTTGGCTTAAGAGTAAAACTGAGATATTTCAAGTTTTTTCTAGGCCTTTCACCTGAAAAGGGAGCTCCTCCATTGTTCTTCTGATATCATCGCCCGAGATACCTTTTGCAATGATGAAAAATTTACCGAAATTGATACTCATCCCAGTTGCTGTCAGAAAGAGGTCGATAATCTGTTTAGGGTCCCAATCTCACTTCTACTACCATTGCTAAAAAGGAGGATATCATCAACAAAAAGTAGGTGTGTAATCTGAAGATTGATGGCTACCTCTATACCTTTGATATCTCCCCTCATTTTTAGAATCAACAATCTGTTGACTCAGGCCTTTCGCTGCTAAGAGAAAGAACAAAGGTGACAAGGGGCATCCCTGTATCAACCCCCTCTGGCTCTTGAAGAATGGAGAAGCCGCCCCATTTATGAGGACCGCAAAAATGATATTTGTTATACAACTCATCACCCAGTTAATGAAGAAAATGTCAAACCCCAGATGAGTTAAGAGAAATCTGAGATATATCCAACTGATCTTGTCATAATCTTTGGGCAGGTCTATCTTTATGATCAACCCCTTTCTTCTATCCCTTTTAATGCTATGGCGAGTCTCCTGAGCCAATCCTATTGCTTCATGGATCTGCCTACCATCTAAGAAACCAAATTGTTCCTTCGAAACATTTTTAGAGAGGATCGGCTTCAATCTGACTACAATCACTTTCGAGATGATCTTATAAATGCTATTTCAGAGGGGGATCACCTAAAAGCATCAAACGATCCTGGCTCATCTCGATTCGGAATAACAAAAATGAAGGTAGAGTTCAGTGGTTCGAAGATAACCCCTTTCCGTATGGATTCCTCCACCACAAACGTGAGCTCTTCTCCCAACTCTTCAAAGAGGTGTTGGTAGAATTCGATAGTCCACCCATCCGGCCCCATGCTTTTTTCCTTCTGCATTGTCTTAAGGACCTTGTCCACTTCCTCCCTTGTCACATGTCTGGTCAGCAACTGATTTTCCTCTATATCCACATAGCTTGGAAAGAGTTGGGCCACCCTCACCACCTCTGCTATGGTTACCGCTGGAGGGTCCTTGAAGATCCTACTAAAATGCTCCTTGTCCATGCTGGAAAGTTCTAGGAAGGACTTTTCCACCCCATCATCTTGCTTCCTCATCCCCGAGATTGTATTAGAATTCCTTCTTCCTTTCACATAGTTGTGGATTTTTTTTGTATTTTCATCCCCTGCAGCAAGCCAAATGGCTCAAATTTTTAACCTCCATTGTTCCTCCCTTTCCAGAATGATCTTTCTTCTTTCCCTTTCCAAAGAAAGAATGATATCCCTCTTCTGTCCCGATTCATAGCTATCATACTCAAGGCTTTCCAATCTATCCAACTCTGCTCCCAACCACTTCAATCTTTCCTCCTGCTCTTCCCTTCTTCTTTTTTCGCATTCAATGGTCACTTTCTTCATATTTTTGAGGTTTACCCAGAAGTGGGTCGCATTATTCGAAGGCTCAAATTCCCCCCAAGACCTCCAAGTGCCCTTGAAAAGAGCATTAAAAGTGTCCTCTTTGAGCCACCCCGGGTTAAATTTGAACGACGCCCCAGGTTTGTCAAGACTGCCTTTTATTTTGAGGAGAAAAGGGTGATGGTTAGAGTCCCCTCCCTCCCCCACCCACTGCCTAAAAGCTTGAAACCTTTCCACCAAGTGTTCCTTGATCAAAAATCTATCTAACCACTTAGCCACCTTGGCTTCTCCAATCCTCCTGTTCCTCCAGGTGGGCCAAAGTTTAACAAGATTGATGTCAATCAAGTGCCCCTCCAGTAATTTGTTAGAGAAAAAATCAGATAGGGGATCCACCCTTGTAGTCGGTCCCCAAGATTTTGATTGACCCAAAGAAAAATTTAGGTCCCCGCCAATGATGAGGTTGGGATTTTTCATGAAGTGCCCCGATCAGAGATTGCTCCATAATATTTCCCTCTCCAGACAGGGGCCATAAACATTCAGGATCAGAAAAGAGGAACACAAATCCAGTGAATAAACCTCAATAATCAATACATGATCCCTGCCCCAGGAGTTTAATAGTTTAATTTTATTGGACTTAAAGCCTACCTCCAGCCCCCCAGATCTTCCACACGCATCCAGCCCTATAAAAAACCATCCCAGACACAGGCCCTGTAACATCGCAGAGACCTCTTCTCCTACTCCCAAAGTTTCCTAAATGAGTATAATATCCGGCCCATAACCAGAGAATAGGGCACAAATAGCGAGTTTTTTGGGCTTACTAGCTAAACCCTTACAGTTGAAAGATAAAACAATCATTTGATAACCTGGCCTAAGGCATTCACTACTCTAAGTTCCACCGTAATGGATCTTTGCTTCCTATCAACAATGTCCAGTTTTTCTTTAAGTTGAGCTTTAAACAGATTAGATTTGCGCCCTCTCAGCTTAGGACCAGGATTTGAGACAGAAAGGTTTCCTAGTCCTCCCACAATTTCCAAAAGATTTTAAAGCTTCCCCCCCGGCCTAAGATTATAGGGCCGACACACGTCATCAGTGAAAAGGATATCAGAAGAATCAATAGGGGGAATAGGACAAAGAGCTGTTGATAGGGTAGGAATGGAAGTGATGACACTGTCAAGGGTGGGTTCAATGTGTATAGGGATGCCAACAGTCATTTGAGATGGATCGGGCTTGGAGGGACCAAGCCCAAAGAAAGCATAAGATATATGTGAAAATGAAAAATAAATAGAAGAGGGAGCAAGAGGAGCAGTACCCGCCCGAAGAGGCTCCTCAATATATTCGACAACAGGCGAGGGCTCCATGACCGGGGAGGCTACCACTTCCACCTTTCCTTCTGCTCTTGCTTCCCCCATAGTTACGTCACCACCCACCTCGGCACCCTGGCCATCCAAGTATTGTTGAGAATGCTAAAATCCTTCCTTCATGCCCAAGCCAGGACCCCGATTTCCTTCCCCTGATTTCCCTCCAGCGGTTCGTTGAGCTTCCCCTTTGAACGGTTTCTTATTTCGCCTGATTCCCAGAGAACACTCTTTGGGCAAGTGCCCATATTGATGGCATCTATGGCACCTGAATGAAACCTGTTCATAGCTCAGGGTGTGGATGAATGACCAATTTCGATAATGAAGCTGAATGGCCTCTAATAAACCCTCTCTGGGGTTAAGACGAACCAAAATCCTAGTAGTCCCCTGCTCACATGTTTGAATAAAAGACATGTCCGCCTCCAGAAACTGGCCTAACACATTCCCTATGTCCCTAAAAACATTTAAAGTCCAAAGCAGTTGTGGGAGCCCTGGAAGCTTGACCCAAATAGGGAGATCTGCTAGCTTCTCCCTTTACACGTTGAAAAGAGGGTGCCATCTCTTGAAAAGGATCGGAGCCTGTCTGAATCCCCAATTCTACTCCACAACCTAAGAGACCATTTCCTTGCTCTTAAACCGAACCATGAACCATCCATTAGCCAAAATGCGCACTTCAAACCTCAGATCAGGCCCTTCCTTCTAGGTTTTCTCTGCCCAGTCCTTCAAGAAGGGAGTTGTGACATTCTTCCATTTTTCTTTCCCGACAAAAGTTAGCTTCGTTATATCCATTGCCTCATTAATGGATAGATCTATGCCCAAAACTAAGTTCGGGACCTGGTCTTTCCTCCCCACCGCCTTGGATTTCTTCCACAAAAGGTCAGGGAGTTCTAGCTCACTGTCAATAATACTATCAAAAACACCTTGTGTCAGGTCCGCTTTGGCCCCTTCGACTTCCGAAGCTGCTCGTTTCTCCTTCGACATTCTAGCCTCCTTACCACTCTGAGAGACCTCCTTTCCTCGATCCGCTGACCTAGAATCCCCCACACCCTTTCTGCTAGGGCTTCCGCCTTGTGTAATTGCACCTTCACACTGATTTCCTCCCGAGAGAGGGCTAGCTCCCCTTCTCAGAACCTCCGGCCTTTTCCATCCCTCTACTACAATTTGTTCTGCTATACACACCAACCCCTCTTTTTTGGAAAGGACTGACTGAGTTCTCGGCTCTCCTTCCAAGGACCCCGAGACCCCCAACAACCTCGACGTAAATCTTCCTCTGATCGTGAAGCCGTAACTAGCCCTCTTTATCTCATGCCTTGAAGCTTCCTTTTTCAGCAACTCGTAGCTTGCCACGATGTCCTCAAGGCCTCCAGATTGAACAAAAAGCTTAGAACCTTCATTATATCTCCCCTCTATCCGCTATAAACTCATATTTGCTCTGACTATTTTGAAATACTCGTTTCCTGGCAAGGTAACCGCCTGCATTCGGTTAGGGCTAAATCCATGGCCATTACGGGGCTCACGGGCTGCATTGGGACGCCTACCAGCCTGTCGCCCAAACCCAAGCCTCTAGGCTTACCATCCTTGCATGCCTCAACCCCAACAAAACCCTTTAGATTCAGCTTGGTAATCTCGATTCCCCACATGGTTAGTAGATCCTCTGGCTCAGAATCTACCTCTACGCGCTCCAACTCGTTGACCATTCTAGATTAACCTAGAAGATGGTAAAAAAAGACAGGTCCTGATCTACTGCCTCCCCACCAGTCACTGCCTGCGGTCTCCACCGAAGAACCCTTCGACAAAAACAGTGTAGAGGATAACAAAACCTGAGAAAGTAAAAAGTCGGGCTGTAACCCAGATAGAGTACTTAACCCTATGCGTGAAAGAGACCTCCGACGACTGTAGCCGCGACGACACATGTCCTGAAGTCTTCCGTTCTCGCCACCTATTCCCCGTCCATGCAGGCATCCGCCCTCCTCCAAGGATCCTGCTTGTCGGGAGTTGTCTGTAGACTGCACCAGCCCCTTAGCATTTGCTATTCCAAGCTCAACCTATCCTCATAGCTAGGGTTTCTGCCTCGCTCCTCTGCCAGAATCCTCTGAGCCTATCGAAAGCATATCTTGTGTCTTATGTGTGCGTGTGAGCTTATTTTTTGTTCTCTATTTTTAGCTTAGGATTTTTAGATTCATAATATAATATTATTAGGTCTGTTGTGATGAACTGTCCAGTGGAATATCCACGACAGTTTACGAATCGATAATTCATATAAGAATACATAATTTGAGAAAACACTTGTAATCATAGGTCATATAATATATTTTGTAAGAAATACAGAAAGGTTTTGAAATAAGGTCAAATATGAGATATTTAAATAACATAAGATATTCAAACTTCAAAATATTATCCTAAAATTTCACCTTTTGGATATATTTTGCCCCTAAAAAATACCTCAATAGATGTTATCATTCAAGTAACTAATAGTTAAAAGCGAGTCTCCCTTCACTTATAGGGATGTCAAGCAAAGTTTAGAGGAAAATTTTAATAAATGACATAAGGCATTGAAATTATCGATGTTGTTTGTTCCCTTGCCACCATTTTCTTAGAAATGAAAGGAATAGACTTCTGATAACTAAAGGACAAATTCCAATCCTACCATATCATCATGCACCTTACAAGCTCCATTGAAGAATGCCTGTGGGATTGTCTTGTCTATTTGCAAAGGAGCTAAGTTTTGTGTAAATGTAAGTAATTGTGGTCTTGAAATGGGAAATTAAAGCCCTAATTTGAGTCGTAGTTTGAAAGGCGGGTCTAAGAGTATCCTCATTTGTGGAGGTGCGCTCGATAGATCCCCAAAAGTGGGAGGAAGGGCAAGGCTCTCCGGAGCTTTACTTCCATATTAATAAACCAATTTTTAAGCCTTGATTGATCGATTTTGCTTAGAATTTCACTAAATAGGAGCAATGCAGAAATAAATGGCCATTAGTCTCTGCATTGCTTTTGCATAAGAGACAAATATTTGGTCCTTCCCTTCCATGTTTTAACAATTAATCCCACATTAATACCTTCCCTTAGAGGGCATGCACCATGAGTATTTTTTATTTCAAATGGGTTTCCACCTTCCAAATTTTTCTATACCACCACTTCCCATATCCCTCTCCATCTACCAAGGTTCCTTTATATCCTAGCTTCACCGAGTGATCCCCTATAAAATTATTAAAGCTCCAAAAAAGTTAGTCTACCTTCAATGTTATATGATTTTTCCCTCTTTCCAATTCATGAAGGAATTTATTCGATACCTACACCTCATCCTTGATAAGTCTAAGTCTTGTGTCGAGAGCTAGCCCTACGACCAGATGGTGGATGTCTCAGGTTTTGCTATATTTCCCATCATATGAAGTCTCTGATCATGCAAACAAACAATCAAACCTTCTAGCGAGAAGTTCTTCATGAAAAATTTTAGGGGCTAGTATTCGCAAGTTGGCTAATTTTCCATGCTTTTTCCAAAAAAAAAGATTCGCCCAAATTTTACAATATAAAATTATTTTTACCTTCAAAATTGCCAACATTATAGAGAGTGTATATAAAATCATTATAAATTTGAATAATTTTACAAATACATCAATAAACATTTTATAGTTTGCATATTAGGGACTAGTGCAATTCGTCAATGTTTTTAAACTCCCCCTAAAGATCTTATGAATACAATTCATAATGACATCGAATACAATTCATAATGGCATCCTGTCCTACTTGGATTTACATACCATTCTCGACCTTCCAAGCCAAAAGGCATCCCACAAGTGGGAAAGCATTAACAAGTGTTTTCCAATAATTAGAACATTCCTAATACTACTTTGGTTACGTCTAATCCAATTAACTATTGGTCCTAAGTGAATATATTTTTGTGTTATGGTTTTTCCCACAAATGCGTAGTTAAAAATTTTACATTATTATTTTTAATTAATTATTTTAAAAAAATCATTTTATTTTTTTAAAACAATTTAAATACTAAAATTATTAATGATTTTAGCAGAGATAAATTTTAAATTTTAAATTTTAAAATCTAACCATAGTTATCTACATCAATGACATAATGGAATATTACAATATTACATTGGTGGAAACAACTTTAAATGATAAGAGAGGTTCAAGTCAATTTGGAAAACACATTAAAGTATAAACTTAACTAAGTTAGAACATTTAATATAATGAGAATAAGTTAATTAATAATCATATCAACATAATCCTTCAATTCTTAAATTAATAAGAGAGGTTCAAGTCAATTTGGAAAACACATTAGAGTATAAACTTAACTAAATTAGCACATTTAATATAATGAGAATAAGTTAATTAATAATCATATCAACATAATCCTTCAATTCTTAAAGTAATAAGAGAGGTTCAAGTCAATTTGGAAAACACATTAAAGTATAAACTTAACTAAGTTAGTACATTTAATATAATGAGAATAAGTTAATTAATAATCATATCAACATAATCCTTCAATTCTTAAAGTAATAGCTAATCTGTAAGTGTACTCAATGAGAATAACATTGAGGAGGGTAGATCTAAAAAAATCATTTTATTTTTTTAAAGCAATTTAAATACTAAAATTATTAATTATTTTACCAAAATATATTTTAAATTTTAAATTTTAAAATCTAACCATAATTATCTACATCAATGACATAATGGAATATTACAATATAAACGTTATCTACATCAATGACATAATGGAATATTACAATTTATAGAATTTGGTGGAAACAACTTTAAATGATAAGAGAGGTTCAAGTCCATCTAGAAAACACATTAAAGTATAAACTTGACTAAGTTAGCACATTTAATATAATAAGAATAAGTTAATTAATAATCATATCAACATAATACTTCAATTCTTAAAGTAATAGCTAATCTTTAAGTGTACTCAATGAGAATAACATAGAGTAGGGTAGATGTAAACAATGGTCAAGATGGATGGAAAAGAAAAGTTGTCATCGATAGGACATATAACAACTTCATACAACTATATCCAATAGAATGCAAAATATTTATTTATTTATTGCAGATGAACTAAGTCACTCGTGGTGTTTATTTAATCATATGTGGCTCCCTCCTATCATAGAGAGGGCCATCTTCGCTCACAATGTAACCCCCCATGTAAACGTGTAGAAATGATAAACTAAGATTGCAAATTATGAGCCCACAAGATTAATATATTCATAACTTCACACCATCCTCAAAATTTTCCCTTTTTCTCACTTTGGGGTTTGAATAACGTGTACAGAACTAGGTAGTGGATGGAGAAAAATAATGTGATAATGGGGTCACACATTCCAAGAAAATTCATAATGTCTTTAAGTGGGGAACATAACATATTAAATATATATACACTCACATTGGGGCACAACCATACAAAATTGGTTCATATCATTAAAAGGTACGTTAATTCAATCTATCCCATCACGTCGACTCAAGGGAACAATGGCGTCAACTTTTCCGTGACGTGAGTATGGCCATGGTGGGGCCGGGAGGGTCCTCAGTCATGAGGACCAGTCACCATCCGTCAAACTTACGTGGTTGGAAATGGTGGCGGTCCCGCAAATGGAGGCGTCCCCCATTTAACGGTTTAGTGAGAGATGAAAGAGTCGTCGTGAAGAAAAAAAAATTAGGATTTGCTTTTCCTTTTTCCTCGTATTCTCTTTTATTGTATCGGAGTGTTGCCATGTTAGTGAGTGGGACATTCTTAGACTTTTTGAATTGACAACCGTTAGGCACTCACTTTTTCCATGGGAAGAACATGTGAATAGCAATGAAGATAATGGTTGCCATATCATCATCCTTATAACGATGTCGGGTTCATAAATATGCTTTTGTTCATCTCAATTACTTGCATGTTTGTTCACTTTGGAACCCTTGAATTATTTAGGAATTGACCACCATTAGGCAATCACTTTTTCCATAGGAAGAACATGTGAATAACAATGAAGATAATGGTTGCCATATCATCCTCATAACGATGTTGGGCTCATAAATATGTTTTTGTTCATCTCAATTACTTGTATGTTTGTTCACTTTGGAACCATTAAATTATTTAGAAAATTTCTTGATTTCAAGTTTTTGTGATGTATTTTGTTTGCAAGATTGTTTTTTTTGATTAATTACATTATTAATTTTTGTTTGGTGTTATGAACCAATTATTGTGATTCATTATTAAAATAAAGATTAATAATTATTTAAAAATAGTTATTAATATCATTTTCAAGTGTATACAAACTTTCGGTGAAAATCACATGTATTAAAAAAAATTTGTCGATGCGTTTTGAACCAGCTAGTGTGGTTGATCTTGTTCTGATGATGAACCACACTGGCTGGTTCGAAACGCGTCGACAAAAACAAAAATTTAATACATGTGATTTTCACCGAAAGTTTGTATACACATTTTATGGATCACAGAAACCAAATTCCTAATCATTTTCAAGTGATAAGTTGTTTAAGTCATTTATACACACAATCCATTACTCTTTAGATAATTATTGTTTAGCTTATAAGTAGTCTTCTAGTCACCATGTATGCATTTTGGACTCCAAAGTCATTGCTAGGGTTGATCCCTTCCACCATAGGAAGCTCAGGGAAGCTATTGAGATTGAGAGACATGATAAGAATCTCAATAGCGATGATGGGTGGAAATTGAGTAAGAGCTAGAGTCCAGCTCTCTCTAGATGATTTCTCCCTCTTGTGTTTTGTCTCTTGGTGGTTTCTCCTCCTTGTATTGAGGGTAGTTTCGGATTTGGTTTTTTGGTTATTTTCTTTGAATTTATATTTTCCTTTAATCTATTTTTTTAGTTCTCTTTTTCTTATAATTGGTCCTTCCTTATTTTTTACTTAGTTATAAATATTTTATATTATCTTATGATTTATAATCTTGATATATAAATAGGATATTTTAAAACTTTTATTACAATAAATTATAAAATAAATTTAGATAAACCTCTTTTATTTAAATATTTTTTATTAAATTTTGTTTACTTTTAATACTATTGTAATATTAATAACTTATATGAGCCTATTATAATATTAATAAATTATAATTTTTTTTTTAAATACTCTTTTATTTAAATATTTATTATTAAATTATGTTTATCTTTTATATTATCTTATGATTTATAATTCTAGATATAAATAAGAGTTTTTAAAACTTTTATTAAAATAAATTATAAAATAAATTGAATGAATCTTCTTTTATTTAAATATTTATTATTAAATTATGTTTACCTTTATTACCCTATTATAATATTAAAAATTTATATTAACATATTATAATATTAATCAATATTTTTAATCATTTTATTAAGTTTATTTATTAATAAAAATCTTATATTATTTATTAATCCTCTATAATTAAATTTTCTAAACTAACTCACCCTGATCGGGGTGCCAAGTGTCCGGTCATTTTACTTCACGCTGTGAATGACGACCGCAACTGATTTATTGCACGAGGCTGGCGGTCCTTGCCATAACGCCCCATCAATGCGCATTACTACCAGGCTTGCAAAGGATGATGATCATATGTCAGACGTCTTTCGGTCTTTACAATGGCAGTGGGGGATTAACTTGGGCAACACTCTTACTTTTCCGCCTCATAAAATTGGCGTTGCAGAGCAAGGTTTGTTTCGTTTTTTGGTTCATTCTATGCGTGGACATCTTCGGTGCTAGAGTATTATCTGGTATGTAATGTTAACGTCGACCTTCTTTTCCGCTGCTCTAAAGACCAAAGACGATGGTTATGCTGTTAATAATGGTCATTGCATGGAGAATGTCTGTTCATATAGCTGTAAAAGCAAAGATGATGGTGTTTGTATTGAACTAGAACCGTGTTTTCAAAGTCCTCCGGCCTATTTTCTTTGTAATTCTTGCTATAATTTTTATATGTTGTTGTCTATTTCTGGGTATTGTCTTTGGGTAGACAAAATCAACCAAGAAATGGAGTTTAGCTCAGGGTCAAGGTGTTGTAAAATTTGTAGAATTTTCCGCAAGTCTATTGGTTCATTAGGTCTAAGGCCTCATATAAACCCCTGCATGCAAACTCGCGTCTCTGTTTTCATTATGACAGGCCTTCCCACCTGCATTTTTCTGCCAGAGTCTTTTAATTTGAAAGCTCTATGTTACGAATATTCCTCAATGCATCCTTCCAAAGGTTAGCTTTTTGCTGGTCTTGGTATAATTAGGGTATGGCCTTTCAATGGTATTCCTATCTCTTTCTCTGTTGGGTGAAGAGCTCTGTTTTTCAATGTCCGCGCAGTCGGGTTAAGGATAATATTCTTGTTTTGCCTCGACCCTTCGTTATGCTTCTTATCTTTATTAGTTCATTGTTGTACAATGTTGAGCAAATCATCCTTGATAGTAATGGAAATCAACTGTCCAACCTCACCATAGATAGTCTGGGGAAGGGGCAACAAGATGTAACAAACAGAGCTTTCTGGGACCATTATACTGATTTTTCTTTATTCACAGGTGTTGACCATTTCAGCTTCCTATCAAATTTTGTCAATAAATCTAGCTTAAACCTTCGAATATCCTTCGAATTTGGCTTAATGCAGGGGCTACTTTTCAGAGGGCAATGGACAGTGCTTTTGTTGGGGAGCAGGATAAATTCTTGGTGGTCTACCTCGATGATATCACTGTATTTTCGAAGAATGATACTGAGCACATTGAGCATCTACATAGAACCTTTGAGAAATGCAGAAGGTATGGTCTCTCTCTAAATCCTCAAAAGTCTTTATTTGCATTAGAAGAGGGAAAACTTTTGGGACACATTGTAACAAAATATGGGGTGAAGATAGATCCTAAGAGGGTAGAGGTGATAAATGGTATTGCTTTTCCCAGAAATAAGAAAGAGGTACAAGAATTCCTAGGGCACATCAATTTCCTGAGAAGGTTCATCCCTAACTATGCTGAGATAGTTAGGCATATAACTGACATGCTGAAGAAAGATAATGAAGTTAAATGGTCCCAGGAATCACGAGAGGCATTTACCAGAATAAAAAATTCTTTTGTAGAAGCCCCTGTGCTAGCTGGGCCAGATTATTCCAAACCTTTTATGATCTTTTCCTTTGCATCACCTCATACAGTGGCTAGAGTTTTGTTGCAGAAAAATGAAGAAGGGTATGAGCAGCCTATTGCCTTTTTCAGTCAGGTGCTCCGTGATGCAGAATTGAAATATAACATATTGGAAAAGCAAGCATACGCCCTAGTAAAATCCCTCAAAGCATTCCGTATATATATCTTGCAGTCCCACATCACTGCATTTGTGCCTGCAGCCGCTGTAAAAGATATTCTCATCCAGGGGGATAGTGAAGGAAAAAGGGGGAAGTGGATTGCAAAGATACAAGAGTATGACTTAGACATCCACCCTACTAAGCTGATCAAAGGACATGGGCTTGCTAAAATGTTATCTGAATCAAACTATCAAACTTCGGGTATAAATTTGTCCATTATAGCAAGCGAGCAATCTGAAGAGAATGAAGAGCGACAGGGAATTTGGGTAGCCACTCCAGAAACACATATAAAGTACCTCACCAGTCAGTGGTACAAAGAGATAGTAGAATATCTCCTCACACTCAGCTGCCCTCCAAGCTGTGATAAATTTAAATGCATAGTGCTAAGATTGAAATCACAGAAGTACATAGTCGCCAATGGTTGGCTATACTGGCGAGATCCCTCAGGCGTCATACTCTTGTGTCTCACAGAGGATGAGGTAGAGAGTATTATAGCAGAATTTCATGAAGGAATCTGTGGGGGTCACTACAGCTGGAGGGCCACTGCTCACAAAATCCTGAAGGTTGGTTTTTATTGGCCCAAGCTTTTTGGAGATGTTTTTGCCAGGGTTAGAGCATGTGAGAAATGTCAGAAATTTTCTGAAAGACAGAAGATGGCACCTCTTCCCATGATTCCCGTGCACGTGGATGAACCATTCAGACAATGGGGAATTGATTTTATAGGTGAAATACATCCTCCATCAAGTGGTCAACATAAGTGGATTTTAACTGCCACTGATTATTTCACAAAATGGGTGGAAGCCATACCTGCAAGGAATGCTACTGATGCTGTGATAATAAAATTCATGGAAGAAAACATCATATCCAGGTTTGGCTGCCCTGCTAGGATAGTAACTGATAATGCTCAGGCTTTCAAGTCTGCAAAGTTTGTGAGCTTCTGTCAGCAATATAACATCACGCTAAGTCACTCTACAACCTATTATCCACAAGGAAATGGCTTGGCAGAGTCTTCCAACAAAACCCTGGTGATGGTATTGAAGAAAGCTATAAATGAAAACCAGAAAAATTGGGATTCCCAGTTAAAGTTTGCTCTGTGGGCCAATAGAATTACCAGCAAGAGAGCAACTGGAAAATCCCCATATGAATTGGTATATGGGAGGGCAGTAGTATTTCCTATTCAATTAGCCCTACCAGTAGCTTGATTCATGCAGGAAAGTCAGGAAGAGCCTGATGATATGGCCAGGCGAATAAATCAACTGGTGGAATTGGAAGAAACACGCAATCAGGTAAATCAAAGGTTGACAAAGTATCAGGAGAAGATGAAATACCTTTTTGATCAGCATGCTAAGGACCGGAATCTGCAAATTGGTGATCTAGTGCTCAGATGGGACATCCAAAAAGCTGAAAAAGGAAAACATGGTAAATTTGATCCGCTCTGGTTCGGTCCTTTCAAGATTGTGGAGTAAGGAGGTAACAATACTTTCAAGTTGGAAAATTTACAGGGTGACTTGCTCGATGCCCTTGTAAATGGTCAGTTTCTTAAACCCTACTTCAAATTCTGATGCAGGCCGAGATAGCCTAATGTATCATACTGTATATTAGTTTCTGTTTCTATCTTTGTTGAAGAATGTGGGTGTTGTGATGAATTATGAAAAGTAAGTAGAAGTGTTGAAAAGCAGGATCCGCATAGAAGACAATTAGGTGGTTTGTGAGGTTCTCGACATGCTCAGGGATGAACGTGTCGTCCCCAGGTGGAGCCAATGTTGACCATTTCAGCTTCCTATCAAATTTTGTCAAGAAATCTGGCTTAAACCTTCGAATCTCCTCTATTCGCCCTGAGAAACTCTTTTTCTGCCTATATTTACCTCTGCCTAGCCTCAAAATCGTATTTAAAATTGCCAAAACCCGCATTTGAAAATATGAAAAGTGTGGCACCTTTCGGCCCTAGCCCCTCAGTCTTTTTCTCCATGTAACCTGGGTGCCAGACCAAGCACCAGCTGAGAAAGGCGCTTATCCCAAAGGTATATCGGAAGCGGTATTAACCGTCGATCTGTAAATATCCGACGGCATTCACAAGCCTTCATCACGACGTGGCCCACTCCATTAATCGCCCATCCACCATCCGATCAGCCTGCAAAATCAACGGTTCACAGTACTCCCACTCTGGTG
The DNA here is from genome assembly GCA_034641835.2 of Pinus albicaulis. Lineage (NCBI taxonomy): Eukaryota > Viridiplantae > Streptophyta > Pinopsida > Pinales > Pinaceae > Pinus > Pinus albicaulis. The sequence goes on along the minus strand of CM076575.1, from coordinate 516,302,573 downwards.
GTCCCTGCGCCCGAACACTGTTCAAAACCCGTCGGTTTTCATTGCACCGCTTTTCCGAGGCGGGCAGTATTTCTCAAATCGGAGCGATTCCATACAAGCTCGCCGTGTGTCTTCACGTACGGCTCCAAAACCGCCCTCCATGCGCATTATTGTTCGATCAAAGTCACGACGCGATATTCATGATAACCGTCCGATCTGGAGGTCTTCATCCAACGGTCTTCGCACTCCGAAGCTGCACGAGTGTTAGTCCATGTCAACAGTGCCCCTGGCCCACCGTCTCATTGCCCTTCGATACGTTTTCAACCGTCGATCTCGTTTTGAGATCGAACGGTCCAGATCGTCTGCATACCCTACCATTGACTCGATCCTCCTCCACGTCATCATCCCACGTGTTTATCGCATTTTTCCTCCACCATTTATATATTCCATTCATCTGTTATATTTTAATGTTTTGCATTATAACTTTGCCCAACCCATCCACCATAGTTCCACTGCATTTTTCGTCGTCACCTCTCGTTCTTCTGCCATTTCGTCATGCCGCGTTGCTACACAGTCATCCCCACTGCATCTCCATCTCCACACATGGTTTTTCTTAACAAGTTTGCAGGTTTTGTAGGGTTTCAGCGACGAAACACTGTTGTGATTTACAGTCTTGATTTCAGTAGTAGAGGACACATCAAAGGACCATTTCCAGGAGTCGAAATGATGAAGAGATGCCTAGGAAGGCAAATCGACAAGACTTCCATTAAAGAAGCAAGGTTTAATCTGTCAAACCCTGCAGATCCATTCAAAGCACAGATTGCGCAGATGAAGATATTAATGTTGCGGCAAAGAGTATCAGTGGGAGATCAGAAAAATTCAACATTCAACATTTAAGATTTTAAGTCGTAATTCAGGGTTTTGAAGGCAGAGGGTACCATTCGCAGAAAACATACTCCAAAGTTTTCTTTTCAGCACCATTTTTCTTCGGGAAAGGACATAATGTCTATGTGATTTTATCTCTATACCGTGTTCCCGAAGAGACTTTCACCCAATGCATTTATTTCAGAAAGCAGGATACAGAGAACGTACAGCACCACAAAGTCATCAAGCAGTATGGGCGTGCACATCTCCGCCATTATGTGTTAATTAGGCAAATTAAATGTTCATCACCTACTCCCTTTTGGAGCTTTCTTGTTCTCCTATAAAGCTCCCAAAGAACGGATAATTTAGGGTTCCAGATTTTATCAGAAAATTATGTAGTGAAAGGTTTTTTGTATACATTTTGTAGAACTCTTGTATGAAGGCTCAGAGCCCATAGGGTTTCAGTGAGGAGGAGTTCCATCTGTTAAAGAGGATTCTGGTCTTTGGTATTTCAAAGTCTGTAACTTTTTCTTATGTGTTATTTAAATAGATCATTTCATTTCATCCGTCTTTCCTGTATCATGTTTTGGAATGCGAGTGGCTCACTGATTTGTGGTATGGATTTATCCTAGTTGATACCCATGCTTGGATTAGTCAAGCACTTTAAATATGGCTCATGCATGATATTCTGTTCCATTAGTCATCTAAACCGCATTTTTGCTATATTAGTTTCTTTGGGAGGGTGTTTTTAAAACGCTACTGTTATGTATGGATTCTTAGATTGGTAAGCCCATGCATGGTGGTATTGTGTATCTGGATATCAGCTCAATGTTAACTAGTATTTCCTCTACATTTCATTCTCTACATACATCTTTTGATAACTTATTTCTATGAAGTATTTTTGAATTGGCCCTCTTTATAGTAAGTTGTCTCTGAATTGTCTATTGCTTTTGTATTGGAGTTTTGCATGTTGCCTCTGCAATATCCCGTTCTATGTATTAGTTTTCTGAGGGTCTTGGTCCCATTCAAATTAATTTTCCTTGTTTTACAAGAGATAGCATGAGAGCTTGCTATTGATAACTCCCTCTATTATATCATATGCTCCTTGCTATATAAGATGTCCTAGGCACTGGTCTATCACAACTCTAGGCAGTCTCTAGGAGCGACAACATCTTTTTGGCGCCGTTGCCGGGGACCGAAGTTGAGAAAATTAAAATCCCTGGGCCTCGACAAAACCTAATTCACTCTCCAAGTAGGTGAGTATGGAGAGTTGAGAGTTGTAGATCCCTCACCTTGGCGACTCCACATTTTTTTATTTGATAAACCTATTTGTAGTCCTGGCTCCTCGTAAGCCACACCTGAGGTAAGATACGTCTCAGCCAAAGACATCTTCAGTGTCTGACCTTGAGAAGATCATACATAGAATAAATTGGAGGGAAAGGAAATCAGTTCACATTGAAATCCCTGAATTTTCTATAGAATACTTCCCATCCTCTTCTTCTCAATATTCCCAAGTGCAAGGTCCTGACTCCACTGTGGGAGATACCGATTATTATTCAGATAGTCCACCCCGAGGAGGTGTCAGAAATAAAGATAATTTCCACCTTGCTCCTGAGGTTAAAGAGGTTAAAGAAGTCACTGAAGTATCTGTTGTTAACAGACGATTATTCCCTTCAACACCTTAGTCTGATGTTCATTACATCCCTATTGTTATTCATACCCCACTTCCACCTCCTCCTCCTCCTGTTACTCATCAAACTATTGCAATACCTCCACCCCCTCCAATGGAAAATGTTCCAAGCTTCTTGCTAAATAAATATGCTCCTCTAACATTACCCCAAGTGTTGAATGACATGCCACAAGATTATCTGAAGATTTTACCCCGATTTAATGGGGAAAATGAGATTGATGCTCAAAAAAATCTTGAGACTTTCTGCTCTTTTGCAGAGAACTTTAATGTTGAACATTTAGATGTGGTCTTAAGGCTGTTTGTGCAATCTCTTGATGGTGAAGCCAGAAAATGGTTTAAGACATTGGGAAACCGTTCCATAACCACTTGGGACGAGATGGAAAATAATTTTCTCAGGAAATCGGGGGAAAAGAAAGATCATGGACAATGTCTTACTGAATTCAATACGCTTAAGAAAAGACATAATGAAGGAGTATCAAAATTTATCAAGAGATTTAATAAATTGTATTTGAGTCTTCCTGCTGATATGAAGCCTCATCAAAATGCTGCTAAGGTTGTCTTTGTAGCAGCCTTTGATTCAAAGTTTTGTTTCTCTCTCAGAGAAAGAAGGCCTGTTACTCTGGATGATGCTCAGTCAGATGCACTAGAGTTGGAAGCAAACTTTTCCTCCACTGGAAAACCAAAGGGAAAATATGAGAAAGATACCAAAAGAAGGGGCAAAGAGGAGGTATCTACCTCTAACAAGGACAGAGACACAGAAAGAACGGAAGAAATGAACAAATTGATTAAAAAGGTGGTCAAGCTTGAATTGGAGGCCAAGAATTCAGCTTTCAAGAATTTACACAATGCTTCAAATAGAGGTTACAATCCTTAGTATAGGAAACCACCCCTGCAAATATTGCCAAGGGAAGCAAGGGAGCAATAGGATCAGGTACCACACCCATTGTACCTAGAAGGTCCAGTAGATGATTCTACTGAAGACACTGCCTATGGACTGGAGGATGCACACCTTGCCTTTTCAAATAGTGATGGAAAGGAATACCCTTTGCGAGGAAATTATGGAGCCGAGTGCTCATTGCAAGAAGAAGAAAAGACCAGAGACACAGAAGAAGCAGAAATTGATCATTATTGTAAAAAATTTACTGATTTCATGCAAGCACATTTCAATAGAAGATATGATCTCAGATATTCTAGGAAGAGGACTTGTACTCAAGATCAGGAAGAGGAGCTACCCCAGAAGGAAGCACCTGCTCAGAAGGAGTCAACAATGCAGAAAATCACAGACAAAGGTAAGGGCCCTCTAAACAAATATTTGCAGTCTAATGATCAAATTCCTTCCTCTTCAAAAGTAGTCATTCCTCCTAATACCAAGTCTGTGTCAAAAGAAGTCAAACCCCCAGCTGAAAATAAAGAGCCAAAAGAGGTTGTAATAGAGAAGTTCCCCCCTGTTTTCAGTTTGCACAAGGAACTTGAAAAGGTCAAAATCCCAGTCCCCTTGACTGAACTATTAAAGCAACCTGCATATCAATCCCAAGTCACCTCATTCATGCTCCCTCCAGAAGCAACACTCACTCCAGATAACCTCAACCTTCAAGAAGAAAGACCCATGGTTGTCTTTGGTCCACATGTTGAGGAATTATATGCTTCTACTCCTCCCTTTTATGTGTCTTTAGTGATTCATGACCTGCTATTACATAATTGTCTGTTAGATTCTAGAGCTTCCCATAATCTAATACCTCTGTCAGTCATGGAACAACTAGGATTATAAATCACCCGTCCATACAAGGACCTCTATTCATTTGACTCCAAAAGAGTTAAATTATTGGGGATGATCAAGGATTTGGTGGTCAATTTGGCCCAAATCCCAGCAAAAAGTGTGGTAATGGACATCATGGTTGCTGACATCCCAGCTCGTTTTGGTATGTTGCTGTCAAGGTCCTGGGGAACAAAAATTGGTGGATCACTCAAGATGGATTTAACATATACCACTATCCCAGTTTTTGGTGGCTAAGAGAGGAGGTTGTACAGGGAAACTAGATTTGTCAAGATGGTGACTAAGGCTGACAACTATGTAAACTCACCAGTCTACAGTAAAGAAGGAGATTTTTCATGCTTGATGCTGGAAGAAGATCAAGATTATGCTCATGAACCATCCTTCTGCCAGATTAAGACTGAGCAGCCCTCAGAGAGCAATGAAGCAGGGATCTGGACACTTCATTTTGATGGAGAAAATTCAAAAGAAGGTAATGGAGCTAGAATATTATTGATTTCTCCTACAGGGAAATGGGTCCCATTGTCTTTCAAACTGGAATATGAAGCTACAAATAATGTGGCTGAATATGAAGCACTTCTGTTAAGATTGCAGACAGCTAGGAACATGAACATACAAAGCTTAAAAGTTTTGGGAGATTCAGAACTGGTGGTCAGACAAGTCAGGAATCAGTGTCAGACCAAACATCCTAGGCTAAGGGCTTATAGGAACGAAGTTTGGGACATGGTGGAAAATTTCTTCTTGGCATTTAATATCCAGTTCATGCCTCGAGAACAGAATAGGATGGCTGATTCCCTTGTTGTGGCTGATAGTACATTTCGACCACCGTAGAACCCTCTTTTAAGATATGAAGTTGAGGTACGCTATCAGCCGTCAATCCCAGATAACATCAAACACTGGAAGGTATTTGAAGATGAAGAACAGATGAAGAGATTCCTGGAAATGGTAGGGGAATTATCTAATATGGAGATTGATGTTGAAGAAGAGGTTGAGTCTGAAGATACTTCAGAAAGAAATTGGGAGAAGAAAGTGGCAGGTAATAAAGTGTTGCAGTTAAAGGGAAACATTATACCTAGAGGGCTGGTGCCTCTAGAAATATTATTTGACAAGAATGATGTCCCACTGCAACCAAGCAAAGTGGTGGAAGAAAATCAGGTAGAAGACCTGAATCTTGGTACTGAGGCTGACCCCAAAATTGTAAAACTATCCAGGAAGATCCCTGGAGAATATAAAAAGCTATATCAGAAATTGTTTCAGTATTACAAAGATGTGTTTGCATGGTCCTATCAGGACTTGAAAACTTTTGATATCAGTATTATGCAACACAAAATCCCACTGAAGGGAGATGCAAAGCCTCATAAGCAGAAGCTCAGACAGATAAATCCCGTGTTGCTTCCCTCTATTGAGAAGGAAATTAAGAAGTTGTTAAAGGCCAAAATAATTGTGCCATTAAGGTACTCTGAATGGGTAGCAAACCTGGTCCCTGTCCGAAAGAAGAATGGGGAAATAAGGTTGTGTGTGGATTTCATAAATTTAAACAGAGCATCCTTAAAGGATAATTACCCACTGCCTAAGATTGATCACATCCTGCAGAAGGTAGTTGGAACTTCTAGGATGTCAATGATGGATGGATTCTCTGGCTATAACCAGGTGGCTGTACTTCTAGAAGATCAAAAGAAGACTGCTTTCACCACACCCTGGGGTACATTTATGTATGCCAGGATGACTTTTGGATTGATTAATGTAGGGGATACTTTTCAGAGGGCGATGGAAATTTCTTTTGTTGGGGAGCAGGATAAATTCTTGGTGGTCTACCTCGATGATATCACTGTATTTTCGAAGAATGATACTGAGCACATTGAGCATCTGCGTAGAAGCTTTGAGAAATAAAGAAGGTATGGTCTCTCTCTAAATCCTCAAAAGTCTTTATTTGCATTAGAAGAGGGAAAAATTTTGGGACACATTGTAACAAAATATGGGGTGAAGATAGATCCTAAGAGGGTAGAGGTGATAAATGGTATTGCTTTTCCCATAAATAAGAAAGAGGTACAAGAATTCCTAGGGCGCATCAATTTCCTGAGAAGGTTCATCCCTAACTATGCTGAGATAGTTAGGCATATAACTGACATGCTGAAGAAAGATAATGAAGTTATATGGTCTCAGGAATCATGAGAGACATTTACCAGAATAAAAAATGCTTTTGCAGAAGCCCCTGTGCTAGCTGGGCCAGATTATTCCAAACCTTTTATGATCTTTTCCTTTGCATCACCTCATACAGTGGTTGGAGTTCTGTTGCAGAAAAATGAAGAAGGGTATGAGCAGCCTATTGCCTTTTTTAGTCAGGTGCTCCGTGATGCAGAATTGAAATATAACATATTGGAAAAGCAAGCATACGCCCTAGTAAAATCCCTCAAAGCATTCCGTATATATATCTTGCAGTCCCACATCACTGCATTTGTGCCTGCAGCCGCTGTAAAAGATATTCTCATCCAGGGGGATAGTGAAGGAAAAAGGGGGAAGTGGATTGCAAAGATACAAGAGTATGACTTAGACATCCACCCTACTAAGCTGATCAAAGGACAGGGGCTTGCTAAAATGTTATCTGAATCAAAATATCAAACTTCGGGTATAAATTTGTCCATTATAGCAAGCGAGGAATCTGAAGAGAACGAAGAGCGACAGGGAATTGGGGTAGCCACTCCAGAAACACATATAAAGTACCTCACCAGTCAGTGGTACAAAGAGATAGTAGAATATCTCCTCACACTCAACTGCCCTCCAAGCTGTGATAAAGTTAAATACAGAGTGCTAAGATTGAAATCACAGAAGTACATAGTCGCCAATGGCCAGCTATACTGGCGAGATCCCTCAGGCGTCCTACTCATGTGTCTCACAGAGGATGAGGTAGAGAGTATTATAGCAGAATTTCATGAAGGAATCTGTGGGGGTCACTACAACTGGAGGGTCACTGCTCACAAAATCCTGAAGGCTGGTTTTTATTGGCCCAAGCTTTTTGGAGATGTTTTTGCTAGGGTTAGAGCATGTGAGAAATGTCAGAAATTTGCTGAAAGACAGAAGATGGCACCTCTTCCCATGATTCCCGTGCACGTGGATGAACCCTTCAAACAATGGGGAATTGATTTTATAGGTGAAATACATCCTCCATCAAGTGGTCAACATAAGTGGATTTTAATGGCCACTTATTATTTCACAAAATTGGTGGAAGCCATACTTGCAAGGAATGCTACTGATGCTGTGATAATAAAATTCATGGAAGAAAACATCATATCCAGGTTTGGCTGCCCTGCTAGGATAGTAACTGATAATGCTCAGGCTTTCAAGTCTGCAAAGTTTGTGAGCTTCTGTCAGCAATATAACATCACGCTAAGTCACTCTACAACCTATTATCCACAGGGAAATGGCTTGGCAGAGTCTTCCAACAAAACCCTGGTGAGGGCTTTGAAGAAAGCTATAAATGAAAACCAGAAAAATTGGGATTCCCAGTTAAAGTTTGCTCTGTGGGCCAATAGAATTACCAGCAAGAGAGCAACTGGAAAATCCCCATATGAATTGGTATATGGGAGGGCAACAGTATTTCCTATTCAATTAGCCCTACCAGTAGCTCGATTCATGCAGGAAAGTCAGGAAGAGCCTGATGATATGGCCAGGCGAATAAATCAGCTGGTGGAATTGGAAGAAACACGCAATCAGGTAAATCAAAGGCTGACAGAGTATCAGGAGAAGATGAAATACCTTTTTGATCAGCATGCTAAGGAACAAAATCTGCAAATTGGTGATTTAGTGCTCAGATGGGACATCCAGAGAGCTGAAAAAGGAAAACATGGTAAATTCAATCCGCTCTGGTTTGGTCCTTTCAAGATTGTGGAGCAGGGAGGTAACAATACTTTCAAGTTGAAAAATTTACAGGGTGACTTGCTCTATGCCCCTATAAATGGTCAGTTTCTTAAACCCTACTTCAAATTTTGATGCAGGTCGCGATAGCCTGATGTATCATACTGTATATTAGTTTCTGTTTCTATATTTGTTGAATAATGTGGGTGTTGTGATGAGTTATGAAAAGTAAGTAGAAGTTCTAAAAAGTAGGATCCGCATAGAAGACAATCAGGTGGTCTGCAAGGTTCTCGACACGCTCAGGGATGAACGTGCCGTCCCCAGGTGGAGCCAATGTTGACCATTTCAGATTCCTATCAAATTTTTTCAAGAAATCTAGCTTAAACCTTCGAATCTCCTCTGTTCGCCCTGAGAAACTCTTTTCTGCCTATCGTTACCTATGCCTAGCCTCAAAATCGTATTTAAAATGGCTAAAACCTGCATTTGAAAATATGAAAAGTGTGGCACCTTTCGGCCCTAGCCCCTCAGTCTTTTTCTCCATGTAACCTGGGCGCCAGACCAAGCGCCAGCCGAGAAAGGCGCTTATCCCAGAGGTATATCGGAAGCGGTATTAACCGTCGATCTGTAAAGATCTGACGGCATTCGCAAGCCTTCATCACGACTGTGGCCCACTCCGTTAATCGCCCATCCACCGTCCGATCAGCCTGCATAATCAACGGTTCGCAGTACTCCCGCTCTGGTGGTCCCCGCGCTTGAACACTGATCAAAACCCGCCGGTTTTCATCGCACCGCTTTTCCGAGGCGGGCGGTATTTCTCAAATCGGAGCGATTCCATACATCGCTCGCCCCGTGTCTTCTCGTACGGCTCCAAAACCGCCCTCCATCGTGCATTATTGTTCGATCAAAGTCACGACGCGATATTCATGATAACTGTCCGATCTGGAGGTCTTCATCCAACGATCGTCACACTCCGAAGCTGCACGAGTGTTAGTCCATGTCAACAGTGCCCCTGGCCCACCGTCTCATTGCCCTCCGATGCATTTTCAACCGTCGATCTCGTTTTGAGATCGAACGGTCCAAATCGTTTGCATACCCTGCTATTGACTCGGTTCTCCTCCACGTCATCATCCCACGTGTTTATCGCATTTTTCCTCCGCCACTTATATATTCCATTCATATGTTATATTTTAATGTTTTTCATTATAACTTTGCCCAGCCCGTCCACCATAGTTCCACTGAATTTTTCGTCGTCACCTCTCGTTCTTCCACCATTTCGTCATGCCACGTTGCTACACAATCATCCCCACTGCATCTCCATCTCCACGCATGGTTTTTCTTAACAAGTTTGCAGGTTTTGCAGGGTTTCAGCAACAAAATACTGTTGTGATTTACAGTCTTGATTTCAGTAGTAGAGGACACATCAAAGGACCATTTCCAGGAGTCGAAATGATGAAGAGATGCCTGGGAAGGCAAATCGACAAGACTTCCATTAAAGAAGCAGGGTTTAATCTGTCAAACCCTGCAGAGCCATTCAAAGCACAGATTGCGCAGATGAAGATATTAATGTTGCGGCAAAGAGTATCAGTGGGAGATCATAGGAATTCAACATTCAACATTTAAGATTTTAAGCCGTAATTCAGGGTTTTGAAGGCAGAGGGTACCATTCGCAAAAAACATACTCCAAAGTTTTCTTTTTAGCACCATTTTTCTTTGGGAAAGGACAGAATGTCTATGTGATTTTATCTCTATACCGTGTTCCTGAAGAGACTTTCACCCAGTGCATTTATTTCAAAAAGCAGGCTACAGAGAACGTACAACAACACAAAGTCATCAAGCAGTATGGGCGTACACATCTCCGCCATTTTGTGTTAATTAGGAAAATTAAATGTTCATCACCTACTCCCTTCTAGAGCTTTCTTGTTCTCCTATAAAGCTCCCAAAGAACGAATAATTTAGGGTTCCATATTTTATCAGAAAATTATGCAGTGAAAGGTTTTTTGTATACATTTTGTAGAACTCTTGTATGAAGGCTCAGAGCCCATAGGGTTTCAGTGAGGAGGAGTTCCATCTGTTAAAGAGGATTCTGGTCTTTGGTATTTCACAGTCTGTAAATTTTTCTTATGTGTTATTTAAATAGATCATTTCATTTTAACTGTCTTTCCTGTATCATGTTTTGGAATGCGAGTGGCTCACTGATTTGTGGTATGGATTTATCCTAGTTGATACCCATGCTTGGATTAGTCAAGCGCTTTAAATATGGCTCATGCATGATATTCTGTTCCATTAGTCATCTAAACCGCATTTCTGCTATATTAGTTTCTTTGGGAGGGTGTTTTTAAAATGCTACTGTTATGTATGGATTCTTAGATTGGTAAGCCCATGCATGGTGGTATTGTGTATATGGATATCAGCTCAATGTTAACTAATATTTCCTCTACATTTCATTCACTACATACACCTTATGATAACTTATTTCTGTGAAGTATTTCTAAATTGGCCCTCTTTACAGTAAGTTGTCTCTGAATTGTTTGTTGCTTTTGTATTGGAGTTTTGCATGTTGCCTCTGCAATATCCCGTTCTATGTATCAGTTTTCTGAGGGTCTTGGTCCCATTCAGATTAATTTTCCTTGTTTTACAAGAGATAGCATGAGAGCTTGCAATTGATAACTCCCTCTGTTATATCATATGCTCCTTGCTATATAAGATGTCCTAGGCACTGGTCTATCACAACTCTAGGCTGTCTCTAGGAGTGACAACAACAGGATTCACATTCAGGTTATTGAGAGCCCAGTTCTTATAGCCATCATGGTGAAAGGCCAAAATGGTCGAGGAAAGGGCAATCATCAAATCAACCAAACCATTGGGACTAGCAAAAGAGGGTGGAAGACAAACAAACAAACTCTGGAAAATCTTGCTGATGTTTATGAAGCTGGGAATCTGATTCATATACGCAAAGCAATCCATGGTTGGGAAAGACAAACTGATAGTGATGATGAATATTTGAAGGAACAGGAGGCTGAGATGGGTTTCATTTTAGATTTGGGCAGCATAAGAGGCAGGGTATCGCTGTTCCAGCTGTCTGTGAGAACTTATTGGGAAATGAAATGTGTACTGGCCAAGGCAATGGCTAATATGGAAGTGAAGGAAGAAAACTCTTCAATGTTGTTTGAATTACATCAAATCAAACATGATATTCACAATATGATGAAGGCTCAGATTCAGGTTAACGAAAGAATTGGAAACATAGAGCGATAGCTTAACAGATTGCGGAAAAAGGATTTGTTGGGTTCTACTACAAAGGACCCAGCCCATGTGGACTCTTCTAGCGGCACTTCTCTTTAGACTATAGATATTTTGCATGTTTTTGGCGAATAATATATATACTTTTTATTTTAAATGTAAATGTTATGGACATAGCAATGTTGTAAATGCAGTAACTAGAAGAAAAATATAATTTCAATTTTGGATGGCTTTTAATGCTCGGCGGTGACCAACAGACCTGGTTTCCTTCGGGCAAGTTGAGGCTCCACAAACAATAGTACTTATTCGATACAATATGTGTTTGGGGTACTTATTTGTGTGGTTAATATTTTTTATAAAATGCGTGTAATATTTTTTATTTGTCAATTATTTAAAAAATTATTAAAAACAATTTTGCAATAATCCTAAAAAAAAATGTAATATATATTTTTGAAAATAATTGTTTAAATATAAGAGGATTTTATAATGTTTTTGTCTATAAAAATAGGATAATTTGCACCTTTCAAACTGACGTGTTAATAATAAATGTGAAATATTAATGGTTCAAATTTTATATAAAGTATTGACTCCGAATTACGTTAAAGCATTATGATGCTTCACTCCTAGACAAGAATATACCATATTCTCAATTATATAAATGGAAATGGTACTTCAACATAGTTACATAGCATTGTTGTGTCAATACATAAGTGACGCGTTGTGTGCTTAATTTAATCCATGTTATTTTCACTACAGTTATTCTCACCGCCCATTCAAGTGGTAGCAAGCTGTTAGGGGAGGGGCAAAGTTGGGGGATGGTGAGGTTGGGGTGGGAAATAGGGGGTGTGGAGGACGGGATTGGGGTTATGGGGAATAAAGGAAGTGGGGAAATCCACCTCACCACCCATTTAAGAAGCAACAAAGCATTAAGGGAGGGGTAAAGGTGGCAGGGAAGAGTTAAGGAGAGAAACGAAAGGTGAAGGGTGAGGTTGGGGTTAAGGCTTTGGTGGGTGGGGGTGATTGAGGGAATGGATTTTGTTACTTGCCTTTTTCTCAACTTTTGTTTTTTTTTTTGTTTTTCTATATTTTGTTTCAAAGGAGAAAAAATTATAATTTTATTAATATAAAAAAACACATTTTACTTATCTTTTACTTGACATTTTTATGTTTAATCCATCATCATAATAAAAGATAAAAATGATAATAAAGTCTATCTGTGTTTAATGACATATCTATTCTCTTTAAAAAAATATAGAATTAATTTAGAGAAATACATAACTATTTTTCAATGATCTATAAAAATCTAGTATTACACAAAATATGAGATAAAGCATTGAAAACACTATTTTTAAGTTCATGGTTCATGATTATATCTTACTTATGTCCATTTTTTATTATTGTAATAATCTCGGATCTTTGCTCTAGTCCAACTCTAGCTTTTGAGAGCCTAAACTATTTGCAACATTGTTTGTATCCTTGTAAATATAAGATAGAGATTGTTAGTTACCTACAATACTAGTGTAGCCCCTATATTGTTATTGTTGTGCCCCATAGAAACCCAATATTTGTATTGTTTTTCTTTTACATTATTTTTTTTTTGTAGGAACTATTTCTATTTTGACCCTTTAGACTCTTGTATATACCAAAGAGGTCTTATCTTTTGAATCATCCAATAATTGTTCATTTATGTGTTGTAAAGGAAGGTTCTCATCTCGAAGTGGCTTATTATATAGATGTTGGCCTACACCGTGAGGAATTTGAGTGCCTCCTAGTCTCTTAGGCTTTACCGTAACCCACAGTATAATCCAAGGGTCACTAGGCCCTACACCGAGACCATCTCTCCAGGGTTTACCGTACATCCCATCCCACGACTACCAGGCCCAACAGAGAGAAATCCATCTCTTGGATTTATTGTATATCCTTCCATTCACCGACAAGGATTCTTATGCCCACCGAGGCACACAATCTAGCTTTACCACAACCCACAGTTTGGCTTAGGGGTTACTAAGCCAGTGGCTTTACTGTGATCCACACTCCAGTTAAGGGACCACTAAGCCATGTGTTTGTCATTTCGGAGATCCACCCCACTCAGCTTCAAATCCAATTCGGCCATCCAGCTCAACTGAAGTATGAGAAACCCATCTCATCAAAGTTATATGGAAATTCGAAGGCTAGGTTGAAAAAAATGTCACACCTGGAAAAACCCATGCCAAGACAACAAGAGACCGCATGAAATACCATTCATGCTAGATCTAGCAAGGAAATCATATATGAAAATTGATACCTACAAAGAATCTCATTGTAGTTACTTGATCCTGCTCTTCCTTGCTTGTTTTTCCTTTCTTGGCATATACTTGTCTCAAAACCATCATACAAGTCATAACATGCTCATGGAAATCAATGGACACTATTGAGTACCAGTGTCCCACAATGGCCCTACTCCTGAAATTATTTACTAGGATACTACTACATGTTCCAATTCCTTTTGTTGTTGTTACTACTGCTTGCCATCAATTTCAACCACTCGACCGGGCATTTCCATGCTTCTTGTACTAATCACATAACTACCATTAGATTCAAAATCAATTGAAATACATTCAAATCATACCTCATTGGTAGCTCGTCAATAAGGTACACTTGCAATATTGTTTACTTCCTTCCACAACAAGTCAGAGTGGTTGTTTGATCAAATCATCATGTATAAACATATCACATCTAGTTAGCTCAAAACACAACCATCATAGGTCAAAATCATGAATGACATGCAATCATCATAAACTATAATCATAAATCACATGTAACCATCATAAGTCATAATCGTAGATCATATGCATAATAAAACTGCAATAAAATATTGATACTTATCCTTCATCGGTCCCTACTTTTTCCTTTTTTCTTTTTTTACATACACTGGATCGGTTTCCACACCCGACAAGCACCCATTGCCATCTCTTCAATCACATACACATACACGCAGTGTACATCATAACATGTACACACATACATACAACACCATACAATGCATACACCCACACCATCATACGGCACATACACCTACACTGATCCAGGTGGATATTGGTGGCCACCCGCCTATTCCACTTGGGGCCCCACCATTGTCTCTTTCAATTTTTCAGTTTTGGCACAACTTACTATTTCTAGCAGTTTTTTGGGTCTTGAACTTCAGGAGCCGTTTTGAGGCCCTAAATGGCGTTTTTTGGGCATCGTGCTTGTGGAAAATATGATTTCATTTCAGAATCGATATTTGCGATTAGCAGTTGTAATCCTCAGATAGATATTTCTAACGATGTATCATGTGCGTCAAACGGAGATAGTATGCTAAAGTTACAACCCCGGGAAGTTGAAACACCAATTTACCCAAATGGGGCCCATAGTTTTGGCACTTCATCACCTAGGTTTAGGTTTTTGGATGTTTAGGGTTTTCCATTGCTTCTCTATAATAAATAGGCTCTCGAGTCTCATTGTAACACAGTTCAGAGGCCTGTAGCCACCACATCTCTTCTTAGAGAAAAGCTACCAGCAGCCTAGCTAGTTTATTTCCATTCTATCTATAAGAAAATAACACTTCATTTCGTTAATATCAAAGAACTGAAATTTGCTTATAGACAGAATGGAAATAAACTAGCTAGGGCGCTGGTAGCTTATCTCTGAGAAGAGATGTGGCGGCTACAAGCCTCTGAACAGTGTTACAATGAGGCTCAAGGGCCTATTTATTATAGAGAAGCAATGGAAAACCGTAAACATCCAAAAACCTAACCCTAGGAGATGAAGCGCCAAAACCATGGGCCTCGTTTGGGTAAATTGGTGTTTCAACTTCCCGTGATCGTATCTTTGGCATATTATCTCCGTTTGACGCACATGATACATCGTTAGAAAGATTTATTCGACTACAACTGTTGACCGCAAATATCAATTTTAAAACATAATCACATTTTCCGGAGGCGCGATGCCCAAAAAACATCAGTTAGGGCCTCAAAACGGCTCCGGAATTTCAGGACCCGAAAAGCTGCTAAAAATACTAAGTTGTGCCGAAACTAAAAAACTGAAAGAGAAATTGGTGGGGCCCCAAGTGGAATAGGCGGATGGCCACCAATATCCACGTGGATCATACACTTGGTGTACGATACAACATAATACCTTTACATACATATACGTACACAGAGTACAACACGTCGAATACACATAATACACATATCACGATACCACGACTACATCATGCACATACATAGTACTGCATGCCCGCAACACAACATGTATGACATGCACATAATACCACATGTGTACCAAAGGCCAATGCACAACATGTACACAGTACCACTTATTCACAACAATACCTTCACAACATGTTCAAAAAATCACATGTACATGACACCACCTGCACAACGTGTGCACAATGCCAAATGTACACCACACCACTTGTACAATGTGTACACAATACCACATGTACACAACACCACATGCATAACATGTATATGACACCACATGTACATAACACCACATGCACGACATGTACAGAACACCACCTGCACACAACACCATATGTACAACATGTACTCAACACCACATGCACACATAACCACATGTAAAATCATGTAGACAACACCATATATACATAGCACCATATGTATACAACACTACATATCCAACCTGCGCACAATACGATAAGTACACAACACCGCATACCCAACATGTACATAACACCATCTATACCCAACACTGCATATGCAATATACACTCAACACCATATATACAATCGAAATACAACATCATATGTACACAATACTACATATGTTACATATACACATCACCATAGGTACAATCACTGAATATACAACATGCACAACATATACACCACAATAGTACTACACATCCATAGACCACACAGTGACCCCACAAGAAACCTTGCTTCTAGTGTCTTTCCACTATCCATGCTTATCCTAGCATTCCACAGATCACACTACTTTCACTTCGTTGATGTACCCATCAACATTACAAGTCCATAAAATACACATAGGAATAGTATAAGCATATAACATTAAATCATATCCACATGACATTGACCTCGTAGATCTGTCAAGGCTACTTTGCCACTTGATTCCTCATAGCCATGAACCTCTTCATGCCATTCACCTACATAAGCAATTATTCCTCCACAATAATGATCCCTCAAAACCCTGTCATACAGTGACATAGATATATAGACACATACACATATATATAATAATTATCATAAAGTAATCGTGATCCTATCAGACAATGACATACATACAAACATATATACATATAAAAATCAACATAATCATGATCACAACACAATTTCTAGATATTATAAGGTCTAGGTTAAGATAACTTTATACATGCACAACATGAACATCATTGAGAACAATAGTTCCCAACTTTAGCCAAGGCATCTGATGCCTAACATCTATTTGCTTTAACTTTTTATTAACTTTCTCATGTCTATACTACCACCATCCATTTACCACAATGGACCCAACCAGTCCAACCGATTGTGATAGCCTTACCTTTCGTTGCGCTTACTCATGCACCAAGCTTCATCTATGTCTTTCATTACCTGTTGGGTACCACACAATTCTCCTCGAGCTCCATTAAGTTTCCTCTTTCCCAACCAATTCCAAGACTCTAAAACAAAGCCAGGAACAAGAAACAACAACAAAAAAACCGTGAAAACCAATAAAAATATGACACCACAAACAAAGTGGCATATCTATGCACCAGAGATAAACAAGACCACAAATCAAGCGCAAAAAAATCAAAAGGACCAGAATCACAAGACTTAGCAACAAACACCGTGACCCAATCCCCCATAGCTTCCCAACACTTCCAAAGGAAAGCTCAACTTGATCCTTCTTCAATATTTCATGGCAATCTCTTTGCCATGCAATCCCTGCATCATACTTCCATAAACACATAATTGTGAGTGCATAAATAAATATAAAAATATACCAGTTATCTTACTTTGTCATGCTAAGCATGTTGACTTGTAACTGAACACATTTCAGCCATATGTACCAAATATGAAGACAACATATCTATCAATTTGAAGTCAACTTTTACCAATATTAATAACCATGCCATAATCAAATAATAGTCAAAATCATAATACTACAACTATCACCATTATTAAAACAAGATCATTTCTTCATGCAGTCTTATAAACACATACTCATATCATGCGATTAGTAAACATTCAAACAAACTATAACCGTACCATGTTAGATAAATCAACTAGATGACATAATGGACACCAAATGTGCAAACACCAAATAGATGAAATAGTAAAACAATTAAGCATCAAGTACACAACATAAGCAATAAGAAAACTCATACCTTAATGTATCTTAGGGGAGGCTATCTTGTCTTCACAATCAATCTAGATTAGCACGATACCAACTCAAACATAAAGATGGTCATGCTATCCATAACATTAACTAGCTAACATGTTCCCCTCACAAGTTCATAAACATGTGTCATTCGTGCATCACAATCACAGACGCACAGTCAACCTAGATTAGTATGACATAATATCACAAATATACTCATACCTGAATGTCATAACCCTAACCAAATGCATAGACCAATCCAAATCAACATGATTCATATAATATCAAGATATTAATCCAATAACTCTAATTGTCAAGTTAGTAACATACAATAACAAAAAGTTATATACCATGCTCATCAACAACATGTAACCTAATCATCAAGCTAACTATAAAAAAACCGCAAGTTAACCTATAACATACTCATCAGCAACATATAACATAATCATCAATTTATCTCATCATAAAACCACAATAGCAATGCATATAACCACATGTTACTATCACTCATGACTATCAAACACATGTGCATATAACTAAACTAATCAACTAGCATCTACTATGCATGACTAACCCATGCATGTACATATAACTAAATTGATTAACTAACATCCATCATGTATGTAACCATAACAACAATAAAATGACGAACATATATATAAGTAACCCTAATGCATATAACAATCCATGAATCACATACCTGCATGCCAAATATACAACTTGTATGACGATCTACTCTTACCCCAAAGTCCAACATTGCAACTTCAATTTGATGGTCTACATCTCCTGCTAGATCTTAGCCAACACATTATCATCATAAAATACCAATATCATCATGATGACCTAATTGCATACAATGACCTTATGCACAACAACCTTCACCAAACTAATGCAAACTTGACCATATGCACCCATTTGACATGTATAACCAATCATGAACAACTAATTCATGTCCCACATACAACGTCACATAAGCAAGCATAAATGAATAACAAACAAGCATGGCCAATATGTGACCTAGCATAAACAAGCAATGCATGTACAACATGAAACAACATGTAAGAAAGCATGCACGAACAATACAAAAGCATGAGAAACACATAACCAGTGATACACTCATGAAAACATGTTGACAACAACACCATCAACACTTCCATGGCAACACTATTATAAAATCAACTCACAAAATAGAAGAAAAGATAGATCAATGACTTAGAAATCAACCTTTTCGAGGGGGAAACCTCCTTTACATTACATAAATGAAAAATTCTTGGATGATTGATCTAGATTTATGCAGGAATGCAACAAAATAAACATATAACCATAAATACAAAGATGCAGCGGAAATAACACTTCATTTCATTAATATCAAAAAACTGAAATTTGCTTACAGACATAATGGAAATAAAACTAGCTAGGGCGCTAGTAGCTATCTTTGAGAAGAGATGTGGCAGCTACAGGCCTCTGAATTGAGTTACAATGAGGCTTGAGGGCCTATTTATTATTTAGAAATAATGGGAAATCCTAAACAGCCAAAACCCTAACCCTAGGAGATGAAGCGCCAAAACTATGGGCCTCGTTTGGGTAAATTGGTGTTTCAACTTCCCGTGGACGTAACTTTGGCATACGATCTCCGTTTGATGCGTACCATACCTCGTTAGAAATATCTATCCGAGGACTACAAATTTTGAGTGAGCAACATTGATCCATGGACCCATGTTTCTCCCCGTTTTCCTAAAAAACGATGTTTAGGGCCTCAAAACGGCTCCGGAAGTTCAGGACCCGAAAAACTGCTAAAAATAGTAAGTTGTGCCGAAACTGAAAAACTAAACTAGACAATGGTGGGGACCCAAGTGGAATAGGCGGGTGACCACCAATATCCACCTGGATCATTCCTCCACCCTTAGGAAGCAATGGTCCCCATTGCGTTAAGTTCCTCCATGAGATGAGGAAATTTCTGCTGAACTTGGTCCCTGGTGAACCACTTTCCTTGGTGCAGGAGTTGGCCAGCTTTGACAACCCGATACAGTTGGATCTTCTGTTGGCGAGTGTTCTTGATTTGCATGTCCATGATACAATTTGTGGTGGCCTGTTCCATGCAGTCTGGGTTTAACTCTGTTGGTGTGAGTTGTTCTGCAATGTCAGAGGTGTCCAGTAGAGGTGGGAAGTAAGGACGAAGGCAATCCACATTGAATATTGGGTGTAGACCAAGGAATGGTGAAAGACCTAGCTCGAAGGCATTGTTCCCTATAGCCTTGGTGATGGTGTACAACCCATAATGGAGTGGGCGAAGCTTGCGGTGGGGTCCAATGAGGCGCTCCTTCTGCAAATGTAGCCATACTTTGTCTCCCACTTGGAAGTTGTCTGGCACTCGGTTTTGATCATGGCGTTGCTTGTTCTTGGAATTGGCTCTGTCCAATATATCATGAACCTGTTGGCGGATGTGTTGAATGCGCTCGATGAAGCTATTTGCTTTGTCAACTTCAGACTGGACATGAGCCGAATCGGCCTTAGTAGCTGCAAATGGCATGCGGTTAACAGCTAATGGGACACGTGTTGGAATCCCAAGCTCATCTAAAAGAGGCTATAGTCGATGAACCGTGATATTTCCGCCTACAACTATGTTGTACATAGGGGAGGCCCTCATCCCATGTGCGGCGGGATGTTGAATTGCACATGCGCATAAGGTGTATATTGTTTTGTTGACGACTCTCTGCTCTGGCCATCATTTGGGGATGGAAAGTCAGGACTTAGTGAGCTTGGTGTCCGCATCGACTCACGAGGCTAGACCAAATGTGCCGAGGAACCCGGCTATCCCCATCCCATGACAGACTACATCCCGATAGCACCCACACTGCTCAAAGCAAAGAAAGTTTAGCGAAAAGTGGGCTTCACATAATATTCTTCTGTGCCGCCATAATGGCAATCTTCGAGAATCTATCGATGACCACGAAAACACAGTCATTTCCATGCTTAGTAGAAGATAGGCTCGACATGTAATCCATGAATATGGATTCCCAAGGTCGACTAGGGGTAGGTAGCGGAGTATATAGGCCTTGCTTCTTGATGGTTAGTTTGGCAATGGCACAGGCAGTGCAGGATCTGATGTGCTTCCCGACATCCTTTCGAAGGTTCATCCAATAGAAATACTTCTACAATACTGCTACTGTTTTCTCGACCTCGGAATGCCAAACGAATCGATTGTAGTGTGCTTCCCATATCATCTTGGCACGTTCGCTTGAAGGAACACAAAGGTGTCCCAGGTGACATAAAAGTGCATCTTGGAGGTGAAAATTTGGAACTTGCGTACCCCCCAAGAGTGCCTTGTAAGTGTGGCCGAATTGTGGGTCGCTCTCGTAGAGAAGCAACCAATCAGAAGTCTCATGCCCACAAGAGTTGAGAACGGTGGTGAGGGCCACGATCGGTGGTCGGCTGAGGCAGTCTGCAACATTATTGGTGCTACCCTTCTTGTACTTGATGTTCAAATGAAACTGTTGTCGATATGTGGACCACTTCTGATGGCGATCATTCTGTAACTTCCCTTGTGTCTGTATGAACTACAGGGGCTGGTGGTTTGTGTGGATGATTGTTTCCTTCCCCAAAATGTAATGCTTCCATTGTCGACAAGCTTGCACAATGGAATACATTTCTTTGTCATAAGTGGGATACTTGCAAACTGTGTCAGACAATGTCTCACTGTGATATGCCACTGGATGTCCCTGTTGAGTAAGAACTGCCCCAATATCATAGTTAGAAGCATCTATCTCGATCTGAAATGGATGTTGCAAGTCTGGTAATGTGAACACTGGGGCAGAATAGAGGTGATTTTTCAATTCTGTGAATGCCTTCTATTGAGGTTTCGACCAAAAGAATTTTTCTCTCGCTTCTCCCTTGGTGACTCGACTCAAGGGCCAAGTGATATGAGAGAATCCCAACACGAACCTATGGTAGAAATTAGCAAGACCCAGAAAGCTGCAAAGCTCTGTTATAGTGGTTGGGGCTGGCCAATCTCGAATAACTTGGATCTTGGTTGGATCCACATGCACCCCCCTTTCATCAATAATGTATCCCAGATATTGAACCTGGGTCATGCCAAAAGTGCACTTCTCCAAATTGGCACACAACTTATGTTGTCGCAGTGTTTGGAGGACTTGTCGGATGTGGTGAAGGTGCTCTTCCCAAGTTTGGCTGAAGATCAGAATGTCATCCAAGTACACCAATACTAATGAGTTGGTGAATGGCCGCAAGATGTCGTCCATCAACCTCATGAAGGTTGCGGTAGAATTCGTCAACCTGAAAGGCATGACCAGCCATTCAAAAAGGCCTTCCTTGGCTTTGAAGGTAGTCTTCCACACATTGGAGGGTTCAATTGGTACCTGGTGATGCCCAGACTTCAAGTCGATCTTGCTGAAATATTTTTCACCTTTGAGTTGGTCCAGAAGGTCATCAATCCATGGGATTGGGTACCTATTCCGGACAGTGATCTTGTTCAGCGCCCGATAGTCAATAAAGAGTCTCCATGTCCCATCCTTCTTTTGTACCAACACGATCGGGCTCCCATAGGGCAATGAAATTGGTCGGATGTGACCTTTTTGCAAAAGCTCCTGAATCTGCCTCTTGATTTCATCGTTCTCTAGCACAGAGCACCGATAGATCAGTCCATTGGGTAGCGGCGCACTTGGGGTCAGATCAATCAGGTGCTTGACCTGACAATGTAGTGGAACCCCTGTGGGTGAGGTGAAGATGTCCTCGTACTCCTCCACCACCTTATCCATTTGTTGTTGTCGTGCAAAGGAGCCCTGTCTGGAGGTCGTGGCCACAGTCTTCTTCTTTCCCTGGGGACAGATCATCAGGAAAACGAATTTCCTGGTTTGGGAAATGAGCTTACTGCATTGTTTTGCAGTAACCAAAGAGATAGTGGCAGGAGGTGGTACCTTTGGTATCCTGTACAACTTATTTCCCAAAGTAACAATAATAGTGCGAGGCCAAGATTCATACACAGCATGACACTTCCACAAGTATGGTTGTCCTAACAATACATCAGAAACATCAATAGGAGCAACGTCACATAATACCTCATCCGTGAAGGGCTTGATGCTATAGGGAAGGCAGCACTGCTGGCTGACGCGGAGATATCGTCCTTGGTGAAGCCACTCGATGGTGTATGGATGTGGGTGAGTTGTGGTTGAAAATCCCAACCGCTTCACGGCATCTGCTAAAATTAGGTTCTTTTGGCTCCCATTGTCGACAATGAATTGTATCGAGGAGCCCTTTACCCACATCTGGGAGTGGAAGAGACGTTCCTCCTCTTCTGGATCTTCTGGTTCCTCCTTTTGGATTTTCGTAGTGGCAACAGTGGCATTGGGCTCTGCATCAATAATCTGTTTCCCTTTGCCATTCCCCTTGTTAGGTTCTGATTCAGAGTCGGAGCATGCATCTGACTCAAAAGCCCTCATCTCGGCCACTAGCGATTTTTTGGCCCGACACTCACTTGTGTTGTGAGTGGAGCTCTTATGGAACTCACACCACTTTCCCGTGTCCTTCTTTGGCTTTGCAGTGTTTTTCTTTGCTTGTGGCTTCGACAGGTTGTCTTGAGTCGCCATGCCTTGGCTCTCTCCTTTGTTCTGTAGGTTGGGAGCACCTTTCCCTTGCTTTTGATTCGCAGATCCAAAGTCTCACTTCTTCTGTTTGAATTTCTGATGAATCTTGGCAGCATACCGACATGTCATACCAAGCGAGGAGATGTCGAGGAAATCCATTTCCTCCTGAATGTATCTGTGCAGACAACTATGATACTTTAGCACCAGATGTTTCTCTGAATCTTTGATACCTAACTTGGTGCGCAGGGTATGGAACATATTCGTCAGCTCATGCACATCTTGATCCCTTTGTTGTCGCAGCGTGGTCCATTGTATGTACTTGTCCTCATAGTTCCCCATGGGATAATATCGTTCCTTGATGGCATCTCTGAAATAATTCCAAGTGGGTACGACCGAGAACAGAGAGGGTTCTGTCTCGTCCTTTTTCTCACAGTGGGTTTCCCACCAGTCCTTGACATGGGGGGCAGCTTTGAGGAGTGCAAAAATAATCTTCTCCCTGTCGGAAAAGTCATG
The DNA here is from genome assembly GCA_034641835.2 of Pinus albicaulis. Classification (NCBI taxonomy): domain Eukaryota; kingdom Viridiplantae; phylum Streptophyta; class Pinopsida; order Pinales; family Pinaceae; genus Pinus; species Pinus albicaulis. Next base: position 516,278,702 of record CM076575.1, on the reverse strand, counting down.
AACCAAGAAATATCCTTCTAATAGATTCAACCATCTATCTACGACATCTGCATCTATTTGACCCTCAAATATGGGAATGTCAATATTTACTTGTACCTTAAAAGGAGTCGCACCTCCAGAGTGGCTGCTGGATGCAGATGCGCCACGGGTAGCTACGAAGGATCCCTTCGGCACATTCCACCATTCATTCCTTTTTTTTTTTAGGGCCTCCTCGAGCAATATTTTGGTAGGATCTCCTACTCCCTCATCTTTCTTTTTGTCCCCCATGGGCATCCGTTGGGGTTTGCGAGGCTAATCTTGCAAAGGTTCCACTAGATCGAGCCCTAACTCCTTATACCCCGACCTCGTTGGGGACATGCAGAAGGATCGAAAATGAGTAGATTGTTTTGATACCACTAATCCCACTTATGAAACGCAACAAATAAACATAATACAACACAGGATACACTTAGAATAACACTTCATTTCATTAATATCAAAGAACCGAAATTTAAGCTATTGCATTAATGGAAATAAAATCATTAGGCGCTGGGTAGCTATCTCTCGAGAAGAGATGTGATGGATATAGTGACTTCGAACCGAGTTTCAACAGAGGCTTCGAGGGCCTATTTATTATTTAGAAACAATGGGAAATCCTAAACAGACAAAACCTTAACCCTAGGAGATGAAGTGCCAAAACTATGGGTCCCGTTTGGGTAAATTGGTGTTTCAACTTCCCGTGGACGTAACTTTGGCATACGATCTCCGTTTGATGCGTACCATACCTCGTTAGAAATATCTATCCAAGGACTACAAATTTTGAGTGAGTAACATCAATCCATGGACCCATGTTGCTCCTTGTTTTCCAAAAAAACGTCGTTTAGGGCCTCAAAATGGTTCCGAAAATTCAGGACCCGAAAAATTGCTAAAAATAGTAAGTTGTGTCGAAACTGAAAAACTGAAAGAGACAATTGTGGGGCCCCAAGTGGAATAGGCGGGTGACCACCAATATCCACTTGGATCAATGATACAAATGATAGAGCCTACCTTCTATATATAGGAGTCTAAGAGGTCACAATATAACAATATGGGGATGACATGGGCACAAAAATAATAATAATGGGGCTACACCTATGGGGAACAATAATAACAATATAGGGACTACATGGGCACAACAATAACAATAATGGCGCTATAATGGCAATAAAAATAAGAGGCTACACTAGTATTATAGGGACCTAACATGTCCCTCTCCTTCAAACAAGTGTTTTCCTCAACGTTTGAGTAGTTTTGGATGCTTCTGTATAAAATTATCATCCTCCCATGTGGAATCTTCGGCAGGTAAGTTATTCCACTTGATGAGATACTCTGAAATTGATCGATTTCGTAGCTATCTAGTTCTTGTTTCTATGACTTATTCAGGTTCCAAAATGATTTTTCCTTCCTCGTCAAGTTCTGGAAATATTGTTTAGGCTAGGAGTTTGTCACCTATAACCTTCTATAAGCTATTGTACCCAAATATTATAACCATTGAACTCCTAGTACAACATCAACACCACCCATTGGAATGGAAAGAATTGGGCTATTCAATACATATTCCCCCATGGTTAGCTTGAAATTATGGCACTTTCCAGAGAAATTTATAGTTCCTCCATTTGGATCCATCACTTGAAACTCGGGTGTTGGATATAGGAAATAATTAAATTCCTTTGCTATCTTACAATGAATAAAATTATGGGTACTAAATGAATCAATCAACATTATTACCTTTTTCTTCTTTATATTTCCTTCTATCTTGAGAGTTTGAGGAGTGATAATTCCTGCCAATACATTACAGATATGGTCGGATTCATTCCTTCTTTCTCTAAGGTCGGTTCCTAGTGTATATCCTCTTCTTTTGAAGTTTCTTGTTCCTTTTATTCCTCCAATTCACAATCTATATAAAATAATTTCTTCTTAGCACACTTATGACCTTTAGTGTATTTGTTGTCACAACTATAACAAATCTCTTTTTCTCTTTTTTCTTCCAATTGTTGTGGTTTCAACCTTGGAGTTTGTGGAAGGCTAGGAGCAACAACACTTCCATCTTTATAGTTGTGAGTGGTAGGCTTCCTTGTTGCCATAATTTTTCTTTCAATTTTTCTTGCCAACTTGAATGCCTTCTCCAGTGAATCAAGTTCCCAAAGGTGAACCTCATGTTGGATGTTATCCTTTAGAGTCCCTTTGAAGACATCAATCCTATGCTCCTCTGGAATATCATTTACCCTTATGTCCTCAAAGTTTTCCACCATTGAACCCTTTTGTTTGAGCTTTATCAATTGGCTAAAGAAGGTGTTGCTTTTTGTATCCTCAAAACGAGCTATCATTTCCTTCATAAAAATTGACCAAGTGAGAAGTGGTTTGCAAGAACAAATACATCGATACCATAAAAACTGATTTGGATTTAAATATAAAGTTGCAATGCATACCTTTTGTGTTTTTTTCACATTATGGTGATCAAAATATTGCTCCATCTATAGTATCCATGTTACCGTATCCTTGCCACCAAACTTCTTCATATCGATCCTTGGAATATAGTGGGTTTTCAATCCAACATTAGAGTCTATGAAATCATGATTAAAATTTCTTTTGTTCTCATCATGAGTTTCATATACTACCTTTTCACCATTAGGAATAATTTCTTGTAGAAACTTTGTCAAACCTTCCATGTCTACTTTTAGACCAATCTTCAAGTCTTCCATGTTTCCTTTTAGTTTTTCTTCTATACCATCGATCTTAGCTTCCATTGCATTCTTCAAACCATTCATGTTTGATTTTAAACCATTATTCAAACCATCCATGTCTGATTTTAAAGCATCCTTCAAACCATCCATCTTAGCTTCCATTTCATTTTTGGTTACTCTTTGTGAGAGCGAAATTGTTTCACTTGGTCTTGTAATTTTGATATATCATGTTGCACTTCTTCCTCTTCATGCATAATAATAAATATTTTTGAGCGGTTAATGAGTGTGGAATTTTTTTTGGGAGGCATTTTAGAACCCAATACTGATATCAATGCTTCAATATGCCCTTCGAATCACTTCAAACTGATTTTTTAAAACAAAAGTTATGCAATTTTAAAAGAATACAAGCCTTTTTTCTTTCTTTTGAGGAGATCGATATTCAAACTGATTTCTATTTGTGATTTTGGATCCCCAAGATTTGAACTTCGGTTCTATAGTAGCCCTATGAGTCTTATTTCCAATGCCATTGGTCAAACCTAATTTGGATTCTTCAAGATAAATTTATTCCTGATCTCCCACAATGGCCTAATTATGGACTGGTTCAGTAAAGAGAAATTGTATGGTGTGCCACATGTCAGTGTTTCTACCTTCTTATATACAAAAATATAATGAACCAAGATCTGAAAACTTTACACAAAGTCCAACAAGATTTCGTCTGCATGTGATAAACATTTCAGCTTTTGAAGCCTCGTAGAAAAAAAGTTATAGTGAACATGCCAAGATGACCTGTTTGAAGAAGAGAAACCCTAGAATCCTAATATCTGATACCAAATGTTATGAAACCATATCACAAAATATAAGAAAAGATATATCAATGACCTAGAAATCAGCCTCTTCGAGGGGGAAACCTCCTTTACATTACATAAATGAACAATTCTTGGATGATACAAATGCAAAACCTACCTTCTATATATAGGAGCCTAAGGGGTCACAATATAAAAATATGGGGACCACATGGGCACAACGATAACAATAATGGGGCTACACCTATGGGGAACAATAATAACAATATGCGAGGACTACATGGGTACAAAAAAAAAATAGTGGGGCTATACTAATAATAACAATAAGGGGATACATTATTATTATAGGTGTTAGCCTCCTATACCAATAGGTTTCATCTTTCATGATTGTCTTGATTGAATTATGGAATATGTTCAAACCTTCTTACTTGAGCAAAGGTGTTCCATATTCTTAAAAAAAAAAAAAAAACCAAAAAATAAAAAAAGTTAAAAAATGTAAAGAGGGTATACACTAAAAGAAAGATCAAAGGGTAAAAAGAATAAAATGGTCAAAAAAGTGAAAGAAATGAACCCCAAGAAAAAATAGACCAAGGAAAGTGTGCAAATCCAAATGCCACTACTATTTCATCTTTTGTGATAAAGCAATTGTGTGCAGCTTGTCAAACCTTTGCCACAATTCATGAATAAGTCAAACTGTTTAAACTTGGCAGATAAGTAGATAGGTAGAGTTAATAAGAGGTGCTCAACAGTTTAATCTGAGCCCTTGGATGTAATAAGGGTAGAATTAGAGAGATTGGCCTTGTAAAAAAGAAAAAGATTGAAAAGGGTTTCAAGTCCAAATGCACCCTAATAAAGAAGAGAAAATGGTAGTGTTAAGTAGATAGGATAGGTAGATGGTGCTGCAAAGTGTTATCTGATGAATGCTGCTGCTACATATTGTTGATTCTTTACTTTCATCACAAGTACTAAAGCAGGAAATACACTGGAAAATCACAGCAAGAAAAGTCAAATTCATTAACCTCCCTCATCATTTTCCCCCCCAAGAGTTTTACTAATTTCCCCCAAAAGTACTAAGGTATTTGGAGATCAAAAGGGCTCAAGGAATTTCCTTGACTTCTGGAGGGACCGGACCCTCGGCCTAATGATCAAAAAGACCTAAGTACCTGAGAATAATTCATCATTATAATCATTCACCTTCAATTTGTTCCTAAGTAAAATCCCATTTTACTTAGGAAACTCATACAAAAATTTCATAAAAATCCCTCAAGATAACTTGCTATTCTAAGTTTAAGTGTTGAAGATAAAATGATGCTATTTACTTCACAAGATTATCACTTTCTTAGATGTGCAAAAATATTTTGAGTTCCCTTGTCCTTTGCCATATTAATGTTTAACTTTATTTACTAAATCCCTAGTCAAATACCCTATCCTAAGTATATAAATCCTTTTTTATAAATAACCCAAAAAACCCCTTATTATAAAGTTTAACCAAAGTATTTTTATCCCCGCGCATTTAAAAACCCATTATATGCCCTTTGGTTAAAATTATCAATATGTTATAATCCCGCCCCTATGGTGAATTAGTTGTATTAATTAATTTACCATATAAATAAAAAATATATATAAAAGCCTTAAACATGCGATATGTGTGTTTAAAACCCAAAAAATATAAATAAAACTTCGGCGAAGTCTTGCGCCACCGTAGTCCGTCCACGTGGCATTCCACTTAATCAAACCCCCGCCGCAACCCCTTTCATTATGCACACGGGATTAATTAGTCATCTGGACTAATTAATAACCTTTTCCGCCTATGAAAAATCTCCCGGGGTGATTAAATTTCACATTAAACTGTTTTAAAACCCGACGGGCCCACACCTGAACCCTTCGCATGTTCTCCCATCTTTTCAGCCGTCGGATCACCCCGCCGTAGATCAACGGCCAGTGTTCACCCCGCTGCCCATCCCTTGTCAGCAATTTAACCAGCGGGGGATGGGTGGTTTTGAATAGTCAAACCATCCACGTGGCAAGAAACCTGTGGAATCGCTGCCCCTCCGATAAAAACCATCCTCGACCAAAAGCGGTGCGGGAATACCACTTACCGCTTACCGCTTACCGCCCAGCCTTGCATACGTCATCCCGTATGTCGATGACGTCACACCTCGAAAAAATACAAAACCCTTTAACTTGTAAATAAAGCCATTTTTTTCGTATTTTCCTGTTATTTTCGTTATTCTGAAAACGACAGAGCTCCCGCTGCGATTTTCAAATTCCCACTGCAATTGACCAATTCACTCCAAGATTCCGTTGCGCCTGTGTTGAAGAACAGTCCCGCCATTACCTGTTACCTGTTAAAGAACCAGCTTCCGTCTAAAAGCAGGTATTTATCCTTTTCCGCCCCGACTGCAAATAAAACTCAGTGTTCTTTGTTTTTCGCTGAAATAGTGGTTAAGAATCGTCACTGAGCCCTTTCCAGAAGTTTTAAGACTGTGCAATTGTTCCCTGAACCGGCAAGCTGTGCCAATTTCCTTCATTTTTTATAAATTCCGCCCGGCCTGTAAGGAAAACCAAAACCTCCATTTTGAATCCACAAGAACCAAAATGGAGGCCCCGGCAGCTCTGAATATCACTCCATTGAATGCTCCTCACCGGGAATTAGACTATTTACCTTTGATAGACGAAGATTTCCAAATTAAAGACCTGCACTTTGATGAAAGTCCCCTATTGAGTTTCTGTCGCTGCAGAGATGAATACTCAAAGGGGCAAGATCTTATAGGGTTATGGGAATCCAATCTCCCAAGGTATCTCATCCCTTCATTTGTTCCATTCCCAGAAATCATCCATTATTGCCAGGCAAACTATGATCCCGCACGAAGGGCTGTAATAGCTCCTGATCAAAGTATTCTGTTTCCCATCACTCCCCAGGCTATCAATGCCATGTTACACTTTGAAACAGACCAAGAATTAGCTCCATTATCCATAGAAGGATTGATTGAGAAAACCAGGCACTTAACCCCAGAAAAGCTAAAATCCATGTGTCAGCATTTCATGTTACCTGAGCATCAGCCAAAAGGGTCTCCTCCCTATGGTTTTTACTTTTTCAATACATTAGGAAGGCTCATTGTAAATATTATATCTTTTGTCTTAGGATTCAACACTAGTGAATATGTTGATGAGATAACCTTGGCTTTGCTATCCATTTTTACTCCTGGGCAACCGCCTGAGATTAAATATGATTTTGCTTCCTTCATAGCCAACAAGATCCATGATCAATTCATAAGGCTGGAAACTGAAAAGGTTTTTAAGTACTCCTCAGTTATCTATCATCTCATGATCTACTATCAGTCAGAAAGATTCCCTTTCCCTGTTCGAAAACTTGATGCCAAGGGAAATCCCAGGTCCGTCATATTTTGGTCCCCCATCATTCATTCTTCCTCCGATTCTCCTTACTCCTACTCTGAATTCATTGATCAGTTTGTTTATCCTGCAACAACTTTGTTAACACGAATTTCTCCCCCAAGACTCACTAATGAAATTAGAAAGACCTTGCAACTGTCAGAGAGTTATAAGGTTGGGGATTGGTATTTGTATCAGAACCATACAGTCATCAGGATTTATGGATGTGAATTACATCCATTCAAGTTACCCAGATATGTACCAATGAGGATTTTTGCCTTGGAATACTTTAGGCAAATGAACAATTAAGATGTGATCCATTTTTGTAATGTAAAAAAGAAAGCTCAGTTAAGGATCAAAAGCCAATTAGGTCCTTTCATCTGCAATTCTAGAGAGGCTGAGAGAGAAGCAGAAAATCTATTACAGAGAAAGTTCCAAACATCTTTCCGTTGGGTTCCTTATGATCCCTTTGGTTTTATTTGTGAAAAGAGATTAAAAAATAAATCATCTCCTTATATACACCACAAAATTCCTGATCTAGAACAGTATGCAAATCAAGATGAATGGGTTGAAGGAACGCTTGTTGAAGAAGAAAGTGAAGCAGACAAAATGAATAAAATTATGAAAGATGTTGAGAAGAACTTTGACCTAGAAACGTGTGGTCAAATGCAGGTACCCTACATCGGCACATCCTCAGCAACAAGTCTACAACAAGCATTGCGGGAAAGCAGTCCATCAGTAGCAGCAGAACCCAAGGGTAAAGGAAAAGAACCTGTAGTTCAGGTCATTGAAACTTTGGTCATGGCTGAGAAACCACAAACTTCCAAAACACCTGAACAATCACAGGTTTCTCCCACTCAGGCACATCATCCACAAGTTCCAGAGTTGCAAACTCCATTAAATGTGGAAATAGGGAAGAAGAGACAGGCTCCAGATACCACACCTCCAAAAGGGGCCTCACAGGTACATACAACTAAAAAACACAAGTCAGATCCTCTTCCAGATGTAGAAATTATAGATGAAATATTTGATGATGGCAGGGAAGATAGTCAACTAACTGGCACAGTTAGTGAGACAAATACAGGACAGAAAGGAAAGGCTTTACATAAGCAATTAAGCACTGAGGTCTCATCTTTCAGACCACCAAAAACAGACACTGGAGATATTAAAAGAACCTTCATTAATATTAAAACAAAGAATGATCCATTGAAAATGAAGGTATATGATCAGTATATGAAGATGGCTCCCCAAAATCAAGAAAGGCTAATGTCAGCATTTGACCTTTCACAAGGTAAAATGCTGATGAGCCACTTCAAAACAAAGGTGTCAAAGCCCACTTCAGCAGCAGATTACATCAGAACAAATTTTGAAGTTTTGGCAAAGGATATCCATCCCCTGGACCAGATAGAGCTACACAGACAAACTGGGGAAATGGTCTATTCTACTCTCACCAACAAGGCCATGGCAGCTATAACTCTGCAAGATTCTTTGAATAACACTACTGCACAATTGAAAATTGAGAAGGCCTCCTCACAGGCCAAAGATAATAGAATTAAGTCTTTAGAAGAAATAATCATTGGTTTGGGTCATAATCCCAAGGACATCAAAGGTATTGAGGCATTGATAAAGAAGAAAGAGGATGATATAACTGCACTCAGAAAACAGCTAAAATTACCAGCCTTGAGGCACCCTCAGACCCAAGAAGTTATAAAAAGTAATTCACAGGAAGAAATAATGGAGTTACTTTTAAATATGACTGAGCGACTAAATGAAACAGAGAGGGAATTGGAAAAAGCATTGCAGGAACAGGAAACTCTCAGGCAGACTTCAACAACAGGTACTCCAACAACAGGGCAGCAGATACAACCATCTCAAGTGAATACTTCTGGCTTGAGTTCTGAGGATTTAATAAAACAAATGGAGAGCTTGCAACTGAGGGTCACAGAACTCCAAGAAACAAAATTGCAATTAGTAAAATTGGAGGAAAAATATGACACATCCAAAAAGACAGCTGCTGATAACACCAGGGAGATAAAAAGATTGGAAAAATTGGTTGAGGCTTTGGAAAAGGATCTTTCATTAGAAAAGCCTCTAAATGAAATAAATGACATTCTTTGGGGTAACATCATTGAATTAATAAAGGGTATTTGGCCCTCTATCCAAGCTATTTTTGAACAAAATGAGTTGGTTAAAATAGCCCAAGAAGAAATATACAGGACGAGAAATGAATTAAGAGGCAGGCCTGAGCAGGCCAGTCAGCTCATTCAATTTTTGAATTCCAGAACAAAACAACAGCTTGCATTGTTAGGAATTGATGACAGGACAGGTGCAGTTTTGGAAGCAAAAAGAGTTTTCACCAAGAGGACTTTCATGCAAAATTTAGAAAGAAAATGCACAGACATTTTGGTTGATATCAACATTTTCAGAGAGAAATTTCAAGCTTTGCTGGATAGTGGGTTACCAAGTCCCATGCTCACAGAAGATCAAATATTAGACTTGGAAACCTATGAGAAGAGAATAAAGGCTCATGCTAAGAATACAGCTGCTTTTTCTACTAGCTCGTCAGAATTGACATTACCAACTGGGAAAAGTATCTATGATAAAGTGAGGAATTTATTTCATCTGGAGCATGAAATAAAGTATCTATTTCCGAATGAGCCCACTTTTTATAAACTTACTGAAGCAGATGAAACTTTAAGAAAGCTCATAAGAACTATGATACCAGATGATCAATGGTGGCAGGAAATGTTGGAGATTCTATAAAAGTTGCTTTCAGGATGAGAATTTATCTTTACTATTAGGTAAATGGTAAAAACAGGAAAACAGATGAAAGAGTATCAGGTAAAAAGGTTAAAGAGTATCCGTAAAGATAAAGAGTGTTCAACAAGCCAAAGAAATACTGCAAAGGACAGCACAGAGCCCTATTTTAGCACCTACCTCCAGCACATCCACGGAAAAAAGGAACAGCACATCGGCAGTTGCACATTATTCTATTCACGAGACCATTTGTCTCTTATTTGTTTGTAAAATATGCTTTAAGACGGCCTAGATTATTGGCTAAGTTAATGTAAGATTGTTTTAGATTATTTTTGTGTATAAATAAACCCTCAAAGAGAGTGTTGAGGGTGGATTCTATTACTCTGCTGTAACATTGAGATTTTCGGAATAAAAGCATTTGGAGAAATTTACTTGTGGCTTGCTGGATGACGATTTGAAAGCACTGGACTTGTTGCAGGATTCATGTGTTGGACTACAGTTCAATAAGTGTTTCTACCTTTTGTCTGAAATTTTATATTATTTTTAATACCATCATATTCATTTCTGAATAATTTACATAAAAGATTGAAACAAAATTTGCTTAATTGTACTCTGTTTTCAAATGTGATTATTCTTAATGTTTTCTTCTAAATTAGTTATAAGCATGAATTCTTAAATGCTCCTGCTTTGCTAATTTAAACATTGTTGATTACTATAATAAAGAATTCTTCATTTCTCTTTGTTTGTAGTCATTTCATTTCTTTCTTTTGAACATGGTGAAAGATTCTTAGCTGCCTTTCATTCCTTCAAAGATCATCCCATCCACTTTAAATTTTAAGGATTGTTCTCTGTCTAGCTATCTTGCCCTGTAATACCATCTTGTGTTTAGAATAGAAATCCAGTAAAGCCATCCTTTGACTCCATAGCCCAATGGACTGAAAGCCCTCAACCTTGCCCTTAGTTTGTGGATTCCACCATTTTCCCAAACAAACTCTTGAAACTATAACTAGCCTAAAAACTTCCAAGAACAAAGATAAATCATAAAGAGAGAGCCCTCTCTGGATGCAGATTGGCTAGATTCTGCATCTAAAAGGTTGGTTTGTGGTTACCTCGGGTATACTTTCCTCTTACACAACTTCTAGGAAAACCTGAGTGATAACATAGTGGCGACCATACTGGGGAACTGAATCATTTTATTGATATTATTGTTTGATGTATAAGCTATAGACAGAGTCTGAAGATCAGCCAGGTAGCCTTTGAAATTGCTTTTGCTCTGCAATTGCAAAAGTAAATAAAAGCTGCTTTAGTCTATCTCTGATTTAGCTTATATATTGAATCTTAGTTTCAAAATTTTCAATCAGATTCTCTAGTTTAAACAGATCTTTGAGGAAATCTTAATCACATATCATTATTTCTTAAAGAATTTGTAGAATTTGTATTTATTTTTCAATTAAAATCAAAAATCCAAAAACACAAAGTCTAAGAAAACTGGCTTCAGAAAGGATTCGACATACTAGGTCAAATCCTGACCCCAATCCACCACCAATATTTGAAAATCCTAATCTGATTCCTAGGATTCTTAGAAGACAAGGAAGTCAAGAAAGTTCTGAAAGAGGAAGTCAGGAAAGTACAGGAAGTTCTAGACCACTTTCTAGATCTGCATCTTGTCCTGTGAAAATTATATATATTGATGACATTCCTTTTGATGCACGATTTGAAACATCTTTGTTTGTGAATTTTTCTGAGACTGAATTATCTAGATTAGTTCCAGATCCTTTATTCTTTGAATATTTGCAATACCGATTTGTTTCACATCACCTTGACAGAGAATTGCATAACTCCATTCAGTCTGAGCAAACCTTTGAAGAAAGTTCAAACATTTCTGTGATTACTGAAGCATCTCCAAGCTCAGTCACTTTTTCTCAAACTTTTCAAACACCTGTTATCCCTTCTACCCCTCCATCTCCTCCCATTAGACCATCAACTCCTATCACTCCACTTTATCTTCCAATGGCCAATCGATACGCTCCTCTACAGTTACCAGCCAACCCTCCAGCATTACCTCAGGACTATCAGAGTAAGATCACACCTTTTGATGGATCAGGAACTTACACGGCTCAACAACACACCAAAAGAATGACAGATTACTTTGAGTTTTATGAGATTGATACTGATAATATCCGAATGAGAATTTTCGTTCAGAGCCTCACTGGAGAAGTTAGAACTTGGTTTAGGGCTCTTACCCCGAACAGTATTGCTGATTTAGAAGCTTTGTATAGGGCATTTTTGAACAGATGGGAGAAAAAGAAGGATCCTCTCCAGATCCTATCAGAATTTGAAAAATTAAGAAGAAGACCCAACGAAACCGTACAAGATTGCATCATAAGATTCAATGAATCATATAATGCAGTTCCTCAAAACCTGAGACCCCCACCTAACAACGTGTTGGTTAAATTTCCAGATGGTTTTGACTCCGATATAGCTTATTCCCTTAGGGAAAGAGCTCCTCAAACACTAGAGGAAATGCAAAGCATAGTGGTGAGTGTAGAAGAAAATCTGATAGAAAAACGGGCCAGAGCTAGGGCAGAGAGAAGAATGCCTATGAATGAAGAACCTTCAGCTTTTGAAAAGAAGCTGGACGTAATCATTAAAGGTATGGAAAGATTAGGAGACAGAGTGGAAACCATTGAAAGAAAGTCTTCTACTGATAATCAGAATGTTGCAAGAAACCCGAACTTTAGGAGGAATCTGAATCAAAATAGTGGAAAGAATGTTCCTGATCAGAACATTAGGCCACCCTTTCAAAAAAACTTTGTTGAAGGCTCAACTTCTGAAGAACCTACGGAAGATGTAGAAATAAACAATGTAACAGATGACAAAGTTGAACCAGAGGTTTTCCTATCCCAGGATGATCAAGAAAATCACATCCTTGAAACATTCCAAACTCATTCAGGTGAGACTTTTGATTTTAAGGAAGGCTATGACACAGCAATCTATGAGGTTCATAAACAGTATAACTTGAGAAGTAGGCGGATTGATGTGCCAGAGAATAACAAACAGAAAACCACAAAACAGAATATCAAAGGTAAACAAAACATTCCCCCTGTACAAAATAATCCCCAAGTACAAATTTTGTCTAGAATAACTCCCAGTTCTTCAAATCCAATAATTGAAGATGTCTCTGAAAACCAACCAATCAATAAACAACAATCTACTACTTTTCCTCCTGTGGGAAATGTAGAAGACACAGTAGAAGTTAGTCCAGAAACATCCTCAAAACAAAACTTTATTCATGAAAAAGAGAAAAACATCGAAGACCCAAAAAACAGAGAGAACTCAACTGTGCAAAACACTAAAACTCAAACAGAAAAACCTTTCAATCTAGAGGCTGAAATAGACAAACTCAAGATAGCTGTTCCTTTATCAGAATTGGCTAAACATGATGTCTATAGGAGTCAGATAACCAAGTCCCTAAACATTAACATTACTGGATTGGATGATTCAGTAAACATTCTTGATGATCAACCCAAACTTCTTTTTGGCCCAGAGGTTAATGGCAAACCAGAAAGTGGAGGAACCCCTCCATTTTATGTAAGCCTGAATGTTCATGATAAGATACTCCATAATGCAATGCTAGATTCTGGAGCATCTCACAACTTGATGCCAAAAGCAGTAATGGAGAGATTGAATCTAGATATTACCAGGCCTTACAAAGATTTGTTTTCATTCGATTCCAGTGAGGTAAAATGTTTAGGTTTAATTAAAGATCTGTGTGTTACTTTGGTACAATACCCTGCTAAGTCTGTTTTAATGGACATAGTAGTTGCTGATATTCCACCTAAATATGGTATGTTATTGTCTAGATCTTGGGGTGCTAAACTTGGAGGATCTATTCAATTAGACATGTCATATGCAACTATTTCAGTATTTGGTCAGCCTAAAAGATTATATAGAGAAACCTTGATGAAGTACTTAGTAAGTAGCCATGAGAAGCCTGAAAATTTCCCTGTTTACTCTGTACATTCTGACATGGATTCTTTTATTTTATACAATGCTGAGTCAGATTTTCCTACTGAAATAGAAGCTCCAGAGTTGGAAACCATAAACAAAACCACTGTTAAAATTGAAGAAATCTCTGAAAACAAAAGAACACCAGAGGATCGAGAAATACCTGAAATAACTAAACAACTAGCTCCTGTCAAGAAACACTTTAAAACAATTGATGAAAATTATGAACATGAAATTCTATGGCATTTAGAGTTTGATGGCTCAGTAAACAGACTAGGGGCAGGAGCTGGGATTTGGTTACACAATGTAGAAAACAATCATGCAGAGGGTCATGCTTATAGGTTGAATTTCAAATGCACTAACAACATGGCAGAGTATGAAGCTCTTTTATTAGGGCTTAAACATGTCAAGAAGTTAGGAGGTATTAGGGTATCGATCATAGGAGACTCCGAGCTAATCATCCAACAGATTAAAGGAGAATGTGCAACAAAAGACATGAGACTGAAACAATACCGAGAGACAGTTGTAGAGATTCTCAACACATTTTTACAAGCCCAACTTGCCAAGATTCCCAGGAAACAAAACTTGCATGCTCACAGTTTAGCAATGTTTGCTAGTACATGCAAGTTACCTTTCGACCCTAATCATCAGTTTTCAGCTGAAATTAGGTATAGGCCTGCCATACCAGACAATCTTTTGAATTGGCAAGTATTTGTGAATAACAATCAAATCAACAACTTTTTGACACTTCAAAGTGAGTTTTCTAACTGTAATATAGATGAGGATATAACTATTGATGAATCTGATCAAGGAAAAGAGCAAAAAATAGAAATTTCAAGAGAAAATGCAATTCATATGCTGCATCCAACCACATTCACTAAAAAGGACATGCAAAATTTGAAACACATGGAATCTGACGAGATCATAGAAGATGAGACAGAAATCATTAATTTGAAAGATAACCATTTGCCCAAAGGATTAACTCATTTGGAAGATCTGTTTGACTCGAATGATATTCCATTTAGACCTAAAATGGAACCTGTAAAGGCTGATATGGAAGAATGCAACTTAGGAACCCCTTCAAGGATATCACTACTGGATGGATTTTCAGGGTATAACCAGATTCTGGTTCATCCTGATGATCAGGACAAAACAACATTTACAACACCATGGGGTACGTTTAAATATGTCAAAATGCCATTTGGACTCAAGAATGCAGGAGCCAACTATTTTGGGTATTTGTACAAATAAATTTGCTACCTACACATTTTTCTGAGATTTCTTAAAATATTTTAAAAACATGATTCGTTAAAAATCTTAAAACTTTGACTAATTATTTGACATAAGCTGAAACGGTGAGGGCATTCCCATCACCAAATATTTATCTTTGTTAGGAAATTCGTTAGAAATCTAAATATTTTAGAGGAAAGGAGTTTTTGCCCTTGATTATGTAAAAATATTCCTAAATATTTTACTCAACTATTCGACGAGTTAGAGAACCACACCAAAGAATAAAAACAAGCAGACGAACGGTGAGGTAGTCCCAAACTTGATAAATTATTTGACGGGTAAGAAAATACAATCAAATAATAGTCGATGTATTCTATTATTTTGTTTTCTCCCCAGAAAGTCTACCTTATAAATAAGGATATTTTAAAGCCTTTTTTTCTAAAATTATTTGCTAAAGAGATACATGATTTTCTGGTTATTTACTTAGATGATTTGACTGTTTTCTCTAAAACAGATCAAGAACATTTAGATCACCTAAGGCAAGTATTTATAAAGTGCAGAAAATATGGAATTTCTTTAAACCCTAAGAAATCATTGTTTGGTTTGGAAGAAGGAAAGCTCTTAGGGCACATTATTTCTAAAGATGGCATTAGGATTGATCCAGAAAGAATTCAAGCAATTTTGCAAATACCCCACCCCAGAAACATAAAAGAGTTGCAAGCATTCATAGGAAAAATTAATTTCTTGAGAAGATTTATTTCTAGTCTAGCAGAGTTACTTAGATTACTAACTAACATGTTGAAGAAAGATTCAAGCATTGACTGGACTGTAGAAGCCAAACAATCATTCGAGGAAATTAAAATGGCTTTAACAAGGACACCAGTTCTGACCAGTCCTAAATTTGATAGAGACTTTAGTATTTTTTCATTTGCTTCTGAACATACTGTTGCAGCTGTTTTACTTCAAAAAGATGACCAAGGGTGTGAAAAGCCAATAGCATTTTTTAGTAAAGCACTGAGGGATGCATCTCTAAAATACAATATTATGGAAAAACAGGCTTTTGCATTAGTAAAAGCAATGAAATATTTCAGAGTTTACATATTATATTCTCATGTGATAGCATATGTGCCTAATGCAGTAGTTAAAGATATTTTGACTCAAGATGGCATTGAAGGTAAACGAGGTAAGTGGATAGCTACCATTTTGGAATATGATATTGAGATCAAGCCAACAAAACTTATAAAGGGCCAAGGTTTAGCACAACTTATGACAGAAACCAATTGCCAAGCCTTAGACCTCAATGAATTGGATAACGAGCAGGAGATGGCGACTCCTCAGATCAGTCAAGCTTTCTTAGATTCACCCTGGTATACTGATATAATTCATGTTTTATTAAACCTGCAAGCTCCTCCAAGGTTGTCCAGAACCAAAAGAAGATTTTTAAAAATGACATCTTTGAAATATTGTATTTTAGATAACACTCTATTTTGGAAAAATCATGAAGGAATTTTGTTGAATTGTCTCTTAAAAGATGAAGCTGATAAAGTGCTTAATGAATTTCATGCAGGGGATTGTGGAGGACATCTCTACTGGAAATCTACTGCAGACAAGATCTTAAGGGATGGATTTTACTGGCCAACTTTATTCTCTGATGTTAAGAAATTTGTAACAACTTGTCATAAATGTCAAATATTTGAGGGTAAAAGAAAGTTGTTACCTCTGCCTTTAAAACCAATTTCCACAGAAAGACCTTTTCAACAATGGGGGTTAGATTTTATTGGAGAAATTCATCCCCCTTCTTCAGGGCAACATAGATGGATTTAAACTGCTACAGACTATTTCACTAAATGGATTGAAGCCATCCCATGTAGACAGTCTAATGATTCTGTGATCGTAGGCTTTTTAGAAACAAACATACTCTCAAGATTTGGCTGTCCAGAAAAGATTATAACAGACAATGCTGCTGCATTTAAATCAAAGAAAATGATCAATTTCTGTAGTAAATATCATATTACTCTAGGCCATTCAACAGCCTATTACCCCCAGGGTAATGGACTAGCAGAATCCTCCAATAAAAGCTTGATCAATATCATTAAGAAATTGTTGGAGGAAAATAAAAAGAACTGGCACAAGAAATTGACCAATGCATTATGGGCAGACAGACTTACAACTAAGAAATCCATTGGAACTAGTCCATATGAGTTAGTTTATGGCATTGAAGCAAGATTCCCATCATCTTTAGGAATTCATGTTATGAAATTACTTCAGGAGGCTCAAGTGGAGCCAAATGACATTCAAAGAAGAATTAATCAAACAATTCACCTACAACAAACCAGGGAAGAGGTTTACCAAAGATCACAAGTCATGCAAGAAAAGTTAAAGAAAATGTTTGATAAAAGGACTAAAGCAGAGGATTTTCAATTAGGAGACAAGGTCTTAAGATGGGATTCTAGAAGAGAAGAAAAAGGGAAACATGGAAAGTTTGATTTCTTGTGGAAAGGGCCTTATATCATTCATGCCTTGCAGGGAAACAACACTTACTTTTTGAAGGAATTGGACAATTCAGAAGTTGAAGAAGGACCAGTCAATGGTCGAATGCTCAAGCATTATTTTGATCCAATTTACTAGAGTGTTTTAATGTTTCTAACTTGTACATAATATATTGTTTTTTGTTTGTTTTGTTTTTGTTAATGCAGTTTGGATTGGATGGTGACTTCTTGAAATTGAAGCCCGAAGTGAAGGCCCTAAGTTCCAAAAGTTTCACTATCATATGTAAAATAAAGCTACCAGAAGAAGGAAGATTTCATACTTTCAGTTTGAAGACATTTTGAGGCATCTGACCTGCTGTTCTTGACTTTCCACAAGAAAAAGCCATCCCCAAGTGGAGCCAGTGTTAGCCTCCTATACCAATAGGTTTCATCTTTCATGATTGTCTTGATTGAATTATGGAATATGTTCAAACCTTCTTACTTGAGCAAAGGTGTTCCATATTCTTAAAAAAAAACCAAAAAATCAAAAAAGTTAAAAAATGTAAAGAGGGTATACCCTAAAAGAAAGATCAAAGGGTAAAAAGAATAAAATGGTCAAAAAAGAGAAAGAAATGAACCCCAAGAAAAAATAGACCAAGGAAAGTGTGCAAATCCAAATGCCACTACTATTTCATCTTCTGTAATAAAGAAATTGTGTGCAGCTTGTCAAACCTTTGCCACAATTCATGAATAAGTCAAACTGTTTAAACTTGGCGGAGATAAGTAGATAGGTAGAGTTAATAAAAGGTGCTCAACAACTTAATCTGAGCCCTTGGATGTAATAAGGGTAGAATTAGATAGGTTTGCCTTGTAAAAAGAAAAAGGTTGAAAAGGGTTTGCAAGTTTAAATGCACCCTAATAAAGAAGAGAAAATGGTAGTGTTAAGTAGATAGGGTAGATAGATGGTGCTGCAAAGTGTTATCTGATGAATGTTGCTGCTACATATTGTTGATTCTTTACTTTCATCACAAGTACTAAAGCAGGAAATACAATGGAAAATCACAGCAAGCAAAGTCAAAAAATCATTAACCTCCCTCATCATTTTCCCCCTCAAGAGTTTTACTAATTTCCCCCAAAAGTACTAAGGTATTTGGAGATCAAAAGGGCTCAAGGCATTTCCTTGACTTCTGGAGGGACCGGACCCTCGGCCTAATGATCAAAAAGACCTAAGTACCTGAGAATAATTCATCATTATAATCATTCACCTTCAATTTGTTCCTAAGTAAAATCCCATTTTACTTAGGAAACTCATACAAAAATTTCATAAAAATCCCTCAAGATAACTTGCTATTCTAAGTTTAAGTGTTGAAGATAAAATGATGCTATTTACTTCACAAGATTATCACTTTCTTAGATGTGCAAAAATATTTTGAGTTCCATTGTCCTTTGCCATATTAATGTTTAACTTTATTTACTAAATCCCTAGTCAAATACCCTATCCTAAGTATATAAATCCCTTTTTATAAATAACCCAAAAAACCCCTTATTATAAAATTTAACCAAAGTATTTTTATCCCCGCGCATTTAAAAACCCATTATATGCCCTTTGGTTAAAATTATCAATATGTTATAATCCCGCCCCTATGGTGAATTAGTTGTATTAATTAATTTACCATATAAATAAAAAATATATATAAAAGCCTTAAACATGCGATATGTGTGTTTAAAACCCAAAAAATATAAATAAAACTTCGGCGAAGTCTTGCGCCACCATGGTCCGTCCACGTGGCATTCCACTTAATCAAACCCCTGCCGCAACCCCTTTCATTATGCACATGGGATTAATTAGTCATCTGGACTAATTAATAACCTTTTCTGCCTATGAAAAATCTCCCGGGGTGATTAAATTTCACGTTAAACTGTTTTAAAACCCGACGGGCCCACACCTGAACCCTTCGCATGTTCTCCCATCTTTTCAGCCGTCGGATCACCCCGCCGTAGATCAACGGCCAGTGTTCACCCCGCTGCCCATCCCTTGTCAGCAATTTAACCAGCGGGGGATGGGTGGTTTTGAATAGTCAAACCATCCACGTGGCAAGAAACCTGTGGAATCGCTGCCCCTCCGATAAAAACCATCCTCGACCAAAAGCGGTGCGGGAATACCACTTACCGCTTACCGCTTACCGCCCAGCCTTGCATACGTCATCCCGTACGTCGATGACGTCACACCTCGAAAAAATACAAAACCCTTTAACTTGTAAATAAATCCATTTTTTTCGTATTTTCCTGTTATTTTCGTTATTCTGAAAACGACAGAGCTCCCGCTGCGATTTTCAAATTCCCACTGCAATTGACCAATTCACTCCAAGATTCCATTGCGCCTGTGTTGAAGAACAGTCCCGCCATTACCTGTTACCTGTTAAAGAACCAGCTTCCGTCTAAAAGCAGGTATTTATCCTTTTCCGCCCCGACTGCAAATAAAACTCAGTGTTCTTTGTTTTTCGCTGAAATAGTGGTTAAAAATCGTCACTGAGCCCTTTCCAGAAGTTTTAAGACTGTGCAATTGTTCCCTGAACCGGCGAGCTGTACCAATTTCCTTCATTTTTAGAAATCTCGCCCGGCCTGTAAGGAAAATTAAAACCTCCATTTTGAATCCACAAGAACCAAAATGGAGGCCCCTGCAGCTCTAAATATCACTCCATTGAATGCTCCTCACCGGGAATTAGACTATTTACCTTTGATAGATGAAGATTTCCAAATTAAAGACTTGGTTTTTGATGAAAGTCCCCTATTGAGTTATTGTCGCTGCAGAGACGAATACTCAAAGGGGCAAGATCTTATAGGGTTATGGGAATCCAATCTCCCAAGGTATCTCATCCCTTCAGTTGTTCCATTCCCAGAAATCATCCATTATTGCCAGGCAAACTATGATCCCGCACGGAGGGCTGTAATAGCTCCTGATCAAAGTATTCTGTTTCCCATCACTCCCCAGGCTATCAATGCCATGTTACACTTTGAAACAGACCAAGAATTATCTCCATTATCCATAGAAGGATTGATTGAGAAAACCAGGCAATTAACCCCAGAAAAGCTAAAATCCATGTGTCAGCATTTCATGTTACCTGAGCATCAGCCAAAAGGGTCTCCTCCCTATGGTTTTTACTTTTTCAATACATTAGGAAGGTTCATATCTTTTGTCTTAGGATTCAACACTAGTGAATATGTTGATGAGATAACCTTGGCTTTGCTATCCATTTTTACTCCTGGGCAACCGCCTGAGATTAAATATGATTTTGCTTCCTTCATAGCCAACAAGATCCATGATCAATTCATAAGGCTGGAAACTGAAAAGGTTTTTAAGTACTCCTCAGTTATCTATCATCTCATGATCTACTATCAGTCAGAAAGATTCCCTTTCCCTGTTCGAAAACTTGATGCCAAGGGAAATCCCAGGTCCGTCATATTTTGGTCCCCCATCATTCATTCTTCCTCAGATTCTCCTTAATCCTACTCTGAATTCATTGATCAGTTTGTTTATCCTGCAACAACTTTGTTAACAGGAATTCCTCCCCCAAGACTCACTAATGAAATTAGAAAGACCTTGCAACTGTCAAAGAGTTATAAGGTTGGGGATTGGTATTTGTATCAGAACCATACAGTCATCAGAATTTATGGATGTGAATTACATCCATTCAAGTTACCCAGATATGTACCAATGAGGATTTTTGCCTTAGAATATTTCAGACAAATGAACAATTCAGATGTGATCCATTTTTGTAATGTAAAGAAGAAAGCTCAGTTAAGGATCAAAAGCCAATTAGGTCCTTTCATATGCAATTCTAGGGAGGCTGAGAGAGAAGCAGAAAATCTATTACAGAGAAAGTTCCAAACATCTTTCCGTTGGGTTCCTTATGATCCCTTTGGTTTTATTTGTGAAAAGAGATTAAAAAATAAATCATCTCCTTATATACACCACAAAATTCCCGATCTAGAATAGTATGCAAATCAAGATGAATGGGTTGAAGGAACGCTTGTTGAAGAAGAAAGTGAAGCAGACAAAATGAATAAAATTCTGAAAGATGTTGAGAAGAACTTTGACCTAGAAACGTGTGGTCAAATGCAGGTACCCTACATTGGCACATCCTCAGCAACAACTCTATAACAAGCATTGCAGGAAAGCAGTCCATCAGTAGCAGCAGAACCCAAGGGTAAAGGAAAAGAACCTGTAGTTCAGGTCATTGAAACTTTGGTCATGGCTGAGAAACCACAAACTTCCAAAACACCTGAACAATCACAGGTTTCTCCCACTCAGGCACATCATCCACAAGTTCCAGAGTTGCAAACTCCATTAAATGTGGAAATAAGGAAGAAGAGACAGGCTCCAGATACCACATCTCCAAAAGGGGCCTCACAGGTACATACAACTAAAAAACACAAAACAGATCCACCTCCAGATGTAGAAATTATAGATGAAGTATTTGATGATGGAAGGGAAGATAGTCAGCAAACTGGCACAGCAAGTGAAACAAACATAAGCCAGAAAGGGAAAGCTTTACAAAAGCAATTAAGCACTGAAGTATCTTCTTTCAGACCGCCAAAGACAGACACTGGAGATATTAAAAGAACCTTCATTAATATTAAAACAAAGAATGATCCATTGAAAATGAAGGTATATGATCAGTACATGAAGATGGCTCCCCAAAATCAAGAAAGGCTAATGTCAGCATTTGACCTTTCACAAGGTAAAATGCTGATGAGCCACTTCAAAACAAAGGTGCCAAAGCCCACTTCAGCAGCTGACTACATCAGAACAAATTTTGAAGTTTTGGCGAAAGATATCCATCCACTGGACCATATAGAGCTACACAGACAAACCGGGGAAATGGTTTATTCTACTCTTACCAATAAGGCCATGGCAGCTATAACGCTGCAAGATTCTTTGAATAACACTACTGCACAATTGAAAATTGAGAAGGCCTCCTCACAGGCCAAAGATAATAGAATAAAGTCTTTAGAAGAGATAATCATTGGTTTGGGTCACAATCCCAAAGACATTAAAGGTATTGAGGCATTGATAAAGAAGAAAGAGGATGATATAGCTGCACTCAGAAAACAGCTAAAACTACCAGCCTTGAGGCACCCTTAGACCCAAGAAGTTATAAAAGGGAATTCACAGGAAGAAATGATGGAATTGCTCCTAAATATGACTGAGCGACTAAATGAAACAGAGAAGGAATTGGAAAAAGCATTGCAGGAACAGGAAACTATCAAGCAGACTTCAACAACAGGTACTACAACAACAGGGAAGCAGATACAGCCATCTCAGGTGAACACTTCTGGTATGAGTTCTGATGAATTAATAAAGCAGATGGAAAGTCTACAACTAAGGGTCACAGAACTCCAAGAAACAAAATTGCAATTAGTAAAATTGGAGGAAAAATATGACACATCTAAAAAGACAGCTGCTGATAACACCAGGGAGATAAAAAGGTTGGAAAAATTGGTTCAGGCTCTGGAAAAAGATCTTTCATTGGAGAAGCCTTTAAACGAAATAAATGACATTCTTTGGGGTAACATCATTGAGTTAATAAAGGGTATTTGGCCCTCTATTCAAGCTATTTTTGAACAAAATGAGTTGGTTAAAATAGCCCAAGAAGAAATAAACAGGACCAGAAATGAATTAAGAGGCAGGCCTGAGCAGGCCAATCAGCTCATTCAATTTTTGAATTCCAGAACAAAGCAACAGCTTGCATTGTTAGGAATTGATGACAGGACAGGCGCAGTTTGGGAAGCAAAGAGAGTTTTCACCAAGAGGACTTTCATGCAAAATTTAGAAAGGAAGTGCACAGACATTTTGGTTGATATCAACATTTTCAGAGAGAAATTTCAAGCTTTGCTGGATAGTGGGTTATCAAGTCCCATGCTCACAGAAGATCAAATAGTAGACTTAGAAACCTATGAGAAGGGAATAAAGGCTCATGCTAAAAACACAGCTGATTGTTCTACTAGCTCGTCGGAATCAACATTACCAACCGGGAAAAGTATCTATGATAAAGTGAGGAATTTATTTCATCTGGAACATGAAATAAAGTATCTATTTCCGAATGAGCCCACCTTTTATAAACTTACTGAAGCAGATGAAACTTTAAGAAAGCTCAGAAGAACTATGATACCAGATGATCAATGGTGGAAGGAAATGTTGGAAATTCTATAAAAGTTGTTTTCAGGATGAGAATTTATCTTTACTATTAAGTAAATGGTAAAAACAGGAAAACAGATGAAAGAGTATCAGGTGAAAAGGTTAAAGAGTATCCGTGAGAATAAAGAGTGTTCAACAAGCCAAAGAAATACTGCAAAGGACAGCACAGAGCCCTATTTTAGCACCTACCTCCAGCACATCCACGGAAAAAAGGAACAGCACATCGGCAGTTGCACATTATTCTATTCACGAGACCATTTGTCTCTTGTTTGTTTGTAAAATATGCTTTAAGTCGGCCTAGATTATTGGCTAAGTTAGTGTAAGATTGTTTTAGATTATTTTTGTGTATAAATAAACCCTCAAAGAGAGTGTTGAGGGTGGATTCAATTACTCGGCTGTAACATTGAGATTTTCGGAATAAAAGCTTTTGGAGAAATTTACTTGTGGCTTACTGGATGACGATTTAAAGCACTGGACTTGTTGCAGGATTCATGTGTTGGACTACAGTTCAATAAGTGTTTCTACCCTTTATCTGGAATTTTATATTAGTTTATAATACCATTTTATCCATTTCTGAATAATTTACATAAAGGATTGAAACAGAATTTGCTTAATTGTACTCTGTTTTCAAATGTGGTTATTCTTAATGTTTTCTTCTAAATTAGTTATAAGCATGAATTCTTAAATGCTCTTGCTTTGCTAATTTAAACATTGTTGATTACTATAATAAAGAATTCTTCATTGCTCTTTGTTTGTAGTCATCTCATTTCTTTCTTTGAACATGGTGAAAGATTCTTAGCTGCCTTTCATCCCTTCAAGATCATCCCATCCACTTTAAATTTTAAGGATTGTTCTCTGTCTAGCTATCTTGCCTTGTAATACCATCTTGTGTTTAGAATAGAAATCCAGTAAAGCCATCCTTTGACTCCATAGCCCAATGGACTGAAAGCCCTCAACCTTGCCCTTAGTTTGTGGATTCCACCATTTTCCCAAAACAAAATTTGAATCTATAACTAGCCTAAAACCATTCAAGAACAAAGATAAATCATAAAGAGAGAGCCCTCTCTGGATGCAGATTGGCTAGATTCTGCATCTAAAAGGTTGGTTTGTGGTTACCTCGGGTATACTTTCCTCTTACACAACTTCTAGGAAAACCTGAGTGATAACAATAGGTACCTGAAAGACACCACCATATACAACACAACACAGATACAACAAGCACATATAGGCCACAAGCATACTAAGCACATATGAAACCAACATAAATGCATGATCAAAACACTACCCATTCAGTCCGAGAGTGAACCATGCTCTGATACCACTATGTAGCACCCTCTTCCTACATCTACCTAATTAATCGGCTAACTGGGGTAAACAAGTGACGAGAGGCTACTAATATGAGATTCAACCTCCTAGATGACCTTAAGGAAGTGGAACCGATAGAAACACGACAAAAGAACCTTACACTGCATCATTGACATCCCCACAAGGTAACCCAACCTTCCAGGGCCCTATTCCCTGAGGGGGAATTTATTTTAAACCCATTTGAGGCTTAGTCATGGGCATGTAAGGGCAAGGGAGAAATGATAGACCTTGAACCGTGGGCTTGCCTTTTCAAGGCCAATTTTATGGCCCCAAAAGTTCATTACTATGCTTGTAGGTACAAGATTTGTGCCACATTTTTAGCTCCTGATCCCAGGGCACTACCCAAAACTTCATTTAACTTCAGGAGAGGGTAAATAACATTAAAAGAAATACAATGAAGCAATCACATGATCATGAACTTACCCGGACCTCGCCCAACAACCATTTCGTCAAACATGTCACAAACATTGCATCTACAGGTGTAAACATCATATTCAAACATGAGGGTCTATTACGAATATGAGAATAGCTAAAAATCATTACTTCCCTACATAATAAGCTACAATACAATCTATTTACCATAGATACATTGTGCACTCATTTACAGGTAAAAACATAGATAAAGCCATACATCATCATTGATCAAATACATGCTTATAACCATCATAATAAGAGAAAAAATACAATGGATATAACATCAAATAAATCCATACATAGACCAATACATTTTCATGCTAAATACCAAAGGAATGAACTCTTTATTACTGAATGTAAAATCCAACCGGAGATGTAACTTCCACGTTCCACCCAACCATAGATTGGTTGAGCCAAGTCTCACTTCAACCAATCACCCCCATGCCATATTTCAAGCATGAATGTGGGACTCCTAACCAACCATAAAAGAACCAAACAAGCATGGACACTACCGGAGTTCTCCGCCTACACCGTGAGGAATTTTACTGCTTCCTAGTCTCTCACGATTTATCGTAACCCACAGTCTGATCCAATGGTCAGTAGTCCCTACACCGAGACCATCTCTCTAGGATTTACCATACATCCCATCCCAGGAATACTATACCAAACTAAGAGAAATCCACCCCTTGGCTTTACCGTATATCCTGTCATTCACTAGCAAGGATTCCTAGGCCCACTGAGGCACACAATCTGGCTTTACCAAAACCCATAGTCTGACTCAAGGGTTACTAGGCCAATGGCTTTACCATGATCCACAATTTGGTTCAGGGACCACTAGGACATGATTTTTTCATTTCGAAGATCCACCCCACTTAGCTTCGTATCCAATCTGAACATCCAACTCAACCGAAATATGAAAAACCCATCCCATCAAAGTTATACAGAAATGGAAAGCCTAGGCTGAAAACACTCTCACACCTAGAAAAACCCTTGAAAAGATAGCAAGATACCACAAGAAATACCATCATGCTATAAATAGCAAGGAAATCATGTATTCAAATCAATACCTGCAAAAAATTTCGCTGTAGCTACTTGATCCTGCTATTCATTACTTGCTTTTCCTTTCTTGCTGCAAAGCCCAAGTGCTCCAAGAAAATTCTAAGTGTCCAAGAGTGAGTGAGAGATAGAGAATAATTAGAGAGCTCCAAAAATGTGAGAAAAATCTTTCCAACTGATCCTTATAAGCCTTTTTATTGATGAGACCTCTATTTTCTTCATTTTCCTCCTCACATGCAAAATGTGACCTTTCATCTCCCTCATGGAAAATTTTAGGGGCTAATATTCGCAGGTGGGCTAGTTTTCCATGGTTTTTCCAAAAAAAAATATTCACCAATTTCCATTTTTTTATAAAAAATATTCGCCCAAATTTTACAACATAAAATTATTTTATGTTAAAAATTGCCAACATTATATATACAATATATATATAATATCATTATAAATTTGAATAATTTTTCAAATACATCAATAAACATTTTATAGTTTGCATATTAGGGATGAGTGAGATTCGCCAATTTTTTAAACTTCAAGATAATTTTCCCTCCTTAAAATTATCCCTGATCTCCCTTTTCTCCTAATATCCATTATTTTCATAAATAAATGTGCCAAATATGCCATTTTTCCTTTCCAAATCCTTTTCCATTGCCTTTGCCAATTTCCTTAGCCATATTAACCGAAGTGAACAACCTCTAGGATGTTTTTCCCAACATTCATCTTGGAATACATGTCCCATCAATTGTGGTTATTATTTTTAACTTTTACTACATGGAATTTTCACTAGGGTTGTTACAAAAAATTTGAAAGAAAAATTATGGAAACAAAGAGGTCTACCACTCAAAACTATAAATATGGAAGTGTTATTTCTCTTAGGCTTCCACAACCTAAAAATTTGACATCACAACAACTATAGGAAAAACGAGCAAAAGGGCTTTGTTACAGTTGTGATAAAAAATACACTTAAGGTTGTAAGTGTGATGAGAATAAATTATTTTATAGATTATGAAGAGGATGAAAAAAGGAACAAGAAACTTCAAAAGAAGAACATATACACCAGGAACCAACCCCGGGTGTTGAAAAATAAGAAATGTATCCAACCATATCTTGTAATGCATTGGAAAGAATTAACACTCAAACTCTCAATATAGAAGGATATATCAAGAAGAAAAGGGTAATCGTGATAATTGATTAGGTAGTACCCATAATTTTAATCATTTTAAGATAGACAAGGATTTGAGTTTCTTTCTATATCCAACACCAGAGTGTCAAGTGATGGTTGAAAATTGAGGAACTATAAATTTCTCAAGGAGGTGCCATAATATCAATCTCAACCATGGGGGAATATGTATTGAATAGTCCAATTATTTCCATTCAAATGGGTGGTGCTGATGTTTTATTAGGAGTCCAATGGTTACAATCTTTGGTGATGTAGCTTTTAATTTTTAAGAAATTTTCTTGAAATTTTTCTAGGACGGAAAGGAAATTGAATTAAGGGGTATCACAGGGAAACCTAGGAATATAATAAATTCTAATGGCATGACAAATATTTTTATGAAGGAACAATGAGGGTTAATTACACAATTATGCTCACAAAATGTTCAAACATCTAAATCTTCATCCATTTCTCCAGATATCCAAAGAGTCCTTGAAAATCATTCCAATGTATTTGAGACTCCCAAAGGTCTCCCACCTATTCACGATCATGATCATACTATTCACTTGATTCTAGGAAGTGTTCCTCTAAATATCAAACCTTACAAATATTTGTATTCCATAAGAGTGAAATTGAACTCATGGTTGTAGAAATACTAAAGGAAGGTGTAATTCAACCTAGCCAAAGTTCATTCTCTTCTCCAGTAGTATTGGAGCAAAAGAAGGATTTATCATGACACAAGTGTTTGGATTATAGAGAGCTCAACAAGATCACTATTAAAGATAAATTTACCATTATTTTCATTGATGAATTGTTGGATGAGCTACATGGAGCAATTTATTTCACCAAGTTGGATCTTCTTTTAGGATATCATAAAAATATAATGAATACAAAAGACATTCTGAAAACAACATTTAAAACTCATAAAGGTCATTATTAAATTTTGTTCCTATCTTTTAGCCTTACTAATGCACCATCCACATTTCAAATTTTGATGAATTACACCTTCAACCTTAGAAAATTTGTTTTAGTATTTTTTGATGATATACTAAACTACAATAAGTCTTGGAAATATTATGTTCAACATGTTGACAAGGTTCTAAAACTATTGGAGGAGAAACAATTGTATGAAAAACCCTTCAAATGTTTCTTCGGGGTACAAGAAGTGGAATATTTGGGTCATATTTTATCTCGAGAGGGTGTTAAGGCATACCTTAACAAAATTAAAGCCATCGAGGAATGGGAAATCCCTACAAATTTAAGGCATCTTTAAGGATTTATTGGGTTGACAGGGTATTATTGCAAGTAGGGAAAATTTTAGGGGTTAATATTCATAGGTGTGCTAATTTTCATGTTTTTTTCAAAAAAAATATTCACCAATTTCCGTTTTTTCTAAACTTGATTCGCCCAAATTTGATAATATAAAATTATTTCACCCTAAAAATCACCAAACGTTTATAGAAACTATATGTAAAATCATTAGAAATTTGAGTATTTCTATATAAATATCACTAAACATATTAAAATTTTCATATTAAGGAATAGTAAGATTCGCCAAGATTTCTAAACATTCATAAAATTTCCATCCTTAAAATTTTCCATGATTGCAAGTTTGTTAAGAATTATGGGAAAATAGCAACACCTATAAAAACATTACTAAAGAAAGAAGCATTTTTTTGGACTCGAGAACCAACTAAGGAATTGAACATCTTAAAGAGGCAATGTGTCGAGATTTGATATTCGTTACACGAGACTTCACAAAAACCCTTATTGTGGAATGCAACACCTTAGAAAATGACATTCATTTTTTTAATGCTAGAAAGAAGACCCATTTCTTTTGAAAGTCATCCATTCAAGGGAAATTATTTACACAAAACTATTTATCAGAAGGAAATGTTGGAAACTCTACACAGCCTGAAGAAATGGCACCATTACCTAATGGGAATACACTTCAAGGTAAACAAAATCAAGATATTATTAAATAATTCTTGGAACAAAGGTTATATTCATAAGAGAAACAAAAATGGGTCACAAAGATCTTGGGTTATGACTTTGAAATCATATACAAAAAAGGGAAGAAAAATGTTGTTGTAGATGTACTCTTAATAAGGGATGAGGATGTGGAGGAATTTCTCTGTGGCATTTCAGTAAGGGATGAATGGAAGAATAACGAGGAGGTGTGGACACTCATTCGAAAGTTGCAACAAGGTCCCAGTGCATTTGATAAATTTAGCTGGAAAAATAATTCATTGTGGTACAAAGATCACTTATATCTATGTAAGAAATCCCAACTAAAAAAAAAGGCTCTTTTGCAATCGCACACCTCTCCTATAGGAGGGAACTAAGGATTTTTAAAAACTTACCACATGGTCATGAAGGATTTTTTTTGAGATGGCCTTAAATCTGATATTCAGAATTTTGTGGCAGAATGTTTGGCTTTTCAACAAAATAAAGTTGAAACAATTAAGACCCCATGTATTCTACAACCATTAGCCATTCCTAGTCAGTGTTGGGAGGAGGCCTCGATGTATTTTATCACATGTTTACCCAAGTACATGGTGGTAGTTAATATACTTACCAAGTATGCACAATTTTGTGAACTATAGTATGCTTTCAAATCTAGTAGAGAGGCTACTACATTAGTGGACACAATTCAAAAGATACATGGAAACCCAAATATTATTGTAAGTGATATAGATCCTATTTTCATTAGAAATTTTTAGAGATAATTATTTTCTTGTCTTGGTACTCAATTAGCTCATAACTAATATGATCATCCTCAATTTGATGGGAAAACTGAGATAGTGAACAAATTTTTGGAAGGCTATATTCGTTGCTTTGTATCTAATAAAAAAATGCAATGGGTAAAGTGGTTACCTCTAGAAAAATGGTGGTATAACATTTCCTTCCATACCGAAACAAAAATGACACCATTTCTGGTGCTTTATGTATATCATCCACCATCCATCACATCATTTTTAAAGGTCAATTATAAGTTTCAAGCAGTGGAAATCACATCAAACATCAACAACAATTTCTCCAAATTTTAAAGGATAACCTGAATATGGCGTAGAATTGAATGAAACAACAATTAGATCAACATTGCAGTGAAATAAGTTTTGATGCGGGAGATTGAGTATTTTTATAGCTACAATCATACAAACAAATTTCCCTCAAGCAAGCTAATAAGGATAATAAATTTTCACCCAAGTACTATGGCCCTTACAAGGTGTTGCAAAAGAATGGTACTATGGCATACAAATTGGAGTTGCTTGCATCCTCATAGGTACACCTAGTTTTCCATGTTTCATTCCTAAATGAGGTTATAGGTGAGAAGCTCCTAGTTCAAAATATATTTCCAGAACTTGAAAAGGAAGGAAAAATCATATTAGAGCCTGAATCAATCATGGAAACAAGAATACAGAAGCTACAAAATCAATTAATTTAAGAGTATCTCATTACGTGGAAGAAATTATCTATTGAATATTCCACATGGGAGGATGCGTATTTTATATATAAGCATACAAAACTACTCAAGAGTTTTATAACAATATTTTTTTGAAGGAGAGGGGCATGATAGGTCCCTATAATACTAGTGTAGCCCCCATATTTTTATTTTTGTGCCCCATAGAAGCCCACAATTTTTATTGTTGTGCCCTTACATTATTATTTTTATGTAGTCCCTAATTATATTTTTACCCTTAGACTCCTATATATACCAAGGAGGTATTTTCATTTGAATCATGCAAGAATTGTTCATTTATGTGATGAGTGAGGTTTCTCCCTCAAAGTGGCTTATTATCTAGTTGTTGTTGTATCTTTTCTTATGTTTCTATGTTATTTTGATTTGGATATATAAAAAATATGTATATAATAAAGATGAAAATAGGTTTAAAATTTCATCATACAATGGTCATGATGTGAAATTCCTTAACAAAATTCCTTTGCACATCGATTGGATAACCAACATTAAGTGTCCAAAAATTTTCAATTAGGTTATACCAAATTCTTATTTTAGTTTCAGGACTAGCTTCAAGAGAATTTGTTTGTTTCTTGAATAATTATAGCTTTAAATAAAATATTGTGATATGAATATAGGGATAGTATGCCTCCTAAACTTCTCTTAAAAATATTCCTTGTGAAGAACCATAAAAAAAATCCATGGAATATTCATATTTATTGCCACTTCACTTTACCCATGAGGGATAGAATTTTATTTCACCTATGGATAGGTATTTAATATATTTATGGATTGAACAACACATATAAGGGGGAATATCTCTTTTTATTCAATTAAATTTATATTTATAGCAAGCTGTACTACCCAAGTTATGTTGAAATGAAGTGCTTTGATCTTCGAAGTGTTTTTTCTATACATCATGTTCTGAAGGTCTATTCAAAACTTTCTCCTTCCCATAAATTCCTAAACCATATTAAACTTTACACCCCTTTCCACACCTCCTTGATGTAGCACATTCCAATATAGGGAGAAAAATAGTTTCTTATAGTTGATGTCAATGACAACTCCACCATTTCCATATAAAATTCCTTCATTGCAGAGCATCTTATGTGGGATCATTATTGTGTAAACTTAGGTAGGTAAAGACCTTATATTTAGTTTTGAATTTAATTTCCATTTTATTTCCACCTCTAGATTCATTAGTCTCCTCTTCCTTCTATTGTTAGTGCTTTATAGACTAATCTAGAAATATATGCTCTATTAGGATTTAATGACTAGATAATTTTTTCCTCTTATTCCTTGAGTCTAACACTGCTACCTATCTAGAGGCCTATGTATCTTTTCCATTTATTTGCATGTTCTTACCCCAATCCAATTTATTGCCACGTTAAGCACATTTGGTGCTAAGTAGTGGATCTTAACCAGCTTGAAACATATTGAAAAATACTTTATTCCCTAACTCTTGAATAAACTAGAATGGAAATATAACCAAACCTTTACTCCCTACATCAGAGTCAAGATCAATTTTCATTTTATCCCATTTTCCAATTTTTCCAAATCACTAATTACCAAGTAGATGGAAAGAATAGATAAACATTCCAAATTATTTAGGCATTACTTTGCTGTTTAATGTGATTTATGACCAAATCATTAAGTAAATAGGAATTGTATATTTCTCTATTACTACTTGAACCCATAAAATTTATCTTTAAATTAGCTTCCAAAATTATTTTTGCAAAAGACAAACAATATCCTTTAGATAACCATCTATTGCACAAGGTGTTTATTTTATTCTCCACTTTCACCATCAACCACCACCATCACATTTTTAATATTGGTTTTCATTCATATAGAAGCTTGGATATTTTAGACCTTATTCAAGATTAATCACCCTACAGAGAAAAATCTAAGGGACAAAATTCTTTCCTTTTTAGATATTCCCATGAGGTCATCAAATATTTCTCTATATTAATGGCCATTCTAGTTGCTTTATAAAATATATCCAGGATGCCATTAAATTTCCTAATGACCCTTATGGTACCTTCACCAAAAATTAAAATACCATCTACAAATGCTGGATATATGATATTGCATAAAAGTCCAACATGAACCCATTTTATATTGACATTTCCTTTCTACTTATTTAAGTATCCTACTTAAGCTTTCAAAAACTAAAGTAAAAGTGAGGGGGATAGGGGATAACCTTGTTTAAGGCCGCTCCTTGATCTAAATAAAGGGCTTGTCTCTCCATTTAGTAAAACAATAAAATATACTTAGGAAATGCAAGTAATTATCTAGACAATGAACTTGTGGAAATTCCTAAATGAATAAGAATCAATCTAATGTAAAACCAACTTTCTTTGTCATAATATTGGATAGGTCCACTTTCAAAATCATTGATCTATGATTTATAACCTTTATTCAATACAAGCATTCTTATGAATTTTATTTGAGAGAAAATTTTCGATTTTTTGGAAATGACCTATGAAATTATTTGTATATGATTTCATAAATATATGGGTCTAAATTTCTAATAGGTTGTAGGATTATATTATAATAGGTTGTAGGATTATATTATGTAAGAATAAATGATAGGAATGTTGCATTGAATGATCCCAACATTTTTCATTGAGTTCTTGTTCCGCTTATACTTTCACTAAATAGGAGAAATGGAGAAATTGATGGCCATTGGTCTCTACGTTGCTTTTGCACAGGAGACAAATATTTGGCCCTTCCCTTCCACATTTTAAAAATTTGATCCCAAATTAATACATTCCCTTGGGAATGAAACATGAGTATTTTGTTTCAAATGTTTGTCACCTTCCAAATTTTTTTATAGCACCACTTCCCATCTCCCTCTCTATTTGCCAAGATTTCTTTATATCCTAGCTTCACTAAGTAATCCCCTCTAAAATTATTAAAGCTCCAAACAATGTTGCCTACCTCTCATCTTATATGAATTCCCCCCCTTGATAATTCATGAAGGAAGTTCTTCCATACCTGTACCTCATCCCTAATAGGTCTAAGTCTTGTGTTGAGAGCTAGCTGCAACCAGATGGTAGATGTCTCAGGTTTTCTAGATGTCCTAACATGTAAGTCATTGATCATGCAAAAAAACAATAAAACCTTATAGTAGGAATATGTTATGAATACAGTTCATAATGGCATCCTTTCCTACTTGGATTGCATAAAAAATTTCTTTCCAATGGTTAGAAGCTCTCGTCAATTTAGTTATGTATACTCTAAAATGAATATAATTTTGTGTTATGATTTTGCTAACAATTATGTAATATAAAATTTTACATCTTTATTTTTAATTAAATATTTTGTAAATTTTATTTGAAATTTTTTAAAATAATTTTAATTAAATAAAAAATAATTAATTTATTATACATTCATTTAAAATTTTTAATAGTCAAATAATAGTTATCTACATCAATGACATTTTGACGTATTTCAATTTAGATAATTTTTGGAAACAACTTTAAATGGTAAAAGATGATCCAATCAATTTGGAAAACACATAAAAGAACAACTTTAGCAAGTTAGCATATTTAATATAATGAATGCACATTAATAAATAATCAGATCAACATAATACTTAATTATTAAAGTAATAATGAGTCTTTAAGTGGAATCATAAAAAATAATAGCAAGTAGGGTAGATGTAAATGAGAGTTAATATGGATAGAAAATAAAATGTTGGCATTGATAGGACCTTTTTTTATAGTGATAAAATTTATTATAATTTAATTATTAAATTTGCAACGAGGACAACAATTATTGGTTGTAGTCGTGAATGCACACTGACTTGTCATTTTTATTTAAGGAAAACCACACCACTTAATTACCCATTGGCGGTCCATAAAGGGAATTTCACCCCTGTGAGATGCCTCTAGGTCTTGGGAGGTTAACCTATTTCCTTACATCGAGAAGGACAAGATATTAACCAAACATAAATAATCTTAGCTAATTTTTTTTTTAAAGCATACTCCAAGCCCAATCATTAATAATACATATAATAATAACAATATACAACTAAATATAAATTGAGTCACTCCTTATGGTGTTTATTTAGTCATGTCTGGCTCCACTCATAAAAGAAACCAAGGCCATATTCCATGACAATGTACATAAAATGACACCCTAATGAGTCACAAGGTTAAAAAACTGATGTAATAGTCTACATATAG
The DNA here is from genome assembly GCA_034641835.2 of Pinus albicaulis. Taxonomy (NCBI): domain Eukaryota; kingdom Viridiplantae; phylum Streptophyta; class Pinopsida; order Pinales; family Pinaceae; genus Pinus; species Pinus albicaulis. The sequence goes on along the minus strand of CM076575.1, from coordinate 516,243,501 downwards.
TAGAAAGATTTTGTTTATCCTGTAGTTTCTTAACCTTAAATGTTCTGGGCGGGAAGCCTCTAAATTGTTATGCAAATTTTCTGTAATAGTTGTTGTATAAAAACTGTAAGTTCTCTAGTTGTTATGCAATTTTTATTGTAATAGGTGTTGTAACGGAACTGTTAGTTCCTTTTGTTAGTATGGTATAACTCTACGGTCAGAAATGTACATAAGAGCGAAGCTTTTGAAGATAGGATATTTCCTGACTTTGAAATATATATTTGATTCCTATGAATAACAAGATACAATTATTTAAATAAAAAAGGAAAGAAGAGAAGATTGGAATTTTTTTGTTGGAAATGTGTTCACTACTGAGAGGGGGGGTGGGGTGGTGGGTGAATAAGTAGTGACACTATATATTTTAAAATTGTTTTCCAATTATTGATCCACAATCACACATTACACCATTATTAGATTAGCTCATATAATGCGTTAACCAAAAAATAAAATACGATGATCATAACAAGAAATCCATATTACAATAAAACAATCACACTCGTAAACGGCACAAGGAGCTTTGGTGGAACTCCCCACCCGGGGAAAAACCACCCTTTTTTGTTGTTGCTTCTCTGCTTCTAATTTAATTAATCAAGAAAATCAATTTACATCATCATAGCTGGCTATGTCCAATAAGGAAGTTTCTCATATGACATAGCTAAGTGAACACCCATCCATTGGAGACTCCTATCCCCTAAAATACTCACCCAACAACCATTGGAATATGAGAATTCTACTTCCTCTATTGGATCTACCAACACCCATTAGCAAGGAACAACCATCCATTCTTCACCAAACTATCTCGATCTGCTGAACACTAGGGCCACATTTCATAAAGTTTCAAACTGGACCCCTACACAAGACACTAATATATTTCTCTCTTGGATAAGATCAAAACATCAATACAACCTACAATACATCAACACCATACAATCTCTCAACAACTCAACTAGCAGCATGTGTAAGCTATGGCCCTCACAAGAAATAAATTCAACACAGAATACCTCACTTGTACAATTATGCAATATGGAATAATGATGCAACAATAATGACCTCCAATCTTCTACAAATAAACTCTCATTGCAACTCTATCAATATTATGATAAATCTAAAGCATAAACCATCAATTAGCTTCAGTTATGCACATGGAAATATTTCTTTTTGCAATCACAAACAAAAAACATATAAATCTATCATGCAATGCTAAGTTTTTCTGCAATACACCATTAGTCCTTCATTCACAAGCATGATAACAAATCAATACAAAATTTCATCACTTCTAACACTCCACTAAAGATTCTGCCGCAAACAACACAATTAGTTGAATGTTCTTCCTTTGAAAACCATTTGATGTAGGTCCTCCAAAGCTTTGTCACAATCAACAGAACAAATTATGCCCCACTGCAAAAATAATTTCCTTCTCAATGAGTCTTCTCAGTCCATGATATTAGAAGATTATAAGCTCTGCTAAGTTCTTTCACTCAAAATGATCGATCTACTCCTTTTAAACAAATTTTGCAAATATCTCCACTCCTCACTTCATTAAGGAATTCACACTTCAAAACACATTAGGACATGTTTATTTTTTCAATTAGAATATTCCATGAAAATTCTTTAAGAAGAAACATCATAAAACCAATTAAATCATTTGAGGAGTGTGAGAAATCCTGAGAAACTTCACCTACATGCATAATCACTTCACATCGTAGTCTCCATGTGAATGATACTTCTGTTAGGGTCCTATAATAATAGGGATCATAATTTTGAATTGGCTATGTTAAGTCTTGTAATATTGTACATACCTTTGCATTTCTACAAATGTTTTCCATATTAAAAAATGAAAAGAGGGTGTGTGCTAAAAGAATAATCAAAGGACCAAAAGAAAGAAAAGAGAGCAAAAGAAAATATTAAAAAGAAAGAAGATTATGAACCCCACCAAAATAAATTGAAAAGTGATGCTCATTTAAATGCCAATTCTATATAAATACTTTCAATTTCATATGAAAAGCATAAAGAAAATTGTGTGCAACATGTTCAAAATGCCACAATTCATGATCATCATGCAATCTAATCTTGATCATTCATGCCTTTAAATTTTATGTTATGATAGTTAGTGAAAAAAGATCTGACAAAACCATTTAATCTTGGCAAATCAGTAGCTAGGTAGAGAATAAAAATGAGCTCATAAGTTTAATCTAAGCCATTGGAAGATATAAGGTTAGAAATAAGTTAGTTTGCTCATCAAAAGAAAATTAAAGAGTCAGCAAGCTCAAATGCACCCAATAAAGGAAGGGAAAAATGTTAGCATGAATAAAAGGGTTGGTAAAATACTTTTCAAAAGTTCTATAAGGATCATTATGCTTATCCATTAAAAGATAACTGCTAAGTCTCTAGAAAAGAAGGAGAGATAAAGATTAAGAACTACTAAAGATGAAGACTTATGGAAATGTTCTTACTTGAAAGAAGGAAGAGAAACTCATTAATTAACCCTTTGTCCCATTCTCCCTCTTCATTCCCCCTTATCCTAACCCTTTTCCCCTCTTGGAAACCAATTTCCCCTTCCCCTTGCTAAAATCCCTTTTTTCCCTTTGAAAACCCCCTCACCCCTTTAAAAAACTCTATGTTTCCATAAAAAACACAAAAAACCCATTTTTCAAATTCTAAATCGCAAAATATTACCCGACCCGACCTCCTTTAAAAATACACAACTCCACATGTCATTCGATCATCGCCGTACAGATCGGACGTCCCACGATCTATATCGCACCCCCCAATGTTCTACGTTTAATGCCGAGAGGGGGGGGGGGTGCGAAATAGGCAGTTTTCTTCGCCCGCTCCCCTGCCACACGACGTTTCCTAGTGTTATCGCACCCCCTACTTCCCAAACCATAAACCACCCCGCGGGAATGCGATAAACCACGAATTTCAAACTATAAAACCCCACTATCCCACTCATTTCCCTACCTCTGCAGACTTGCGGAAAAGACTAAAGTCACCATTGCCAACCAGATTGAAGCCCCATTGTCGCCTGGACCCCTTCTACAACTAAAGCTTCAGTACTCCAGGTAATTCTGAGTACCCACCACCATCAATTAAGCACATTAATTACTAATTGAATCAAATCAATGGCTTTTAAGACCATCCAAATAGTGAACCCTCTGAAGCCCCCCCTGCTAGATGTCAACCATACTCCACTGGCCAACAAGGACTTTAAAATAATAGAGGCTGTTACTGACAACAATCTCTTGGAGCTCCATTTCTGGAGCCATGACAAGTTTGATGATCAGGTAGATGATATAAATCTTTGGAACTCTAACCTACCAAAATACATAGTTCCACAGACCGACCAGTTCCCTGAAGTCATTAGACTTTACCAAGAATTTCTAATTACTATCACTGCCCAATCCATTAACCAAATGCTGCATATTCCATCACAACCAGAGGGAGTGCCTTTATCCATTGAGACCCTCACTGAGATTTTCCTAAAGCTAGCTCAAATCTTTGAGATTTTCCTCCCTGAATCAGTGCAAATTTCTAAAAGTAACCCACCATACTCTGTTACCATGTTCCCAGAACAAACCAAACAAATTGTGACCATGTTGTCCTGTATCCAAGGATATTTTACTGATAAGTATATAGATGAATCCATCCTTAGTTTCCTCTCTACCTTTTTCCCAGGCCAACCTCGAGCTATACTTTTCAACTTTGCCCAATTCCTGGAAAATGCCATGCATGATCAACTGATCAAACTTCCAAAAGAAGGAGTGTTCAAATACTCCTCAGTATTATTTCATTTTTTCATATATTTTCAGTCATAAATGTTTACAGTCAACCTACAAAAACTAGACACATATGGTAATCCCCAGTCTGTAATCTTTTGGACATCCTTGATCAGAAAGGATTCCAATGAATTCAGTTACAAAGAATTTATTGATTCTTTTGTACAAACAATGGTTAATATGCTTAACAATAGAATTCAACCCAGAATCAGTGATGAAATCAGAAAAGTTCTACAGTTATCTGACCAGAGCAAGACAGGAGGCTAGTATTTATACCAAAATCACACATAGATCAGAGTATATGGAAGCCAACTAATCCTTTACAAGCTTCCCGAATACCTCCTAATGAGGATATTTTCCTTAGAGTACATTAGACAGATCTTGAAATCTGATGAGGTAAACTTTCTTTCAGCCAAAAGGAAAACCCAGTTCAAGATAAAAAAACCAACTAGGGCCCTTTGTATGCAACAATATGAATGATGGAAAGGAAGAAGAAAAATGCCTATAGGAGTTAAAGTTTAGCAACAATTTCAAATGGTCATATGACCCCTTGGGTGTCATAATAAAATTAAGAATTAAGTCTAGACTCGCCCCTTTCATCCATGAATCTAAGCTTGAGATTGAGAAATATTCCAACTAGTTAGAGTGGTTGGAAAACACTCTACAGGAGGTGGAGCAGTAGCTTGATAATAGTACCATCCTGCTTACTCTAGACCCACAAGATAGAAATTCGAAAAGTTCTAGAGAAGAAGGCTCTTACTCAACAGAAGCTACATCTAACAATAAATTTGAGATTATGTACGGAAAGGAAGCAAAGTTGAACCTAGTAATAGAGCAGAAAGAGACAATTGAAATAGAGAAAGTGATTGTTATCAGGGATGATACACCTACACCACATAAATAAGAAATACCTCTGCCATCATGATCGTCTAGGGCATAAATCATTCAAAAGCAAAATAGTGCAGAGATTTTAACATCCAACAAGCCAGTTGAGAAGGAAAAGGATATCATTGAGAAATATAAAGAGATTAAAATTAAAAATGAAGCAATGAAGGCTGTTACATATGCACAATACTGGAAGCAAACTCCCAATGATCAGAGTAGGTTGCTTTCAAGTTTTTACCTCAGGACGAGGAAAATGCAGATGACATTCCTATAGCCGAAGGTACAGGCCCCAAAAACTTTATACGACTATAATAAAATAGACTTTGAATTTCATGCCAAGGACGTGCATCCAATTGACCAAATTGAATTCCACAAGCAGGCAGGAGAGATTATATATTCAACCATGAAAAATAAAGCTCTAAGTGTCAAGAAGTTGCAGAACTCCCTCGCAAATATACAATCATAGTTAAAGATAGAGAAAGCCTCATCACTAGCAAAATACAACATGATTAAGTCATTGGAAGAGTTGGTAATTGAGATTGGCTATAATCCAATTGACATCAAGGAAGCTGAAGAACTCATAAAGAAGAAAAATACAGACATAGTTGCACTGAAGAAATAGTTAAAAATACTATCTACTGAGCATCCACAAACCAAGGAGCTTTTAGAGATAGATAATCAAAAGGATGAGATTATGAAATTAATCATCCAGTTGATAGCTCAGCTAAAGGAAATGGAAACAAAGATGGATAAGCTTGTACAGGAAAAAAAAATAGCATGGTTACGCTGGAAGCAGTTCCCATTACTGGTATCCCCACAGTGTCTACATCAGCACCAGTATCTACACCAACACCAACATTAGTAATACCAATAGCCCATCCCATTGATGAGACCAGCAGATTAATCAAAGCAATGGAAGATATGTCCATTCAGACTACAGAGATTAATAAGCTCAAGGAACAGGTAAAGAGATTAGAGGATGAAAAGAAATTGGCAGAAGTAATGCATCAAGCTAAAGTATAGAAAGCCAATAGACTGTTTGACAAAATCCATAAGCTAGAGAAGGAGTTGTCATTAACAGAGCCTTTAGCCCAAGAAAACCAACAATTGTGGGCCAATATCATTAACTCAGTTAATGATATTTGGCCTTCTACACATATTATATTTTAGCAGAACGACTTGGTGAAAAAAGCTGGTGAGGCAATTCAGATAGTCAAAGCCAACCTTGGAGAGAAACCAGAGGAATCCTCTGAAATAATAAAATTCCTAAATTCTAAAAATAAGTATGAATTGGAAGAGCTCGGGATAGATGACAGAACAAAGACTATCTTAGAAGTAAAGAAAGTGATTTCCAAAGGAAATATAATGCTACAACTTGAGGAGAAATGCCAAACCTTGGAACTTGCAGTAAACAGGTTTTTTTAACAAGTTTGATGTATTGAGACAGAAGGGTCTGCCTAGTCCTCTAGTGATAAATGAAAAACTCATGAGACATGAGGATTATGTCAAGAATTTAAGGGAAGTGGCCAAAGAAACTTCCCACATTTCCTCAATGAAGGGCATTCCCATAGGCAATGTGCTCCTTCAAACTCTAGAAAACTTCTTTACCTCTAGCATGAGGTAAATCACATTTTTATAAATAAGGCTACATTTTCCAAATATTCAGAAGTGGATGAGATTGACCTCAGGATGATGAAAATAAAAATCCCAGATGAAAAAACATGGGAGAAGTGGTGTTATTTACTGTAAAGGGTGAAAGAACAAAAAAATGAAAGAACTGACAGGTAACAACAAGAAAAGAATCAAGGCTAGATATTAGCCAGTTGAAAGGTGTCACTATCCTTTTGTATAAAGATATTTTATTTTCCTAGAATAAATCCTAGTCGGTTGACAAGATATTTTTGTAATATATTGTATAGATACTCTCTTCTAAAGAGTAAAGAGTGTGGATTTCTGAATATTTCATTAGCTGACTGATCTCTTTCCTGAGGGTTATTGTACCAATTTCTAGTCGACAGACTGAACAAGTTATAAAGAGACTTCTTTACAAGATTCATGTGTTGAGCTATCTTAGTGAAGTATAAAATTTCAATTGTTCATGTTTTCTTTCTAAGTATTCAATAAATTTATATGTGTTCTAAATCTGAATGTTATAATAGGAGTATTACTGCGGAATTTTCTTAAATATTACGCTCTGCTTTTCACTGTTATACATTTCTATGTTTTCTTTTGATATCCGGTTTAGAGAATTCTTAATTGCCCTCTGATCCCAATTGACTTCTTCACCCTTATTCATTATCTGGTTTAAGGAATTCTTAATTTCTCCTTGATCCCGATTGAAAGATCACTTCACCATTCAACCTTGAGATCTGATATTGCTCACCTATCTTGCCCTATAACACTTTCTTCATAATTTGATTTTGTTATTTTTCAAAGTGTATTGACTCCATAACCCAATGGAAATTGAAAAAGCACCTATTCATCTAATTCATTAATTACACCAACCAATAAAAACCAATCAAATTAAGCATACATAACTAGCCTAATATCCATTAAATAAACAAATTTAAATCATATAGAGAGAGCCCTCTCTGAGTTTAGGAAGGGTAGATCCTAAGATCCAAAATATGTTTGTAGTTACCTCTGATATTTGTTTTTTACCCTAAAACAACCTTTGGAAATTTCAGAGTGATAACAACCTCCATAGTTGGTTTCATGGGCTTGCAAAGGAGAGGTTGGAGCTCCTTAGTCACTCTAGTGACCCGTCATCAATGCGACTGGGTAGAGGATGAAGGAAAATAATGAGATCTTCAACTCAAAACTACTTCCAACTTGTTTCTCAATATCTCTAGAATATATAAAGCTTTTCCAAGCCATGAAAAGTATTAAAAAAATCTTTGCAACCTCCTAATGAGCTTATACACGAAGTAGTCACCATAAGTGCAAGGACCAACACATGAGTGCAGAAAATATATTAAGTTGCATCAAACATGAAGCTCAATTGTATAAGGAGACTTGATACATCATAACAACCTCTACAACACCTTTACACATCATCATGAGCATTAAGTTCAAGGTCATCTCAATAGAAACACAACAAACATCATCCAACAATAAAGGTGATCTCAACACAAGCATCATCTACATGGAGACATAATTGAAAAACCAACCAATAAAGCCATCAAATCACCTACAATATAAAAATTGTCCATAACAACCATAGAGACCAATAATATCAAGAAATCATAGCATATGCATACCATCTCCAAACCAATTCTAGGTTGACATCAATGCCAACCATCATTCACTGCAACAACTCATCAACTATTACCTCATCACAACATCAATGCCAACATTTTTGATAACACAGATGAGCCCACAAGATTAATATATTAATAACTTCACATAATCTATCTTCAATATCTATTTTTTCTTTTTATCACTTTGGGATTAGAAATGTCATGTATTTTAATTACAAGATTTAAACAAAAAATATTCAACAACGTGTTCAAAACAAGTCAATGAAGTTTTTTTTTATGCAACTATCAAATTTCATGAATATTCGTGGACAGTGACAAGTGGGTTCACACATTCTACTAAAAACAATAAAGTCTATAAGTGGGGAATAACATATAAATATATTCATAAGGAATGGAACTCTTAGGGGGATTCATTATCGAAAAAAGAACTTACCTCAGAAAAAGGTTACATATTTTATGAATAATGGTATGGCACTTCTCTGATAAGAAGGGGAAGTCTTTGTTACGCACTTGACCTATGAGAATAAAAAAAATGCCAGAAATACGAAAAAATATTTCCAGAAACATAGAAATACCACATGAGTTGAGACAATTTGCAAATATATTTTATTATTCAAAAGCATAATACAATGTTCACTTTCCTCTTCTGCGGGGAAACCTCCAACAAATCAAAGCTCAATTAAAATAAAACTCGATGCTTCTTCCCTTTATATCCGATAATTATTATAGATTTATGACACCCAAAACCCTAAAAACTAGTGTTCCCTTGCATAATACATGTTAACCACTTTATTTATTAGCTATGGCCTATTTATAACTAATCGTGGTCCCTTTTCTATAATGTGGGTCAACCAATTACAATTATTATTACTGCGGATCACTTCTTATGGGATTTATTGACTCAACTAACTAACTATGACTCTAACGAGGCCCCTTGGGCTTATTACATCAATAAAGGGGTCAAGTTTGGACCATAACATGCCCTCCCCCATCAAAATAAACCTTTTTCTCAAGGTTGCAGCTGCAGAAACTGTTGAAGAATAGTGGTTGGTTCCCATGTCTCATCTTCTAGAGATGTATCTTTCCAGTTGATGAGGACTTCCTTGATCATGCGACCGTGGAGATGTATTTCACGAGTATCGAGGACTTGTTTGGGTCGAAGCCAAAGTGAACCTTCCTCATCCAATTCTCGTATATTTGTTTGAACCCTGCAATTGTTCTCGACAACTTTCTTAAGGCAGGATACATGGAATACAGGGTGGATTTTTGAAGTAGTTGAAAGGACCATTTTGTAAGTGACTGTTCCTATACGCTGAAGTACCTGATAATGCCCATAGAATTTTGGGGCTATTTTATGGAATTTCTTTTCTTTGAGAGAGGTATACTTATAAGGTTGGAGTCACAATTATGACATTTTTTAAATTTAGTCATAAAATGGTACTATTTAATTTACATTGATTAATAACGAACATATAAAATCAATCTAAAACTACTAAATTAGTATTTTATATTGATTAATGATGAACACAAATAAATTGATATAAAACGACTAAATTAGTCATTTGTAATGATTATTAATGAAAGTAAATGAAATGAATATAAATTACTAAATTAGTCGTTTATATAATAAATATGAAACTACCAAAAAAAGATAAATGACTACTGTAAATGATAAATTTGTGACTACAAATGATGAATAAATTTTGCATATATATGAATATTAGAAGATAATTTACAGTATCTTATAACATGAATGAAATTTAGTTATATTTATTTGGTCATTAATTAGTTTCAAATGATGACTAAAATTTGCATATATATGACTATTATTAGCTAATTACAATATCTTATAATGCGACCAAGATTTTGGTCATACTTATTTGGTCATTAATTGGTTTTCTCGGGTGATCATGTAGTAGTATATTTTGTTGTGTATTTGGTCATTAATTGTGGTAATTAATGACTTATTCAATGACCAAATTTACAGCTAAATTTATTACCAAAATTACAACTAATTTTACTACTAGAAAATAAAATTGAGACAACTAATTAATGACTACGCTAAATACGAATAAAAGTTTGTCCCATTATAAGATACTCTAAATTAGCCATTATTAGTGGCCAACTGAAAAATGGTCGTTTATATACAAATTTTAGTAATTTTTTTAGTAACTAATTGGTCATTTTGTACTAGTGTAGGAACACATGGTCGCCTACTTAAAATGACCTCTCTAAATGGTGTTGGCCTACATTTTGCTTCATCCGGTTCTAAGCTTAATGTAGATTATCTTTGAGATGAGTGATCATAGCGACATGGTTATGTAGGCGCTTATCAACTGCCTATACTTTGGATGATACAGGGATATAAGAAGCCGATGAAGGTGGGAGTTGGCCATACACTACCTCATATGGCGTCATTTTGGTGGCTTCATGATAGTTAGTATTATACCACCATTTAAATAAATACAACCACCGTACCTATTGATGTTGCTTGTCTGAAGTGAAGAATTGCAGATAAGTATCGAAATTTTTGTTGATTGCTTTTGTTTGACCATCGGTTTGGGGATGATAAGTTATACTTAGTTGGAGTTGCGTGCCTTGTAGATTGAAAATTTCCTGCCAAAAATTGTTGGTTAAATTGGGGTCTCTATCAGACCCAATGGAAGTCGGCATGCCATGTAGTTTGAATATTTGTTCCATGAAAACCTGAGCCACCAATGTTGGGGTAAATGGGTGTGGTAGAGCGAAAAAATGAGCATATTTGGAAAGATTTTCAACAACCACCATGATGACTATTTTTTTGCTTGAATTTGGGAGACCTATAATGAAATCCATGGAAACAACTGTTTAAATGAAAGAAAGGAGTGGCAAGGGTTGTAAGGTTCTCTATAGATTTATTGTTTCCCATTTTTTACATTGGAATACTTCGCATCCAGCTACAAAAGTAAGAATGTTGTGCTTCATGCTAATCCAAAAGAAAGAGTGGTGTGATCACACATAAGTCTTTTGAAAACATGAATGTACAACAACTGGAGAGGAGTGAAACTCTTCCAACATGCGGGGTTTGATGGTGGAGGTTGTTAGGAATCTGTAATTTATTAGCAAGATTGGCAGAGTCCAATTACAGAAGCAACATCGTTTCAACAAACTTTGGGATTCTAGGATCTAGCCCTCCTGAATCCAGAGAGGGATCTCTCTATGAATGAGTTTAAAGATGTGATCTTTAATAGCTGAAATTATGATATTAGGCTAGTTATGAAGAGCTTGGGTTTTGTTTTGTTTGTTTTGGTTGGGCAAGGACATGATGAAAGTGAAGGCAGTTTCAAAATGAAGGGTGAAGGCGTTTGCAAATGAAGGAATGATTTCGCTGACAGAAAAGGCAAAGACAGTTTTAACCCATTGGGCTATGGAGTCATAGGAGGATTTTAATTGGACAGCAAGGTTCAAGTAGGATCCATGGGGCAAGTCACTTATGTCAAAGGATCTCTTAAGGTGATTTTATGGAATGAAACATATAAAAAATGAAGAACAAACAAATGAAGATATAGTAAAACAGCCTAAGATTAAGTAAGTTCTTTTAAACTATATTGCTTCAGCATGTACTTAAAGAAAAACATGAGAGTTTTCTGAGATCAGGTTAATACCTTTAAACTAGCCTGCTTTGAAGTTCTTATAGTTATAAAACATTAAAAAACAATTGAAAAGCTTAAGATCAGGTAAGTGCCTTTAAACTACCCTGCTTTCAGCATATTCAATAAGGAAAACATAAAAGTATTTTGAGATCAGGTTAATACCTTTAAACTAGCCTGCTTTGAAATACTTTCAGTAAGAGAACATTTACAAAACAGTTGAAAAACTTAAGATCAGGTAAGTGCCTTTAAACTACCCTGCTTTCAACATATTCAATAAGGAAACCACAGATAACAGTGACAAAGAGAAATTTAGATCAGGCAAGTGCCTTTAAACCAGCCTGCATTGATGTACTCTTCAAAGAGAACGTTCAAATGAAGAAAACATAGACAATAAAGTTTTCAGTGAGAGTAGGGTACTATAGAAAGTAAATCCTAGCTCTATGTTTGCTACTCTTTATCAGAGAAAATGAATCAGAATGAGAACATTAAGCAAAATAACAATTTACAGTGAGGAACACATCACCATTAACACAAATCAGGATCCCATAAATTAGTAGCTTGTATTTGATGTTCGAACCAGTTACAATCAGCAAGCTCGGTGGGTCTCTACAACTTCAAACTTTTCATATCAGCTTATGTATCTTTGAATTGCAAACAGGGCATTAGTAGCTTCAGAATAACTATTACATGCTTTCAGATGTCTAGAGACCAACATTTGATCATCTTCTATAGAAGTATTTATAGAAGAATGAAGAGGTGGGAGGATTTCCCAGGGGTCAAGTATTATTAATTATGTAATCAATGCAATTCCTGGCCTTTGATGAACCAGGCAAGGCATAAGGTGGGAATGTGATCATTTATAACTCTGCTTCATAACTCTGTTTGTGTCTTTCGAGGCCTAATGATTGAAAAGATCTGCTTCTGGACTGTTCTTTAACCTTTAAAATAGTTTTGCCGACAACTTAGAGATAAGATCCTCGATTAGTATTAATTGTTCGGCGGCCTTTGATTTTCTGTGAGGCTGTAGGTGCCTTTAGAAGCTGGAGAAGGTTCAATTAGCCTCTGTTTTGGCGTCGAAGTAACTCTGTAGCCATTCTTTGCGTTGAAGTCCCCGCAGGAGTAACTCTTCGGCTGCGTTTGAGACAAATATCTGATCCTGATCAATAAATTTTGCCTCTGATTGAATACCTTGAGGCACAGGTGGCATTTCAGTAACTAGAGGGATCAATTTTCCTCAATTGCGGTGGTGGAAGCACTCCTGTCAATAAAACCCTTAAAATATTCTTTAAACTGTGTTTTAAATCGGGGATTAGGCTTTTGATAACTGTCTTATCCGTAATTCCCGTAAAACTGTCTCTAATCCTCTGTTCTGATACATTTTGGTCTTTGGCACTGATACTTTTTGACTGTGCCCCTTTCATGGTGTTTTTGCTGGTGTGCAGGGCTGCACAGGGTTTGTAAGGTATCCATGCCTGAGAAAACATTGATGAAACGTGCATTTCCACCCTGTGGATGATTTCCTTTGACGAATCGAAGACGGGAGAGTCGTCACCCTCTGCCTTTGAATCTTCTTTGGAAATAACGAAAAAATGATTTAAAACCCTGCAAAACACGAAAACTATTATAAAACCTGCGTATATAGGTTAACTGCATCGGAGGGCATGCGATGAGATCAGAGCCATTGGATGGCATCATCCAATGGTCAGGATTGATCGGGAGCGATCGTGGAATGGGTGAAGAAGGATTAAATCCGAACCGTCGATCATGCAGAGATCGACGGTCGAGATTGAACGAGGCGGTCAGAGGAGAAGGATGAATCAAAGCCATCGATCGCGCAGAGATTGACGGTTGGGATTGGGCAATGGAAAGTCAAATAGAGAGATCAGGTGATGAATTGTGGGCCGTCGATCTGCAGATCATATCAACGGTAGAGATTGATTTTCCACTGTACGATGGCCCGGATATCGTGCGTGCACCTTCGTTAACCATCGAGCAACTTTGGTGAGGGATCACCATTGGATCAGTGGGCCAAGATCGGACGGTCCACAAAAATATCGCTGGGTGTCTTGGTCCGAACGTTAATGCGCGATGGAAGACAGATGGATGGTGGTTTTAAAAATAGTACATGGGACGCGTGTTAAGCGATGTATGGAATTGCTGGCCATCGGGCAAAAACCGCCCTCCGCCGAAGAGTGGTGCGATAAAAACCACGCGGTTTTGGGAAAACGGCGCATAGCTGGGGGGTCCACAGGGAGGTGCGCTCTGCACCGTCGGATCTTATGGATTGAATCGACGACCGAGATTGCTCCACATTTGCATGGGCGGAAAAAATTTAATAAAATGTTAATTCGACGGTTTAACTAAATATCAAAGTTATTTAATGGTTTGGGCGAAATATTTATTTAAACCAGATAAGCGCTCGAATGCTCAGCACGCGGTCATGGCGCTAGGGTGTATGGGTGAAAAGGCTAGGGGCTTAGCCCAAGGGGGCTTAAACCCTATACATAAAAAACATGATTTTCTTGGAATTTTTCAAGGTTTTCAATGGAGTTGGGGGGTTTCGATAAGGTTAAGAGAGAGTCTTAAAACCTTATAAAGGGGATTTTAATGAGGGGGAAAGGGGAGAAACATGAAAATGAGGGATTTTCATGGGAAATGGGGGGACATAAAATGAGGTTAGTTTTGGGAGAAGAGAAATGGGAAAATGTGTTTGCAGCAATATTTGGCCTTGGAAATCAACAGGATTTCAGGGTCTTTTGGGATGTAAACAATAGTGCAGATTTGGACAGAGGCAAGAGGCCTTCAAGAGTCTTCAAGAGCCAATAGTTTTTTGTTATAGAAAATTGTTCCTTGAAGGCTCAAAACAGATTTAGCCACCTTTTGATATAATCAAATTTTACAGGTGGCTAACAGTGGCTCCACTTGGGGATGGTGCCTTCTTGAAGGCATCAAGAACTTTAGACTTGCATTCTCTGGGAGGCTGATCAGTTGCGTCATCCATTGTACTTTCTCTGGGAGGCTGACCTATTGTCTAATCCATTGGGTTGCTCTTCCTTTGCTTGGATGATCTTCTGAAAACATATTAGCAACCATGAAAAACAACGGATCTTCATCAATACAAACTTCTACCTACCCAATCCTAATGATCTAACATTTTTTCTTCTTTAGAGTGCACTTGGATTGGCAAACTCTTTTCACAAAATTTTATTCTTTTGAAAGCAGGAAATCTAATCTATTTCTACTCCTTATTTCTCCATGGACTCAGATTAAACAGTTGAGCCCATATGATTCTCTACCTAATCTACTAATCTGTTAGGATTAAACTGTCTAACAGATCTTATTCTCTAAATTCTAAAACATAAATTTAAACAACAGCCAAGTCAAGATTAAGCTGTTTGACTTGCTGTGATCTATGGCATAAAGACAAGCTGCACATAGACATTTATTTTGCAGAAAAAAATAAATAAAAAATGGAAGGCTTAAGATCTGAAATTTGATAACACTTCCTTCCTCTTTTCTACAGCTCTGATTTGATTCTTATTGAGCTGTATTTCCTTTTTCTCTGGTTTAGATTTTGAGCTAATTAGAACCAGATTTTTACATCTCTTTGACTCAGAAAAATAGAACAGATTTGAGTCATTTCTCTTTGCAACCTTAGGTTCAGATTTTGATCATGTTTGAACCTTTAATTTCTATCCTAAACTATCTACTGATAAGCCAAGATTAGACAGTTTTGCAAATCAAATTCACTATCCTATCAGCAGTAAATTTAAAACTAATTAGTCAAGATTAAACAGTTTGACTAATTAGAAGTGTGTTATTCAGGAGTGGCATTTAATCTTGCACACTTTCAGAATTTCTTTCTCTTTTTTGGTATGGGGCTGTACCTTTCTTGTTTTCACAATCCACCCTCTTTTCTTTTCTTTTTATTGTTTTTGTACTTTTTCTTTCATGAGACTGAACAAAGAATATGGTATTTACAATGGAAATGAAAGCTTTAAAATGGAACTTAGCGGTAGTAATGCTTAAGGACCCTGCCATTGACAGGACCCCCAAACAAATCTGTGCCATCTAACTCTTGTAGGAAAAAGGCATTAGGACCAACGGTGGACTGGATGATGTAAGGACCTTGCCACAAACTGTCAAATTTACCATGTTTACCCTTATCCTCTCTTTTGGAATCCCATTTGAGTACCTTATCTCTAATGTTGAAAACACAAGCCTTTGTTCTTTTGTCGAACAACTTCTTTATGTTTTCTTGCACCTTCTGAGCCCTATTGTAAACCTCTTCCCCTGTCTGCTGGAGATGTATTGTCTGACTGATCCTCCTAATCATGCTGTCCTCTTCTGACTGTATTTCTTGGATTAATTTTATTACTGGTACACCTAGGCTGGTAGGAAACACTGCATCTGCTCCATAAACAAGCTAGTAAGGGGACATTCCAATGGACCTTTTTGTGGTCAATATGTCTGCCCACAGAGCATGCACCAACTTGTTATGCCATGATTTTTTATTTTCTTCAAGCAGCTTCTTGATGATGGTCACCAAACTTTTATTTGATGATTCTACTAGCCCATTACCTTGAGGGTAGTAAGCAGTAGAATGACCAAGTGTAATCTGATACCTGTGACAAAAATCAATCATCTTTTTGGAACAAAAAGCAGTAGCATTATCAGTAATAATCTTCCTAGGGCATCCGAATCTAGACAAGATATGGTCTTCAAGGAATTTTATAATGACAGAATCTGTGGCATTCCTAGAAGGGATGGCTTCAATCCATTTTGTGAAGTAGTCGGTGGCTATGAGAATCCATTTGTG
Organism: Pinus albicaulis; assembly: GCA_034641835.2. Classification (NCBI taxonomy): domain Eukaryota; kingdom Viridiplantae; phylum Streptophyta; class Pinopsida; order Pinales; family Pinaceae; genus Pinus; species Pinus albicaulis. Next base: position 516,227,090 of record CM076575.1, on the reverse strand, counting down.
TTGGGAAGACGAAGCAGGATGGATTTCCCCTATGAAATCTAGGCCCCACTGTTGAAAAGGAGCTTCAACAGTGATAGGTTGTAATGGTAAAGGAAGAAGTTTTCTTTTGCCTTCAAAAATTTGGCATTTGTGACAGGCAACTATCATTTTATGGACATCCTGGAAGAGGGTGGGCCAGTAATAGCCAACTCTAAGGATTTTATTGGCTGTGGTTTTCCAGTAAAGATGACCTCCACACTCTCCTTCATGGAATTCATGCTTGATCCTTTCTGCATCAACTTCAGGCAAACATTTAAGCAATAAACCATCAACATTTTTCCAAAATAAACATTCATTTAAAATGCAATAGTTCCTAGTTTTCAATTTTAAAAATCTTGCCTTTGTTTTTGATAAATCAGGAGGAGCATTAAGATTTGCAAGCACATATAAGATATCAGTGTACCAGGGTGAGTTTTGAAACTGCTCTTCGACAGTGGGAGCAGGTGATTCTTCCTGTTCATCGAAGGCATCTACCATGTTAATGTCAAGGGCTTGTATATTAGACTCAACCATTAATTGAGCTAAGCCCTGACCTTTAATAAGTTTGGTTGGTCTGATTTCCAAGTCATACTCTAATATAGCAGCAATCCATTTACCCCTCTTTCCATCTGGGTCTTGGGACAAGATGTCTTTTACCACTATATTAGGTACATAGGCAATGATGTGGGAATGTAGAATATACACCCTGAAGTCCTTTAAGGCCTTTACCAAAGCATAGGCCTGTTTTTCCACTATGTTATATTTCAAGGGTGCATCCCTTAAAGCCTTGCTGAAAAAAGCAATGGGCTGTTCCTGTCCCTCTGGGTTTTTCTGCAACAGGACTGTTGCCACAGTATGTTTTGAGGCAAAGGAGAAAATAAGGAACTCTTTTGAAAAGTCTGGGCTAATTAGGACTGGTGCCCGGGTGAGTGCATGTTTTACCAATTTGAAGGATTTTTTGGTTTCTACAGTCCACTTTACTCCTACTTCTTTCTTGAGCATATTAGTCATGTTTCTAAGGGGCTCTGCTAAGTTGGGAATAAACCTCCTCAAGAATTTAATCTTTCCAATAAAGGACTGCAATTCTTTTATGTTCCTTGGTTGGCTAATCTGTAGTATTCCCTCAACTCTATTTGGATCTATTTTAATCCCTTCTTCTGATATGATATGGCCAAGGAGTTTACCTTCCTAAAGGCCAAACACTGTCTTTTTGGGATTTAAAGATAACCCAAACATTCTGCACTTTTCAAGGACCTTTCTTAAATGTTTTAGATGCTCTTCATCAGATTTGGAATAAACCGTTATGTCATCAAGGTAAATTACGATGAAGTGCCCTATCTCCTCTGAAAATACAATGTTCATGGCCCTTTGGAAAGTGGCCCTAGCATTCATTAATCCAAAAGGCATTTTAACATACATGAAAGTGCCCCAAGGAGTGGTGAAAGCTGTCTTGAGTTGGTCTTCTGGGAGTACTAAAACTTGGTTATACCCTGAAAAACCATCTAACAGAGAAATCCTCTTTGAACCAACTACCCTTTGTAGAATGTGTTCCATTTTGGGTAAAGGGTAATTGTCTTTTAGGGAGGCTCTGTTAAGGTTTCTGAAATCAATGCACAATCTAATTTCTCTTGTCTTTTTCCTCATGGATACAAGGTTAGAAACCCAATCTGAAAACCTCATAGGCACAATGATTCCTACCTCATACATTTTCTTGATTTCCTTTTCTACTAGAGGCAGTTGTATCGGATTAATTCTACGCAGTTTTTGCTTAAAGGGTTTTTGGTTTTCTTTCAAAGGAATCTTGTGCTGGATGATTTCTGTATCGTAGGCTTTCAAGTCTTCATAGCTCCAGGCAAACACATCGAAAAAATATTTAAAGAGGTCAACGTATTTTTTTTTCATGTTTGGTGACAAAGACTTAGACAATTTAATCATTTTTGGCTGATCCTCGGTGCCTATGTTGCATTCCTCAACCTCAGACTCTGTGTATTCTACGGTGGGCTTCTTTGCTACATCGTTAAAGTCAAAGAGGTCTTCTAACGGTGCTAGTCCCCTAGGTATGTTCTTGTCCTTTGACGATAATACCTCAATGTCTTCGTTTTTCGTGTCCTTGTATTCTTCTGTATGAGTGTCAAGTCCTTTATTTAACATGTTGATTTCTATGGGACCAGATGGTTCTTCTTTTTTAGGGGACTTTTTGTTTAGGCTATTTTCATCAGATTTAGAATCCAAATCAGATGACTCAAATTCGTTCTTGCCCAGCACAAAATCCTCTATCTGTTTGTCACCCTCAAAGACCTGCCAATATTTTTCATTATCTGGCACCGCTGGTCTAAACTTAATTTGAGATGTACATTCTTTGGTTCCAACTGGCGTTAAGCATGTTCTAGCCGCAAAAGCTAAATTGCGTACGGCAATATTTCTTTTTCTTGGAACAAAAATCAATTTGGACTCCTCAAAAGTTTTTAAAATGTCCATGACATCGTTTCGGTAAGCTCTAAGTCTGGGATGATTTGCGTTATATTCCCCATTGACTTGCTTGATGACTAGTTCTGAATCCCCATACACATTAATTCTTGTGGCTCCTAACTTTTCTAACAGATGTAAGCCTAAGAGAAGGGATTCATATTCTGCTATGTTATTGGAACACTGAAAGTTTAATTTGCAGGAAATGTTTTCTATGTGGTTGTTTTTAGTGTTGGTAATCCAGACACCTGCCCCAGCATTGCTCTTAGTGCATGACCCATCAAAATACATACTCCATAGAGGAATAATTTTGGTTTCATCTTGGTTATTGTCCCCTTCAACCAACGTGCTCAAGGGTTGCTATGAAATCTCAACACTTAGTTGTACTTGTTTCACCTCCTCAGATTTGTTATGGAGCTGAGCATGAGCGGCAGTCTATTGTTTGCCACCTTGGCTTTGTTCATTCTGGTTCGTTGCTTCAACGCACTATTCCAAAGTTTCTCTCTCATTTTCTTCCATATCTAGAACTACATTTATTTCTATATTTGGGGTCTCTAACTGTTTATCTGAGTCACTGTGTTCTGGCTCTGACTGTTTTGCGGATTCATTATTGCAAAATATAAACGAATCCAGGTCAGTATGGACATAATAAATGGGAGAATTTTCAGGCTTTTCTGGGTTACTGACCATGAATTTCATGTGTGACTCTCTGTACAGTCTTCTGAGCTGGCTAAAAACAGGAATAGTGGCATATGTCTCATCCATCTGTATGGTACCCTGCAGCTTGGTACCCCATGATCTTGACAACAACATGCCATATTTAGGAGGCACATCAGCCACCACAACATCCATTACCATGCACTTGGCTGGGAAATGGGTCAAAGTTACACAAAGATCTTTGATCAGGCCAAGGCACTTTACACTGTTTGAATCAAAAGAATATAAATCCTTGTAAGGTTTGGTTATTTCTAATCCTAGCATTTCCATTATCACCTTTGGCATAAGGTTGTGCAAGGCTCTAGATTCATGCATAGCATTATGAAGGATCTTGTCATGAACATTGAAACTCACGTAAAAGGGAGGTACAGTCCCTCTTGATATATACCTTCAATCTTAGGACCAAAAATAAGCTCTGGCTGGTCATCATTAAGATTGAATGAGTCATTATTATCCTCAATATTTAAAGCCTTCAAAATTTGGGTCCTATATACATTCTGGGTAGCTAACTCAGTCAGGGGAACATAGATTCCGATCTTTGAAATTTCCTGCTCTAGGCTGAAAAGAATCTGGTTCTTTGATGAACTTGTCTCAGCCTTGCTAGCTCCCAGTCTATCAGCAACATCAGCTTGCTGATTTGTTCTACTTGTTTTTGGCAAAATGGTCTTAACAGGAGTACTAGCTGAAGTGGTAGTATTACTAATGTCCGCACTCTGCTTTTGTTTGTTTTGAGTGCCTTTCTCTCTATCTCTATCAGAATTCACAGCTACTGTTTTACCCTTTTGTTTGACAATTTTAGGCTTGGTTATAGTGCTGTTTTGTGAAGATTTGTTAGAGGTTTTGGTGTTGGGAGTTTGTTGACTGGTTTTGCTTCTAAGGTCATATTGTTTTTGAGGCTCTATGATGACATTTTCCATGTCCTGAAAATAACTTGCATTATCATCTTTGTTGTCATCATAAGGGGTATGAAAACCTTGTTCCCTATCAAAATGAATCTCAAAGTCATCATTATCTACTCCTAACATGTTGATATCATCTTCCTCTGTTACCTCCTCTGTTTCCTCAACCTCACTTATATAGTTTTGATGAAAGGGAGGAGTGATCTGTTGATCATCTTCCCTAGGTTTGTTTGGAGGTTGGTTCCTTCTAAAATTCTGATTCTGGTTCTGGTTCTTGTTTTGAGGAGCAGTTTGGTTTTGACTTGCTTGTGCTTTCTCAAGGATGCTCATTTTCTTCATCATCTCCTCCATCATTCTTTCCATCTTTGATTTGGAAGTAGAAGGGGCATTTTCCTCTCTAAAGGACACTCTCTTTTCAGTTTTCATTCTTTCTCTCTTCTCCATTAGGTTGACTTTCACAGAAAGAGCACCCTTTTGCATATCTTCAAGATTTGCAAAATATCTCTCCCTTAGCTGATAAGCCATCTTAGGATCAAACCCTTCAGGAAACTTGTTTAAAGCTGAGCCTTGTGGAGGTTTTAGTTCCGGGGAAAGTGCATTATACACACTATTGAATCTAGTGCAATAAACTTGCACACTTTCCCCAGTGTCTCTATGGAGATTCTTATAGTCAGAAAGGACTTGGAGAGGGTTTTTCTTTACTTCCCATTTGTTTAAGAATGTTTGATGGAAGGCTTGTAGATCACGGATACTATGGGGGGTTAAACCTTTGAACCACTTCCTCACTTCTCCCCCTAAGCTCTGAGAAAATAACCTAAGTTTGACCGAATCATCATCAATTTCATTTCTGTCAAAGTAGTCATTCATCTTATCCACATGTTGTGATGCAGTTGTAGCATTGTTAGCATCATATAATGGAATTTTGGACTGATAGTCCTCTGGAAGATTGATTAGTGGTACAGGAAGGACTAGGGGAGCATACCATGCGGCCATGGCAGGAGGTGGTGGTGGATTTACAAGAGGGACAGTGGGCTGAAGTGGGGTGGTTTGAATAGTGGATGTAGGGCGAGCAGAAGTGGATGGACCAGAAATAGACTGCTGAGTTGATCTTGGATGAGGGGCACCTAAGTTGTGAAGAAAATGCAAATCAGGAGGTGTTGTCTCTCTGCTACCAAGATGTTCACTTGTTTCTGGGGATGATAGTGAAGACTCAGAATCTAACTGATCTAAATCACCAAGAGAGCTAGTTCTAAATGGATTTACTAAGTCATCTTGTGATTGTTGTAGAGCTGAAATATTTTTAGGGACTAAATTAGCTCTCAAGGGTGATCTAAAAATAGTTGATAATTTAATCTCAGGAGACTTCCTGAGGATACTTTCTGGGTTATCAACTACTTCAGGTGGGTCTGGGTCAGGGTAGGCTCTAGTGTGAATCTGTCTAGGAGCCACTATGATGTGTTTTTAAGACCCAAATAAACAAGAAAATTTCAACCAAATATGACAGTCTTTGAATGGTTAACTAACCTGTTTACCTAAATTTGAATCCTACAGACCTCTAAATGAGTTTGAATAATATTATGATGATAAGGGTTCTTCCCAGTGGATTCTTAAGGTCTGTTTAGGATTGTGGAGTTGCTAAGTGGAAGCTTTTAGCTCTTTTTAGAGGTAAAAGGTTTTATGGTCCACCACCATGCTTGTGAAATATCCCTTTTCAAGGATATCCTGGAACACAACAAACTCTAACCAGAGATTGACTGGGAGGGAATTTACCAGATATGTCACCTCTGAAAGAGGATGAGATCTGGAGGCTAACTGGCCCTTTCCAGACTCTGTCTAAGAGTATGGGGTAAAACACATCAAAGGTCATTGAAAAGTAAGAGTAAGTGTTTTAATACCAATCTGAAATATTTTTAGGTTTTTTGAGTTCTTTTTCAATTGAGTGGTTTTTAAGAATATCCTAACTCTATTTCAAAACTTAGCTATGGTTATCAGAAAAAGAAAGCCTACTCTTATGGCTAAGCCAACTGATTTTTCAAGGTTGGATAAAGTCTTAGGAGAATCCTAAGGTTTACCTAGTTTGTCACTGATTCAAACAAGCTTTATCATGATGACCATTCGTTGGCAGTGCTTGAAAAGGTACTTTTACTTATGTAAGTTTTATGTAGGTTGCAAAATTTTTCCCTTGTGGAGTCGCAATGTTCGTCTGTAATTTATTAGCAAGATTGGCAGAGTCCAATTACAGAAGCAACATCGTTTCAACAAACTTTGGGATTCTAGGATCTAGCCCTCCTGAATCCAGAGAGGGATCTCTCTATGAATGAGTTTAAAGATGTGATCTTTAATAGCTGAAATTATGATATTAGGCTAGTTATGAAGAGCTTGGGTTTTGTTTTGTTTGTTTTGGTTGGGCAAGGACATGATGAAAGTGAAGGCAGTTTCAAAATGAAGGGTGAAGGCGTTTGCAAATGAAGGAATGATTTCGCTGACAGAAAAGGCAAAGACAGTTTTAACCCATTGGGCTATGGAGTCATAGGAGGATTTTAATTGGACAGCAAGGTTCAAGTAGGATCCATGGGGCAAGTCACTTATGTCAAAGGATCTCTTAAGGTGATTTTATGGAATGAAACATATAAAAAATGAAGAACAAACAAATGAAGATATAGTAAAACAGCCTAAGATTAAGTAAGTTCTTTTAAACTATATTGCTTCAGCATGTACTTAAAGAAAAACATGAGAGTTTTCTGAGATCAGGTTAATACCTTTAAACTAGCCTGCTTTGAAGTTCTTATAGTTATAAAACATTAAAAAACAATTGAAAAGCTTAAGATCAGGTAAGTGCCTTTAAACTACCCTGCTTTCAGCATATTCAATAAGGAAAACATAAAAGTATTTTGAGATCAGGTTAATACCTTTAAACTAGCCTGCTTTGAAATACTTTCAGTAAGAGAACATTTACAAAACAGTTGAAAAACTTAAGATCAGGTAAGTGCCTTTAAACTACCCTGCTTTCAACATATTCAATAAGGAAACCACAGATAACAGTGACAAAGAGAAATTTAGATCAGGCAAGTGCCTTTAAACCAGCCTGCATTGATGTACTCTTCAAAGAGAACGTTCAAATGAAGAAAACATAGACAATAAAGTTTTCAGTGAGAGTAGGGTACTATAGAAAGTAAATCCTAGCTCTATGTTTGCTACTCTTTATCAGAGAAAATGAATCAGAATGAGAACATTAAGCAAAATAACAATTTACAGTGAGGAACACATCACCATTAACACAAATCAGGATCCCATAAATTAGTAGCTTGTATTTGATGTTCGAACCAGTTACAATCAGCAAGCTCGGTGGGTCTCTACAACTTCAAACTTTTCATATCAGCTTATGTATCTTTGAATTGCAAACAGGGCATTAGTAGCTTCAGAATAACTATTACATGCTTTCAGATGTCTAGAGACCAACATTTGATCATCTTCTATAGAAGTATTTATAGAAGAATGAAGAGGTGGGAGGATTTCCCAGGGGTCAAGTATTATTAATTATGTAATCAATGCAATTCCTGGCCTTTGATGAACCAGGCAAGGCATAAGGTGGGAATGTGATCATTTATAACTCTGCTTCATAACTCTGTTTGTGTCTTTCGAGGCCTAATGATTGAAAAGATCTGCTTCTGGACTGTTCTTTAACCTTTAAAATAGTTTTGCCGACAACTTAGAGATAAGATCCTCGATTAGTATTAATTGTTCGGCGGCCTTTGATTTTCTGTGAGGCTGTAGGTGCCTTTAGAAGCTGGAGAAGGTTCAATTAGCCTCTGTTTTGGCGTCGAAGTAACTCTGTAGCCATTCTTTGCGTTGAAGTCCCCGCAGGAGTAACTCTTCGGCTGCGTTTGAGACAAATATCTGATCCTGATCAATAAATTTTGCCTCTGATTGAATACCTTGAGGCACAGGTGGCATTTCAGTAACTAGAGGGATCAATTTTCCTCAATTGCGGTGGTGGAAGCACTCCTGTCAATAAAACCCTTAAAATATTCTTTAAACTGTGTTTTAAATCGGGGATTAGGCTTTTGATAACTGTCTTATCCGTAATTCCCGTAAAACTGTCTCTAATCCTCTGTTCTGATACATTTTGGTCTTTGGCACTGATACTTTTTGACTGTGCCCCTTTCATGGTGTTTTTGCTGGTGTGCAGGGCTGCACAGGGTTTGTAAGGTATCCATGCCTGAGAAAACATTGATGAAACGTGCATTTCCACCCTGTGGATGATTTCCTTTGACGAATCGAAGACGGGAGAGTCGTCACCCTCTGCCTTTGAATCTTCTTTGGAAATAACGAAAAAATGATTTAAAACCCTGCAAAACACGAAAACTATTATAAAACCTGCGTATATAGGTTAACTGCATCGGAGGGCATGCGATGAGATCAGAGCCATTGGATGGCATCATCCAATGGTCAGGATTGATCGGGAGCGATCGTGGAATGGGTGAAGAAGGATTAAATCCGAACCGTCGATCATGCAGAGATCGACGGTCGAGATTGAACGAGGCGGTCAGAGGAGAAGGATGAATCAAAGCCATCGATCGCGCAGAGATTGACGGTTGGGATTGGGCAATGGAAAGTCAAATAGAGAGATCAGGTGATGAATTGTGGGCCGTCGATCTGCAGATCATATCAACGGTAGAGATTGATTTTCCACTGTACGATGGCCCGGATATCGTGCGTGCACCTTCGTTAACCATCGAGCAACTTTGGTGAGGGATCACCATTGGATCAGTGGGCCAAGATCGGACGGTCCACAAAAATATCGCTGGGTGTCTTGGTCCGAACGTTAATGCGCGATGGAAGACAGATGGATGGTGGTTTTAAAAATAGTACATGGGACGCGTGTTAAGCGATGTATGGAATTGCTGGCCATCGGGCAAAAACCGCCCTCCGCCGAAGAGTGGTGCGATAAAAACCACGCGGTTTTGGGAAAACGGCGCATAGCTGGGGGGTCCACAGGGAGGTGCGCTCTGCACCGTCGGATCTTATGGATTGAATCGACGACCGAGATTGCTCCACATTTGCATGGGCGGAAAAAATTTAATAAAATGTTAATTCGACGGTTTAACTAAATATCAAAGTTATTTAATGGTTTGGGCGAAATATTTATTTAAACCAGATAAGCGCCTCCAGTGTTAGCGCTTGGTCCCAGGGTGTGGGCATATGATCGGAAGTAGTTAGAAACCTTAGCCCAAAGGGGCTTAAACCATATACATAAAAAACATAATTTTCTTGGAATTTTTCAAGGTTTTCAATGGAGTTGGGGGGTTTTGATAAGGTTAAGAGAGAGTCTTAAAACCTTATAAGGGGATTTTAATGACGGGGAAAGGGGAGAAACATGAAAATGAGGGATTTTCATGGGAAATGGGGGGACATAAAATGAGGTTAGTTTTGGTAGAAGAGAAATGGGAAAATGTGTTTGTAGCAGTATTTGGACTTGGAAATCAGCAGGATTTCAGGGTCTTTTGGGATGTAAACAGCAGTGCAGATTTGGACAGAGGCACGAAGCCTTCAAGAGTCTTCAAGAGCCAACAATTTTTGTTATAGAAAATTGTTCCGTGAAGGCTCAAAACAGATTTAGCCACCTTTTGATATAATCAAATTTTACAGGTGCTTCTTAGTCCGAGGATAAAAATACGATCCTTATAACATAGAACCTCATCCTTCCAAGAGTAGTCCTATGAGGAATTATGATTTCCTTGTAATATATTAATGAGTTGGGATAGAGATGGGTGGGAGAACCATTGATGATGATCTTATTCAATCTGGTATGGGTAGAGAGAGGGATAAAAGGGTGCCCTCATCCTTAAATTGGCATGATAAGGCATCGACCACTACATTGTCATGCACTTTCTTGTAAATGATCTCATAATCATATCCCAACATTTTTGTGAGCCATTTATTTTGTTGTGGAAATGATAGAAGTTGCTCGAGGAAATATTTTAGGCTATGAGGTTTGTGCGGATTGTTGATTTTGTAGCATTGGAAAGTGTTTCAAGTCTCATATTTTGGGAAGAGGCATGGACATTAGTATTCCAGAGATCCCATAAATCGTTTGTCGAAACTCTACTCGGATCATGCTTTATTAAAATAATTAATTATTTTAAAGTGATCCCTAAGTCTAAACTTAGGGAAATTAAATAATTAAAGGGTATTAATAAATCAGAGTGTGAATCTTATAGAAAATGAAGGTCATGTCATATTTTAATCTCATCCATTGATTAGAGATCTAATATGGGTCGTTGATTCATCAACAAGAAGACTATAAGAGAAGGCTTGAGGGTCATTTGGAAAGCAAGTCGAGCACACTCTCAGTACCCAAATTGAAATCAATTTTGAAGGAATAGAATTTGATTTTCAGAGGGATAGGTTGTATATAAGGTAGAGTTTCAGAGGCAGAAGGAGGAAGGGGAAGTCAACAGAGGAAGAAGAGGGTAGAAGGAAGACATAGAGGGGACAACGCTGAGAAACAACATTGGTCCTCCATGCAGAGTGATGTATTCCAGTGCAGTGACTGCGCAGAAGACCACGCAGAGCGACACAAAGGGAGGAAGGGTGCCTCCAATGTGTCAGAAATTCTTCCAAAGGGCTCAGAAAAATTATCTTAGGTGTATTCTAGACATCCCATCAAATTTCTGTAAATGATCTCCACTATTGAAGAATAATATAAACCCTCATCTATTGCACCGATTTTCATACATTGGGTTTTTTCGGGGACAATTGTCCAAAAATAACTGTGTTCATGTGTTTGCTTCTATTGCGTTATATGTGTTCTATTTGATTTTTTTCTTATTATTAAGAGAATAATGTAGCTGTGTTTATTTCAGAATTTACTAAAATTATTTGTAAATAACTTATCATAAATAAATAGGCAAAATAAATCAATCACTACAATAGTATTTCAGCTTGAAAATTTCACATGGTATCAGAGAAAAAGACAAGGGACAAAAGAGGAGGTTCTGTAATGGAACAGAGGTCCGAAAATGATGGAGTATCAGCTCAGAAGGGTTCACACAGTCCTCTATAATGCATGGAGGAATAGAGGGATCATGATGTTTCAGTTCTGGTGTCCAGACTAGAAGAGGATTTTGCTTGTGTATCAAGCATGATCTCTTCAGGGGTCTGGTATATTGATAGTGGAGCATCTTCTCACATGATGGGTGTTCGAGAATGATTCTCGAGGTACTAGGAAGAGCAGATGAATTTTCATATCATGATGGGAAACAAGGCCAAGTGTAGCCCTATTGGAAGAGGAACCATAATATTTCAAATAGAATATGGTAACAAGCTTCGAGCCACCAACGTATTGCATGTACCAGGATTGGGGATAAACTCGCTCTAGGTGTCTCAACTTCAGAACAAGGGTTACGATGTATACTTTATTGGAAAAAAAGTTTATGTTAAACACTCTAGTTGGAAAATGAAGGCACAAATTGGAGTAAGGAGCCATAAATTATATAAGTTACAGCTCGAGTCTCCAATGGCGCTGATAGGAAGTACTGATGAAAGGGATTTGAATTAATTATGTCACAGAAGAATTGGGAATCTACATCATGGATCCTTGAGTATTCTGAAGAAGAATATCACGGGAGCTCCAGAACTTAGCACTAGGAAAGACTATGTCTGCAGGGGATGCGTATTAGGGAAGTATGCCAAGGCAACATTTCCATGAAGCAACAGTAGGGCCAAGGGTGTGTTGGAATTGATACACTTAGACATCTATAGACCAATGTCCACGAATTATCTAGTGGTGCAAAGTATTTTTTCGCCTTTATTGATGACCATTCCCGAAATACATGGATCTAATTTCTGAAGACCAAAGATGAGGTCTTTGAGAAATTTAAATAATTCAAGGCTTTGGTAGAAAATCTAACCAGAAAGCGGATCAATAAATTGCGATCAGAAAATGGTGGAGAATATATTGATAAATACTTCACAAGGTTTTGCACAAAGGAAGGCATCAAGAGAGAATGAAAAAATCCATATAATCTGAAGCAGAATGGAGTTGTAGAGAGGAAGAATAGAACCGACCAAAAGTTGCAAGAGCAATTTTGTATGATCAAAACATGCCCAAATTTCTGTGGGCTAAAGCTTGCAATACAATAGTGTATGTGCGGAACCCATGGTGCCTCATAGAAAATTGGGTAAGGTTATACGAGTGTGTTCACTGGGAGCAAGCCTGAAGTGAGCCACTTCAGGATATTTGGCAGTATAGCGTATTGCCACGTACTGGATGAGAAGAGGAAGAAGTTAGTTCAGACTGCAGAGAAAGGATACCTTGTGGGATATAGCGAAAATGCGAAGGAATATCACATCTATATTCCCGAGAATAGGAAGATCGTAGTAAGACGAGAAGTGAAATTCATGGAGGAGAGAGCCTTCAGGAGATCCCGTGAAATGTCTATAGATACGCAGTCGGAGGAGGATCCGCTAGTTCAACCACAACGACCTACAGAAGATGGCTCTAGTGCCTCTCCATGACACAAGGATTCTGAGGAAAGTTCTTCCAAGGAAGTGCAAGAAGGAGAGCAGATACATCCACCCACCACTAGTGGAAGGATGAGAAGAGAACTCCAACAAACTTTGAGGGATGCATAGGAATTTATTGGAGCCCCTAGAAATGAGAAGAGGGTACGCAGGCAGCCAGACAGGTACCATGCACTGGTAGCACAGGTTGGAGAACCCGCTAGTTTTCGAGAGGCAGCTCAACATCAGGTGTGGGTAGACGCTATGGTGGAGGAGTACAACTCCATCATGAAAAACGATGTATGGGAAGTAGTCCCTAGACCTCTGAACAGATCGGTTATAGGATCAAGGTGGATCTACAAGATCAAGTATGTTGCAGATGGCAACATAGAGAAATTCAAAGCTAGGTATGTGGCTAAGGGGTATACACAGAAGGAAGGGATCGATTATGAAGAAACCTTCACCCTTGTAGTTTGGTACACTTCGATCAGATCCGTCATCTCTCTTGCAATGCAAATGGAATGGGAAATTTACTAGATGGATGTCAAGACAACGTTCTTGAATGGGGTAATAGAAGAGGAAGTGTACATAGAGCAGCCAGAGGGCTTTGAGACGCATGAGCAGAAGACTCATGTATGCGAACTTAAAGAAAAGACATGTAAGTATTCTGGAAGCATGGTATGGGTGAATTTATAGTTACCTATAGAAGATGGGATTTGTAAAGAGCGATGCAGATCCCAACCTCTACTATCTAAGAGTAGGGGATGAGCCACTTATTCTGGTATTATATGTAGATAATCTGTTCTTGACTGGATCACCTAAGCTCATCAAAGAGTGCAAGAAAAATATGGCTACATAATGTCAAGACAACACTCTTGAATGGAGTGATAGAAGAGGAAGTGTACATAGAACAACTAGAGGGCTTTGAGACACATGAGCAGAAGACTCATGTATGCAGGCTTAAGAAAGACTTGTGTGAAGCAAGCCCCTAGAACATGGTATGGGTGAATTTCTAGCTACCTACAGAAGATGGGATTTTTCAAGAGTGGCGTAGTTCCCAACCTATAATATCTAAGAGTAGGGGATGAGCCGCTTATTCTGGTATTATATGTAGATAATCTGTTATGACAGATCATCTAATCTCATCGAAGGCACGGAAAAATATGGCTACATAATACGGAGTTGTTGGTAGGTAGAAAACAATGGTTGTCCTTCTTGCATTAATGCTTACCAATGCTTGTACAAAGAAGCAACATCACATTCAATCACAAAAGGTTTTGTAAAGTCTAGTAGGGCCAATACTGGAGTGGTGCACATGGCCTGTTTGAAAGCCAAGAAGGCCTGCCGAGTTGCATAAGTATAGAGAAATGATTTTTTCTTGAGAATATTAGTGAGGGGTCGGGAAATGCATCCATAATTGCTAACAAAATTGGTGATAGTAGCCCGTGAGACCTAGGAATCCCCTCAAACTCTTCAAGGTTTTTGGTTGGGGCCAATCTTTCATTGCCTGAATATTTTTTAGATCAACCCTCACTCCTTCACGACCCACAATGTGTCCCAAATACTCTACATCTTCCATGCCTAAGGAACACTTGGATAATTTGAAAAATAGTTTATGATATTGGAGTAGTTGCAATACCTGGTCAAGATGTTGAAGGTGAATGTCCCATGTTATGTTGTAGATGAGAATGTCATAAAAAAAAACTAAGATAAAATTTGCGAGATACGATTTTAGAAGGCGTTTCATGAGGCTTTGAAAAGTGGATGGGGAATTACAAAGACCAAATGGCGTGACAATGAATTCATAATGGCCTTCATGAGTTCATAAGGTTGTCTTGGAAATGTCAAATTCCTTCATTCGTATTTGGTGACATCCTGAGTGGAGGTCCATCTTGGTAAAAAAATTGGCACTATGGAATTCATCAAGAAAATCATCAACTACTAGGATAGGAAATTTGTCCTTGATAGTGAGCTTGTTAAGGGCCCTTAATTCTAGAAAAATGTGCCATTCACCATATTTCTTTAGAACCATGACCACTGGAGATGAATAATGGCTGGTGCTAGGATGAATAACACCTGCTTCAAGGAGTTCCTTGATGATTTTTTCAATTTCATTTTTTTGGGAAAACAAATTATCGATAAGGGAAAAAATTTGGTGGCTGAGTATTGAGTATCAAAGGGATGTTATGATCATGTTAACCCCTAGAGGGTGGGAGCTCCTTAGGTTTTTCAAAGACCCACTTGCGACAATCTAATACTTGTTTTATATGGATGAATGTTAGGAGGAGTGTATTCAATGGAATGGATGCAATTAAATTGTGTTATTATCCCATGATGGCCATTTTTAAAAATATTATCCATTCGATGCAAGATGATGATAATAGGAGAACTTGCCAAGAGTCCCCGCACTGTATGAGTGTGGCTGTTCTACTTAAAGCTCATATATAACTCCTAGAAGTCCATTGTGATAGGGACTAGTGTGCAGAGCCTTTCAACACCAAGGAAAATGTCACAACAACACATGTCAATGGAAAACATGTGGGTTTTTAGGTGATAACCCCCCATTTGAAGCTTAGCATTTTCACAACTTCCTTCACATTTCATTTCCCCACCATTAGAAACAATGACTTGGAAAGTATATATGGCCCTGACAAAATAATGAATGATTTTTTCTACTCTCTTATGGACAAAATTATGCATGTTACCAATATCAATTAACACCACTACTAGCCGATGTTTAATAAAAAAATGTATTTTGAGAGTTTGGGGAGAAGAAATGTCATTCAGGGCACGAAGTGAGATAGCTGACTCATCTAGTGTAGTTATAGTATTATTTTTCGGGGCTTTTATGGGTTCACCCTCTCCCTCCTCAGGCACTTTAGTGGATGGAGCTTCATGGACAGAGTTGTTTTCAATAATGCTGATTTGAAATAATTTTGGTTCCTTGCATTTATGTCCCTGGGAGTATTTTTCATCATAATAGTAGCAGAGTCCTTGTTTCCTTCTTTCATCCATTTCTTCTGACAACACCTTTTGAACCTTAAGTGTCTAGGTAGGGCCCATAGACAGGCTGGGACATTCCTGTGCGATGAAATTTAACTAGCAGAAAGTGATGAAATTAGTGTCTAGGTGATAAAAAAATTATTTGTCGCAATTTTTCCCATTCAAATATTACCAAAAATGAGAAATATTAAGTGGATGAACTAAAAAAGGCTAACATAAATGACTAATTTAGTCTCGGGTTAAAATATATGACTATAAAAAAGGTATTACATTTAAAAATGACTAACATGAATGACTAATTTAGTCTAGGAACAAAAATACGATTGCCTAACAAGTACTCCAATAATACAAGTCAACCATTTATGTTAGTCAATTTAATTGTGTCACTTCAAAAATCTAAACTTACAAGTGATAGGGGATTCAAAGGTTGTTCTAGATTGGCTAAAATGTTATAATTCCTTAAACACTTATTTAATGGATTAGTGGATGATTAGAGTTATGGAGTTAATTATAATCTCCAGGGTTATATCCTCTGATCAAATCCATAGGGAATTCAATTCAAAGGCTGAAAAATGATCCAAAATGGGAGTGGGCTTACAAATGGGTCAAATACATTATGAAGAATACATATAAGGGGAATTATTAAATAATTAGTAGAGAACACATTTAATTTAGTTAAAGACTTAAATTTTCATGGACATATATATTTTTTATTATCAGGGTCATATTCATTGAACTTAGTATACTAGTTTTTAACTTGGATATCAGGTTGCTTATTTAGTATGAACATGCATTATAAACATAATATTACTAGTCTCATGAAATTATTTCAAATCCTATGGGAATTTTGATATTACTTGAACATTGGATGTTTCACATATTAGAATATCACATCATAGATGTGAAGTAGATTTATTATATGTTAGATGACATAAATTACAACTTTGCATTAATATTAATTAAAAAATGATGTTTTTTTTCTTATTGGAAATAAACTATGACATTTCCCACTAAATAAGTCAATAACTATTAAAAACAATTATGCATAAATCATAACTACTAAAAACAAACAATTTACAAATTCTTCAACCTAATTTCTCAAGTTTAATTTTAGTGATTAACTCCTTATGATTGAAAAATCAAAGTTTCATTATAGTGATTCATGACTAGCCATTGTGTTAGTGTCGTTGGATTACTCCCACTGTTGCTCTACTGAAACTTGGTGGCTAATTTCTTCATTTATAAGGAAGGGGGAAAGTTATTTTGATTTTGAGAAGGTTATTTGGAGGTATTTTCCATGGAAAAAATAGCTTATTAAGGATCATATCTTCAAAAGATGCTTGCAGGAGGTGTGAATTCAAGACCCCTGACAAACATTTATTGTCTTCCCCAACTTTGAAATTGGTGGGGGAATTCTCAGTCATCTCCACCTCTATCTCCACTACTGTAACCATCTGCATATTTACCTTTGTCTCTTGAGCTTTGTTGGTCCAATACTTATAGAGTTGGTATTTAGAATGTTTTTCTTGATATAAAAATATTTGGACATCATCTTCATGTACAGATAATTTCCTGGATGCCTTTTAAAGCCACAAGATGGTTGGAAAGCCTTATGATATTATGTGATAATAGTTCCTAGAAGCAAATGGTGGATATTATGAATTCCCTACAAATATCAAGGTTGAAAGAATCCTTTCTACCTTCATGGCTACAAGTCCAACCCCAAATGGTCATTTTTGGCCCTTTGACAAGGACCTCCTAGGGTTATGAACCTGTGACATTGTGTCATTCAAAGCCTCTCTTGCACACCAAATCACTCATAAACTGTTTATGATGTTGGTGATTGGTTTGAAGATCCTATTTAAAGGGTCGAATCTGGTAAAAATATTGATGGCAAAGATATGTGTAATTCTTACCAAGGAAAATATCAATCAAGACTCTTATTCATCAACAAAGTCGCCTAATGTTGGTTGGGTGAACGAGCTTATCAAGTGATGGATTCAGGGTTGTACGATTTTCTTCATTTGCAGGTATTTATCATTTGATAAATTTGTAATTTTATTTTAATGATTTTTCATATTTTTATAAGCTGGGGATTTAAGTGGTTTTTACTCAAAGCCAAGAGAACAATGTTGCATGACCAAGTTTTCCATGGGGAGAGGAATTACTAAACCTGGGGACCGTACAGATCAAGATGTGTAGAAATATCATTAATTTATAATTTAATGTCTATTGAATTGAATTACAGAGTGACATTGAGTTTTTGTGAGAGAAATGTGTTGGGTGCAGGAATTGCACTTAAGAAAACTCCTCGACACTTAATTTTCAACCCGAGGGTTCGTAAACTTAGAGACGACGCACAGGAAATGCC
The DNA here is from genome assembly GCA_034641835.2 of Pinus albicaulis. NCBI lineage: Eukaryota > Viridiplantae > Streptophyta > Pinopsida > Pinales > Pinaceae > Pinus > Pinus albicaulis. The sequence goes on along the minus strand of CM076575.1, from coordinate 516,209,111 downwards.
ATAAGTGGTATGAACTTTTCCTATTTTATATTCCTACTTCTTAATCAAAATCTTGCAGAATCAAATAAAAAGTCTCAAAGGCAATTAACACCAAAGCAGTTCTAGTGCTGGAATGTAAAAGAATGCATCTGCGGAAGAATTAAATAAAGGAAAATTCACACTGCTTTTGATCAATCTTAACTGCTGAATGAGAGCTTATGTTTATCTCCTGTAGAGGTACTTGGAAGTTTCAACAAGTGGGCCCTTAAGACAACCTGCCTTCTAATGATTTTCCTTCTCACATGGTTCGTTCCTACAATAATGCAATCCGCTTGCACTAGTGCAGGCACAGAGCTCTGTGTGAAAAGTATACTTTGTACTTTTACTGAAGACTTATGTCTTCGTGTAGGGGCTAAAATCCAAAAGTCTTAGTGTGCTCTGTTCCTGTAACAAGACACTGGTTCTTGTACCGGAACAGATATTCCTACACCAAGTTATCTATTTTGAGAAAATAAAGAAGCATGTTAACTATAAAATAAATTGCAAATGTAAGAAAACTTTGGAAATCACTTGCACACAAAAGGAAATTCTTTTAATTAACTGAACCTTACAAAATGTGAATAAAAAACTGAAATAAGAAGAGGCTTTGAAAACTTAAAGCAAATAACCTTTTGTCAAACGTACTTTGCATCAAATCATATCCTACTTTAGAAAATAAAGTTCACTATGATAACTTAAATAACTTTCAATCCTTTTCCTAGAAACTGTAAAGTGCATAAATAAATCAAGACTATGCAACAACGTTTTCGTGCATTTTATGAAGTCATATTTAATCGTTTTAGGAATTTAAATTTCAATATCGGAGACACTTCCTTTTGATGTCAACACTGTTTTCATAAATAAATTAAATTTCGTAAACGAATAGAACAAAATGCTTGCTCTGAAATGAACTATGTAAAAACATAGTACATAAACCAACGCGCACTGGTGCAGGATTAGACTTCCTGCTTGATCCAAGTGAAACCAATCTTGAAAAAGAAAATTGCAGAAATAAATGAACTGAAATTAAATTTCACACAAATGGATCAATTCACACCTTAACAGAAGCTGAAATTCATATGCAAGAAAAGGAACTTAACTCAAGCCACACTTCTGCAATTAAATAATTTAACACACCTTTCAAGCAACAAAAACAAAAGGGGTAAACAAGCTGGGTTGGTTGGGCCCTAGCCAACCAGCTCGTTTCCCTGTTAAGAAATGAGACTCTTCAACAACTAAATCAACACATGGAATACAAAGTTAAACGTAGGATGAATGAAACATGGTGTAACCTCGTTCTATTAATTCAATTCAACAATTAACATAATAGATTCGAGTCCAGCCCATACCTTTGGTGAAAACAAAATTACAAGCTTTATCACCAGAATTGTTATCAACTTCTATTGCTAACCTACAGTCCTCGACTCATGGCCATAACAAATCTACACAGTCATTTCCCAAATCAGGCCTCTCGGCTGAACTGCCTACCAAACAACTTTACAAAATTAAGCCTTTCGACTATATCAATATGCGAACAAAACGTTGGCCATGGACCATATCTTCAACATAATCTTTGAAAATCCTACGCTTCAGTTCGATCTCTGGATATTTTCAACTAATCTAAGCGACGTGGCAAGGTGCCCTCGTGGCGTGAACGAACGGTTGCAGATATCTCGAGACACATGTTTGTCGGCGGAGGTGAAGGAAGATTCCTGCACTAGATCAAGTTACATTACGATTAATACATTAAACTTATCAAATATTTATAGGAAGTAAACATAAGTTACAAGACATTACTAAAGGCACGAAATCTATTAAAAATAATTAATTAAACACCTAATAAGTTCTAAATATGAATAATGAAGCATTTTTGGAAATACGTAGCATTTCTTGGACTAGTGCAAGATAGAAGTGGTTTAAGGAGATGAAACATGGGTATAAGTTTGGGATTTTATGATGGTAAAAGGGTGAAAAATAGGACATTTTGGGACACCAACATTCTCCCATCCCTAAACTATTATGTGTCCTCACACAACCTTTACCTGTCTGCAAAAAGTCTTCAAAATAGGGTCCATCCTCAATCCTGCACTTGAATGTTAATTCCTGCTGTCACCACCTTTGGCTTCTTTTCTTGGGCATCCTTCAGTTTCTTAGTCACCTTCTTGTGGCACTTGTAGCAGTTGGAAGCCCGATACTTCGATACCTTTACTTTATGTTTCTGCTTCTTAACCTTTACAACCAACTCCACCGTACCCTGTTGTTTCCTGTTTTTCTCTTTCATCACCTGGTTGAGTGCCTCCAAATCATGGATTTGTTGTTCCAAGTCTGTTATCTAAGTGCTGAGATAGAGGGTAGAGGTTTGTGTGTCTGAATCACCTGGTGGAGGCACCCTTTCTGCAACAAATTTGAGGCATGTACCATCATTTTTAAGATCAAAATGATCTTATTTGTCCAGTGTATGCATCAAGTCAACAAAAGATTCTGTGCGAGGAATTTTCATGGCACCGAGGGTTTCATAATCCTCCACGTCTATTGTAGCAGGGGCTTCAGTACCTTGTGCTTTTAAATTCTCAGGGGCTTTAGTACCTTGTTTCTCTAACTCATCAAGGGTTTTGACACCCTGTCATCTAATTCATCAGGGCCTTTACCCTGTTCATCCAAATCATTAGGGCCTTTATGTTTTTCATCCAAATCATCAACAGGGGAGTCAAGCTCTTGCTCATAAAAATTGTCGAGGGGGTCTTCATACTGCACCACATCATCTTCTGGATCCTCTGGTGGGTCCTTACTTGTACTCGAGGTTGCTTTATTTTGCCTTAGTTTTTGAACGAAGTCCGACAAAAGGATGTCTTCTTCTCTTTCTTCATGCTCTTAACTTACCATGGTGTGGGTTGCCATGTCCACAAGGACTGATAGATTGTGATCTTCGGGGGAATCTTGAGGTGAATCATCTATAAGAATCGGGGAGCTCGACCAAGAAGAAACCTTCTTCTTGGTCAAGGTCCTGGTCACCTTCCTTTTTTCTGAGGACAGGTTCCTTCGTCAACCTTCTCCTCTGCCTGTACTCGTCGACTTTTGGTCTTTGTCTTGGCAGGGGTAGGGGTTTTTTCCTTCTGCTTCTTGCTTGCACTCGTCCCGACGGAATTTCCTGCACTCTTCCCAATAGATTTTCTTGTGCGAAATTCCTTTAAAAATTTTGCCCATACTATATCCTTAGCCTCCAATTCCTTCTTGACAAAAATCGCAATAAGCCCATGGTGGTAAAGTCTATACTCGGCCTGGCTTGCATTCCCGTTCTGCACTCCTTTTTCCATCTTCTCCAAACTATCGAGTAAATAATGCAAGAAATTAATATTCTTCCCAGACACAAAATGCAGCAACAGTCGAAAGTGATACACAAATGTAAGAGAATATTGTCCCTCATAGGTCAGGAACTTCCGTAAAATGTAGAGAAGGTCTCACAACTTACCAAGCAGGGCGTTGCGTGGAATTCCCTTCTTCCAATCGACCTTCATTTTTCTGTCAACCAAGAACCGGCGCCACCGTTTCTTTTCAATCCTTTTCTTCTTAAACCATTGTTCCCCTATGTTAGACAGTCCCGTGGCTTGCACTATGGACTCCTCTATAACTTCAAACTCTAAGGATCCGACCTTAACGGGACCATCCTTGAAATTTTTCGTGAACTGCAGGGCCAAAACCATATCATATCCATCGAACTTCTGCAAGAACGAGAGGAATCTCGGTTCTTGAATTAATTCAAGACTATTCCTGTACTCCATGGTTTTTTCAATACCCTTCAAGGATGATGGCTCACTTCTCACGAGTTCCATCCTACTCGAATTCTCCTCAATTCGCTATCATAGTCTTCGAATGATTTCACATGGTAAAGAGACAAAGATTTGTTGAGAATTTTATGGCAAAGACCCAATCGTCCACCACCTGATTAATTATGTCCTTCCAATCATCTTTAATCATTACAAATTCCCCTTCGAAATGGATGCTGACACGTACCACTCTCCCATAGGCGAGCGAGAATAATTGGAGGAAGCAGAGGCTGTTGCGGTGGCGGCGTAACGCTTAGATGATCGGGTTATGAGGTAATGGTTATGACGAATGAGTAATGAAAGTATTTTCGAAAGGGGTAATCATAGGGTTACGGAAAATTTGTACTATTCCACATTATCTCCATGATTCAGTTAAGATGTACTTTGGCATTCATTAAAAAGATTAGATTTTTGAACCCAAACATCTTTCACTTTAATCATTTCTTCCTAACTAATAAATGATAAGACAAATTAATAATCGAAATGGAAATAATATATGCTATGATCTATCATGGTAATCCTTTAGTTGCAGGAAAAATAATTTTCAATAATCATTTCACACTAAGTGCTCCTGTATTGTGTTAAGTAGTTTCTTGCACTGTGTATTTACAGTCAGGTGCGTGCTTGCACCGATCCTGCTTGCAATGCAATGTGCCTGCACTGATATGCTTGCACCGATTATGCGCATACCTGTATTAAGGACGTTGTAGAAAGGAGGAACACAAAAATTTTGATAGAACTAAGTTCTTTGGCTGGACTGAATTTTTTTTTTTGCCTGAATGTACAAGAGGTTTTTATTTGCCATTTCTTTGGTGTTTCATGAGCATGCCTTTCTGATCTGACTACATCAAATCCTGCAATGTATCCATGAGGGAGCAAAGAAATGGGAAAGGGAATTTTTTTTTTTCAGAATGGGAAAGAACATTATGACAGGGATTCCAAGAACAGTACCACTGAGAGAGATAAACGAAAATGGGATTGTGAAAAAATTTTAGGGAGAAAGAGGGACTTCACGAAATCATATGGGATAGATCTTAGAAGAAAAAGGTAAGGTAATCATTATGGGACTGAGAAAAGAAAACAATGGAAAATTATGAAACGAGAAATAGAAGATGGGCATAATTTTATCTGTAAATTTGTCTGCACTGGTGCCGAAAAAGTAAATGCAGCGGGCATTAAGCGTTACTTGAGTAAAAATATCCGTGCTAGTTATCCCAAACTTGAGTAAGGGCTTGGTTCATAGAACCTGCTTCTTCATGGTGACAACCAGCATATCTAAAGATCAAGAAACATTCCCTTCTTATTGAAATTTTGGTCTCCCCGCTAGCAAGCTGGTTTTCAAGTTGATCCTTCTGCAATCATGTCAGTCAACTGATTTTCATAATTATAGGATATATATATATATATATATATATATATATATATATATATATATATATATATATATATATATATACATATACATATACATATACATATACATATACATATACATATATATATATATATTTTAATCTTTTTTGTCATTTTTTTTTTTCATTTCATTTTTCTTTATTATTTTTTTAGGAAAATAAAAGATCATGTCTTGAACAGGTTGGTGTTACCACCTACCATTTCCTTCCCAAATTGTTATTAGACTTGTTGTGTAAAATATTTCTTGGCAAGGGGCTAAAAATATACCTTTAATCTATGCCCATTTACCAAGAATACTGAATTCTGTCCATCAATAGTTTTGATCTCTACCGCTCCATTCTCGAATAATCTGACCACCTCGTAAGGCCCCATCCAGTGTGTATGGAGTTTTCCTTTGAAATATTTGAATCTAGAATCATAAAGGAGCACCCAATCACCTTGTTGGAACTGCTTCGTTTGAATGGACTTGTCATTCCACCTCTTGCGCTGCTGTTGGATTAATATGTTCTGTTGAACAACATCCCTTTAGAATTCATCTAAATCGTTCAACTGTAGGAGACGCTGTTGTTGTGATTAAGAAAGATCAAGTCCCAATTGGACTGCAGTCTCGAAGGTCTTAATCTGGAATTCTATCGGCAATAAGACTTGTTTTCCGTATACCAACTCATATGGTGTGTGTCTTGTGATGTTCCTTCAAGTGGTTCAGTATTCCCACAAGGCTTCTGACAATATGTTAGCCCAATCCTTTCGATGCATATTGTCTGTCTTTGTGAGGATGGACTCGATCACCTTATTTGTGGACTACACCCGACCATTTTCTTGCGGGTGATATGGTGTAGATTTCTTGTTCCAGATCTTGTACTGTTCCATCACACCCTATACTAGATTAGAAATAAACTGTGAACCATTGTCAAAAACAATTTCTCTAGGCACACCAAATCAAGTAAATATTTCAGTAAAAAGAAACTCAACAACAACTTTTTCTGTGGAAAAAGTAACAGATTTAGCTTCTACCCATTTTGTAACAAAATCGATGCAAACCAAAATATGCTTTTTATTTAATGATGTTGGATTTATTAGTCCTACGAAATCAATGGCCCATTTCTCAAAAGGCTCAATCATAACTTGAGGACATAAAGGCAATTCATTGGTTTGATTAGGCTGGCCTACTCACTGATAGCTATCACGCCGTTTGACATATTGTTTGGCATCCTTAAACAAGGATGGAAAAAATAACCAATGCGTAATATTTTATATGCAGTTCGCTTATCAGTGAAGTGACCTCCACAAGGTTCATCATGCACAGATTTTAGAATATCAATCACTTATTTTTCTCTTACACATATACAAATAATGAGATCTGGTCCAGTGTAAATGAGGTCTCCTTGAACCCAGGAATATGAAACACTTTTCTGAATAATATTCCGCTTTTCTTGGGTGGATAAGTGAGATGGTGTTTTTCCAGTGACTAAATAATAGCTATGTCAACGAACGATGGGAATATGTTGACACAAAAAAAATATGTTCGTCGGGTAAATCATCATCAATAGGAATTACTTCACCAAGATTATTTAATCTCGAAAGATAGTCTGCTACTACATTGGATTTCCCTGGTCTATCAATAATAGTAATATTGAATTCCTGTAATTATAAAAACCACCTAGTCACTCTACCGCTATTTAATGGTTTATTCATCAAATATATTATTGACGAATGATCAGTATGCAAAAATACTTCATATCCTGTAATGTAGTGCCTGAATTTATTAATTGAAAAAATTACAGCTAAAAACTCTTTCTTAGTAACTGTCTAATTCAATTCAGCAGGTGACAAGTTTTTGCTGATAAAATAGATGGCATAGGATTTTTTGTATTCCTCTTGTTCTAAATCTACGCCAATAGCAGTATCTAAGGCATCAGAGGAAATATGAAATGGCAGGGACCAGTTTGGTCCTCTCAAAATTGGTGCCTGTACTAATTTTTCCTTCAATTCTGAAGGGGCTGTTGGCAAGCTGTGGACCAGAAAAAATCACTATCCTTGGCTAAAAGTCGGAAAAAGGGGGTATATATCCTGGAAAAGTTCTCAATTAATCTCTTATAGTAGCCTACATTTCCTAGAAAACCTCTCACTTCCCTTTGAGTTTTGGGTGCAGGAAGACTCAAAATAATCTCTATCTTAGCGGGGTCAACCTGGATAATGTTTTCAGAAACAAGATGGCCAAGCACCACCCCTACCTTGCACATTAATCTACATTTATTATCACTCAAGGCAATATGGGCTTCTTGGCAACGAAGAAGCACTTTTTCTAGACTTTTGAGGTCCTCTTAAAATGAATCACGAAACACAGAAAAGTTATCCATATAAATTTCTACACACTCAAGGTTAGAAAAAATAGCCAAGACTGCCCTTTGAAAGGTATTCGGGGAATTACATAGCCCAAAGGGAAGCACTCGGTAAGTGAATGTGCCCCATGGACACATACAAGTGATTTTGTCCTGATCCTCGGGTGCAATCTGTATTTGGTTATAACCACTAAATCCATCTAGAAAAGAGAAGTACTTCATACCTGCAAGGGTTTCGAGCACCTAATTGATGAAAGGAAGGGGGAAGTAATATTTGAGAGTGGATTTGTTTAATTCTCTGTAGTAAATGAAAATGCACCATCTCCCATATTTCTTTGGGACTAATACCAATGGAGAGACCCACTGGCTATCAAAAATTGGATAGATAAAATCGGCATCCAAGAGTTTCTACAATTCTTCCTTTACAACATCTCTTAGAGCCAAATTCATACGCCCTTGGGGTTGTCAGATAGGTTGGGCTTCATTCTGAATATATATATGATGTGTACATGTTTCAGGAGGGATGCCTTTCATATCTTCATAACCCCATGTAAAGGCATCAAGATGGTTCCGTAACAAGTTCACAAGCTGCTCTTGTTGTGATGAGTCCAAATCTGAACTGATATGCAAGGATTTTCCTGGACTAATCTCGACAAGAGTGGTATTAAGCTCAAGAGCACTCAAAGATGTGGTCATAGACAGTGGTGATGAAGGATGAGAGTCATGAATCTCCTGAAAATCTAAACTAAATATTTGGCTCAATGGATGAAAATTAGGCATAGTGTCTAGATTGTTTAGGAAGTCTTGAATCTCACCTTATTGCAAGGACTCAGCATAATGATGTATCAGGGAAACAGACCGAGTCTACTCTTCATTGCTGTAATCTAACCACAAAGTGTCTCAGAGGTCTTGAATGGATCTAGCGGGTGGATACAAGGTGACTTTTTTCCTAGAATCTCCATGGGAAATATACATGTCACCAGAACGAAATCCAATATAGGCATCGACTGTAGCAATCCATGGTCATCCCAAGATCAAGGGATGCCCTCCCACTTGATTATTTGGCTGAAGCATAATGAAGTCCATGGGATATTCCCAAGAATCTAGTGAAATGATCACATCATCCAACACCCCTTCTGGCTTGATTTTTGATCTGTGTGCCAATTCAAGCACAGTGGGAGTAGGACGAATATGAGACAATCCAAGTTGATCCATGGTTTGCTTGGTGATGACATTAATGGCTGCCCCCAGGTCTATAAGTACATTAGAGACAAGGACATCACCTATCTGAACAGAGACAACAAGGTTTCCAGGATCAGTATATTTCTCCATGGACACACATCTCGTCAACAAATCTGCTGCTCTACCAACAAATTGAATTGTTTGAGGCTCCAATATTCTCCTTTTTGGCTTCTTGAGGCAGAGTTCCCTAATTATCTTGGTAAAAATGGGGATCTCTTTGATAGCTTGGAGTAAAGGTGCCTTTATGAAAAGGTTCCTAAGATCAAAAGCCAAGCTAGACTCAGGAATAGGGTCATTCTTCTCCAAAAATAGCCTCTCTGGAAAGGGAGGCCAGTTGGAATAGGATATAAAAGACTCAAAAGATACAGGGATAGGATGAATGGTGACACCTCTCATAGAATGGTTAGGAGTTTCCTCCTCCCCTTTCTCCTTGATAATAACCATGGGCTGCTTCTGCTTTTCTGATGTTACCTTCTTCCCCGATCTCAATTGTACATCATTGAATCCAACTGGCATAGAGTGGTATCCAAATGATGAAAGCGGGTTCATGGAATGGATAATTTGTACCTCTTTATCATTAGTATTGGGTAGAGGTTGAGCAGGTAGCTGAGGAGGTCGAAACGATGGAGGTAAAGGCAATGGTGGTGTAGGCTAACTCAGCTGAGGTAATGACGGTTGATGCATTGGGTAAGGTGCATATGTAGGTGGGTATGACTGCATAGGTGACAGATAGGAATGGTGTGAATGGTTTGGCCCTCTCCATCCTTGTTTCCAAGATTGAGAGGGTTGTCCATATTGATATTGGTTCCCATTCTGCCAATGTTGAGAGTGAATAGTGTTAGGATAGGGATATGAATGTGCATTAAAGCAAAAAAATGCGATGGAAGTTCAGGAACCATACCTGCACTTACCTGAGGCCAGTTTCTTCACACTCCCATAGCATACAATAGTTCGGCTTCAGGTTTTCCTCCTTCAATTACAGCTTTCAACCCAGGTATGGAGGGACATTTCTCTGTGGAATGGTTCTCTACACAAATCACACATTTATTTATTTCTTTTATATCAAGAGGACACTCTCTCAAAGGATGCTTTTTTCTACATTTAGGGCAAAAAATGGACAATGACTCTTCTTATTCTACAAGTTTTTGCTGAAATTTTAAAGAGTTTATTTGCTTGCTAACAATATTCATTATCTCAATTCTCATGTTATCCATTTTATTTTCTAGCCCAATAATCATAGCATCAATATATTCGGTTTTATTATTTCTATTCTGAATTCATTTATTGGATCTATATTGATTCCTTGAGAATTTCCTGCACAAGTCACAGATTAGATCAAAAGATTTTTGAGCAATATCCCCTTGTCCTAACAAATTCAAATTATTCCTAGCATCATCAGTAAGTCCACGTAAGAACAAGTTTCTAATGGTACTTAAATCAAATTTGTGCTCTGACCTTAGTAAGATATACATGAATCTTTCTAAGTAATCCTCTAGAGTTTCATCATCATTTTGCACAATAGTAAATATTTCATCTTGAATGTCTCTGGCTTTAAAAAATTTCTGATATTTCGATAAGAACACTCTCTTCATCTGCTCCCAGGAAGTTATAAGGTTTCCTCCTAATCCCATGAACCATCATAATGTTACGTCCTTGAGAGTGGCTGGAAACAACTTTAACTTCTAGGCTTTAGTTGAATAATCATAACTCCTACACAAAATATAAAACTCAAATAGAAAATATTATGGTTCTTCATGCACTTTACTGTAAAAAGGAGGAAAATTTGATGGTGGAATATTCTTCATTTGTACAATGGTATCAGGATCCACAATCGAAAATCCAAAAGTGGATTGTTCCTTATTTACCTGTATTTCGCCAGTCCCTTTTGTATGGTCTTAATGATCTACCATTGTTTTTCCTTCATGCAAAATGCTCTCAACAGGCTAAGAAGGCTGACTATGGGTTCTAATAGTCTCATTCTTCCCCTTTGTGGGCTAAGTCACACCTGGATTGCTGCTGCCAGAGTCCAAGTAGAATGTTTCTGCGTGATGAGTCTGGGTTTTTTTAGACTTCCTACCTGTAAGAGAAGGCCCAATGTGAGAATTAATTTCAGATTTACCACTATTTCCTTGGCCCTTAGTGGGCTTCGGACCCTTACCTCTTTTAGGCATTCATTTTAAAAAAATGACAAAACAAAAACTTCAATAAAATGCTGTAAAATCAAAAGAATAACTCAACACCTATAAATTCCTTCAATCAATAAAAACACACTGAACAATAGAAGCATGCTACAGAAAAAATAGTAGCATACTTACCCTTATTGCAGAAAAAACAAAAAAGTCTTACCAATTCAAATTGCCTCCCCGACAACGATGCCAAAATGTTGGGTGCAGATTTTGCACTTAAGGAAACTCCTCAACTCTTAATTTTGAACCCGAAGGTTCGTAAACTTAGAGACGAAGCACAGGAAATGGCAGAAGTGGTATGAAATTTTCCTATTTTATATTCCTACTTCTTAATCAAAATCTTGCAAAATCAAATAAAAAGTCTCAAAGGAAATTAACACCAAAGCAGTTCCAGTGCTGGAATGTAAAATAATGCATCTGTGAAAGAATTAAATAAAGGAACATTCACACTGCTTTTGATCAATCTTAACTGCTGAATGAAAGCCTATGTTTATCTCCTGTAGAGGTACTTGGTAGTTTCAACAAGTGGGCCCTTAAGACAGCCTGCCTTCTAATGATTTTTCTTCTCACACGAGTCGTTCCTGCAATACTGCAATCTGCTTGCACTAGTGCAGGCAAAAAACTTTGTGTAAAACATATACTTTGTACTTTTACTGAAGACTTATGTCTTCGTGTAGGGGCTCAAATACAAAATGCTTAGAGCACTCTGTTCCTATAACAAGACACTGGTTCTTGTATCGGAACGGAGCTTCCTACACCAAGTTATCGATTTCGAGAAAAAAAAGAAGCGTGTTAACTATAAAATAAATTGAAAATGTAAGAAGAATTTGGAAATCACTTACACACAAAAGGAAATGCTTTTAATTAATTGAACCTTGGAAAATGTGAATAAACAACTGAAATAAGAACATGCTTTGAAAATTTAAAGTAAATCAACTTTTGTCAAAGGTACTTTGCATGAAATCAGATCCTACTTTAGAAAATAAAGTTCACTATGATAACTTAAATAAATTTCAATCCTTTTCCTAGAAACTGTAAAGTGCAGAAATAAATCAAGTCTATGCAACAACATTTTCGTGCATTTTATGAAGTCATATTTAATAATTTTAGGAATTTAACTTTAAATATCGGAGACGCTTCCTTTTGATGTCAACACTATTTGCATAAATAAATTAAACTGCATAAAGGAAAAGAACGAAATGCTTGTTGTAAAATGAAATATGTAAAAATGCAGTACAAAAACCAACGTGCACTGGTGCAGGATCAGACTTGTTGCTATATCTAGGCGAAAGCAATCTTGAAAAGGAAATTGTAGAAATAAATGAACTAAAATTAAATTTCACACATACAGATCTGTTCACACCTTAACAGAAGCTGAAATTCATGTGCAATAAAAAGAACTTAACTCAAGCCACACTTCTGCAATTAAATAATTTAACACACCTTTCAAGCAACGAAAACAAAAGGGGTAAACGAGCTGGGTTGGCTGGGCCCTAGCCAACCAGCTCATTTCCCTGTTAAGAAATGAGACTCTTCAACAACTAAATCAATCAATCAAATAGAAAGTTAAATGCAGGATGAATGAAACATGGCGCAACCCCATTCTATTAATTCAATTCAACAAATAACATAATAGATCCGAGTCCAACCCAAAACATGGGTGACAACAAAATTACAAGCTTTATCACCAAAATTGCTATCAAAATCTATCGCTAACCTAGTCCTACCTACAAATTACATTATATACAGTCCTCAGCTCATGGCCATAAAAAATCTACATAGTCGTTTCCCAAATCAAGCCTCTCGGCCGAACTGCCTTCCAAACGACTTTACAAAATTAAGCCTTTCAGCTATATCAAGATGCGAAAAAAACGCTGGACATGGACCATATATTAAACATAATATTTGACAATCCTCTGCTTCAGTTCGATCTTCGGATATTTGCAACTAATCTGAGCGACGTGGCAGGGTGCCCTCGTGGCATGAATGAACGGTTGGGGAGATATCGGGACAGTGGTTTGTCGATGGAGGTGTAGGAAGATTCCTACACTAGATCAAGCTACATTAGGATTAATACCTTAACGTTATCAAATACTTATAGGAAGTAAACATAAGTTACAAGACGTTAGTAAAGGAACAAAATCTATTAAAAATAATTAATTAAACACCTAATAAATCCTAAACATGAATAATGAATCATTTGTGGAAATAGGTAGCTTTTCTTGGGCTAGTGCAAGATAGAAGTGGTTTAAGGAGATGAAACATAGGTATAAGGTTGGGGTTTTATGGTGGGAAAAGGGTGAAAAATAGGAAATTTTGGGACACCAACAAAATGATGTTAGCCCTCTTTATTTTTCCTTGGGTGTAATATTCCTAATTAGCTTTTAACTAATTAGAATATTAATTTTTGTTTTTGTCAACAAGATAGATGAATAAGAGGGTAGAGGGACCCATAAATCCCTTTAGTAGGAATAAAACCACTTCTTAATGTGAATTTGGATCAATGCATCTAGATAGGGTCATGATGAATAAACCACTTCTTGGTGTGAATGTGGGTCAGTGCATGTGGATGGGGTAAATTTGACCAAATCAACAACGCAGTCATGGAGGTAGTGGAGACAATGGAGGACAATGCAGTTATAATGGAGGTTAGTGGTCATTTGTGTAGCATCATTATTATGTGGGGCCAAGACGGTGAGGGCTCATAAGCATATAAGGAAGGGGATGACAGCCATAGAGAGCATTCTGAATATTGTTTATGAATTGTATTTTATGACTTTTTGCATTGTTCATCTGTTTAGCTAAGTTTGTTGTGTTGTTTAGCACACGGGTGTTTCTGAGCGGAAATCACACTCTTATCCTCGGGGGAATTTGAGTGCCCACTCAAGAAAGGTCATTGAGCTAAATTTCATCATCATGCATCCGTCCAATCTTCAGCCCCTATCAACAAAGTCTCCTTCAGGAATTGCACAATACAGGAGGGCAGATCTATTGGAGGAGCAATAACCCAAGTTTCTTAGCTTGGAATCCAGTGAGGGGAGAAACCCTTCATCCAGGAAGTTTATTGGGAGGAGTAAAAATAGATTTCTCATCAGTTCAACCACCTCCCAGCAGTCTCCCAGATGTAGTGTGTAAATCGACCCTAGGGCTTGATTTTCATTTATTTCCATTTCCGGAAACCGTTTCTGGGTTGTCTTGGAAAAGTGCTAGAAAGCTCACATATCTGATCTCGGCTATTTCTGAGCACCCAATCATCATCTACACATTCCTAGTTTCTAGTAGATGTATTTTCCAACAATACTGCATAGTGGCAACATTCTAGCAGCTGTTGCAGCAACAACATATCATGTGCTGAGGTTTAGGGTCATTTCAGGCTTTTCTGTCTAGCTTGAGTGTCTTTTATTCAAGCACTTTGTACTTCATCTTTGCTATTGAATGTAATAAAATGACTCAGCTGATCTGCTCATCTGTTTGATGTAGTGATGTTTACTACAATTTCCAGTTTATTTTTCAATATTCTTGTTTATTCTATTTTGGGATATTATAGTGGTATCATAGCATAATCTTGGCTCAGCCTGTCGGGCATTTACATCTATGAAATCTAAAGAAGAACCTCTTAAAGACCGGGAGAAGCGGTATATTAATAGAGGTGGAAAATTTGATTATACAACCAACAAAGAAGACCACATCTCAGAAGAAATTGAAGACAAAGGCAAGTCTCCAATGTCGAGATAAATGGATGAGAAAGAGTTTCCAAAACTTCTTCTCCAATCTATGCAGGATCTCACCAGAGAGATCAAGGAGATGAGAGTGGAAAGACAAAGGGAAACCTCAAGAGGGTTTCAAAATGGAGAAAGTTTCAGTACTTCACATCATTGGTGTAAGCAACTGGCAGTGCAACAAGCTTCACAACACTCCACTATGCCTACCTTCCCAAAAGTAGGAAATGGGGCTGGAGGACCACAAGAGCATGAGGCTCTCAGTGATAATTTTCTGGAATATGAATCTCAGTCTCAAAGGTTCAAACAACATCTGAACTTCTAAGAGTTCTGTTAGATCAAAGATAACAGAAGACCCCATAACAGTAATAAAGGTGGAGGGTACATGCAGAACAATTATTTGTAATGTACTATGGGTAGATTCTTTCTGCCTACTTTTGATGGGTCATCCAAGTGCATGAAAAAGGCTTGGGTGAAAAAGTTAGACATTTATTTCCAGCTGAACCAATTATTAGAGACTGAAGCTATTAAGATAGTAGTGCTACACCTTGAATATGAAGCACATGAATGGTGGTTCCACAGACTGTCTACATTGGGACATGCAAGTGTGACTGCATATGCAAAGTTCACCTAGATATTTGTAGAGAGATTTGACCAAAGATATCTAGAGGCGCAGTTTTTTGATCTAGCTAAGCTCAAGCAGTCGGGAAAATCGAAGACCTATATCTCTGAGTTCCTAAAACTTTTCGTCATGGTGCCAGATCTTTTCGCAGCTAGGAGGGTATACATGTTCATTGATGGACTAGCAGAGCCTTTGCATGGGTTAGTAAATTCCACTAGATCGGCTACGCTCCAAGATGCCATTGAGTAGGCTAGGGACTTACAAGATGCTTTGCCAAGGGCAAGAGGTACATTCCAGTAAAAACCCACATTCCAGTCAAAGGGGAAAGATATGAAGGTTCCACCCCCAAATGGTAACCAAGGCAAAGGACCTCTTAGTGATGATATCCGAAGATATTTGAGGAGGAGGAAGCTTTGCTTCACTTGCCAAGAACCATGGGCACCAGGGCATCGATGTACTACTGGAAAGACACATTATATTGAAGTGATCTCTGATAGTGAAAAGGAAGCAGAGGAGAAGCTGGAAGGGGACACCAACGATGTTGCACCAGGAGAGGATCCACCACAACTAGGAGGTGGAAATGGAGCATTTTCTCCAACTGGAGGGGCCCTTACAGCTTTGCGGTGCGTTCCCAAGTATCTGACCTTGAGAGTCTGAGACATAGTTCAGGGGCAGCGAGTGCCAGTATTGAAGACAGTGGGGATACCCACAATTTTATTAATACCCAACTAGTTGCAGAGGAGGGGAATACCCACATATTATTTTGAAGGATTATCAGTTTTGGTTCAAGGAGCTAGAACCATGCAGTGTGTGAAGTATGCTCCTACATTGACTGTAACTTTGGGGACATCCACATTGACATATCACTTCTTTGTGATCGATATTCTTGACACTAATGTGATATTGGGTGTACAGTGTTTGATCACATAGGGTAAGGTCACCACGGATTGGGAGACCTTGGAGATGGAATGGAAAAATAATAAGAATGGTAAGCACCAAATGATCAGGGGCATTCACACCTATCCACCTCAAGTAGTCTCAACACATAGGATGGAGGCTAATTTGTGCAGAGGAGACATAGAATGGGTAGTAGAATTGCGTATGTTGGAGGAAGGAGGCAAGGAAAAATCAATCCACTCTGATGTGCAATATATTATAGAACGCTATTCTACAGTATTTGGGGAAATTCCACTGGGAAGGACTGGACTAAGGGGTTTGAACATACTATTGAGTTGGAGCAAGGGATCCAAGCAGTAATCAACACACCCTATAGGCACCCCAAAGCTTACATGGATTAGATTGAGAGGGATATTCAAGAGCTCTTGGCTATAGGACTGTAGAAATTATACAATATGCATGTATATCTTGGATTCAAACGATCTAACAATATGCTAAAGTTAACTACTGAATCACTTCTACAAATATTTGTGGAATTAAAAAAACAATCGCCAATTACATAAGCATGAAGAAATATCAATCACACACAACACAGATAATTTCCCGGGAAAATATTACAGCTAAAAACCCCACTATATTTTATTGTATATTATATCATGGATCATGAAACAATTAAATACAAAACTCTAATCAAAAAATCTCTCAGTACATCAGCTAATTGTCTCACAATGTCATACAAAAATTGGCAAATCCCTTGCTCAATTTACTGTCTCCAGACAGCCTGCCTTCTTTGCACAATCCCTCCTGAAAGCAATCCCTAAACTGATGCCTTCTTGCCTGCCTTGACTGTGCAAGTATCATGGGATCATCCAATGTGTGTTTGCTTGCATGTGTGTAAGCGGATAATGTCATAACTGATAGTTTACTTCCCTTTCACCTAGAACCCAACTGGGTCTCCATTGGATCTGACATGCATGCAACTAATATTAGTAAATCTTTAGTTGCATGTGAGATCACTACTTATGAATTAATTATTAATTAATTCACTTGATCTCTCACTAGTGTATCTTCAGTTACAACTAGCACAACTAAGTTTAACTCACTTAACTGAGTTAAAATATTTACAACTTGCACCAACTCATGCACAACTACACTTCCAACTCTTTTAAAACTTGAATCATTTAGTTACAACTAAAGTCAACCTGCATGTCCCACCAACCAACCACTTAACTCGAAATTCGCTTAGCTAACTAATTTTCCACTTCAGTTAACTATTTTCAAGCTCTCATTGAGAATAGATTGTAGTTTAATGTCCATCTAAATTAAGGGATAATAAAAACAAACATGCATCTAAAAATAGACATACACCTAAAAAAAGCCTCTGGGCCCCACCCTAGTGTAGGTGCTTAATTTTCACTAGGATTAAAATTTTTTCTTGTTGAATCTCAACACTCCCTCTCAACAAGAAAGGGATTATCCTTCACCCTAATCCTATCTCTATGGTATTCTAATTTTCTCCTGGTAAGCGCCTTCGTCAGAATATATGCATCCTGATATTTTGTGGGAATGTACTGAGGCAACATAATTTTCCTCTGCACACAATCTCTGAGATGATGGTAATAGATATCTATATTCTTGGACCTATCATGAAACATAGGATTAATCGAGAGTTTAATGCAACTCTGATTAGCACAATGAATCACTGTCGGATCCATTTGAGAACCAAACAAACCAACCAAGATCTTTCTCATCCAGATAGCCTCACATGCAGCTTGACTTGCTGCCATGTATTCCGCTTCCTCTGAAATAAGTGCCACGGATCTCTACTTCCTGCTGTACGAAGAAACATTTGTAGACCCGATACTAAATATCCCCCCTGATGTGCTCTTTTTTTCTAATGGACTGCCAGCCCAATCTGCATCCGTGAAGCCATGCAACTTCACTCCATCCATTCTTCTATACCATAAACCATACTCTAATGTGACCCTTAGGTATCTCAGGACATGCTTCCCCACCTTCCAAAAGAGCTTGGTAGGCTTAACCATAACTTGACTTAGATGGTTAACCGCATAGAAAATTTCTGGTCTCGTGTTCACTAGATACATTAGTGAACCCACCAACTATCGATAGACTGTAGCTTCCACTACCTCTCTAGAAGTAGCATCCTCTTTCCTCTAGTTTCCTGGAAGAGGCGTATCCATGGGTTTGTAGCTATCCATGTTAAACTTACCCAGTATCTCCTTTGCATACTTGCCTTGAGACAAAAAAATTTCACCATCTCGCTACCATATTTCCAATCCAAGGAAATAATGAAGGAGGCCCATATCCTTCATTTCGAACCCCCTTGCAAGATCCTCCTTGCATGAGTGTATCAGCTGCTCATCACCAGTCAATATTAAATCATCAAAATAAGGAATAATGATTAAAAGCTTAACCTCCACCACAATTTGGTACAGGTTTGCATCTGCTGCACCAAAAAGCCCAGTCTGGTGAAATAAATGTCTTTCCAAGTGTACCAAGCACGGGGTGCTTACTTCAGCCCATATAATGCTCTTTTGAGTCGACACACATGTGACTCGCTGTTGAAGATATCAAAACCTTCACGCTTCTCTATGCACCTCTTCCTCAATGATCCCATTGAGAAACACAATTTTCACATCCATATGATGAATGCGCCATCCCATCTGCGCTGAGAGTGCAAGGATGGTCCTTATGGAAGAGTACCTTGCGACAAGCGCAAAAGTCTCATCATAGTCTATCCCCTCGATCTGTGAGAAACCTCGAGCCACAAATTTGGCCTTGTATTTCCCCATACTCCCATCAACAACTTTCTTTACCTTGTAGATCCATCTCGAACCTACCATTGATTTGTTAACCAGTCTTGGGACAATTTCCCATGCACTGTTTTTGACAATGGAGTCATACTCCTCCACCATTGCATCAACCCAAGTAGGTTGCTGCACTTCTTCCTGAAAGGAAGATGGTTCAGTCACAATACATTTTCTCATAAGAGCCATGTATCTAGTAAATTGGCTAGGAGACTATCTCTATCTGTGCTATGAATTAGGGGCTCTTACATTCTTTGCAGCATCAAGTCTCAAACTATCAGCTTCCGTGGTGTGCTTTCTGCCATTTTTGATGGATGGCTCTGCATGAGTGGATTCTTCCACTCCATGAACCTCCTCATGTGGTTGATCCACATCTTGAGACTCATCTTTGGGAAACAACAGTTCCTCCTCTGTATGCAAGTCCAACTCCCTCTCAGGTGACAACCACATGGATTTCCCCTCATCAAATTTTATATCCCGTCGCACAACAGCCATTTTTCTATTTGGAAATACACACGATTTTATGGGGTGTTTCTTTGTACCCCACAAAAATCCAAACTTCAGCATTCAGCTCCAGCTTCTTCTTGGCATCCTTGGTCACATGCACATAAATGGATAAGCCAAAAATCTTAAAGTGTGAAACATCCAATTTCTTACCAATGAAAGCTTCTGTAGGTGTACTCATGCCAAGTACTCTATGAGGACAATGGTTCTGCACATAAACCATAGTGTTGCATGCTTCTGCCCACAAATGCATTGGTAGGCCCTGATCATGCAACATCGCTCGTGCTGCATCCACGATCGTTCTGTTCTTCCTCGTTCTCTTCGAATTCCTTCTTTGGTGTAGAAGTTCTCGATTTTGTTAGAGATGTATTCTCCACCATTATCGCTCCTAAGATCCTTCACTTGCTTCCCCGACTCTTTCTTCACCAATGCCTTAAACTCACAGAACTTAGAGAATGTTTGATCTTTCTTCTGCATGAAGAAGATCCAACATTTACGAGAAAATTCATCAAAAAATATTACATAGTACTTATGTTTTGCTGTTGAAGCAACTGAGAATGGACCACACATGTCTGTGTGAACTCTCTTAAGGATCCCCGAAGCAAGGTTCTCCTTCTCATGAAAGGTGGACTTTACATACTTCCCCATGGTGCAACCCTTGCACTGATCTAATTGAGCAAGTGTTCCCATTGGAATTCTAGTAGATATTTGCTGCATGAATTTCAAGGCTCCATGATGAAGATGGCCCAATTTCTTGTGCCATAATTCACCCTTATCTTGGCTCACCACTTTTTCTTCCTTGCCCATCATGGTAGTGCAACCATCTACCTCTAGCTTGTAGATATTCTTAACTCAAATCCATATCCTCTTGGCTTGACCCACTGTTTTATGTTGAAGGAAAGCTTTTACATCACTAAAAACAACGTCAAAGCCTCTGTCCTCCAACATTGCGACTGAGACCAAATTTTTCTTCAGACCTGGTACATGCATCACATATTTTAATTGAAATGGTTTACTTGAATCCATCTGAAAGGTAATGATACCAATCCCGGTAGCACTCTACCGTCCACCGTCGTCCATCTCAATATGCATATGGAGATCTTTCTCTTCCAAGTCACTCAAAAGCTCCTTATCTCCCGTCATGTGAAAGTAAGTGCCACTATCCAAATACCACACTGATATGCAGTTGACACCATGCATGAAATCAAGGAGAAGTCAAGCTCAAATTGCGAGGCAAGGGCCTCACCAGCTGCAGCTCCAGGAGTCATCTTGTTCTTCTTCTTTTGTGGATAGTTAGTTGCAAAATGCCCATGTTCGTGATAGTGAAAACACTTCACCTTGGACATGTACTGCTTCTTGCTTTTAGACTCGGATTTAGAATGGAATTTCTTCCCCTTCCCCTTCCTCCCCTTGGCAGCCAAAGCACAATCCTCTTCATCATCATGCTTTTATTCAAAGCCATCTCTAGTGTTCCACCTAAACTCCTCTTGCACCAGATCTGATCACAGTCGTTCCCAATCCGACAGTTTTTCCCATCCGTTGACAGAGTCTTCATAACTGTGCCAGCTCTTAGGAAGTCCTAGGAGAGCCAAGATCACCAGATCATCGTTAGAAACTTTTATTCCCACACTCCCCAGTTCATCCTGACATTGGACAAAATTTGTGAGATACTTTGGAATGGTGTCGCCCTTTTCCATCTTGATCTTCCTGAGTTTATCTTTGAGTGCCAATTTCATATGGTCGCAACTTCTTTGGAATAGATCCCTTCTACATAGCATATGGTGTGGCTTTCCCATGGAAGCTTGAGACAATGTGGTCTCGTACTCCCTCCAATAGGATCCTCCTTACCTTTGCCACTTTCTTTTGCCATGCATCAAGATTGGTAGCATCTGCAACATCTTAGGAGCATATTTTTCAATGAATTCCTTCAATCCATTGTCTTCGAGTACCGCCTCCATATTTTCCTTCCAAGAAATGTAGTTCAAGCTGCGCTTGAGTGCATACTCTAACCTCAAGCCATTGAAAGCCATTTCGATCTTGAATCAGCTGTAGCACCAAGAAAGTGTTTCTGCAAATCCGAATTCTATCCAACCACAAACTCAGCTCCTGCTTCACTACTACAATTTTCTGTGCTCCGATACCATGTATAAATTATACAATATGCATGTATATATTGGATTCACCCGATCTAACAATATGCTAAAGTTTAATACTGAATCGCTTCTACAAATACTTGTGGAATTAAAAACACAATCACCAATTACATAAGCATGAAGAAAGATCAATCACACACAACAAAGATAATTTCCCGGGGAAATCTTACAGCTAAAAACCCCACTATCTTCTATTGTATATTATATCATGGATCATGAAACAATTACATACAAAAATATAATCACAAGAGCTCTCATTGCACCAGCTAATTGTCTCACACTGTCATACAAAAATTGGCAAATCCCTTGCTTAATTTACTGTCTCCAGACAACCTACCTTCACTGTGCAATCCCTACTGAAAGAGATCCCGGAATTGATGCCTTCTTGCCTTCCTTGACTGTGCAAGTATCATGGGCTCATCCAATGCGTGTGTGTGCTTGCATGTGTGCAAGCAGATAATGTCACGACTCACAACTAATAATTTACTTCCCTTTCACCTAGAACTTAACTGGGTCTCCACTGGATCTGACATGCATGCATCTAATATTAGTAAATCTTCAGTTGCATGTGAGATCACTACTTGTGAATTAATTAATAATTAATTCACTTGATCTCTCACTAGTGTATCTTCCGTTGCAACTAGCAAAACTGAGTTTAACTCACTTAATTGAGTTAAACTAATTAAAACTTGCACCAACTCATGCACCACTGCACTTCCAATTCTGTTACAACTTGAATCACTCAGTTACAACTAAATTCAACCTGCATGTCCCACCAACCAACCACTTAACTCGAAATTCACTTAGCTAATTGATTTTCCACTTCAGTTAACTATTTTCAAGTTCTCATTGAGAATAGATTATAGTTTAATGTCCATATAAATTAATGGATAATAAAAATATACATGCATCTAAAAATAGACATACACCTAAAAATAGCCTGTGGGCCCCACCCTAGTGTAGGTGCTTAATTTTGACTAGGATTAAAAAAAATTCTTGTTGAATCTCCAAAAGGACATATCTGACCCAACACCTGTCCTTTTGCTTCTTATATGGTCTTGGTGAAGAAGAAGGATGGTACCTTAAGGATGTGCATTGACTATAGAGCCTTGAATAAGAAGACAATGAAGAATAGGTACTTGATTCCCAGGATGGATGAGTTGAGGGGATCAAAGTTCTTTTCAGAGATTAATTTGAGGTCAGGGTACCATCAGATCAAGGTAAGGGATGAGGATATCCCCAAGATTGCATTTAGATGTCATTATGGCCACTTTGAGTTCTTGGTGATGCCCTTTATGCTGAACAATTCTCCAACTACTTTTCATTCTTGTATGAAACACATATTCCATGGTCAATTGAGGAAATTTGTGATGGTTTTCTTTGACGAAATTATCTTCTATAATCGCACCTGGGAAGAGCATCTGCAACATATCGAGGCAATATTATGCATTCTAGAAGAGAAACATTTCTATGCTAATCTCTCCAAATGTGAGTTTGGGCTCACAGAGATGGTTTATTTAGGCCATATCATTGGAGTGGATGGAGTAAGGGTCCATGAGGAGAAGATCCGTGCTATTCGAGATTGGCCAGAGCCAAATAATGTAACATAACTTCGGGGGTTTGTAATCATCTAACCTACTACCAAAATTTTGTCAAAGGGTTCTCCCAACTCGCAACAATACTCACATATATTACCAAGAAGGGAGCCTTTGGTTGGAAAAAAACTACACAAAGGGCCTTTGATAGGCTCAAGGAGGTGATGAGTAGCTTTCTGGTGTTGGCATTGCTATATTTCACCTAGCCCTTTGTACTGGAATGTGATGCTTCAGGGGAGGCCATTGGCACATTCTTGATGCATGGGGGCCATCCCATAGCCTTTGAGAGTCAGAATTTGCTGCCACATGAGAGATGGTATCCCATATATGAAAAGGATATGATAGCCATTATGCGTGCATTGGCCAAATTAAGGCAGTATCTGGTAGGCAACAGATTTCGAGTGAATACTGATCACAACAGTCTTGGTATTTTCTTGAGCAGAAGCAGCTGCAAGAGAGGCAAAAAAAATGGGTTGGAAAAATTTAGGCATATGACTTTGAAATTGAATATGTCAAAGGGAAGAGCAATGTGGTAGCTAATGCCTTATCATGGAGACAAGCAGAGCTGTCCTTGATAAGTGCGGATTCAGATTGGAAGGTCCAACTGTTGGTGGTGTATTCCAAAGACCTCTTCACATGTGAGATACTAGATGGACAGGTGACCGATTATAAATATAGAGTAATGGATGATGTCATCTACTACTGGCACTAGATCTTCTTGACTAGAGATTCTAAGCTCAAGGAGAAGATTTTGCATGCAGAACATGATTCAATGCTCTCACACCACCAAGGTCTCACAAAGACATACCCGACCATCAGATAGAGATTCTCATGGAAGGTTCTCAAGGAGGATGTGATCCAGTATATCAAGGAGTGCGTGGTTTGTGAGAGGAATAAAGGAAAGAACAACCATCCTGCAGGGTTGTTACAACCACTTCCTGTTCTGGAGGGGAAATGTGAGAGAATTTATATGGACTTCATTATTGGTTTGCCAATAGTGCAGGGAAAGGATTGTATCTTTGTGGTCGTTGATCGAATAACAAAGTATTCAAATTTCTTTGCCATCTCCTCACATTACACTGCTTCACAAGTGGACGAGCTTTACTTTAGAGATGTTTT
This sequence comes from Pinus albicaulis, assembly GCA_034641835.2. Classification (NCBI taxonomy): domain Eukaryota; kingdom Viridiplantae; phylum Streptophyta; class Pinopsida; order Pinales; family Pinaceae; genus Pinus; species Pinus albicaulis. The sequence goes on along the minus strand of CM076575.1, from coordinate 516,184,649 downwards.
CAGACTTCATGGTCTTCCTAAGACCATAGTCAGTGATAGAGATAGCCACTTCATGGGTGGATTTTGGTAGGAGCTTTTCCATTTGGTGGGTACCGAGTTGACACCAAGTACCAATTATCATCCCCAGACAGATGGGTAGACAGAGATAGTAAACAAGTGGATGGAAGTCTACTTGCAAAACTATGTTTTGGGGTAGCAAAGAGCATGGCTACGCTAGCTCCACTTAGGAGAATATTGCTACAATACGACATTTCATATGTCAGTCAGTATGTCTCCATTTCGGGCTCTATATGGTTATGATTATTTATCATTTGTTGATCTGATGTTTTGAGAAAGCAAGGCTCCTAGAGCCAAAGAGTGGATCCAAGAGATTTAGGATATACTTCGTACTCTTAAGGACAACATTTCTACAACCCAAAATCAACAGAAGTTATATGCAGATCGAGGTCGGGTGGAGAGATAGTTTGAGGTGGATGATTTGGTATATCTTTGTCTTCATCCTTACAAGTAGTCTAAACTGAAGGAGAAGGGGGCTGAGAATCTTAAGCCCCATTTATATGGGCCATATAGTGTGATCCGTTATGTTGGGGAAGTAGCATATGAGTTGGAGCTCCCCATTGGGAGTAAGATCCACAATAATTTTCATGTCTCATGCCACTACGGAGCTCCCACCTAATGATGATGAGGGCCATCTGGTTTTACAACTAGAAGATCTCTTGGATACTTGGAAGAGGCAACTAAGAAACAGGGTGATCAAAGAATATCCGGTTCGATGGAGGAACCTTCCGGATGATGATGTCACTTGGGAAGGAGAGAAGATTTTGCAGCATACATCCTTGCAGTTGCTTGAGGACAAACAACATTTGAGAGGGGAGAACTGTAATATTCCTAATTAGCTTTTAGCTAATTAGAATATTAATTTTTATTTTTTCCAACAATATAGATGAATAATAGGGTAGAGGGACCCCTAAATCCACGGCGATATAGATCATACTAGCCTTGAAAATAAGCATAAATACTTTTGGTAAAGGCTAGAAAACCAAGAAATTTTGTAAGAAGTTTTGGGACATCAATTAGACCTTTCTATTTTCCTTACTAAAAATAATTGAAGGCAGGGAACTATAGAGGATTTAGAAGCAGAGAAGGAAGCCCTTATTGTGTTGTGAGGGGTATGTAATATTGGTTCCTATAGCTTATATGGATTTTGCAAAAATGGCAGTGAAAATTACTCAAATTTGAACTACATATAGGATTATTTCAATGTCTCATACATCCTAATTCACATTGGTGGTATCATAGCCTAGCTAGGGGGTGGATTTCTACAACTAACAACTTGTGGTTGGGTGGAAATCACTTAGTATTGCTTTATTTTCTAGTCCTCCGCTTTCCATTTTAGATAAGTTCTTTGTCCTTATTTGTAAACTCTTCATTTAATTGTACTTGGATTAAAAAAACTTTCTAGTTTATGGAAAAGGTATGAAAGGTTTTTTAAATTCAAATGAATTATATATAATTGTTATATTTCATTTATATAAATTTGTTAATTTTTCTTTTATTTGTAATTTTGTTCAGAAACTTGTATATAATTTGATTCTACTCAAATACTTAGTGACCCTGTCGTAGTGTACACTCTATGTATATATTTTGTTTCATATTCTAAATATGTTTGTTATCATAGATTGATGCCACAACTATGATTAGTTTTCACTTCCATAATAGGAGCTTATGTGTAGTTTTTATCTGATTTATGTATTTTCTAAGAGATTGAACCAAAAGGCTTGTATTAATCAGCTAAATCCCTTCATAATTCCTTGGAACTTTTACTCAATTATCTTTCAGGTCATTGTCGATGGTTTGGAAAGCCCATAGTTCATGCATAAAGATGAAAAGGGTATGTATGATTACAAAAATGTTTAAAGACCGAACTATGAAGAAGTATTCACTTACAATCTGGTCCAAATAAAGGTATGATGGATGTCATTTTGATATTAATATCTATGGTTGATGATAGAAGAGATGTTTCAAAACTTCAAGACTTTTCATTTCCATTGTCCATTTTATTATTGAGTACCATGCATCCTTTCAATTTTAGTAAAATTTTAAAAACTTCATTTTTGTGATTGAAAGTAATTATTGCGCAAACTTTCAAATATATGAAAAGAGATATGATATATGAACATATTTCATCTAATTTATGATGCATTTATTTTTTTCAAAATGGGTTCAAAAACTCTTCCTCATAATGCAAACGATTTTTTTGTTTATTTAGCTATGTTCATGGGATAGGAAAGAGAATGGTATGAAAGTGTTATCAATTGGGGTTTTTGAAAGCTTTAATTGTTTACATAGATAGACACATAATAATCTTGAATTTCCAATTCTACTAATTCTCCTTAAGGTTATATACTTTGGAAAAGAATAGGGACATTTGCAAAAAGAAATTGAAATGGTTATTCATAACTTTTCAGTCTCCTCAACAAATAACATCTGGAAATTTATAATGTTTTTTTTTTCCAGTCCTAACTTCGAATATTCAATATTTAGAAAAATATCTTACCCATCTAGAGGTGATGCATGCAATAGTCACTTTTGCACTTAGGGATTAGTCTAGGGAGATTAAACCCTTACTGATTGAGTCTAACATAGCTTGACCAAGATCTTGGGGTAAAGATTTGTTGAATTTAATATGTATAATCAACTCTACCATAGTTGAGACCATTTTTTTATCATCATAAGAATTGGATATGGTAGCCTTATTATTTTTTATTTTGCAACTATTTTGAATCTTTCTCCTCTAGACCTACTTTTTTTTCATCACGCATTTGTAGAAAATTTTCCAGTAAAGCACAATTGAGAAATAATGAGAAATTTGTGTTTATTGCATACTTCATGATTCAATTTTTACCTAATATAGAACTCAATTTATTTCCCTCTTTAAACATGTTCCAATTCAAGCTTCCTAGGGCAAGGAAGGACATTTCTAGTCTTTACACTAGTGGATTCTAATTCCTAGTCATCATTGGACTTCTTTCGTTTAACTATGTTGATGTACAAGAGGGAATCATCTCCTTATTTACACCATTAGGCTTACTTTCAAGCCTAGAAAAAGGGTCAATAATTTATCCTCTTTATCTCAGGTCCAGGTAATTCATATTGCAGGAAAGGACTGCTTTCTATTTTTTATTTCTAATTGTTACTTTGCTCCTTTCTTAGGCATAATTTTTTATGAAGTCTGACAAAATTCATCTTATAAATTAATTTTGGGATCACACTACATTTTTTTTAGAATTGTTTGGGTTAGGGTCTCCTAAGGTTTGTTGTTCAATAAAAATAGATGGGTGTGCATTTTTAATATTGTTTTTCTAGTTGGAAATTATACCTATCATGGATGCAACATTTCAAACACCATATGCAACCAAAATATATCAGATGACTAACAAACACAATAGAATTTTAAAATATCAACCCAAATGTTAAATACTAGAAATGATAAGGAAATTTCACTACCATGTGAAAAAATAATTCTTAGTCTTATGAGTAATATTTAGACTTTGATTTCACATTTGAAGCATGACCATTTCAATGTTAATTTGTTTATAATGTTTGATAGTCTATTAATTTATTTGTGGTCAATTGTAGACATTAAATAATTAAAATGTCTTAGATTATGGCATTTATGACAATTGGTATCAAAGCTAGGTTACAACACTCAGGGCTATATGGGCTCAAAGTTGAAATGGTATGATATTATTCTTGTATTTTTTAGTCTAACACCTTAATTGTATTATTTTCACATAAACAGATAGAGATATATTTAGTGATGTCATGGAAGACACACCACTTAACAATGGGTCTTAGACTCATGAAAGCACATGAAGACTCCTTTGGATATGGTAGAGACTATGAGAAGTTTGAGGATAGAAATAAAAATTTACACAACACATAATCAGAAGATTATTAAGACTCTAGAGAAATAGGATGAATTGAATGCCTCTTTATTAAGATTGACTGAAATTTAGAAAACATGCATCAATGGAAAATATCAAGCAATGCTAATAAAATTAATTTAAGGAAGAGGTCTCATATTGCTAAATATCAAGTCTCTAGTGCTAATTCTTATACAAAATCAAATGTGTCAAGATATGATACAACTAATACTAACAATTCCATTAAAAATGGATCCGAATATTTTTGGAAGTATAAGAAGAAGAAATTTTCCAATGGAATCCTTAAGGGGGAGTTCCAGAAGATAAAACTACCTACCTTTAATGATGAGGTGAATTTTGGTGAAGAAATTGAGGCTTGTCTTCTAGGAATGAAGAAGTATTTCTAAGTATGTGATTAATATAGAAACATTAAGGTTGGAGTGGATATATACAACTTGAATGATAGAGCATATATTCAATTGGAAGAGATAAAGAAGGTAAAGAAGATTAGTGAAAGGTAAATTAATTATAAGTAATTGAAAATTATTTTCGTTGTAAATATTTCTTAGATATGTAGTGAGATGGTGAAATTAAGGAATTTCATGAAATGAAGTAGGTTCAATCAAACATGGATGATTGCACATGCAAAATTTTGGAAATTCTAAGGTATGTTCCATACATCAAATATGAGAAAGTAAAAATTCAACACTTTCTTAGTGAATTGTCTCATTCATACAAGGACATGATGTTGGAAATATTTTCATTGATGGAAAAGGAGCACAAAGGAGCAGCACCAGAATTATCATTAAGAAAAAGGAGCAGAGAAGCAGCAAAAATAAGGCAAAGGAGCAGATCAGGCAATGATGGAGTGAGAAAGCATAAAAGAGAGGTAGAGGAGTAGCAGAGAGGAAAGGAGAAGCATTAGACCTTTGGCAAAGGAAAAGGAGAAACATTAGAATCAAAGGAACAAAGGAAACAAAGGTAGTTAAGGCAGAAAAGGAGAAAAGGAAATAAAGGATGTTAAGGTAGAAAAGGAGCAAAGGCAACAAGTTTGGGTTGAGTCGTGAACGTACCTAAGTAAATTAATGAATGCGTTCAGCAAATGGAAAAAGTTGTGAACAAGCGGGTCAAGTCGACAAACCAGGTTGAAGGTTGAGAGATGGATGGTTAAGATCAAATCGTAGAGTGAAGTGCAGATTGATGGTCGAGATCATATCGCAAACATAAAGTAGGAGAATGGACGATCCAGAGTGTATCAAATTTGTCCATAAGATTGTTAGCGCACATCACTATCGGAAATCTTTATATTTATACGTTAAGTTATCGCAAGTCAATTGTTTTAAGTTGCGATGCAATAAGAAGTGGAGTTTGCAATGTGATGCGATCACACACACATATGATAAGAGTAATCTTATTACTTCTATGAGCTAAATATTGTGACATGCGATAAGGTATTCACAGGGATTTTTGAAATCGCAAACATTGCGATATGGTTAAAACTGTGATATTGCGATGGGCAGATTTGAGATGGCGTGGTGAGATGACTTATGCAGTGATGTAAGAAGTGACATGGTAGGATGACATGGCCCCAAACCACAGATCGTAGTTATTTTATGATGATGTGGCATGATGATGTGGATATGACGTGGACCTGGCCTGCATATCACACATCGTAAGATTAGGAGGATAAACGGTCAAGAATCATGTTAAAATTATGAAGTGCGAGATGCCATATGAGGAGTAGGTGCGATGGAGTTACAAAGAAAAATACTAAAGGATTTAAAGTTCGGCGTGGGACCCAATCGGATATCGCAATTGCAAAGCTTAGGGGAAAGAGAACCACGTTGAAATGCTGAAATGCAAAGAGCGACAAGAGCCCAAATGCGATGTAGTTTCAAAGGTTAACTCCAAAGGATTTGAAATCTGGATGTAAAACATTTCCTGTGTTAAATTGCATCGGAGGAGGAAAAACCTATGGAACACTGAAAACGATAGATTTCATTCAAAGGTAAATATTAATATATTCCAAATCCAGGGTTCTCTGTAGATACACCTGTTTTACGAAGAAAATATTGAACGCAGGAAAAATACTTGGGTAATACATGACTCTAAGTGCAGAACGGTGTTATGCGGTTGCGACAATGAGTTAAAAGGAAAGGTTGAACGCAAGAGGAAACACTCAGGCAAGTGACTTGATACTTGTGCAAGGTTAGTGTGGTCATTTAATAATAAAAGTTTGAACGCAACAGAAGGAGACTCGGGTAAGTGACCCGACACAAAGCAAAGGAGCAGGTGAAGGTTGAATGCTATGGGAATGAGCAGAAGAGCCATTTTCGGGAAAAAGGAGATATGGTGGCACTGATGGAAGCGTGCCAATTGGTTCAAGTTGGGAAAAAAGCGTTTGTGCAGAATTGTTATGATATAAATGCAAAAACAAAAAATAAAGCGACATCAGCAGAAAGGACAAATGGACAACGAGCCAAGAGCTGAAAGGGTTGAGTGAAATATACTTGTTGTAACTGTAAATGTAAATTCATTGATTATTTTATATTGTTTGTGATGCAAAGGAAAGTCTCCGTAGGCATAGGAAAAACTGCAATGAGTGCTGTAATGATTATTTCTGATGTAATAACCTGAATTGAAGTATAAGGAATCGAATGGGTGGAAGGTAGAGATACAGGCTTGTTCACATCGTATTCCCTGTAGAATGTAAATAGTCAGGGAGTTATCTGTATAAGAGATGTAATATCAGTGTGCAAAGAGAGGTTAGAGAGTGGAAGAATGAGAGTGAGCAGATAGAGATGTTGTGAACATCTAGAGCTGATATGAAGCAAATATGAAGGTCGAAAAGGCAGTAGTGAAGGAGTAAAATAGGGCTGATATCCAGGTAAATCACCATATAATTTTTATTGTAGTGTGAGGGAGTTGGAGCTTCCATATCAAGTTGTAGATTGATAGATGTCCAGTTGTAGTTGGTTAAGGTAGGAGCCTCCTGTGGGTTGTAGCCTGCAGAAAATACATGGGAGTTGGTTCTTTCGTTTCAAGTTGGAGCTTGATAGATGGCTAGTTGTAGCTGGTTGAGGTAGGAGCCTCCTGTGGGTTGTAGCCTGCAAAAAATAGATGGGAGTTGTAGCTTCCTTGCAAGTTGTGGCTTGGAGAAATTAAGGTAGTAGCCTCTTGTTGGTTGGAGCCTACAAAAAATTGGTTGTGAGAGGGAGTTGGATCTTTCCTTTGCATCACAACAATAATAAGATGTGGTTTTCTCCCTTATCGGTTTCCACTCATATATTTTGTCTATGTGCATGATGATTATGTGTTGATGTATTGTGTTTAATCTGCTTATTACTTGCTTCCCACACATTAAGTTTGCTGATTCACTATATATTAAGTTGCTTGAAATGGAGGTGGAAATAAGTTTAAAGAAAATAGTTTTAAATGACCATGAATGTAATAAACTGAGTCACCCCCCCTCTTATTTTAGCTAAGAGTTCATCAATTGGTATCAGAGCCAGTTCCTTCTGTATCAGTTTAACCACTAGAAGGAGATCCTTAGTCCCCAGAATGGCTAGCCTAGAAGGAAGCTCTACAAATAAACCCACTTTATTTATTGGCACAAACTATGATTTCTAGAAAATAAGAATGAGGACATACTTAATGTATCTAGGAATAGAAGTCTGGGTTGATGTGGAAGAAAAATATGCACCAAAGGAAACTGACACTGAGAAAGAAGCCAAACAAAATTTCCTAGTTAATGCAAAATAAGTGAATGCAATCTTGATCGGTCTGAGTGAGTTAGAATTGATCAAATTAATGCACAGTAAGACTACCAAAGTGTTGGAAATATGATGAAGAGTTTTGTCCTTGATGGCAACCCACTGAATGAAGATGAAGACATGAGATTGTTGGCATGTGTTGTCCTTGATGGCAATCCACCTGATGAAGTTATTCTTGACTTGATGGACTTGGTAAATGATGTAAATTTGATGGGATATGATGTTTGTTGGCAATATGATGCTGAGTGTTGTCCTTGATGAACAACCCACTTGATAGAGTGTTGTCCTTGAATGGCAACTCACTTGATGAAGATGATGGCAGCCTACTTGATGAAGTTGTGCTTGATAGAATATGTCTTGATGAACCTGTTAAATGATGTAAATCTGATGTATCTACAGAGAGTATAGAAGGTAATGAAGAAAGGAATTCAATATGTGCTAGATCTATGATGAAAAGAGTATGTCTCAAGGCATACGCATATTTGTCTAGTAAAAGTCGCGTATGCACGCGGTAAATAACGTGCCAAGTCGTGTATGGGCAAAAGCGCTCATAAAGTGCAAAACCAGGGGTAACCACCATGGTATTAACCCATTGTATTGGGTAATGATTCATCTAAATGACCCCGTCTAGGAATACCATCGGAAGTAATGTGGTTTTGGCTCATGGTATTGAAAAAGGGTAAACCTATATAAGGAGAAGAAATTCATTGTGCAAATGATGTGTGTGGGTGCAAGACATCTGAGCTTGAATGAATACTTCTCTTTGAAGTATATCTGAATGGAAAGGGTTATAGTTGAATGATAGATCTGAATGCATGATGCACCAATGAAGAAATGATGAAGAAGGGAATCTAGATCTGGAATGTATTTGTATTTTCTAGATCTATTTATGGAATGATTAGATCTGAGATGAGGCGAACATCTGTTTGAAGTAAAGGGTAAAATATGTGTGATGTGTCTGTTCTGAAGAATTGCAATGACCTAAATATCTGAAGAACCATACGCTAGTTTTCCGCAGAAGAAGCGCGTATATACGCGGCTTCGATGAAGAGAAAGTGCGTATGTGCAACGAAATTAAATCTATAATATGTACAAAAGTATACGCGGGTTTGTATGGTAGAAGGCGCGTATATACGCGGTATCAGTGAAAGGAAAGTGCGTATGTAAACTAGGGTTTGCTGAAGCATGGGTTATGAAATGTCTGATCTGTTTTGTTGTGTTACTGCTATCTGTATTCTACAGCTCTGAGTTGTCTGTATCAGTTTGGTTGTATGATTGAGCTTAAATGTTTGGAGTGGGTCCAGTCTGAAAATATGATGAAACGAGGCCTGCAAGTTGTGCTCTATTGAAGTTGTTTGGATCCAGTGTGAAAATTGATGAAACGTGGTCCTTAGAGGTGCTGAGGGTCGTAGCCTTCAGTTAGGGGGTTGTAGCTCCCTTCCAGGTGAGGCTGGTAAACGAGATCAGGGGGTTGTACCTCCCTTCCAGGAGAGGCTGGTAAACGAGTCAGGGGGTAGGAGCTCCCTTCCAGGAGAGGCTGGTAAACGAGCGCAGGTGGGTGCCTGCGTGCTGGTAGGAGTCTGCGCCAGCACATATGTTGTAAGATGTTTTCTTTATAATAAAATATTGAAGGCTGAGCAACTGCAGCGGTGGTTTTCTCCCGACTTGGGTTTCCACCTAAAAATTCTGGTGTTCATGTGTGATGCTTATGTGTGATGGTTTATTCTGTTCTTACTGCACTTGTTTACGGTTTATAGAACATCTAATGAATGAATGATGGAATGATATAAGTGAAGAATTAATGGCATAATTAGATCTCTGTGTATACACGAGTTTTATGAAGGATGTCCGCGTGTATACGCTAGTTTGCTTCAGAAAAGTAGCGTATGGGTTTTAGAGCATGAAAAAGTAAAAAGTTTTAGTTTGCCCTAAATACTGATTCACCCCCCCCCCTCTCAATATTTTTCCAACAATTGGTATCAGAGCAGGTTCTTCTGCAGAAGATTGATCGCTTGAAGGAGATACGTCGCAATGGGAAGTCTTGAAGGAGTAATGTCTATAAAGCCACCTCTATTCAATGGAAGCAATCTGATATTCTGGAAGGTACGAACAAAAGCATATCTGCAAAGTCTTGGTGCAGATGTATGGGCAATCGTGGAAGAAGGTTATCAATACCCAAAAAGTATTCCTACTGATGCAGCAGAAAGGAAGAAGTATGAAATCAATGCCAAAGCAGTAAATGTCTTATTAGGAAGCATGTCTGAACCAGAATTTGGTAAAGTGATGCAGCTAAATTCACCAAAAGAAATATGGGACAAAATCATTATGAGTTATGAAGGAGACACAAAGGTAAAAAGTGCAAAACTCCAAACTCTTAGAATTGATTATGAAAATTTGAAGATGCATAGTGATAAGAGTATTGCCCATTTCTTCCTACGTCTGGACGATATTGTAAATTGAATGAGAAATTTGGGTGAAACCATAACTGATACTACTCTGGTGGAAAAAGTCTTAAGATCCTTGACTTCAAAATTTGACTCTAAAGTTTCAGCTATTGAAGAAAGGCAAGATCTGCAAACTCTTACTATTGTTCAATTACATGGTATTCTGATTGCTTTTGAAATGAGACAAGGAGGTCCTTCTCAAATCGGAGAAGCTGCTTTTAAGGCGTCTGCAAAAGGAAAGGAAAAGGAAGTTGTCAAAGAAACCAGCTATATATCCGAAGAAGAAGAAGCGAATTTTGTGAGAAAACTCCAACTAGGTACTGGAAGATTCAAAGGTAAGCTTCCCTTCAAATGTTTTGAGTGTGGAAAAGTTGATCACTATGCTGCTAAATGTCCTTATCGAGAAAAACGTGGTAAAGGGAAACAATTTGAAAATTGGAAGAGTTATTATGCAAATGAAGATGATGACAAAGTGTCCAGTGAAGATGAAGAAGATTCTGACCATGATCTGAAAGTGCTCATGGAAAAGAAGCAAAAGAAGAAGGCTACTCGAAGCAAGGAGATATCTCAGAAAACATGTATAGCAGAAATTGAAGAAGATGAATTAGGTAGTGATTGGGGTCCTTGTAATAATCTTCTTTGTGCAAACAATAGTGAAGATGGTGAAAGTAAAGTTGTGGATCTAGAAGAATCTCTCAAGATTAAAGTTGAAGAACTACAAAGTTCATCTAATAAGCAAGAAACTATCTACAAAGAGATGATCTCTCAAATGGAAAAACAAATAGAAATGCTGAATGGACAGGTGGACAAGTATCAAAAGTTTCATACTTATGCATCCAATTGAATTAAAGGACTAGAAGCAGAAATCAACGATCTAAATGCAGATCTCGAAAAATCAAGCAAGAAGAATGAAGGACTTGAAGCTGCAATCATCTCTCTGCAAGCAGATCTTGAAGCATCAAGTAAGAAGAATGAGGAAACTCTACAACCATTTGAAAAGAAAGGCCTTGAAGCAGAAATCATCTCTCTCAAAGAAGATCTGGAAAAATCAAATAAGAAGAATGAAGAGCTGCAACAAACATGTGAAGAAAACGAAAATTGGTTGAAAGAAGAGATTCTAAATCTGAAGGATCAAGTAGAAGATGGAAGAAGGAAAGAAGAAAGCATGACAAAGCAATGTCAAGCCTTGGAAGTTGAGGTAAACATTCTCAAAGGTAAATTAGAAGAAAAGGTAAAACTTTTGAGGTTTCAAGATAGTACTAATATTTTGGACAATATTCTGAGTAATCAAAGGTCTCCTGCTATCAAACTTGGTCTTGGTTTCCATGAAACTGTTAAAGGAAAATCTAGCTCACAAGGAAGTGCAAAAAATTTAGAGGATGTCAATGCAAAAACTGAAGTGTTGAAAGAGACAAAAGGTCAACCAACAATGATGAAATCTCAAAGGAAATCAGTCAATAATGTTGAATGCTTTAAATTTCATAATTATGGGCATGTTGCAGCAAATTGCAGGAGCAGATCATTTCAGCCTCAAACAAATAGTTCCTACATAGAAAGGTACTCTGGTTTCTTCAAGGGATATTGTTTTTCATGTAACAAGTATGGACATAAAGCAGCTGATTTTAAAAGGAGGAAGATTAGAAATACTCATTATGATTCTTATGGTTATTTCTCTGGACACATGAGATGTTATTCTTGTAACAAGTATGGACATGTAGAAAAGGAATGCAGGTTGAACAGATCTGAGAAAGTGGACAATTTTCAGCACAAGGTTAGGAAGTTCAAGCAAATTTGGAAAAAGAAAGAGGACCAATCAGAAACGTAGGGAATTCTGACCCTACTGCAGTCATCCGCTTCTGAAGCTTACTTCTCTTGTTGACTGCAGGAATGATGTGGGATACATTATGAGATTTAGTAATGAATCGTCATAGGGGGAGCATTGAATGATGACTCTCATGGTTGATTTGATTATTCTGGTTATATGTATTTCTGACAGAGCATCTGATATGAAGAAGACAGGTACAGGAAGGACAAATTCAGGGGGAGATGAAGGAATGTGAAAAATTTCTATGCTTCACTTTCCATACGCGGGTTTGATGAACAAAAGTCGCGTATACACGCAAGTTTCAGCAGACACAATCGCGTATGCATTTATGATAAGAGAATTGGGATGACCGCTGAAGATCAGGAGCAGAGGTTCAGGGGGAGCATCAGTCTGACTATTAATAACTGTATTATTGACTCAGTATCAGCTTAGTTTCTCAGTTCTAAATTATGATATGATACTTGGCTTCTTATGTTGAATATTATGGATGAGTCCTGTTTGCTTTTGATGAAGAGTATTCGTTGCTGAGATGAAAGTATTATAATTCGGAGATAAGGACAGTTCATGCAGAGATTGTTGTTAATGACTTGCTGATGAACGTATTCAGGTTGCACAAGTTAAGGAGGAGCACTGGTTCAGGGGGAGCAGCAGGTTGAATACTAATAATTGCATTGTTGGCACTATGACTGCTTATTCTTTGATACTCATGCTCAAATGATGATAACTTGGTATATGGTTTATTATGATGAGATTTTGAGCCTTGTTTGTTGTAAAGTATCTTTTGTGCTCACACATGGATGAATTGGAAGTCTTATGATTCAGAGATAAGAATAGATCATGCAGAGTTTGTTACTATGGTTGAAACCTTTTCCTACATATGTTACATCATGTTAAATCTTGAAGATCTTGATGATATTGGACCACATGGATGATTGCTTGACACATATTTGAAGATGTTGTTCTGGTATGATAATTTCTCTTGGAAAGAATGTATTGATGTTGCAAAGAATCTGAAGACTTGGTTACTAATGTACTTATGCTACAACCATTGGATGACGCTTGAAGACACAACTACTCTGTTCTATCTATCTGTATTCCAGGGAAGCATTCAAATATCTCAGAAAGAAGCTGAACACTGTCTTTTTCTCACAGAGGATCAGATCTAGTTAAAGTATAGAAGATGGTATTGGATACGCGGATTTCCTGAAACACAGTCACGTATATACGCGAGTTCATGCACGGAAAACCGTGTATGTCTAATTGCTGACAAATTTCTGTTTGGGGTCAACTCTCTTCAGCACAGCTGCAGTGCTGTTTGGTATCTCTGGTATCTCTGGTGATGTTCCAGCTCTTATAATACTGTTTCAATCTCTGATGTTTTAAATATGCCTTGATGATTGGTTGAAAGTGTTCAGGATGCACAAACTAAGGGGGAGCCTTAGTCATATGGAAAGGATGTTCGGATGCACATTTTCAGGGGGAGCCCTAGTCTTGCTGAGTATAATGCATTGTTGGCATTATGGTGGTTCTGATATATGATCTCTCTTGAGGTTTTTCTGGTCTTGGTCATAAATGGTCATATTTTTATTTTGATGAAAAGGTCTTGTTGAGACCCATGATGTAAAATTGTAATTTTCAGTCATGTAAGGACTTGACAAATTTTGTAAACCCACTTGGTTGGGTAGCTGAGTTGAATTTGTAAACCCACTTGGTTGGGTATTTAGGTCTCATATGTAAATCCACTTGGTTGGATCTTTGATGTAAGTATGAGTCTTGTGTGATAGGAAGTTCATAGAGTCATGTACCTCATTGAAAAATATGTTTGAAGATTCAGCATGAACTCAGGGGGAGCTTGGTCACTTCAGTATACATCAGATCTGTAGAACGCTTCTTCCACATGAGGAGAAAAGGGGGAGAGTATGTTGGTTTTGATCCGCCCTTTGCCCTTGATGTCAAAGGGGGAGAGTGACATGGTGTTTGAGATGGAGAGAAAGAATGGTGTCAAAGAATGGGGAGAGTGACATGGTGTTTGAGATGGAGAGAAAGAATGGTGTCAAAGAATGGGGAGAGTGACATGGTGTCTTTGTATTCTTAATGTACCTATCTGTTGTGGTGATCAAACACCATCGTGGTTGCCATCAAGTCCAAAGGGGGAGATTGTTGGCAATATGATGCAGAGTGTTGTCCTTGATGGCAACCCACTGAATGAAGATGAAGACATGAGATTGTTGGCATGTATTTTCCTTGATGGAAATCCACCTGATGAAGTTATTCTTGACTTGATGGACTTGGTAAATGATGTAAATCTGATGGGATATGATGTTTGTTGGCAATATGATGCTGAGTGTTGTCCTTGATGACAACCCACTTGATAGAGTGTTGTCCTTGAATGGCAACCCACTTGATGAAGATGATGGTAGCCTACTTGATGAAGTTGTGCTTGATAGAATATGTCTTGATGAACCTGTTAAATGATGTAAATCTGATGTATCTACAGAGAGTACAGAAGGTAATGAAGAAAGGAATTCAATATGTGCTA